>CM070786.1:9381444-9985194 GCA_036346955.1 Dipus sagitta
GCACCCAGTATAGGGTCGGGCGTACTCAGTAGAATTTGTTGAATGAATCAAAACTTTAAAAAAAAAAATTGTTCCAAAAGTGATACTTTTTTTCAGATCCAAAATGAAGTTATCAGCATTCTTTCTATACAGCAAAGGGGCTCTGGAGGATTTTTAGTTAGTAATATTTCAATTGCTTTGTCACACTTAATGGTGCAACTTGTAGCTGGTTTATGTGAGTGGAAGGGGTTGCTTTATTTGATTTTTGAACTGCATAGATATTATGCTTTTCCATCTCAATTTTGAATTTTTGTTTGTTACAAAGACAAAAATGGGCACAATTGTTCATTTTTGTTGACTTTTTTTTAATGGATTGAACGATTGACATCCCCCTCCCCAACAAAACCTTTTGAGCTCTTATTATTTGGCATGTGATTATTTAGCGAGAACAGAAAAATGAAACCAAGAAGGGCACTGGAACGAGTGCATGGGACAGTCCTGAACACCCAAAAGGAAGTTGAGTCACGTGACTACATGACCGTGACTGTCCTGCTCTCAACCTCTGTGCTCGCCTGAGCCAGCGTCTGCAGGGAGCTCTTTCTTTATGCACTGTGGAATTGCTTAGTCATGTTGATGCCTGTGTACTCTAAAACTGTACAAATGTCCTCGTTAAAGAGCCGTGACTTGCCTTTCAATTGTGACATCATTTTGGTCCTCTTCAAGATATCCAAAAGTTGCCCAGTTCATTAATACATAATTTTCCCCAAAAGGTATTGCCTGTCAAATTTCATGGTGCTGTTTTCATTTAAAACAGGAAACATGGAGGAGACTCTGTTTGATGTGTGCGGTGTTTATCTTGTGTACGCTTGGCTGTTTTGTTGTTGTTGTGTCACGAAAGGAATATGTGTTCTTTATAATTTCCCAACGTGAGTGATGATGAAAGGCACGGTCTGTAACTGACCGTCAACTAGGCATCCTGATGTCACTTTCAAGGTCCCAGCGAAAGCAGCATTCAGTGTCAGAAGCACTTAGTAGATATCGATCATGGGTTCATCTCTACACAAATCTTTCCAGACAAGAAGCTCCGCCACATCAACTCGGAGTGCCCATCTGATTTCACTGAAAATTTTTCAGGGCATAAATGACTTGATAAATGTAATAGTCTAAGAAGTGTATCAAACATCACAGTGTGTGCTTAAGAACCACTGGAGAGTCCATGCGTTATTTTCTCATGCAGCAGTGGATGATAGGAGATAGGAAGAAAGAAAGCAGAAGACACGGAGACACTTCAGGACATGAGTGGTCAGAGCTGTATACTTGGATTTAAAATTTGGGGAGCACGAAATAATCGTGGCAAAGCTCTGGTCATGGGGGCAGGTGACCATAGTCACCTTGAGATGACATGACCCAAATATGGGAGACATGAATGTAAGAAATGTTACCTTGCTTTTGTTAAATTAAACAGAACAGATTTGCACTGAAAAGCCCCTAAACTTGGAATTAGTGATGTGGGAAAATAAAAGATTGTGGGCTTGAAAAATGGCTTAGTGGTTAAAGGTGCTTACTTACAAATCCTACTGGCCTGAGTTCAATTCTACAGTATCCAGTTGAAGCCAGATACCCAATGTGGAGCATGTGTCCAGAGTTTGTTTGCAGTTGCAAGAGGCACTAGTGTGCCTTCTCTCTCCACTCACAAATAAAAATATCAAGAAAAGGAATTGGCTGAAATCTATGTTTATATTTCCTCTTTTCATTCAAGAATTACTTTTTATTAATATTTTATTTATCTTTTAGAGAGAAGAGAGAAGAGGGAGAAAGGATTGTTGTGCCAGGGCTTCTAGCTACTGCAAATGAACTCCAGACACATGCACCATCTTGTGCATCTGGTTTATGTGGGTCCTGAGGAATAACCCAGGCCCTTGGGCTTTGCAGGCAAGCACCTTAACCCACTAAGCCATCTCTCCAGTCCCAAGAATTACTTTTTAAGATGACCTTACATCCACTGGGAGTGGAAGGTAGCATATAAGATACTTCAAATAGGAAAGCTATTTTTTAGCATCTCCAAGCAAGATGTGTCTTCATGGATACTGTGAGCTAATTCCAAATGATTTCCTTCTCTTAACTAAAAATCAGGTCCATTAGTAGTTTCAATTAGCAACAATTAGCCATTAAATTGTATTTACTGTAAAGACCTGGCATGGACTTATAAACATTTCCACAAGCCATCCATGAAAATCAGTTTTATTTCTTTCCTTGAATACTGTGTACTTCCTTTGGTGACAAAAGTTCATTCCTTTCAATGTACTAATTAATTGAATTTTTTCTCTTCAATAAGTGGTAATAAGGAAGAATTGGCTTCACATAGTCATTTATTTAGCAAATATTTGCAGTCCCCTTACATTACAAGAAGGAACCTGGGCAAAGTGGGAAAGATTACATCTATTGCCCTCCAAGAATGAAGAGTCCAGCAGGACCATTGCTGGTGGTCTCTTTCTCGAGTCTTTCCAGGTGTCGCAGTTTCCTTCTGGCTGCCAGGTTAAGCACCAAAATCAGAAGCAGTTGATGGGAGGAAAGTGTCTATTTTGGCTTACAGCCTCAAGGGAAAGTTTCATGCCAGCAGGGAAAAAACATGAGCAGAGATTAGACATCACCTATGCCACAGCAGGTGGACGACACTAGCAGGGCAGTAAGCTTGTCTCTAGCAAGGGGGAACTGGCTTTAACACCCACAAGCCCACTGCAACACCACACCTCCTCCAGAAAGGCTCCACCTCCCGAATTGCAATCAGCTGAGAACCAAATATCCAGAACCCGTGAGTTTATGGGGGACATCTGATTCAAACCAGCACACCAGGTTCCTGAAATCTCATTCAAAGATTTGGAAAAGAGGATCAATGATGGCAGAGAAGTAAGAAGTGTTGTTGGAGCATGTATTCTTGTACATGAGTTATGGTGGTCGATACCTGACACGAGGCAGCTTAGCAAAGGAGAAGGTTTCTTCTGATTTACATTTTCAAGGCTATACACACTGCATTGTGGCAGGAAAGACATGATGGCTGGAGGCCATCTGGCCACATGGCATCCAGTCAGGAAGTGAGACAAGTCTACAAAACCTTAGCCCACCCGCAGTGCCCCACCTCCAGCTCCAGCTCTACCTCCTAAAGGACCCAGAACCTTCCAAACCAGCACCGCCATCTAGGTAGAAGGAGAGGAGATGCATGACCTTTGACCTCCACACATACACCGTGGCATGCACACACCCATAAATACATACATACACACACACACACACACACACATATGTATATGTGCAAATAAAAAATAAAAATGGAAGCAAATGCATTTTAAAACTCAGCATGACAAAGTGCTGCATGTGTCTGGAGTTGGTTTGCTGTGGCAAGAGGACCTTGTGTCCCCATTTCCTTTCATTCTCTCTTTCTCCCTCTCTCTCTCTACTTGCAAATAAATTTTAAAAAAGTTTAAAAACTCAGCATGGTGTTGTATGCCTATAGTCCTGGGGGTGAAGACATGATAATTCCTATGGCTTGTTGGCAGGGTAGTCTAGCCAAATCATATGGCTCCAGGTTCAAGGAGGGACACTGTGTCAAATAATTAATAATAATAATAATGATAATAATAATAATAATAATGAGAGTGATTTAGGATGTCGCCTGGCATCACTCTCTGCAAACTCACACGAGCACCCACACACCCCCACAGGAACATACACACACGCAGACACATGAATCAGCAGTCCTTTGAGTGGTCAGAGACTGAGACAGGAGGTGAAAGACGTTTCTTTGTGTCATTAGTCACCATTTCCCCGCCCACACCTGCGCGTAGCTGCTTCTCTTAGCGCTATGTTCTGTCTGTTGCTCTCACAGCAAAAGAAAGCTTTCCCGCCCTTATCGGAAAACCAGTCATGCGCAGGGTGGGCCTGAGATGGCTGGAGATGTGGCTGCCACTGTCCGTGGTGAGATTAGAGCAAAGGGTTATTTGGCCAAGCTGCATCACGTCCCCAGAGGCAGCTGCACAGAGCTGTCTTCCCAGCTGACTCCTGCAGAGAAGGGTGGGGTCCCCCCCCTTACATCCCAGGGCATAGGTGTCACTTAGCACCTCAGTCATTTATGGAAGAGCAGAGCTGACCTAACAGGCAGCAAAGGAAGAGAGAGCTTTCACGACAATAGATTTGAAAATGAGTGAACGGCTCAGGTACAAATGCACATTGGGTGTAAAAAGCCCATGGCTCCCTTTTAAGTCCTCAGCACAGAGTGGGCACTCAAGGCTCCTGTGAGAGGATGCATCTGTGCATTGACAACTGACGTGGTATTTCCTGGAGGCAGGCTGGAGACATGCGATGCTGGAGAGACACAGCCTAACAGACGTTCACGTTTCTTTAGACTGTATGGGAAATTAGTTTAGCAGAGAGCAAAATGCTGGGACCATATGATTGTGTGTCCCTGTTGAAATGCTTTCTGTAAGGGAAGATTGAGTGTCTTAACCTCTTCTTTCTCATCATTCTCCTTTCTTCTCTTTCTCCTTTATTCCCTCTTCTTCTCCTTCTCCTCCTCTGCTTCCCCTTCCCCCTCCTCTTTCTTCTTCTTTTGTTTTTGTTTATTCAAGGTAGAGTCTTACTCTAGTCTAGGCTGATCTGGCCCTCGATCTGTAGTTCCAGGCTGGCTTAAGCTCACAGCTCTCCTCCTACCTCTGCCTCCCAAGTCCTGAGATCAAAGGCGTGTGCACCACCATGCCTCCTGGCCAACTTCTTCTTTCTTAAAGATGACACCAGCATTTTACAATGCTACTGTTGGGTTGGAGAAGTAACTCAGTTAGTAAAGTGCTTGCCTAGTGTATAAGAAGCACTGAGTTCAAATCCCAACATCACATAAATCTAGTGGGGTGTCACCTGTTTGTAATCCCAGAACAGGGAAGTTGGATGCAAGAGGATTAGAAGTTCAGAGTCATACTTGCTTACTAAGTTCGAGGCCAGCCTGGGGTACATGAGACCTTGTCTCCAAAAAAAAAAAAATGCTGCTGGCGTTCGTGAGATATGACAGTGGGTATGTTTGTCTATTATTTCACCTAGTTTCTCTGTTCAAAGAAGAAAGTGATGTCTTATTCCTCAAGTCCTGAGCTCAGCTAGTATCTCTCACAGATGAATGGATAGATTTCTTTTGAACTGATACTGTGAAGGACTTAATCATTTTCCCTCTTGGTCTGAGTCATCAGGACACTGGACCTTAGATGGGGGTCTATCACCTCATTTCTCTCTTGCTCCCAACTGTTGTTTCTCCCTTCCTTCCTTCCTTCCTTCCTTCCTTCCTTCCTTCCTTCCTTCCTTCCTTTCTTCTTCTTTTTTTTTTTTTTTTGATGTGGTTTATTTTAATTTGTTTGGATATTTTTTTTTCTGCTTTGGTTTTATGAAACAAAGTCTCATTATATGTAGCCCAGGGTGGTTTTGAACTAGCAGTCATTCTGCCTTGATGTGCTAACTTTTTCATTGTTGGCACAAACACCTGACCAGAAGCAGATTATAGGAGGAAAGGGTTTATTTTCAGCTTACAGAATTCTGGGGAAGTTCTGGGGCAGAAGGAGCTGGCTCACTTTGAGAGATTTATCACAGAGAGACATCACCAATAGCCAGCAAACAGGAACAGCCAGAGTTCAAACTTGCTGTGAACACACCTTAGATCTGGATGAGAAGATCAGCCCCCGGAGACACCACCTCCAGGAGGCTGCTGGAATCTTAAATAAGAAGCTTAATCAAAAATTCCTGGGCTGGAGAGATGGCTTAGCGGTTAAGGTGTTTGCCTGAAAAGCCAAAGGACCCAGGTTTGATTCTCCAGGACCCACGTAAGCCAGATGCAAAAGGGGCACATGCATCTGGAGTTCATTTGCAGTGGCTAGAGGCCCTGGCATGCCCATCTCTCTCTGTCTGCCTCTTCTCTCTCTCTCTCTCTCTCTCTCTCTCTCTCTCTTTCCTTGTAAATAAATAATTTTTTTAAAATCCCTGAGGCTATGGGGGATATACATTTACATTCAAATTACCACATGCCTTTACCTCCCAAAATACTAGGATCACAGGTGTACAACATTACTCCTGACATTTTCCTGTGTTTTCACTTGTTGTTTTAAAAATATTTTAATTTCTTTTGAAAGAGGAGAGAGAAAGAATGGACATATGGACATGTTAAGGCCTCTACCTGCTGCAAATGAACTCCAGATGCATGCACCACTTTGTGCATCTGGCTATACATTGTTACATGGGTAACGGGGTACCCAGGTTGTCAGGCTTTGCAGGCAAGCACCTTAATCTCTGAGCCACCTCTCCAGCCCCACTTGTGCCTTTTTAATGCAATGTTTATTATACACACACATGCATGCACACACGCAAATGAGCACGCACACACGGTAATACCAATGGACCAGAACTTTACTTGCTACACACTCTCAGAGGAAAGACAAAATGAAGATGGTTTTGATAACATTTTGAACTTACCTAAAATGTCTCCAATAGTCCTCTGTGTTACTGAACATACACACTGCTGTGAAGAGGGAAAAGTGTGGTACTAAGAATGAAAATACCTTTTAGTCCAGAGGGTTCATACAACTCCTGGTCCCACTATTTCATAACTATTTATAATGAGACTTCCGAAAATGTTCTACACTTGCTCATTCAGGGCTTCCGTATAAGAGATCATCCATTCCCAGCTCCATGTCTGCACGTATCACTGACAGGATTCGTTGGCATCCACCTGAATTACCCAGCAAGTACATGACTTAAAATAAGTGTCATAACTGAGGCTCCCTTTCTCTACATTCAGGAAAGTACAGAGGTAACTGCACATTTGCAGAGAGAGATAAAAACTTTAAGGCAAAGTAGCATCATCAAATTAAATTAATAGCACACAAAAAAATGGAAGTACTAAAGAACTCCATCACATCTCTTTCCTTCTGGCTGAACTTTTATGCTATTATTAGCTGAAGAAATAAAATAAATAAATTATAAATACTTCATATCAATATGAAAAATGCTGCCCAGTGAAAGGAGTTGACAAAAATGAAAAATAATTATGACTCTTGAATCCTAAAACATACACATGAGGAGAATCTATGAAGGAACACATAAAATGCCTGTAATATGTGGTGTCATTTTGCTATTTTCTAAAACTTTTGAAATATTGCTTGCAAATTTATGTAACTTACTTAAATTTTATTAGTAGTTTTTGGCTATACATAATTTTAGGGAAATACTTATATGTCAAGAAAACATGCCTATACTAATATGATGCTGGGAATAAAGATGATGTGACTGGTGCCCCTTGGGGACCTCTAGAATTATCCCTACCTTTATCTATCAGTCATTGGAGGCAGAAGTTGAAAACACTGTGTTCCTATAGATGTAGCATAGAGATTTTAAGTGAGTCTGATGTCCACATTTGCTGCTTTTATTTGAATTCCTTAAATACTGACCAGAAAGTCAAGGTTTCCACAATCAGTGGACTATTGCACTTAACATTTTTATACTGGAATCAAATTTTAAATCCTTTCTTGCGTGCAGAAGTTAGAATGTCCTAAAGTCTTCCAGTTTATTCAATGTAAGACTTCTAGTCCCTTGTGGTTTATAGCATTGACATCAAATACTTAAAATTAAAACCACATATAAGAAGATATGAACAATATATATACATATGTATATATATGTATATGTATCCTGTTATCTTATTCATATTTTCATTTTCTGTGGAAAACAATATCTCTTGTTATGGGAGACAATTTGTTTCAGCAAGCTGCATACCAGAAAATATTTATACTTGTCAAACTCAACCCGATTTTATTTTAAAGTCATCTGCTGCCCAAGATATTGCTTATTCTGCCTTCCTCTGTATGTGTCAGTTTTATGCATTTTGATAACGTGGAAGATATCAGGCCGGTCCTGTTTTACGTGCCCTCACTGTAGACTCTGGTGCATTCACAGTGCTTTCTCTTTGATTAAATATTGATGGAAAAGCCATCAGCTAATTCACCTTGACACTGCACAACAAGGCTACAATCCCCTCAATCATTTCCTTACACATAGAAATGAAAAATCTGAAAAGAGCTTAAACCAATGGCATCTTATTTACATGGGCTTACTGCAGGTGACCACAGAGCCACACGGGCTGGTAGCAGCTTGATGGCTTCCAAGCTCCTGGGAGAGCTTTTCCTCGACTATGTGATTCCTGTGAATCTAGGTGTCTGCCCAGGAGACACAGAACTAGGGAAGCATGGAAATCCAGTCTTGGGAAATTTGGGTCTATTTCATAACTGAGCAGAGAGTTCAGGGGAAAAAAAAAAAAAAAAAAAAAAAACCTACACATTGACATGTTTCAGACGCTTGTCCTGGAAGGTGAAAATATATAAGGCAAAGTCCAGAAACCAACTAGGATCCAAGGGTTGGGTTCACTGGCTGCTGACCAGAGGGAGATTCATGTCTACAATGACCCCGGTACTCAGAGGAGGAAGTCTAGAGACTGGACTTTGGGGAAACCTTAAGGAAGTGACAACTTATTCTGCCTTGAGTGCTGCCTGAAGTGATGGGAAGTTGAATGACCCCAAGGCCCAGGCAGAGCTGTCTCGCAACAGGGGAAACGGCTCAGGGGACAAAGTGCTTGCTTCATGGGAACCTGAGTTCACACCCTCAGCATTCACAGAAAACACTGGCTGCGACTGTCACCCCATTCCTGGGGAGGCGGACACAGGAGGCCCAGTGCGGCTCGGTGGCCAGTTAGTCTAGCCAAATCACTGCGCTCCGGGTTTGGTGAGAGAATTCAAGTCAAAAATATGGCGCCAAGTGATTGAGGAAGACAATAACTAACATCAACATCTGCCTTCCACACACTATCACACACACACACACACACACACGTAAAAAATACAAGTATTATTAATAGGTAGGGAGGCAGAAACAGGGCAACCTTGTCATGATATTAAACTGGAAAGGGAGATGTCCCATTGTTTTCAGGAAGTGCCTGTCTCTTTCTTTTCATCACACACACACACACACACACACACACACACACATAAGGGGCCTTGTCTGATAATTGTTGTTAACCTTTGAAAATTGTTTAATTGGAAATATTATGAACTTGCTAATAGCTACAGCTAATTAGAGGTTATTAGGAAGTCTCTCATTAATTCTTCCCTTATCTCAAGGACAATTATAACATTGCCTGGCAAACAAAATATTGAGTGCACCGGATAAAGTATAACCGTAAACATGAGAGAGGCTGAAATGGTGTTTGATTCATCAAGTCTGGTCAGGGCATTTGGGAGGTCCTGGAATGGCAGGATGGATTCTAACACATGAAGAACACGCTTGTTGAGGTCCTGGACTCAGAGCTGCATGTAGATAGATTGGCGACTTTTCATCGGCATGATCACTCTGTAAGAGAGATTCAGTGTCCTGTTCAAGTTGGTTAGAAGTTCAGCTAGTCTCTCACTCATCTTTATGTTCCTTCCCATGTTTTGATTGTTTTGGCCTTCTCAAGTTCAGACCATGAGATCTGCTGGGTATTTTTTCTCAGATAATGACTATCGCCTCCTTTAAATGATGATGAATACCACATTTGATCTGGCCTTCAAATGTTTCCTTTCCCTTCCAAATCCTGCATCTTCATTCTTCCTATCTTTCTATCCTGTTCTGTCAAGACATTGTCCTCTTTTTGGCTGAATTCATCTTCCCTGTAGTTTTCTGTTGGTTTGATTGCTTTGGGTTTTGAGAGAGGGTCACACTGTGTCACCTACATTGGCCACAAACTTGCCACCCTCCTTCCTCTGGCTCCTAAGTGCTTGATTGAAGGCATGTGACACCACGCTGGACTCGTATTTTTATGTTCATGATTTCATCTACCTAGACCTACTGTGATGATCTTATAGCACCAATTACCTTCTAATCTGCATGCCCCACCTTTGATGTATGCTTGTTTGTGGGTAACTTGGGTCCACCCTTCCTTCCTCAAGGTACTCAGTGGGTTGTGGGGGGCGCTGTCCTTAGGACACTGACATTGTGTCATTCTCTTCCTCGGAAGAGTTACCTGCTTCCTTTCCTTTAGCCACCACACAGATGAAAGGAAATCTACTTTGATGACACTAACTTCTGTTGTGTCTTCCATGCCACTGTCTCCAACTACTTCCTAGATGCCCCACATCTGTTCCTACCACCCTTCGCTGGCCCATTGGTAGATAAACTTCATACTCACAATTTCAGTCTCAAAACCTTTTGTCCCAATCCTGTCTCTTCTGCAGACTTACTTTCGATTTTTTTAAAAAAAATTATCTATAAATTTTCTAAGCCAGAGTTTGTTTATTTGTGATAGGATCTTACGTAGCCCAGGCTGGCCTCAGAACTCATAACTGAGAATAACTTTAAGCTTCTGATCTTCTTGCCTCCACCTCCTAAGTGTTGTGGCTGCAGGTATGCCCTGGGTACACAGCACTTGTTCAATGTGATTCTTGGTATCAAACCCATGGCTTCGTGTACACACGTACACACGTATACAGATAAGCATTGTCAGAGCCATATCTCCAGCAAAGCCAAGGTTTATAAAGTTAAGCGGAGCTATATGTTTAAGATTGCTATTGTCTTGGAGTATTGTTCTTTTGTAAAGTGAGAACTATATGATTTAATGTCCAAACCAAATTTGGAGTAGGATAGAAAACATAAAACTCAAAAATTAGGGAGTGATTTTTTTCTTGCAGATAACTGTGATTAAACTCTCAGAAATAGTTTGGGGACACTTTCCCACGAATTTAACCCTTTTATTTTCCTTGTAGCTTCTAATGCATGGCATATTTTCAGTCTCCAAAACCTATTCCTCACTATGACCCAGGTGCAGGCCAGGTGGGTCTTTGCACCTTTTCATTTGAAGTTGATTTCTGCAGTGTCTTGTGGGGTTAAAACCTGGCCCTTCTCTTCTCTACTTATCCTTCACACAAATCAAAGATAAAGTTCGAAATTATCATTTTAAAAGCTTTGCATGCAAGAATATGGTGTTATATCAACAGTGAGGGTTTCCGTGATAGATAATTACCCTGACCATCTGGTTCCTGCCAGGAAGGAGAGAGCAGATCAGATTTTCGAATCTAAAGTCATCTTTTCTGATAGCAAACTTTGAACTTACATCTGACAGGTAACCTGAAGGCATATGATTAGCTTACAGAGCTCTGCTGAGTCAGCTAAAGCATTGCCAAGAACTATAGGTTATGATGCAATTTGGCCTTTGGTGACTCTCTCTTCCTTCCTCCCTCCACCCCTAAAATTTTTTGAGAACAATTGTCCTTCCTCCAGTTAATCTCCAAGTGAAGAGCCATCTGTGTTGGAGAGTGGTCACCCGGTCGCAGGTTCTGTTAAGTTCTTCCTGGCTTCATGTACTTGAGACATCTGTCTGTCCTGTGCGTATTACAGAACCCGTGGTTAAAATGCACAGGTCTTTGAAACCAGTGGGAAACACAGTTTCATCCCAAGTACTTGTCAATAAGTACACTTCTAGGGCTGGAGCGATATCCCCATGGTTAGACACTTGCTTGCAAAGCCAAGTGGCCCAGTGTCAACTCCCAAGTACCCATATAAAGCCTTATGCACAAAGTGGCATATGTACCTGGAGTTCTGTTGCAGCAACAAGAGACCTTGGTGTGCCAACTGTCTCTCCCTTCTCCTTATCTCTCTCTTTCTCTGTCTCTGTCATAGATAAATAGAACATTTTGTATAAAGGAGATGTATTTCCAATGCAACCCACACCTTTCAGACTCTTGTGTAAGGGTGATTTACATGTGTGAGATGAATATTTGGCTATTAGGCAGTACCTTACTCTCTTTCACTATTCTAAATTATAACCTCACATTAAGCTGAGAAAGCTATTTTGCCTGAATGAATCCATCCCACTTGCCCCCTATATAATAGCCTTGCATGAAGTATGCTTTGGCACGGTGCCACGCTGGTGTTGTGAAGGACACTGCCATAAACAGCCTTCAGAGCTTGCTTTGGTTAATTTAAACCCACTGTTCCTTAGAGCAGACTGTCTGATCCATTCAGACTGCTGGGGGAATACATCTCTGGCCTCCACATTGGAAGTCATTCCACCCTGCCTCTGATTTATTTTCTTCCCTAATGGAAACAATGACTTGTGGAATTCATTCTTAACTCACTCTGACAAGGTTTTAATGGCATTTATTTTATTAGTCTGCTTGCTTATCTCGCTTTCCCCCTGACTCATTTGTCTTATTTGATATAAAAGCAAAAGGGTTATTTATTTATTTGAGAGCATGCAAGAAAAAGGCAGAGAGAAAGGGGGGGGGCGAGGGAAGGAGGGAGAGAGAATGGGCTTACTGGAAAATCAAACCTGGGTCTTTAGGCTTTGCAAGTAAGATCCTTATCCGCTAAGCCATCTCTCCAGCCGTTTTCTTGTTGTTGTTTTTATACAATTCTGGAAGCTGCTTTCAATGCCTTTACATACCAAGGCGAGCTGTAATTCAATTCATGGTGGATGTGCAGACATCTAGTGTCTTGCTCGCCAGCCTAAGAACCACCGGTTTTACGTGCTATAAACTCAAGGAACTCATTTGCTTGTGTTTGCAGCCTACATAGTGTAACTTCAAGTGGCTCTGTGTTCCCTGCTGGTTGCCCGTATGACGCACTGCTCTCACTGGTCACAGTGATTTGTGGGATGGCTCTGCTGAGGGCACTGCTCCTGATCTGCTCCTCTCTGGAGTTTCTACCTTGCAGCTCTGTTAGCCACATCTTACCCATCTCTAATGCTCTGGCCCTTTCATGAATCTGTCCGAAATCTGCTGCCAGGTGCAATGTCACCTTACTTTGGAAACTTGCAAGGCCTCTGTCAGGACCTGTTGGGTTCCTCTTATTACTACGGATACTGTGATACACTCCACTAATTTCTCCATATCTCAGCTTCAGATTGCCAAACGTTCCTAAAATGTAGGCAACAAAAGGTAGTACCGTTGCATATGCTGTTTCCTCACTGTGGTGACATGAGACTCGTCAGAAGCAACGTCAAGGAGGAAGGGTTTATTTGGATGGAGGGTTTCAAGGGGAACAGTCTGTAAGTCTGTAAGGGAGCCCAGTGGCGAGAGCATGAAGCAGTGGGTCTGGGCTGTTGTAGTTCCCCTCTCATTGTCGGTACAAAGCACATGACCAAAGTCAGCTGATGGGAGGGAACAACTTTCTGGGTTGTTGACTCTAAATTGCTTTGCAGCAGTCATCTCACAGATGCTTCCATCCCCTTGGACATTTCCTCAGCCTTCTTATTTATTGTGTGTGTGTGTGTGTGTGTGTGTGTGTGTGTGTGTGTCTATGAAGATGCATGCAGACTTCAGACAAGGATGTTGCTGGCCTCCTCTATGGCTCCATTTCCTTAAAACAGAGTCTCTTTCTCTTTCTCCTTCCTCCCTCCCTCCCTCTGTAGGAATATGACACAGTGATTTAGAGTGCTCGTGGCTTAAGTATGAAGGGCTTTGGGGCTAGAACCGAGTCTGGCTCCTCACAACCCATGTTAAAAGCTGAGCGTGAAAGATTGATGACCCGGATTTAGTTCCCCAGTATCCACGTAAAGCAGATGCACAATGTAGTACGTACATCTGGAGTTCTGTTAGTGGTGGCAGGAGCCTTGGCATGCCCATTCTCCCTCCCTTCCTCTCTCTCTCTCTCTCTTTCTCTTCTCTCTCATCTCTCCTCTCTCTGCTTACACATAAATAATAAAGAAAACGTTCATTTTAAAAAGCTGGGCATGACTACACATGTCTGGAACCACCAGCCTATGAGGAGCAGAGGACAGAACTGAGGTTGAGGAAGAAACCCTGTCTCAAGGACTTAACGTGGATGAGTGATAAGACAAGGACAAGTGACGTGACTTTCTCCTCTGGCCTCCACGTGTAAGCTTATAGGACACATGCATCTGCATCTGCATGCACTTGTACTACACACCACACACACTATACCATATGGACCCATGCTTCACTCATACACACACACACACACACACACACACACACACACACACACAAGAGACAGAGAGAGAGAGAGAGTAAAACGGACAGTTTCTCACTGAATTCAAAGCTTGCCATTTTTCAATTTGACTTGCTGACCAGCGAACTCCTGTGAGTCTCCTGTCTCTGTAGCCTTGGTGTACCCCCACATCTGGCTTTTTACATGGGTTCTGAGGATTTAACTTAGGTCTTCAAGCTTGCAGAGCTAGGAAGGTGCCACAATTTCTACTCTCCCAAGTAATATTTACTAAATGGAATCATGAGAGTCAGTTTACTTGTCTTTCTCACACTCTAAAGCCAGGACTCTAAGCCCCTTATGAGCAGGAAACTAATCAAACTCATTTTATGTCTCCACTACTCAGTAGCATTTAGCCCATGATAGGTGTTTAACAAATATTTCTTCCCTGAAAAAAATGATACTTACATGTAAAGTTAAAGAAAACCAGGATCACCATTATTCTCATCCTAACCTTCACCAAAAAAAAAAAAAAAAAAAAAAAAAAGTTTAAAGTAGCAACAGAAAAAAAAAGCAGAATAAGTTCAGAAATTGGAAAAAAAAAACAAACACATTGGGGGGACCTTTGGGAATGAGATCAGAAACTAAACTCGTGAACAAGAACATGGAAAAAAATGGAAAGGATTTGTAGAAAGACTAATTGGTAAATGAGCCTTGAATAAAATAATATAAAATAGGGCTGGAGAGGTGGCATAGTGGTTAAGGTATGTGCCTGCAAAGCCAAAGGATCCTGGTTTGACTCTCCAGGACCCATGTAAGCCAAATGCACAAGGGGGAGCATGCATCTGGAGTTCGTTTGCAGTGGCTGGAGGCCCTGGCATGCTCCTCTCTCTCTCTCTCTCTCTCTCTCTCTCTCTCTCTCTCTCTCTCTTTCTCTCTCTCTTTCTCTCTGCCTCTTTCTCTGTGTCATAAATAAATATATTTTTAAAAATACAAGAAAGTAATGATCAAGGCCTATAACATGCCTGTTAGAAATATGACTACTCTTCAAAAGTGTCACATATCTGAAGGTTTCATGTGGTTAACTATTTGCTCTGGATAGCCATCACACTCACATATTTTACTAATATTATTATAGCTGATTCGCTACTGTCACCTTCTGACAGTAGTTTTGTACCCTTTTGCTTGCCTTGGTCCCTCACTTACACATTATTTCAAGCATATCCTGTGCCCAGTGACAAAACATCTTTGCCTCATTTTTTTCATCTGTTCCCCAATAGCCTGTGCCATGCCTTTGACAGGGTCTCGGGAAGACATGCATCCAGGTGGCGTATTACCATTGTGAATGCTAGACAGAACAAGTCCTTGCCTCTAGTTCCTTCTCACCAATCAAATAGAAAGCTGTAATGCCACATCGCTTAGTGGTGCTCAAAGATGCCCAGTGCTTATGAAGGAAAGGAAGCCAGCCAGTGCACGTGTTGCTGGCTTGTTGACTTGCTTTAAGTAAAATTTTAGCCATGTTCATCAAACTCTCTCATTCTCTCTCCTTTGCCCTCCCTACCTTCTTCATTCTCCCTCTCTTTCCCTCAGCCCCTCTCTCTTCTTGTTGTTCTCTCTCTCTCCTCTCTCCTTCTTCTCTTTCCTTCTTGTCTCTCCTTCTCCTCTCCTGTTCTCTTCTCTCACTCTCTCCTGTCTCCTCTCTCCTCACTCCAGACAGCCATCACTCATTTGCCTTACTAACATGATTATAAAGGATTCTTGACAGTCCAAAAGGAATTCAACTGTTTTCTAAATGACATTGAGAACTCAAGAAGATTAACATTATTCATATGGATTAAATATCACTTAATCTTCTGAGAGCCTCTTTTATTGTTACTCTCTATAGATTTTAGTTTCTTGAATTCTTACATTCAAAGAGATACTTACCTCTTATTTTTTTTTATTATAAAGCTAGTTATAAATGTAAAGTAAGGAGCTATCCTTTTTTTTGTCTATTCTTTCAGAATTCATACAAACAAATCTCTCCTGCTATTTTCATTCCTTTAAGAAAGTGTGTTTGATTGTCTGTCTTGAACTTGGCTAGTTCAGGCAAGTTTTGAGTGTTCTTTTTTTTTTTTTTTTTTTTTTTTTATAATCCCTTCAACTCAATTGAATCATTTTGCCCTCAGCTTATGCTTCATAAGATGTCTGTTGGCTTTAAAATTCACACAACTGGCATTCGTATTTATCACTCAAACCACTTAGCCTTCAGGTTTATCTGCAGAATTAATCCCTCAAGTGTATATGCTTGTGCAGAGCTCAGTTCCTAAAAACCCCTTCCTCAGGAATCTCACCAAGCGTGGAATGCCATTACTTGGGTGAAAGGAAATCCTATCAGCTTTATAGGCTTTCCCAGAAACCAACCAGTGCATTCTTGCTAAATAATGCATGGAAAGGCAGTTTTGTGTTCAAGGCGACAGTGAGTCCATTTCATCACCTCCACCTCATCTTAAGCCGCCGTTGAGTGACCAGGCAGAATGAGGAAACACAAGAATTTGACAGTTGAAAAGAAGAAGTTCCTTACTACACTCCTGGGCTGGGCTGGGCAGGAATGAACACACCCATTGAGGAAAGCGGGCACTTCCATAGGGGCTCTCCCGCTGTCGGGTCTCTCTGGACCCTACCTCGAAAAACAAAACAACAGCAACAACAACAACAACAAAAAAAAATCAGCAAAACTTGAGTATGGTGGACAATGAGTAGAAAATTATCTTCGGGGGGTGGAGAGAAATCAGCAAGTCTCTTTTTGAATGGGTCAAAAGAAGAGTACAAATGACTTTTTTTTTTTTTTTTTTTTTTTTTTTGGTATTTCGAGGTAGAGTCTCAATCTAGCCCAGGCTGATCTGGAATTCACTATGTAGTCTCAGGATGGCGTCGAACTCATGGGGATCCTCCTGCCTCTGCCTCGTGAGTGCTGGGATTAAAGGCGGGTGCCACCATGGCCGGCTAAAATGGCATATTTTGTAACTCCTAAGAAAATGAAATCAAATAAGCCACTACATGAGCATAACATGTGTGCCCACTGAGGGGGGAGGGGCGAGTTGGAACAAATCAATGATGTTTAGAACACATAGACAGGCCAGAAGGCAGGTTAGGAGTTCAGACCTCATCACATGGTCAAGAAAGGAGGAGGCCACAGTTGATTTTGTTTTTTATTTTTCTGTTTTCATTTTCGTTTTTTTTTTTTTGGAGGGGGGGGTGGTGAGCGTAACTATGCCACAGTACTTACGTGAATGTCAGAAGTTGTTGTAGTGACTTTCTTGTTGCTGGAACAGAGCACCTAACCACAGCCACTGATGGCAGGAAAAGATTGTATTTTGCCTTGCATTCTGGAGGGGAAGCTTCAGAATGGCAGGGGGGAAACGTACTGTGATCTAGACATCACAGTCATGCCTCAGCAGGTGGGGGAAAAAAAAAAACAGCAGCAGGAGAGTGTGCCCAACTCTGCCAAGGGGAAGTTGGCCATCACAGCCTTAAGCCCGCCTCCGAAATTGCCATCCACTGAGTACCAAACACTCAGAACACATGAGTTTATGGGGGACGTCTGATTCAGACCACCACAGAAGACAACCTCAAGTGTCAGTCCTTCCCTTCTACCTTGTTTGAAGCGGGGTCTCTTTATTGCTGTCCACTGTGTACATGGGGCTAGCTGGCCTGCTGACTTCTGAGGGTCCTCCTGTCTCCGCCTCTCATCTCGCTGCAGGCGCACTGGGGCGAAAGGCACTTGATGCCGAGTCCAGCTTTGCACGGGACCTGGGGCTCTTCGTGCTTGTTCAGCAGTCACTTTACCCACCGCGCCATCTCCTCATCCCGGGCCTGTGCTTGTTCATAGACTTACCTGTGCCGGGGTGGAAGAGACAAGCCTGGCCAGTCTTAGTGCATGGTTACGGTGGAGATTTTACTCATGTGTTGAACTGATACCCTGGCTGTAAAATGGACCAAGCTCTCATTTCTGTGTGAAAAATCACACCCTTCCAGCAAGTTTCTGCCTCCCTTGCACATTCCTTCAGCCCATTGCAATTAGGATAATCAGTAAATTGGCCCTTTGTATATTGACACTGGTGTCCATAGCAGCTAAGAGGATTACCCTGTATTTGAATATGAAGGGCTTTCATAACTGGCAGCATCTAATCCTGATTATTCACTGTTTGTATTTATAAAATATATAAAACTGCAAACAAAGCTCTCAGCTGAGTCCCCCATTTCATACTCAAGTTGACTTCTTTGACTCTCTGCTAATGAGGGTGGTTGGACAGTCTTGACAGTTTTCCTCTTGGTGCCAAAAGAATGCATCTTATGTAGAACTGGGAAGAAATTGTATTATGCATATATTTACATCCCTTATGCCCTTTACAATTATTTGCAAGTTTTTGGAAGAAGTGCTTTTTATGAATATTTTTTGTCACCACTTTGTGCGTCCGTATGTGGCTGTATTTTGTGTGCATGAATATATGCATGTTTTCATGTGTGTAGGTTAGTGTGAGGGGTGTGCATGCATGTGTGTGCACATACATGTACAGAGGCCCACTTCAGGTGACTTCCTTAGTCACTGTTCATCCTTTTGTTTTTGAGACCGTGTGTCTCACTGAACCCAGAGCTCACCAATAAGGTGAGAGTAGCTAATCTCCAAGCCCCTGTGGTTCTCCTGCCTCCACTTCCCTAGAGCTGGGATTATAGGTACGTGCCACCCCACCAAGCATTTATGTGAATGCTAAGGATCTAAACTCAAGTCCTCATGCTGGTATAATACAATACTTTACCCACTGTGCTATCTCCCAGCTCTCATTCTCTGTAAATAATACAAGATGAAAGCCCATGGGGTAAAAAAAAAATTTAATTTCTCATTCTGAGTACAAATGTATCATCAAATCTGATTGAGCTTTGGGCATATATGTCCCAGGGACTATATTAATCATTATTTCCTAACACCCTCTGAAGGAAAATGTCTAAAACTTCTGAAGCATATTTCCAACACCAGGAAAGTACCAAGAATTCTGAAGCCCAAGTCACACTGCGGGCCAGTTGGGATACATCACAAGATCTTGCTATGTTTTCCCAGGTCATTCCAACCCCAAATTTAAAACATAGGCTCCTAGAGAATGTTTCTTAGTCTTATGAACTACTAGTGTTACAACTAGAAGGGGGGGCGGTGGCTGGAAAGATTTCTCAGTGGATAAGGCACTTGCCTGCAAAGCATAGCAACCTAGGTTTAATTCCATAGTACCCATGTGAAGCAAGATGGACAAAGTGGTACATTCATCTGGAGGTAGTTTGCAGTGGCTAGAAGCCCTGGCATGCCTAATTTCTCTTTCTCTGTCTCTTTTTCTCTCTCTATTTTTGTGAAAATAAATAAATAAATACTTTAAAAAACAAGAAAGAACACCTAGGGCAATAGTTCAGTCTATAAATTGCTTGCTCTGCAAGCAGGTGACCTGGGTTCTATCCCCGATACACACATGAAAGCTCTTCTTGGTGGTGCCTGTCTGCAGTCTCAGCACCGGGGAGGCAGACATAGGCGGACCCCTGGTATTCACTGGCTAGCTAGTCTAGACTGATTGGTGAGCTTCAGGCCAGTGAGAATCCCTGTTCCAAAACGAGGTGGACAGTATATGTGAGGAATGGCCCCTGAGGTTGTCCTACACACAAACACACACGCATACACACAAACATGCACACACTCCCTGGCATGAGCATTCACACACATACTCTACACACACTTGTATATCAAGTTCATGCCTAAGGGTCATGTGGAGAATTTTCATAGCAAATGAATTATCTTCCTAGAAAAACTAAGAGACTCATAATAAACATTTGCACATTAGAGTCTCAGAGGAGTCCCAAAGGAGATGAAACTAGTGGATGGAAAGTCTGAAGGGTGAAAAAAGGAAAAAGAAAGAAATAAAAGTAACAGGAGGCTGGAGAGATGGCTTAGCAGTTAAGCACTTGCCTGTGAATCTTAAGGATCCCAGTTTGCAGTTCAATTCCCCAAGACCCACATAAGCAAGATGCACTAGGGGGGAGCATGCGTCTGGAGTTTGTTTGCAGTGGCTGGATGCCCTGGTGCACCCATTCTTTCTCTCTCTCTCTCTCTGCCTCTTTCTATCTCTGTCACTCTCAAATAAATAAATAAAAATAAACAAAAAAAATCACAGGAAAACCTTCTTAGGTTCCTTATGTCATCATCTTCCAAACCACATTACTCAGAGAAGGCTTCGTACATGGAGCACCTAACCTCAAGACCATGGAAAATTCCATCCATGGAATATGATTTGAGAGAGGATGTCCCACTGAGCTGAGTATGGGGACCCAAGCCTGTAAGCCCAGCCCTTGGGAGGCTGAGACAGGAGGATCACAGGTTTAAGACTATGCTGGTCTACAAAGTGAAAACCTGCATCAAAAAACCAGGGCTGAGAGGATGATAAGGTATCTACATCAAATTCTTTCATAAATTGCTTTTGGACAATCTGGCTCTACTCAGAGGAGGTTACAAAGTTCTCTTGGAGCACTAATTATTAAACATGAGTTGTAGAATTCTGACTATGAGGTGAGAAGGTATGAAATATCTAAGAGAAGTAGGCTGCTGGACCATAAGCACAGTATGAAATTTAGTTTAGGAAAGTCTGTCTCCAAATATTAACTGCACAAAAGAGTTAGACGAATGGTATGTAGAGAAACTCCGCATTTAGTAATCGTGGAAATAAATAGAAAATCCAGTCGGGTAAGAAAGTGGAGTGATATGCTTGGTAGCAGAAATTGAATGCCAGGATACATTAGATCAAGCACTCAGCAACCTGGACAGGGTCAGTGAAAACACATCGATTGCTTTGGGACTGTCTGACATCACCTTGCTCTTGCTTTTTTTCTTTTCTCCTTGGGCTCATTCCAGTGTCAGAACTTCAAACAACCTGGGTCCTATCCAGTCAGCTCTGCTCACATAGTTCCTTCTTTCCTTTGTGAATGCTAATTTATCTACTTTGTATGGTCTGATTTTTTTATGGAAAATATTAGCCCTTGACTCCAGTAATAGGGTTTCAGGACCTATCATGGTTTTATTAGTTCGAAGGGGGAGTATAGAGTGATGAAGTTCATTCTCCACATGGGTTTCCAAAGAGATGTAAAAAAAAAAAATCCTCTTTATTTGAGCGTCTTAAAAATGAAGAGGTCTTGAGTTACTGCAACGAGTGGCAAAAAAATAAAAGTCATTAGGGAGATTCATCTTGGATAATCATTTAGAATGGGTAGCCAACTGTCAGTGGGGGAAAAGATTCCATTGGCACTGAAGTACTTACTCCTGATAAGAGAAGATGCCTTACCGACAAGAAACTAAGACCAGTGTTCGAGCCACACTGTTATCCCTCTGATACATTTAAGGCCATTTCTATCAGAATTGTTGATTGGTGTAATTTTTTTAAATACGAGTGTGTGTGTGTGTGTGTGTGTAAATGCAAGTGCGCATTCTCCTGTGCGCACGGGGAGGCCAGAGAGCTACGTCAGCTGTCTTCCTCGGGAACACCATCCACCTCCTTGGACACAGAGACTCTCATTGTCCTGAACTCACTAATGAGGCTAGACTAGGTGGCCAACAAGTCTCAGGAATCCTCCTGTCTCCACCTTCCCAGTGTCGGTATTCTAGGCAGACACCAGAACACCCAGCATTGCAAGGCGTGTGCTGATCATAAAACTCAGGTGGTTGTGCTTGCAAGACAAACGCACTCTACTAACCAACTTATTTCCTCAGCTACTGTATTTTTCTTTTTAACTCATTGTCTCTTCCCTGATTCTGGCCTCCTAAATTCAGATGGCCTCAGCCACAGGAAATCAAACACCAGGATCCACATGGTTGAATTCAAAAAATGAAATTGATTGATGTGTACACCTGAAAAGAGGGATACCTGATTTAAACAGACATTTTATTGTTGTGTGTGTTTTATCTGCATATCCCCTAGCTCCATATCTGATGGCCCTCGGTTCCATTTGTCATTGTAGCAATGGCCCCTACACAGGAGTCCTGTCACGCTTACACTGTACTGTTCTAGGGAAGAGCAAAGACCATTTCCAAGTGTCTCCATTCAAACAAGAGAATGTTTCTTTCTATGAAGCCTGAGAAAGAGCTTCTCAGATTTTATTGGCTCTGCTAAAGCTATTTGCATCCATTGCTGCAAAGGATCAGGATATGTCAACAATGGAGCAAATGTGTCTACATGATTGAGGAATGGGGACATCATGATACCAAAGGGAGGTATTGGTGATCGTTGAGAAGTGGGTGGAGCTGTTAAAAAGGACACATTAGGGCTGGAGAGATGGCTTAGCGGTTAAGCGCTTGCCTGTGAAGCCTAAGGACCCCGGTTCAAGGCTCGATTCTCCAGGACCCACATTAGCCAGATGCACAAGGGGGCGCACGCGTCTGGAGTTCGTTTGCAGTGGCTGGAAGCCCTGGCGTGCCCATTCTCTCCCCCCACCCTCTCTCTCTCTATCTACCTATCTGCCTCTTTCTGTCTCTGTCACTCTCAAATAAATAAATAAAAATGAACAAAATTTTTTTAAAAAAATGACACATTATCCTTCTTGCTAATTACTTGCTATAACTTTTCACTGGATTCACATTTGATCAGGTCATCACTCATTTATTGATACCCTACTCTTCTTTTTGGTTTGGGTTTTTGAGACACAGTCTTGCTCTGGAGCCCAGTATGAACTTAACCTCACCACAGTCCTCCTGCCTCAACCACCTGAGTGCTAGGGGTTGATGCCATTGCAATCAAAACTTCTATTTCGGTTTTATAAGTATACTTTAGGTAAGGTTTCAGTCCTTTAGGGTGTGTGTGTGTGTGTGTGTGTGTGTGTGTCTGTTGTGTGGAGGGGGCAGGGCAGGCAATGCCTTAGGATACTCCTTCCCACCCTGTGGTTCTTACATTCTTTTTGCCTACTCTTTTGCGATATTCTCTGAATCTTGTCTGATGTGATTTGAGTACCCTGAAGAGAATTCAGACTCCCATATCTTTATTTTAGTGTGTATGAATGCTGTTAAGGAGGAGTTTGGTTTGTGTCTATCACCATAAGACTCAATAAATGAAGCCCAATTGGCTGTCAATAAATAATTTGCATGATATAAAGGAAGCACAACTCCACTGGGCAACAGAAAGAGGAAAAGAGGGTCAAAATTCCAAAGCAATCTGTACAATTAGCCTTCTTAGAAAATAGCCTCATGTCTGCATGCACTACATAGAAATTAATGTCTTGTAGGGTAAAGCACTTGATAATGAAGGACCTAGGGAGAAGCAAGTCAATGAAATAAGGAAATGGAAGTGAAGGTTCCTGTGGTCTCTCTCTCTCTCTGTGTGTCTCTGTCTCTGTCTCTCTCTCTCTCTCATCTTCTGTCTCTGTTTTATTTATTTATTATTTATTTTTTTCGAGGTAGTGTCTTGCTCTAGCCCAGGCTGACCTGGAATTAACTATGTAGTCTCAGGGTGGCCTCGAACTCATGGCGATCCTCCTACCTCTGCCTCCCGAGTGCTGGGATTAAAGGCGTGCGCCACCATGCCCAGCTTGTTTTTTTTTTTTTTTTTTTTTTGTTTCACTTCAGCTGTCTTACATTTTGCCATGACACAATGCATTTCTAGTGTATCACTTTATTCTACTATATTTATTTCTTTCTTTAGTTTCTTACATTTTGGTTCTCTGAATGATAGCATCTTTTTAAAAAAAAAAACAATAGACTAGAATGCTGAGATTTGGGCTGAAGTTTATAATCTCTCATTTGATTGAACCATGTTTATTTATTTATTTATGTGTTTAAGGACACCACCCTATTACCAGTATTCCATTGTCTTAAAATAAGATAATTGGCTAAGACAACCTTTAATAAAAGTTTCATGCTTGCCGGGCATGGTGGCTCACGCCTTTAACGCCAGCACTTGGGAGGCAGAGGTAAGAGGATTGCCATGAGTTTGGGGCCACCCTGAGACGACATAGTGAATTCCAGGTCAGCCTGGACTAGAGTGAAACCCTACCTCAAAAAAAAAAAAAAGTTTCATGCTTTCTTCAATAGTGGTAGAAAAGATGACAGATCTGCATGCACTTGGGTTTCTGAGGACATGCAGATCTCTGTCTACTTACTGTATTCCATGTTCTGATCGACATTCACCCCTTTTCAAGTTTTCTGATAAAAAGTGCACACAAGGTCATATGAGTGAAGACTTGGGAGATGTTCAGCAATGGATACACAATGACTATTTGGAATTTCATATAAAGTTGCCTCTCTGTCCTCCGTCACCAGGTTCTATGGTAGGATTTCTCCAGCACTCGCTGCATGTCCAGTCTCAGACCACTCATAGAGGCTCTCTCCCCATCTTCCCTCCTGGTCTCCCCAGGTATCCTCTTTTCCCCTTCTCTCAGGAAAACAAGCTTCTGCCATCCCTTTTTCTTAGTTTTCCTTCATTTAGGTGGAGTACCTGTCCCTCTTCCTCTCAGGACTATTGCCACCCCACATGGACAAATATATATATATATAATATATTTATAAACATATATATATATATGCAGAGAGCAATAGAGAGAAGAGAGACAGACAGAGAGAATGGGCCTCCAGCTGGTGAAAACAAACTCCAGATGCATGTGCCACTTTGTGCATCTGACTTAACATAGGTACTGGGGAATCAAACCCAGATTGTTAAGCATTGCAGGCAAGCACCTTAATGGCTAAGCCATCTCTCCAGCCCAACCCCAAGTGTTTTATTAATGTAGTTTCCAAGAGAAAATAAATGGGCATGTCCCAGCCATGCTGATTTCTAATTGTGTCAATTATTACTAAAATGAATATTTCCTGTAAGTCAAGATCTCTCTATTAGCATCTTAATATGTAGCCAGCCCTACCGCTAAGAGCCTTGTGAGTGTAATTTCACTTATATGCCTCATCAACCCTTTAAATTATGAACGTTTGACTCCATGTTACAACAGGAGAAAGAAGATTTAGAGATATAATCACAGATGCTTCTTATCTGTGATATGAAACAAAAATAGATCTATATCCCTAGAAACTTTTATTCATTTTTATTTATTTATTTGAGAGAGAGAGAGAGAGTGAGAATGAGAGAGATAGAGAGGGAATGGGTGTGCCAGGGCCTCCAGCTGCTGCAAACAAACTTCAGACACATGTGCCACAATGTATATCTGGCTTATGTTGGTACCAAAGAATTGAACCTGGGTCCTTAGGCTTCACAAACAAGGGTCTTAAACACTAAGCCATCTCTCTAGCACCCCCTACGAATTTTTATTGGCTAGTATTCTAGAAAGAGTTTGTCTTACATCATGTTAAAATATTAAATATAACTACTTATAACCTTGCTTTAAGTAGACAATGATTATTTTGAAAGAAAAAGAATTGGTACCCATAGAATCTTATATCTAATCTCTCTTGAACATTATCTTACAATGTATATCAGCAACCATCCCCTCAAAATGAAGTTTTAATCTTTCGTTCTTTTATTTTGTTCCATGGCACATGACATATACCAGGAAAATTATCTTCAGCATTAAGTCGTTTTTATTTGAAGTTTAGTAGTAGAGTCATTCATACATGCTAAGATAGGCACTTTATCACTAAGTCATATACCCACCCCAAATAGTTTAATTTTTAAATTATCTTCATACTAATGTGGTTCACTATAATCAATCCCCAATCAGCTTTTTGACCATCATCTGTCTGTCTGTCTATCTATCTATCATCTATCTGTCTATAACAGACTGAATTCATAAAATAAATGTATTTCCTATGTTAAATTAGGCAGTACTACATACTTGGTTAATATACCCTAGAAGATAATAATTAACACATATGAGAAAAACAAAGACAATAAGAGTCTAAACCAGAAGAAACAAATATATTTCTGCCACTAAACTGGTTCTCAGTTAGTTTTCCATATTTTCCCCAGAAGCAGTTTTGTTCAACACCAATACTGAGGAGAACCTTGATTAGGTATCTGCTAATGTATCTATTGAGAAATCATGACAGAACTAACAAGCCAAGAGTGATGACACATAAGATGGTTCCTAGCTAATGGTTCTCAGGATTTATTCTTCTGGAAAAATGTAGCAGAAGGACCATCTCTGTAGGTTAGGGCTAAACTTGCAGTCAAATAGGCAATCTTTCAATTATCAAAGGTGAATAACTTCTAGTAATGAGGCTGATGGGAAAAATAGAGAGAAGAGAATAAATAACAGTTTCAGCATGATTTATAGACACTTATTTATCAAGCTTGTGAAATCCTTTGAAGTCTTGCCTGGCTCGGCTGGAACTTAGAGACGAGAAGATACCTAACAGGCCTTGCCCTTACCTCTTGACCCACCATTCTAGCTCAGTCCTCCTGGGATTTCCTTCTCCTAACAGTTTTATTTCCAAGACTCTTGGTCCTATTGCCCAGTGAGCCACCTTTATCTACTGAACCCATATTATATTCTTTTCTCTTCGTGCCTCTGAGTGGAATGTTGTACCAGGTAAATTCGCCCATGTCTCCATGCTCTACACAGAATGTTCTCTCATCCCCATGTCTTACCTACGTGCTGGTTCTTCCAAAGAATCTGGCTATCCATAGCATTCCCCAAACAGACTTCCCCTACCATGTGTGCCTGGACCAGTGGAGTTGGAGGTAGGCATGAGGAGTCTTCTACATCGACAGTTAGTCTTTCAGGCTCTAGGCAGTATCTACTTCTTTCTACTACACTGCCCGCTCAGGCTGTGCTCCTCCTTGTGCCTACTAGTATCATCTCTCCACTTCCTTCCAACCCAGAAACGCAAGGTGGCCTAAAGAATCAGCCTCCCCTTGCTTCCAACTCCTCCCATAGGGGCGGTGTTCTTAGCTTCCTTGATCTTGATGTCACTCCAGTGCCTTGGACACTGTGTGTCAGAACCTCACCACAATGCGAACCTCTGGGGTGTCACAACACACACCCTTGGCTTAGCCTTCAGTGTAGCATCTCCCTGAAAACACGAGTGTACTGCGTGTTTCCTTCCCATTTCAATGCTCTTCAGTCTAGAAAAGAAAAAAAAAAAAAGACTATGTTGCCTCAAGTTCTCTCTTGAGGGCACACTCACTCCCATTAACAATAATAATAATAATAATAATAGGACTTTAAATTCATTTATCCTAAGCCACATCTTTCTTTAATTTTCCAATGAAATCTTTCTTTCTTTCTTTTTTTCTTTTTGTTTTTGTTTTCTGTTTTTCAACATAGGGTTTCACTGTAGCCCAGGTTGACCTGGAACTCACCCTATAGTCTCAAGACAGACCTCAAACTCACAGCGATCCTCCTACCTCTCCCTCTCTAATGATGGGATTAAAGGCATGCACCACCACGTGTGGCCCCAATGAAATATTTCTAAATGTTCAACAAGATGCTGTACTCAATAAAACAATAGCTTGTTTCTCCTCACAAATTTTTTCCCCAAGGTTTTTAGGCTGGACCTTGCCATGATTTTCATGGAATAAATTAAGAACACCAGCTATCCATCACTTTATGTTTTGATCCAAAAGACAGAAATAAATTTATTTTCCTAAAGAATTTCATGTCTTTTCTTTACTTACACAAGACAAGGTGACCTTCCATTCTTGTCTTCACTTTTTTTTTTAATTTTAGACCAGACCTCACCTCTTTACTCCTATAGAAAACTTTATGATTTCATTACCTTGACTTTAGCCCAACTCTCACCTTTAGAAACCATTGACAGAGTAGTCTACTGTTATCATAGTCGACTCCATGGTGCTGAGACAAATATCCAACCAGACACAGTCTATGGGTGGAAGTGTCTCTACATACTTTTGGGCTAGAAATCATATCTGCCTCCATATACACTTTTGGGACTCCAACATCTGCTCCAGTGACACCTACTCCAGTCATGCAGCTGGACACGCGAGTTCCAAGCTAAATCAAACACCTGAGTCTATGGGGGAGGGGGACATATGTTCAAACCAGCACAACCATTTCCACCAACGTATTTGTACTTCTGTAAAGAATTGAACCTCCTTTGACGGAAGACCTTATTTGTACATTCAGTGTCCTTCTGTGCTTGTTCTGCTAGAGATGGATTGCTGTTTTAATTTATTTTGTAACTGTACCCATTTTCTTTTTATATTGGTTATTTTTGCTTTACTATAACCAAAATGCCTACCAGAAACAACTTAAGAGAGGAAAGAGGAACTCTGGCTCTTTACTTCAACATAGCAGGGTAGGCATGGATATACGGCTCAGTTCCCGGCAGTGGAAACACGGGGCAGAGGCCACCCACATCATGGTGAACCAGGAACCAGAGGAAAAGAAAGGGACCAATGGTATCCTCTTTCAAAATTTGACCGTTGTGCCTTACGTTTTCCAGGAAGCCACACCTCCTAATGTTTACGCAGCCCTTAAAAATGGTGCCATTAGCTTGGGACTCAGCATTTAAAACTAGAACCTCCTGGGGACATTTCAGATCCAAACTATATAACCCTTCTCAAATACAGGTGAGAAGGGAAGGCGGTATGTTTTAGTGGTTCTGAGTTCCTTTCTCCTTCATTTGAGTTTTCCCTTCATTTTAGTCTTTAATTATTTAATTTCTTTAAAAAAAAAGTCTGCCTCTTTTACAGATGACTCCACTCTCCCTGAATTATTAAGATTCTCTCTTGAGCATTTTTTTTTTACCCTGAGCACCATCATTCATTCATTCATTCATTCAACAAATGCATAAAGTAACTAACCTGAATTAATCAGTCTTTATCTTTCTAGAAGCTTTTATGATTTAGTTGACAAGAGCTGAAGAAAAGTTATCACTTCAAAATGTGGTTCTGAAGCAGGCTGTATGTGATAATGTGGCGTGCGGACTCAGCTTAAGAAACAGGGTGGGGATTTGTGCTATGGGTAGATCAAAAGGCTCAAACACAGTAGAAACCAAACATACACAGACCAGAAGACTATGAGGGGAGGCTTCTCGACATAACCAAAATCAAATCAGATGGTACATGTCACACTATTCTAAGGAGTCAGTAGAAATGGGTTAAAAATCAACCCAAATCACACCCATTGCTTTCCTGTTGCTTGACAGCTGTCAATCAAAGTATCCAATCCTTTAATCCTGATATCACAGGGTGGCCTCTGAACTCTGGCACCAGAGGACCTGTGTCCATCCAAGACTCCTCTCCATCCTTTTGCTCTTGATCCTTCACTCTGCACTCCTCACGTGATCAAGGGGAGTGTAATACCATCTGCAGCTTGGCAGGTCTTGCATATTATGTTTTTCCATTACCAGAATTGCAGATGTTCGTGTGATCACCACCATTGGAATGTTCGCCCTTCACTATGTCAAGTTCCTAGAACTAATTTAGTCGCATAGCTTTACGTTTTGCTTTTGTATTTTCCGACGTTTTTTGCTTTCCTTTGTGTCTTCTTTATGTAGGCTGTGTGTTTCTCCCTATTCATTCCTTCTTCCCTCTTTCTCCCTGTCTTCATTAGTTCCCACTCATTTTGGATCCTCCTCCAACATGAATATTACAAATAGTTGAGTAGGTCAAGTTCTGTCTTTGAAAAGTCTCTTGGCTAGAAAAACAAGCATATGGTAAAAGAATACGTCGCTTGACTCTGAATTCTATCTGAAAGGACGTCTGTGGTCACTTGCTGCATTCCTTGTGAGGAGTGGCACCCTCTGCCCTCGTCTTCTGGGGTGAGCGGCTTTCACCCGTGTGTGGGCCTGAGACCTTGAGGGGAACAGTTGTTTGTGGAAGTAGAACTTTTGAAGCTTACAGATCCAGGGGAAGTTCCGTAGTGGCAGAAGGAAGAAGCTGGCCTGACTTCATAGGTCCAAGCAGAGAGAGAGAAGCACAAGCCAAAAAAAAAATCCACACAGCACAACACACTTCAGGAACCCCAGCTAGGCACACTTTGCATATCTTTAGATTGTAATCTCAAACCCACCACCACACTTTAAGATCTGCCCAGTGACATTGCCTCCAGCCAGGTGGCTGCAGATTCAAACTACAAACTAATAAAACACTGGATATATTGGGGGCCATCCATTCAAACTACCACACAGCCCAAGACATTATTTCTCAATCAGCTACAGCTCCATGGTGTCATCTTTTATTTTGTTGCTATAGCAATGATCTGTGCACACATGTAAACCTAATGGGTTTTAGTTTTTCCAATACACTCATGAATACAGCTTTCTGTCAAATTACAAGTTCTCAGCAGTCATCACTACATGTGTGTAACTCCCCCCCCCCCCCCCGCCCCACACACACACTCAGGTTAGCTTCCAGCATAAGGACAGTATACAAGATTCTTGTTTCTTTCCCATATCCTACTAGCAAGTGCACCTCCGTCCAGAAGACAATGACAGCAATTCATAATTCCTGTGGGATACCTTCATGTTCCTTCTCTGCAGCTTGAGTTTAGTGCTTCATATAAATGTGCTGAGGGAAATGGGTGGGATGATAGAGCTGCCCATCTCTATGAATTTGGAGACTCCACACCAATCCCTTGTAAAGGAGATACTCTGTTTCATGTGTGACGGATAATGTAAACATCATAAAATCAAACAGTTCCTCCTCTGGGGGGGGTCACCTACTGCATTACCAACAGTTGTTTGGCGGAAGTAGGGTGAACACAGGAAGACTCAAGCAGTGAGGCCCGCCTTGCTGTGGTAGGGACAAGGGGTGCTTTGACGGAGGCTCTCTCCGCACCTCTTCTGTGAGATGACCCCCTGCATTCAGTGACATGGACTCTTACAAACAGTTCTTCAACTTAGACTTGCATCAGCCATTTCTACTCAGTGTCACAGCAAGCACAGGTGACGATGCTCCTTTGTCATGGAGAGATCCAGGCGAGGTGCCTCCTGGCCAATCCTAATGGGTTACTCCCTATACCTTCAAGCTTCCGGTGTTAAACAGAACTTTGAACTACATTACTTCTTTAAAGTCTATTTTAACTTGTTCCTTGTGTGAATGTTGTGTGGGTTGTGTGTGCATGTAGATAGATAGATAGATAGATAGATAGATAGATAGATAGATAGATAGATGTTCATATGTGTATGAGCACATGTATAGATCAAAGGTTTATGTCAGGTGTCTCCATCATTCAATCCAAGTTACTGACTGAGGCTGGGTCTCTCCCTTGAGCCCAGATCTCACTGATTTCCTTAGTCTAGGGAGCCAACTTACCCCAGGGATTCCCCTATCTCTGCCTCCCCAGTGACTGGAGGGCAGGTGGGCCACCACATTCACACAGCATTTATGCATGCACTATGGATGTAATTCCAGTCCTCCTTCTTGCATGGCAAGCACTGTGTCCACTGAGCCACCTCCGCATCCCCAAACTACATGGTTTTGAAAACATCTCACAACATATGTCCTTAGCTTCATCTACAACAGTCACTCCTTTATTATGCTCAGCTGCCTCTGGTGGGTGTGTTTTAACAATTTCCCTATGTTACTTAAAATAATCTGCCTGTAATTTTCAAATAATCTTCAGAAGATCTGTTATGTTTCCTGTCACAAAAGAAAGCAGGCAGTAAGATGCCTTTGTTGAAAGATGTCCATACTGAACAGAGCTGATCTCTTGTTACAAGCCTTTATTGGTTCTGTACAGGAGAGAAATGTGACGTTAGATTACTAAGCACATAAAGTAGTCACTCCATAAGAAAAGTGAACATTAAGATAAAAATGAATGAAAAAGAGCTGGAGAGATGGTTCAGCAGTTAAGGCACTTGCCTGGAAAACCTAAGGACACTGGTTCAACTCCCCAGAACCCACGTAAGCCAGATGCACAAGGTGATGCATGTGAACAAGGTGCTGCAGGTGTCTGGAGTTCCCTTGCAGTGTCTAGAGGCCCTGGAGTATCAATTCTCTCCCTCTTTCTCTTTCTCTCTCTCTCTCTCTCTGTCTGTCTCTCTCTCTCTCTCTTTAATGTATTTTTTTATTTATTTGTGAGAGACAGAGATAGGTAAGAGAGAGAGAAAGAGACAGAGAGAAGAAATGGGCACACTGGGACTTCCTCCATTGCAAACTCCAGATGCATGTGTCCCTTTGTGCATTTTGCTTTACATGGGTACTGGGCAATTGAACATGGGCTCTCGGGCTTTACAAACAAGCAGCTTTAACTACTGGTACATGTCTCCAGCCTACCATGAGGTTTTGCATAACTGAATCATTTGAAGAAGCTTAGCTTGGAGTCACATGAAAATGTTCTTAGTAATTATAGTGCTTGGGAACACTTTGTTTTGGCAGTGGTCTAAATCAGTAATGAGTTCTCCTATGGAACTCACAAAAGTTCTTTCTGACAGATTTAGATAGCTTAGTGTGGATGCATCAAAGCAGCATCCTGCACAGGAACTAGCGACATCATCTTAAGCGAAGACACACGTGATAACTTAGAGGCCCAGCTGAAATGTTCATAGTCACTAGTGCAGGATGAGAAACACCCTAGCAGTTCTGTCCTCAGTGCCCCTTCCAAAAGCTTCTACAAATGAGGGAATCCTCTTATTAGTATAGAGTGGGTCTTGGTAAGCTTCAGAATATGAGTGGGGACAGTATCCATGCTTTACTTAGATCAACTCATAGTTGGCTGTGTGTGTTTGTGTTGTGTGTGTGTGTATGTGTGTATAGAGTGTGTATGTATTATATAATACATGTAGGTGCTCCATATATATTTCAAATAAACCATACACACACACACACACACACACACAAATCTGCTAGGATTTTTTGAGATCCAAGATAAGGAGTATTTTCAAAAGCATATTCCTTAAAACACTATTGCTAAGCATAATTTATAGGTGCGCCAAAATAAAAGTTTCAGAAATGCTGTTTTAATCAGTCTTAATAGGTTTTGTAAAGCATGAATTTTCAGATTTTTATTATTATACACTTTTTATCAAAGAAGAGGCTGTTACACTAGCACTAGACCCAGAAAGCTTTTCTTCCCATGCAGCTAGTATTAGAATACATTACAGGCAATACCAAATTGAAGGTCACTTAGAACCCACAGACTAGCGGCTGCTCACATGGCCAGGGAGATGTTATTCATGGTAGAATCTCTGAAGGACTTCGGTTGACAATGCAAATGCCTGGCCACAAGCTTCTGGCTGTGTAATTGTGACTCTAGTGTTCAGAACTTCCTTGAGAACTTGACAGCAAACAAATACATGGATACTTACTGTCCACCTCAGGGCACAAATGATGAGAAGGAGGATTGGGAAGAAGGCTCAGAGGATAAAGTGCGTTCAGATACCTGAGTTCAGATACATAAAAGTCAGAAGCCATGGTAGGTTTCCATAACACTGAGACACACTGATGCTCAGATGGAAAGTGAAGACAGGAGAATTTTCCAGAAGCTCCTGGGCCAGTTAACCTGGAAAATGCAGAAGTGACGAACAAGGAGAATTAGAGACCCTGCCTCAACTGGGGTAGAAGGTGAGGGCTGACATCTGAATGTTATCCTCTGACCTCCATGTGTCCATGTCCACATACATGAACAAGTACTCACACACTAAGAAAATAAAATAAGTATGTTTTTCTTTTAAAAAAAAAGCAATGAGAATAATTGTTGAAGATTTTGATTAAAGGCTACACAGACACTTATGGGGTGGGGGCGTAAAATTAATATCCAGCATGAGCTCAGAATTATCAGCGACTTGAAGCATGCACGACTCGTGATGGGCATGGAAGGGTTTCTCCATGGATCCTGTCGATCCTCAGTGAGTGCCAGGCATTGCTGCACACACGAGAACATTCAGAGACAAATACAGCTTAATCAACTTAGCCCTTGTCTTAAAGGAGAAGGCAGTTCAGGCACTTTGCTAGCAGAATGGTGAATGCCCTAAGACCACAGTGGGTCTCTGACAATATAAGGCTAAAAGACAAACATCACCAAAGCTTTCAGACAATTTCTTTTGTTCTAAATTACAAAATGGTTTTGTGCAGATAGTAGCTGGATGCTGTTGTTGGTTACAACACACAGACTACAGACAACAGTTTGGTTTATTTGGTTTAAGGCTGTTTTACTAAGACTATTCTGTTTCTAACACATATGTACCATATGACTGTGTCTAGTTTAAGATAGAGATGTAATTTATTACAATGTTGCTTTATTACTACAATTGTGCATGAATATTACACAACTACAGTCGATGGGTTAATCTCCTTTCATTGAGAGTGGGTCTCTTAGATACTGAGCATGGTAAGATGCACAGGAAAAGTCTTGGTTTTCCTTTCTTAAACCTTGTCTTAGCAATTACCTCAGTAAACTTAAAACACAAAATGAGACTTGGATTTTTACATAAAGAAAAACAACTCTTCTATCCTTTATGAGCAGAGAAAGCCTGTTTGGAAGGATGACTGTGCTGCTGAAATTTAGTGATAGTGGTCAAGTGTAGAAACTAAGAAACAGTTGGTTTCATAGATACTTTGGTTCACAAAGATGAGAACCCTGAACTTACAGAAAGAATGTGCATTAAAAATAGGAAGATGATGGGGAGGGGATATGATGTAGAATGGAATTGCAAAGGGGAAGGTGGGGGGAGGGAGGGTATTACCATGGGATATTTTTTATAATTATGGAAAATGTTAATAAAAATTGAGAAAAAAATAAATAAAAATAAAGAGAAAGAAAAAAAGTAGGAAGATGGGGCCTACTTGAAGTACATGTCAGTAAGAACATCACTTTGCTGGAATTCTTTCATTACAAAAGGACATGATTGCTATCCCCAATACATACTGCACTCAAGATCGCAACTTACCAAAAAGAGCTTTTGCTTTTTATTTTTTTAAATTATCCATTCTAATGATAAAAATTTGGAGAATTACAAGAGTAGGAAAGAAAGCTGGTGACCTGAGAAGGCAGTGGGGAAGGAAGACCTCAGCAGTCTGCATTTTTTTCTTTCTTTCTTTCTATTTTTTTTTTTTTTTTTGGCTGTGCATAGGTTGGAACCCACAACCTCATGCATGTTGGGCAAGCACTCTCCCATTCAGCTACCACCTCAGCCCCTTTATTTCTTCCTCCTTAATGAAAGTGATACAAAAATGGCATTTGTCCATTCTGTATGTCAGCACAGAAGTATGTCGTCCATTATCCCTTGACATTTTTAGTTGCAATGATGATTCATTCATTCAACAAATGCTGGTCAGAGTACTGTGATAGATGCTAGAGATAAAATGCACAGGAAGTACACCCTCGCCTGTATGGAGTTTGTGTTAAAATGTGAAATAGGAGACATTTTAGATCTTACATAGATGGTGAAAAACAAGACACGAGGGGGTGAGGTGACGCCCTCTCTGACCCTACTGCAATGACGAGGGTGCTGCTGACCCTGAAGGTCAGTGTTGATCGGACCTGAGTTATCCATTGGTCAAAGCAGAGCGCAGCGAGGTATTTGCCGGCCTTCTATCGTCTTGTGTACTATCTGAGTGTTGACGGCTCTGGGTGAATCCCCGGTTCACATGTGTTTTTCTTTGATTCCCTTTAGTATATGACTGCCGCCCCTATGCAAGGGGCCTACATCCCCCAGTACACGCCCGCGCCTCCGACAGCCGTTTCCATCGAAGTAAGTCTGCTCCTGTCTGTGGAAAGATGTCAGAAGATCTCTCTCTCTCTCTCTCTCTCACACACACACACATGCATACTGTGGTCCCCCATAGTCTCTGTCATTCTCTCTCTCTCTCTCTCTCTCTGTCTCTCTTTCTCTCTCTCTCTCTCTCACACACACACACCATGGTCTCCCATAGTCTAAAGAATCTGCTATCTGCTAGTTTCTAACTTGAAACTGAAAATTCAGTATATGGAATCATGCACGTGTATTCCATAATACCTATATGCTTCCTTTGCACATGAACCAATTCTTCATAGAGTTGAAGGTGAACGAAAATTTTCATGCTCAGATGACTGTCCAGAGAGTAAATCCGTATGTCATATACCTGAACCATAAGCAGCCATGGATTGGGAGGAAGAATTGCTTACCACTGTTTGGATGACCTACATCCCAGTGCCTGGTTCTTGAGATTGGTTCCTGGGTAAGGGTCCTTGGCCTCAACTGGAAGTTTGATGGATAGACATACTGGCAAATAGCATTAATCTGATCTACTGAAGCTCAGTGTTCATATTAAAATGACTTTTCAGTGATCCAGATACTCAGGAAAATGCAAAAGAGAGTTCTCTAACTCTCAAACTGTCCTGCACATTAGAACCATTTGGCAGATGGGGGCTGCAGAGTTATCTCAAGGGTTAAAGCTGCTGGTTTGCAAGTCTGCCATTCTGAGTTCTCCCTCCCAGAGCCCATGCAATCTTGGGCATGAAGCGCAGTATGCGTCTGTGATCCCGATGCACCTACATTAGCAGGAGACAGAGCCACGTGAATACAGAAGCCCACGGCCAGCTGGACTGGTGCACACACAAGGAGGGTTAAGACCAGGGAGACGATGTCAAAACCAGGGTGGAAGAAGTGCTGTAAACACCCCGTGGTCATCCTCAGACCTCCAAATGCACACGGCACCCACACACCCATTCACGTACCCATGCGCATATACCATGTACACTCACATACACACACATAATAAAAACACCACGTGGAGGAGTTAAAGATTACCATTCTGTGGGTTCGATTATAAAGGATTCTGAATGATTTACTCAAGGCATTAACTGGATGTCAGGATTTTGCAAAGATCTCTGATCCTGGTATGCATGAAAGAGCAAGAGCCATTGCCCCAGTGAGGAGGATAGGTGTAGCTCAGAACATAGCATTTGCCGAGTGTGAGTGAGGTTCTGGGCCCCTTTTCTGGCACCGTAAAAATCAACCAAAATTCCATGGCTCTAGTATAAATGAACCTCATTAGATTTATGGCTTCCTCCAGACAGGAGAGAAATTAACTGAATCACTGTGGACATCATGAATGATGGGGCCATCGTGTCCTTTCCTTTCCTCCACTTTTACCTTTGAAGAATCCATTCCTTGTAGCCTTTATCTTATCAGGCAGAGTTGTCAAGCCACGGAGAAGAGGAGAAGGCATGGGGCCGGGTAGATGGCGGTGGAGATGCAGACGTGTTTTCTTCTCTCCGGTTCCAGCCACTGCTCCTTACTCCTCCACACTTCTCCTCTGACACAACTCGCAGGGTAGCTCTGATCAGCAGCTGGAAACCCTCCGCCTTTCATGACATTCCTGCTTCACTGGTGACAGGCAACTTTAGTATCTCTATTTCCCCATGTGAAAACCCACCAGTGAAGAGATTGATGGAAGCCTTTGCCACCTAACTTAGATCGTTGAAAATGTTAACTAATTCATTTCTGGTGGGTAACAAGTGCTTGTTTATATCAAGGTACAGAGAGTCTCTGACAGTTAAATAAGGCATTATTGTACAGATTAGGAAGCCAAGGGCGTCTTTTTTTTTTTTTTTTTTTTTTTTTTTTTGTTAACAAACAGAGATTTAGGTATCATTTAGGGCTGGGAGACATCTCAGTGGGTAAAGTACTTGCCCTGCAAAGCATGGGCTCTTTGACATTGTAGCCTAGGAACCTGCATAAAGCTAGATGCTGTGACCCCCGCCTCTCTACGGTGCGAGGGGAGGTGGAGACTGGAGAATTGCCTAGAATCTAAGAGTCCACCTAGCTGGATGCACGCAGCAGGGAACAAAGAAAGACCGTCATGGAGCAATGATGTGGACGGCAAAGACCAACGCCCAGGGCTGTCATTTGACCTCCATGTGTATTCTGTGGCATGCATGCGCTCACACTCACATACATGAACACACACACACACACATATGTAGATATGTGACCCCCCCCCAGTGTCATACCAAATAGTTTTAATAGGATTTCCATAATTTTTAGAACATTGACTAAACCACATGGCCTTTGCTATATTTGACTATGAGAAAATTAATAATGGGAATATTACAAGCACCATAAGCATTTAAAAAAAGTTTGTTTTTCTGTGTAGCTACAACAAAGACTTATGCTTACAAAAAGAACTGGATCATTTTAGCTACTATAAAATAATGAGACGTACTTGACATTGTTGCTTATTGGAAACACTCCAGTTGTCGTTCAGTCTGAAGTTTGAAAGGAAGTATCACTCTGACTAAACTCTAACTACCTTTAAATATACCACCTTGGATTTGTGCTTATAAAATAAAATACCTTTTCCTTTGATATGGGGAAAACCCCTGTTGACACTCATCCATTGGTATCTACACAAATGAGTCCTAGTGGGAGGGTCACATGTTACCTAACAACAAATAGGACACTCGGAAAGAAACCAATGAATGACTCTAGGGAAATTTTCCAGTCTGAGAAACAAGTTTAGGGATTTTCAGTTAAATGAGAGAGAATTGACCAAGAGTGTTTGAGACACAACCCCACTTGAACACCCCCCGATATCCAAGATTACAGCTAAAACCAGAGAGAGAAACCCTTTATGGGTCCACTGGCAACCAAATAAACCAGTGACACCCTAGGAACCAATCTTGTGTCCCTGATGGTGGCCAACTCCGGAAAGACATTCTTACTGTCATCTGTGAGAAGCAAAAGTTACAAGGATAAAGCAAGAGCAAAACAAAATGAAAGACAAGCTTTTGCTATTTCTCTTGTTTTTCTGAAACTTCTAAATAAATGCCAATCCATGTCTTGGAAAGCAAATAAAAATAAAATGAGACAAATTGCTGAAGGGAAACTTGATAAGATGTATGAAAAGATTTTCAAAACGTTGATGCAGATCTTTGAGGCCAGAGTCCGCTGTGCCCCCAGGTGCGGTGAATGGCCTCGGGAAATCACGTGACAGTACAAGGCTTTAAAAGAAGCCAAGGTGGATCTTTTGATAACCCATTATTTAATGTGACTGTATGTAACCACAGTTTACATATTCCCAAGGGTGGGCTGAAATGATTTTCTGACCATTTGGCTATTCCTGAGACTTTTGATAGCAAAACTCCTTTGTTTTATATTAGAATGAACTCGTCAACCTTTCTGCAAACATGCCCTCCTCATGGTTTCCTTTGACAAAGTGCTGTGGCTTCACATGGCTGAGATAATCTCTTCTCAGACCAGTAGGAAATTGGTATTGAAGGTCCATTTAAAGATTCTATAAAAGGAGGTCCTTTTATAGAATAAATGAGACCTTTGAAAGAGAATTAATTTATTTGCATTAGTCCTTAATGATGCTACTGTTGTTCTTTTTTTTGATTTTTTTTTTTTTTTTTTTGAGACAGGGACTCTTCTAGAAAAGGCTGGTCATGAACTCACTATGTAGCTGAGTATGACCTTGACTCTTAATCTTCCTTCCTTTACCTCCTGGGTGTTGGAATTAAAAACATTGCTGCCACGCCCAGATTATACAATGTTGAAGATTGAATCCAGGTCAGAGCCACATCTCCAATCCCAAATAAAGCTTTGGGGAGCTGAGCAGATAACTCAGTGGATGTGAGTTTGGATTCCCAGTAACCACATAAAAGGGACAGAGGGAACTTAAGTGTACAACCCAATGGGAATGTGACAAATAGGCAATATGTTAAAAAGTTAATTAATTATTTTAAGCAAAAGATGGGCATAGCCATGACTGCTGAGGGTGAGGGAAGACAAGAGGATTATTGGGCTTGCTGGTCAGCCAGTGTCGAAGAAAAATGAAGACCACTCCCCCAAAGGTCAGTGAGAGTGAGTCCCTATCTCAAGGAAATAAAGTGAAAGCGTGATAGAGGAAAGCACCCAGTGTCCTCCTCTGGCCTCCACAAATTTGCATACCACATATTTGCATAGCATCATTTGCATACCTCCATACATTTGCATACTGTACATTTGCATAGCATATATTTGCATGCCTCCATACATGTGCATACCATACCGTACACCACATACTACACCTCCCCTAAAATAAAATCAATAACATAAGCTTTTGTGTACTTATCTGCCTCCTTAGGGTGTTGTTGCTGATACCTCTCCCCAGTCAGTGGCTCCTTCATCCCAGGACACCAGTGGTCAACAGCAACAGATAACAGTGGACACGTCCAGCGAACACGCACCTGCATATTCTTACCAACAGTCGAAGTAAGTAATGATGCTAAGGCCTCTCCCTCAAAACTAGACCTGCCAAAGTTGTTCTCTCCAGGTGTATCTGTCAGTGTTTGTGCAGACAAACCACCAGGAACATAAAGTGAGTGACGGACACATTTAGCTCATGATGCTGTGAGTAGCTTTGCGTGTAACTCTGCATGCGTCCATTGACGAGCATCTGTGTCTCCCAACTTTTGGGTTGGAGGGGAAGGATTGGTCACGTTTCTCATTTCCAAGGAAGTCTCAGAATTCCACGGACAGAAAAAAAAAAAAAAAAAAAAAAAAAGAAGAGAAAAGAAAAAGAAGCAAGCAAGCACAGGAAATCAAGTGTTCGGTTTTGTACACATTGGCCACTATCTCACTGGCAAGGTGTATTATTATCATTAAAAATATTGATTGTGTATAATTCCTGGAAATTTCTAGTGTTCCCACCTACACATGGCTGGCAAACCTGCATTCTGTTTTCAATCTCCTCACTCTTAATGAAGACAGTGACAATCTCATTTGAGAGATGCTTTGAACACCCACTTAAATGCCCATGGAAAAGGATATTATAAAATGTCCAATATAGAGATTAGGTCCCTGGTCAGGAATTCAATGTCAAAGAAAACAATCAAGTAGTCAAGATTATTCATGAAAATTTTTAAATCACTCGTCAAACAAAGAATCCTTGACTTCATGCTAAGCAAATGTGGAGACTGAAATCTGAGAGCTTTGTGTCGAAAACAAAGAAACTAACAATGGGAAAGTCTAATTATAGAGAAAAGTCTTGACATGTGAACTGTTCAACTGTGTAAATGAAACATCTGGTGAACAGAGAATCCCCAGATGACCCTGTTGGTAAAGTTGTTCTGTTTTCTACCATTTTGCTTGTTAAAGAAGAAATTATTCTGTCACTCTTAACAAACTAAGAAGCAGGGCATGGTGGCCCATGCCTGTAAAATCAGATGAGTAGATAAAGAAAATGTACAGATATGCACACAGTAAAATTTTATTCAGCCATAAGGCAGAATGATATGATGTCATTTCCAGGAAACGGGTGGAATTGGAGGCCGTCACGTTAAGTGAAATAAGAAAGATTCAGAAATAAATATTACATATTTGCTCTTATATGCAGAAACTATGTTTATACACACACATACACAGAGAGAGAGAGAGAGAGAGAGAGAGAGAGAGAGAGAGAGAGAGCCAGGGACTATTTAGAGAGAAGAAAGGGACCATCAAGAAGACATGGGGAGGAAGGACAAAAGAAGGCCATGCAGTGGTGGGTAAGAACAAAGTCCAATAATGATACATACATATGAAACGATACCCACTATTCTGTATGCTAACTAAAAAGTAATGATTACAATTATGTGAGGGTTGTAACATGGGTCTTTTTCTGTCTTTGTACCTAAAGCACACATTGGTTCCACTTGGGACTTGATCCTCCCAGCTCTGGAACTGGAATTCACGCAGTGGGCTGTCCTGCTTTTCAGGCTTTGAACTCGATCTGGAACCCCATGGCTCCTCTGGATTGCAGACAGACCTAATTCCCTATAAACTCTTGGTCTCTCCTCTGCCCGCCTCCATTCATGTGGCTGTGTTTGTGTGTACATGCCTGTGCTCATAGATATGCACATTGGTGGATGGACGGATGGACGACTGGTTGATCTGAGTGATTGTGTTTCCGTAGTGAGCTGTTCACTGCATCTTTCTCACAGCGCTCAATATGCAGGTGAACCCAGTTCTGTCTATTCCAGAAGGCAATGAGGAAATGACTGCTCCTGTGAAGTAGAGATTTCCTGCTACATTATAATGATTTCTGGATAAATCAAACACATGTAGCCATTCATCCGACTATAATTTACTAAGCATCAACTATGTAACAGACAGCATTCTAGGGGCTGGGAAAAGACCAATGAAAGAAGTGGACATCTTTTTTTTTTAATTTTTTTTGTTCATTTTTATTTATTTATTTGAGAGTGACAGAGAGAGAGAGAAAGAGGCAGATAGAGAGAGAGAAAATGGGCACGCCAGGCCTTCCAGCCACTGCAAACGAACTCCAGACACATGTGCCCCTTTGTGTATCTGGCTAACGTGGGTCCTGGGGAGTCGAGCCTTGAACCGGGGTCCTTAGGCTTCACAGGCAAGCACTTAACCGCTAAGCCATCTCTCCAGCCCAGAAGTGGACATCTTGCTGCTCTCCCCACACTTGAACTTGACTTCTTTACTGGAAGTAGACGCACAATCGATAGAACAATCAGTGAAATAAAATAAAAAGTAAAATATTATGCATATATTTTAAATGATTGAATTTTAAAGATGCAGATTATCCTAAAATTTCCTTCTGATCAAAAACGATGGGGTAGACTTCTTGGATGTGTTATAATGAAAAGCCTCTCCTACTGCCTGGGATCTGAAAGGTGAGTGAAAAGTAAGCTTGGAGTGATGCAGAGAGAAGCATAAGCAAAGGAACCTCGATATTTGGAAGCTTCAGAGGAATGTAAGGCTAGAGGGTCTAAGACTGGAGGAAAGATGATGTGAGAAGTCAGACAGCCCGCGGTACTGGGCAGTGTTGGCATGGGGGCTGGTACTATCTGGCTAAGAGAAAGCCTCTCTGCCTCTCTGGGATTCCGGTCCCTTCATCTACCTTCAGGTATTGATTGGCCCAGCTACATGTATACTATGAGACAATAGCTGTCCTGGAGGTTTTGTAAACTAGGGTGGAATTAAGACCTATACACACACACAAGATTCGCATCCCAAAAGAAGACTGTGAGGAGAACCCTTACAGAGCACGGTGGTAATAGCGAGAGCCACTGCCTTTCTCCTGGCTTGGGGCTGCTGCTTACAGAAAGGACCAGTGTTTTGGGCACTGACGTAACTCCTTGTCTGGAGTGCAGCGGTGGGGGATTGGAGCTCGGTGGTTATTTGAAGTGGATGCAGAGTCATAGGAATGTGCGAAATGGAAGATTAGACTTAGCTTTTCCTATCCAGTGCCATAGGGGGCTATTGGACAGCATTTCCTCTGGGATAGACACAGGTGGAAGAGGCCCATGGGGCATTTGGAAGCAATGGAAACTAGCAGTTCTGCCATTCTTGGAAGAAACAATGATCTAAATAGGATGGAGAAGCATCATGGGGGTGTGGGGGCCGGGGAGGCAGGAAATAGAATCAACAGGAAAACAAAGCAGGCAGATACGTCATTAACACTGTAAATGAAACAATGGAATTATGTTGCCCATAAAAGGCATATGAAAGCCCAGGCAGATCTGAGCACAGCCACAATTTCAGTTATCCAGTCAGTTCCAACAAGCTCTTATTCCTTTGAGTATTTTATTGAACAAAGTGAGTCTGACCACATGCAGCATCCACTGTTTAAATGGGCTTAAAATGAGGGGTATACAGTGGTCATTTGCCTTGAGTCCCCCAGATGCTTATGGTTAACAATGTTGTTCTCATGTTCTCACGGTGGCAAAACCATCATGATAAAAATGGCTTCCTTGTTGGGGGGAACAAAAAACACCTTTTTTGCACTCATACAGGGCTGTATGTTACAGGACGGTCCTCATCTCATGTTCCTTGATATAACTGGCCAGAGGCGAAAGCACATGGAGCCTAGAACATTCCAGAAACATGACATGTGAAACCCTCTTACACTGTTTTACAGACATTTCTTTATGCCTGATGAAACCTTTTTAAACAGATCCCCTTTATATCTTCAACTCCCTTTTTTTTTGACATGGTACAAGGTGTTTGGAGCTTGTCCATGGAAAACAACAACAAAAAATGGAAAACAACAACAGAATGTTGAATGAAAGAGAAGAATATACCAAGGCAAACACTTTTGTCAATGGTAATCATTCCTGAAATTTTATAAGTGGAAAAAAGCATAATGTTACTCTACTCAAGTTGCTTGCATTTTCAGACAATGGATATTGCACTGTGCTGTGGTAAGGCATGAGATGTTAGAAATATTGTAAAGAAGTCAAAGACATTGGGCTGAACAGTTGGGTCATGAAACTGGTTTCTTTCTCATAGGTAACCTTCCTTGGGACTAGTTAGGGACACGGAAGATCCCCCCTGAGAACATTTCTTTGTTTTTCTAAGTTTTTAAAAATAGTTTATTTATTTATTTGTGAGGAGAAAGCAAGAGAAAGTGGGTAGGGAGAGACACAGAGAGAGAATGGGCATGTCAAGGTCTCTAGCCACTGCAAACAAACTCCAGAGGCATGTGCCACTTTGTGCACCAGCTTTACATGGGAACTGGGGAATTTAACCTGGAACAGGCCTTGCAGACAAGCGCCTTAAACCACTAAGCCATCTCGCCAAGCCATTTATTTTTAAAGCATCTGTTAGAAATCAGATACAGAACAATGCGTACAGTTTATTGTACATGCTTAGTATAAGCCCTGGTTCTGTTCTTTAAAGATTCCTTGGGGCCAGGGGAGATGATGCCTCAGTGGGTAAGGCACCCATCATGCAGGCATGAGGACCTGATTTTGAATCCCTAGCAACCATACAAAGGCCAGGCATTCAGCATGCATCTGTGATCCCACACTGAGGAGGCTATAAGACAATTTCTAGCTAAATATGTGAGCTCTGGGTTAAATAAGATAGCTTGCTTCGAAAAAAAGAGGGGGGGGGGCTGGACAGATGTCTTAGTGGTTAAGATGCTTACCTGCAAAGCCTAAGGACCCATGTTCGGCTCTCCAGGTCCCACATAAGCCAGATGCACAAGGCGACGCTAACACACAAGGTTGCGCAGGGTGGTGCACGCATCTGGAGTTCGATTGCAATGTCTAGAGGCCCTGGTGCACCAGTTCTCTCTTGCTCGCCCACTCACTCACCCTCACTCTATCTCATACAAAAATAAAAAGATGAAAAGCAATTGAGGAAGATACTTGATGTCAACTTCAGGCCTCCAAACACACACACACATGCATGTACATCCCTGTACATGCACATCCATGCACACACAGGAAACCACACACAAACACACATGTGATCAAGCCCACATACACATTCAAAAATAAATGGATTTTAAAATCCCAAAGTTTTATAACCGTAACTGACATTAAGAATACTTTTGGAGCTAAATGTGACCATTTTCGAGATGTAGGACTATATTATTCTTATCGAAGCCACCAGAAATCTATGCCATAAGAGTCCCATTTTGAGATCCAGCCTGAAGCAATCTGCTAATCTTAAGATGCATAGATTTCCTGAAGTTCTATCATATCATTTATGTTCCAGTGTAATGAAAAGTATCTGTAAAAACACTGAGCCAATCCACGCTGTCCTTGTTATCTTAAACACTCCAAATTTCACAAATGACAGTTCATTTCCAACATCATTATGCTAATTAGCATGCCACCGCTTTCATTAGGAAACCCATTTCCAAAGACCATTATGCTAATCGAGATAGGGAGAGCTTACAGTGCTTATGCAAACAGGACTTATGCAAACCACTGGCTGTTCTCATTAGACACCAGCTGACCCCTATAGGGTGTGAAGCTTGATTAGGGCAAATGAGTGACCCTTGAAAAGTAGCTTGACACTTTACGCATACATTTGACACAAGTGTCTGTACTAAATCATTGGAACTTATGACTATTAAAACCAAAGGTTGCAGAAGGAAGGTTTGAGAACTATTAATTGGGTGCCTATGAATAAAGGGATTTCATATGGGACATTATCAGCAAATATTTTAGTATTCAAAATTCTATAATTCAAACTAAACACGGGATTAACTTTGTCTTTGTATTTTGTATTTAGAGGTTGTATTTTTTTTTTCCATTGCTAAAAACACACTATGAATGCAAAAAGATTCTGGGCTCTTATCACATAAGAAGGAAATTATATCTGTGGTTTATTTTGGAAATTCTATGGGAATTCCAGTTCCCACCCAAGTGATCTGTTATTCTTTTTGGCTATGCCCAAATGACTGGAATCTAAAAGTAAGTACTCCAGTGAGGTGAAATTGTGATATACAGAACCAGCAGTCCTTGGCTCAGATCTGCCTCTAGAATTGTTTAGTTATGGCTCAAATCTTAGGAGCTCAACCTTTCTCCTTTCTAATTTCTTTTTTGCATGTATGTAGGGGGGTGTGGTGTGTTGTGTGCATGTATGTCTGCATGCATGTTTGTGGGGGGGGTCCGTGTGTATGCGTGGGTGAGTGAGAACTGAGGTTCAGTGTGTATGTATACATATCTTTATGCATGTTCTTATTGTGTGTGCACACGGGTGAGTGGGGGAGGGGCAGAGGTTGATACTGGCTGTCTATTTCGATCACTCTTTGTTGCTGTCACCTTCTCATCACTGGGACAAAGCACCAAACCAAACCTAGCTGAGGCGAGGAGGTTTGTTTTGGCTTACAGTCTCTAGGGGAAGCGTCCATGGCAGGGGAAAGCGTGGCGTGAGCAGAGGCTGGGCACCACCTGTGTCATGGGAGGTGGAAAACAGCAGCGGCAGAGTGAACCAACCTCTGGAAAGGGAGAGATGCCTAGAGCACCCCTGAGCCCACCCCCAGCAGCACTCCTCCTCCAGCAAGGCTCCCCCTCCCACAGTGCCATCAGCTGGGAACCGAGCATGCAGAACCCATGAGTTTATGAAGGACGTCTCGTTCAGACCACCACACTCTTCCACGATTTTGTTTCTTTTGCGACAGGGGTATCTCACTGATCCTAATGCCCACTGATTTGGCTAGACTAGTGGCCAGCAAGCCCGCGGGATTCTCCTGTCTCTGGCTCTGGGATTCCCTCCACATCTGCCTTTCATATGGGTGCTCTGGGTCCAAACTCAAGTCCTCGGGCTTCACTGCAAGTGTTTTATTGACTGAGCCAACTCCCAGCTTTCCTAGCTTCCTATTCAAAGTGATCATTAGCCCATTCTTTTCCAAAGAACAGAAATTAGGCCTCAGAACACCATGCCATGGTTTGTGAGGGTTGAATCCGGGTTCTCATGCTTGAAAAGAAAACACTTCACCCATGCAGCCAATGCCCACATTACTTCTTTCTTTCTTTTCTTTTTAAGATTTTATTTTTATTTATTTATTAGAGACAGGAGAAGGAGGGAGAAAGAGAGAGAGCAAGTGAGAATGGACATGCTAGGGCCTCTAGCCACTGCAAACAAACTCCAGACACATGTGCCACCATGTGCATTTGGCTTATGTGGGACCTGGAGAATCAAACCAGGGTCCTTAGGGTTCACAGGCATGCACCTTAACTGCTAAGCCATCTCTCCAGTCCCCACGTTATTTCTTTAATAGTTGACATTATAGTTAACATTATGGCTCAGTGTTGCTTTTGCCCATGGGTAACTTACCTGTCAATATTTACTGTCTTGTCATTACAACTGGTGAAGAATTTCAATAGATATCAATCAAATAAATATAATTATTATTTAAACAAAAGAAAGAAGAAGGAAGAAGGAAGGAAGAAAAGAGAGAAAGGAAGGAAGGAAGAAGGAAAGAGAGAAATTGGGCCTCTAAGGGATAGGAAGATTTAGCAGCACATGGTGGATAGAGGACTAGAAAATGCTTGACTGTTTCCTGGTCCAGCTATGTTGGGAAATAAGGGAAGCGCACACCACACTTTCCACTCTCTTCAAAGTCATGAAAACAGGGCTGGGTAGATTCTTCAAATATTTAACTTCCCAAAAGATTAGGGTAATGTGCTGTGGAAGTCCAAAACTGAAGAAAACAAGTAACAGAATTTTGTGTGTGTACACGTTGGTTGCTTTGATACCAACGTAAAGCATATTCTTATAAAACACGTTTCTGCTTTTCTTCAAACCCTTGCCACATGGGAAGATGATTGTATAATAGTGAGAATATAGGTTGCGGTTCTCCCAAGCCTGACCACTGAGGACTCTTTTTTTTTTTTTTTTTTTTTTCCATAGTATCACATGAAGCTATTTTGTCTGAAATTGCCTTGGGAAATATTGAACCATAAGATCACTATGATTTCTAAAGCATTACATTTCTGAGATGATGGTTTGTTATTTCCTGGCTTATTCCCTCGGCTTCTGTGGGGCAGAGGCTTAGTGAGAGAACGCCACGTGACTCCTGATCTACCAACCTTCTCTCTGACGGTAAAAGGCTCTTACAGTGCTGTTTCCCTGTCCTGTCCTTTGAGCCTGCAGTGGCTAACACAGCCACCGTGCACACCAGAGTCTCATAACCTGTCAGCACACCAGTGCAGGGAAAATTAGCTTATATGTCATAGAAACTTCCCTCTTTCAACCCATTATATTGATAATCTCACTGTCCAATGTTAAATGTTGTCACTGGTGATCTCAGCCTTAAAAATTAAGAATCTTGGGCTGGAGAGATGGCTTAGCGGTTAAGCGCTTGCCTATGAACCCTAAGGACCCCGGTTCGAGGCTCGACTCCCCAGGACCCACATTAGCCAGATGCACAAGGGGGCGCATGCATCTGGAGTTTGCTTGCAGTGGCAGGAGGCCCTGACGCACCCATTCTCTCTCTCTCTCTCTCTCTCTTTGCCTCTTTCTGTATCTGTCGTTCTCAAATAAATAAATAAAAATAAACAACAGGAAAAAAAAGAAAGAAAATTAAAAAAAAAATTAAGAATCTTAGCCGGGCGTGGTGGCGCACGCCTTTAATGCCAGCACTCAGGAGGCAGAGGTAGGAGGATCGCCGTGAGTTCCAGGCCACCCTGAGACTCCATAGTGAATTCCAGGTCAGCCTGGGCTAGAGTGAGACCCTACCTCGAAAAGAAAAAAATAAAATAAAATAAGAATTCTACATTTTCTTTGAGTCTCCGTGTGTGCAAGCATATGTGTGTATGGTATGCATATCTCAGTACACGCAATGCTTGTGGGCACACGTGTTTATGCACATGTGTATGTGTGTACATGTGTGCGTGCAGTACAGAGACTGACATCTAGTGTCTGCTTATACACCGTCCATTTTATTCGCTGAGGCAGGCTTCTCTCCTCGGAGCCCAGAGCTCACCAGTTCCTCTACTCTAGCTAACCCTAAGATCTCCTGTCTCCTCTTCCTAAGTGTTGTGATTACAGATCAACTGCCTTGCCCACTCGCATTTGCACAGGTGCTGAGGATCCAAACTCTGATCCTTAGGTTTGCACAGCAAGCGTTTTATCCCCTGAGCATCTCCTCAGCCCTAAGAATCCTGTCTTAATGAATCCCAGCACAGTTCCCTAAGCATCCGGTGGCCGGTAACTATACACACCTGGGCTTCACCTAGGACAACAAGGAGGCCAGAAGTCGGTAACTATACACACCTGGGCTTCATCTAGGACAACAAGGAGGCCAGAAGTCGGTAACTATACACACCTGGGCTTCATCTAGGACAACAAGGAGGTCGGAAGTCGGTAACTATACACACCTGGGCTTCATCTAGGACAACAAGGAGGCCAGAAGTCGGTAACTATACACACCTGGGCTCACCTAGGACAACAAGGAGGTCGGAAGTTGGTAACTATACACACCTGGGCTTCACCTAGGACAACAAAGAGGCCGGAAGTCGGTAACTATACACACCTGGGCTTCATCTAGAACAATAAGGAGGCCAGAAGTCGGTAACTATACACACCTGGGCTTCACCTAGGACAACAAAGAGGCCGGAAGTCGGTAACTATACACACCTGGGCTTCACCTAGGACAACAAAGAGGCCGGAAGTCGGTAACTATACACACCTGGGCTTCATCTAAGACAACAAGGAGGTCGGAAGTTGGTAATTGTACACACCCCGGCTTCACCTAGGACAACGAGGAGGCCGGAAGTCGGTAACTATACACACCTGGGCTTCATCTAAGACAACAAGGAGGTCTGAAGTTGGTAATTGTACACACCTGGGCTTCACCTAGGACAACAAGGAGGCTGGAAGTCGGTAACTATACACACCTGGGCTTCACACAACAAGGTGGTCAGAAGTCAATTAAGTTTTACGAAATGGCAACACCTTTTATTCCTCCAGACATCAGCTACGATCCTTCAATGTGTTAAAGTCTAACTATTTCTTTCTCCCTTCTTGTTCACCTGGAGTAATGAGGGTGTTTTGTTATTTTTAATATATTTTTATATATTTATTTATTTGTACTTGAGACTGAGAAAGAGAGAGTAGAGGTGCCAGGGCCTCCAGCCACTGCAAAAAAAAAAAAAAAAAATACTCCAGACACATGCACCACCTTGTGCATCTGGCTTACGCGTGTACTGGGTAATGGGACATGGGTCCTTTGGCTGCAGAGGCAAAGGCTTAAACTGCTGAGTCATCTCTCCAGCCTCTCTGGGGGTGTTTTAAGGACCAAGAAAACTATGAGAGGGGACCATTAAGACCTGAAAGTACCCCAGTCTCTCTCGTCAGTAATGATGCTTCTGAGATCATGCATATAGAACACCTGCTTGGGAAAAGGTCTTCTGTGTCGCTCATCCGCTGAGGGAGGCTCCAATTGTTGAACCAAGGTTCGGGAGAGTCATGATATCGAGGCATTTTCTGCTCAAACAACAATAAAATATGGAAAATCAAATCATCAACAATAAGGAAAAAGACAAAACATAGCACCAACAAATAAAAAAACAAACGTTTGTTCTTGCAACAGGACACCTTTTAGAAATAAACAGACCAAGTCGACTTTCTGCAAAGGCAGAGAAAGAAAGCTAAACTCTACACCCATGGTTCCCTTGACTCCTAATAAAATTTGCCTCTCTAGTGTGCTGTCATGGAAATTGTAACCGTATTCCTTCTCAGATGTAATCTGTACTTTGTTGTGTAGAACAGGAGGAAGAGTTGGGGACAAAACTTATCTGTGAAAACCAGAAACCTTCAAATGATCAGGGAGTTACTCTCTGTCGTAGTCACTTCACTCTATGTGACCAAATACCTGACAGGGAGCAGCTTTGGGAAAGAAAGGGTTTATTCTGGCTTGCAGTTTTGAGGCTTGTAGCCACAACAGTGGACAGGAAGTGGGGCCTGGTTATAAAACCTCAAGGACAGGGCTTGAGAGATTACTTAGTGGTTAAGGCAACCTCCATGTGAAGCCTAAGGACCCAGGTTCTATTCTCCAGTGCTCACATAAAAGATGCACATGGCGGTGCATGTGTCTCTCATTTGTAGTGGCTAGAGGTCCTGGCACGCCCTTATTTTCTCTCTCTCTCTTTCTCTCTCTCTCTCTCTCCCTTTCAAATAAAAAAAAATAAATCTTAAGGACCACCCCCCAGTGAGCTACTTTCTCCAAGGAGGCTCCACCTCCTAAAGATTCCACAACTTTCCTGAGTCAGGCCACCTGCTGGGGCCCAAGTGTTCAAGCACTCTCTCCTTATACAGTCTAGAAGTGATTTCAGTTCCTAATGGGCACTTGGCTCCTGTGATGGTTTTATGCAAGTTAGGATATCTTTGTAGGCAATTTCACACTAGTAATGGTACATAGAGTTCTAAACTTTGGAGAGGGCTGTTCGTAGGTTTTAATATGGCCTCCTAATTTGCTGGATGCACATCCAGCGCTGGACCAGCTTGACTGTACTCAGAAAGCCACGCCTTATTTACTAAACAGAACACCTGGCACTTGGAGAAGGCTTTGCAGCTCTTGGCTGTTGTCCTGAATCCTAAAGGAGGGGGCAGCCATCTAACACCAACCTTCAAGTAGCTTAGAGTCCCTTCTTTGTGTAACACAAGTCCAGAATCATTTCACAAGACTCAGTGGGCATAAGAGCTAAGAGCAATGGTCAGTTTCCTAGACTCACAGTCCTTCAGCATAGATGTAGCACAGAGGCCGTGCCTAAGCAACATGGGCTGGGTCAACAAGGTGGCATACTATGCAATGCCCTTTGTCTCCTTAGATACTTGTGATGGATGATCCACTTCCCCAGACTCCTAGAGAGTAAAACATAGTCCCTACACTCAGGAGTTAATAACCTTTCTACCTTTCCTTCCCTCTTTTCCTTTCTGTCTTCCCTTTCTTTTTCTTTCTTTCTCTCTTTACTCTTTTGTCCTCCCTTCATTCCTCCTTTCCTTCCTCCCTTCTTTTCTTTCTTTCTTTCTCCTTCCCTTCCTCTCATTCTCTCTCTGTATCTTCTGGTCTACCTCATTTTTGAAATGGGTCTCATCCACGCTGGCCTCTAATTCCTGGGATCAGTTAATGCACCTATCTCTACCTGAGACAAAAAGCTTACAACATCATACCCAGCTGAGGGTTTACAATGTTCCACACTGGCCGTAAACTCCTGAGCTCAACTGTTGTGCGTGCCTCTAGCTGTGACAACAGGCTTGCGACATCATGCCCAGCGAAGGGTTTACAATGTTAACATGGATGTCAGCCAGGGAGGTTCACTTTGTTCTTTTCTTGGGCCAATGAGGCTTATGTGAACACAGTTAATAAATACGTACGTAATCATGCAACTCTGTTGTCTTAGATGTACTGTAGAGACTGCGTGTTGTTGACTGAGTTAGTGACGTAGCTGGTGGTAGTACTGAAGGGATAAAAGGACTTAAAGAGTCTGTAGGCTCGTGACAAAAGTGGGCTCTGCTGCTGGGGAGATGGTTCAGTTGCTAAAGTTCTTATCTTGTGAGCATGAGGACCAGAATTTGATCCCCAGAACTACATAAATGCTGAGTGCAATAGTGCACATCCCTGTCATTCCACTGCTGTGGAGCGAGTGTAGGCTGATCCCCGGAGCTCATCGGCTAGCAAATATAGCCTAACGGGTGAACTTCAAGCCAGTGGGAGGCCCTGCCTCTAAATTGTTTAGACAGTGGAGCTAAGAATGAAATGACACCCATGGTCTTCTCTGACCTCCACATGCATGTGAACACAAGGACACTTGCATGCACATACACACACACACACACACACACACACACACACCTAGATTCTGTGTTCGCACGTAATTATAACCATCTGCTAAAGCTGGATAATGAATGAAGGAAAGAGGCTCGTTTAGTTCAGTCTAACGTGGACAATCCCAAGTTGGGCAGTTGTGAATGCATGTCCTCTAATGGCAGATGACACCACGGTGTCAAAGATCACATGCTGAAACAGGAAAGGAAGAAGAAGGTAGGGACAGGCTCACAAGTTTTGCTTTTTCTTTTTCGTTCTTGGTTTTCTTCGAGGTAGGGTCTCACTCTAGCCCACACTGACCTGGAATTAGCCAGGTAGTCTCAGGGTGGCCTCGAACTCATGGAGATCCCCCTACACCTGCCTCCTGAGTGCTGGGATTAAGGCGTGTGCCATCACGCCCAGCTGGGCTCACAGATTTTATATAATTGGCTCTCTCAAAGACCAGCTGAAAGGGTGGGCATGGCAGTATATACGAGTAACCCCAGCACTTGGGAGATGGAGGCAGGAAGATCATAAGTTCGAGGTCATTCTTGGCTACATAGTGAGTTTGAGGCCAGCCCTAGGATACATTAGACTCTGTCTCAAAACTCAGGGATCCTGTAAGAAGTGTCTTAGTACCTTCCAAACCCAGTACCACAGTGACCCATCAAGGAAATACCTCTCGAAGGACTTGATTTATCACCTCCCTGTAGCCACACTAGACACCAAGCTTCCAACCCATCCAAATTTGTGGGAATCCCACTGAAGCCCAAGCCTATGAAGCCAGGGAGGTGGCTCATTTGGTAAAGTGCTTGTCACATGTCTGTGGGGGCAAGAGTTGGGAACCCCAGCACCTGTGCAAATTCTGGGGGAGCATGTGCAGCCCACCAGCAGTACAGAAGATGCACGCAGAACCAACGCAGCTCAACCTGGCCAGCTAGAAGAGCTGAGATCCTGCCTCAGTAAATTCAACGGAGGAATGAACTCACTCACCCCGGGTACATGCGTAAGAACAAAAAGGAAAAAAAAAAAGAAACTAACAATACACATAGCAGAAGTGATATCCCTCTGAGTTTATTTGGGGTGTATTTTGTAGCATTTATTGCTTGACAACTTAAAGGTAGTGTTGATCTCTCAAGACTGCATTTTTACGCAAGCAAACCTCCACTGGATGTATATTTCCGTGAACGTGGCCGAACTTGAGCTTGACCGTCTCGCTTGCTCACACGCCTACGCCATTTGTTTGTTTCATGGCTATGATATAAAGAGCTTGGGACCTTTTCAGAGATGTCACGGGAAGAAGGGCAGGGGGCCATTTCCACGCTACTTTGATTTAACAAGCGTTCTTATCCCATTTCTTTTACAGACCATAAGCAGAAGCGGATAATACCCATCCGAGTTTTTGCCTTGAATGAAGAAACTTCATTGAACAAGAAGTTAGCTGACTTCCAGTTTGCAAAGTTATCAATGGAAGGCATTTTTTTGTTTTTTTTGTTTTTTTCTCTCCCTTCATTTTATACTTTTCTCAATGGAAAGAAGGTTTCTTAAGTGCTGTGCAAATGGTTTCTTCATGTGGTCTGACAGTTACATTTTTTTTGCCATCTTTTTTTTTTAACTAAGGAAAAAAAAATACCAGAAGAGGGCAAAAATAAACATCAAAAGTTGACATTTTATCCAGAAGAACATTTGAATGCCGAATTTATCTGAAGGTGTAGATAGAATTTTTATCTTATTTTATTTTTTTTGTGGGGGGGGGAGTTGTTTAATAGAAACCTGATGTCAAAAGATGGGCAGACAGAGTGGAAGTAAATTGTCTTCCTCAGAAATTAAGCTACTTTTCTCTTTTTTTTTTTTTTTTCTTGATTAAGCCTACTGGGTTTTTTTAATTATTTTATTTTTTCTTAGAAATATTTAGGTAAGGTTTATCTTGAATCTTAATTGCCTTAATTTTAAGGACGTCAAAGGCTCTCGAGGCACATGGTCAACGTCTTATTAAAAAAAAAAATTCAAGAAAGAATTGAAATATCATTCCAGTTACAACTGGTATAGAGTTGAAGACTATGAGTTTTTAGGGTGAAAAAAACTGTACAGTTTAAAAGAAAAATGTTTTTCTTCATTTGAAGAAAAATTGTTGATAAAAAAAAAACTACAGCAACTGCAAGAATTGGAACTTTCCATGAACTTTGTCTTACGTGTTAACAACATCACTCTAGAAGGCTTTAAAAAAAAAGAAAGAAAGAAAAAACATTTGATGGTCAAGCTATTCACGTTGGTTGTAAACAACTGCATTAGAAATAATGCGTGTTTGGGGGGCAGAATGCAAATTTGTTTTATTTACAAAGCGTGATTGCTAGCGAAAGCATTAGTGCTTTTTAACTGCGGTCTTTTTTATGAGCTTTACAAAGGTTTTAGTCAGCTTTGCCTGTCACATTGCAAAACCTAGCTTAAGAGCATTAAAATAAAAGCTTAAGTAGATAGGAGCTTTATGGTCAAAAAGTGCAAAAAAAATAAACAAAACAAAAAACAAACAAAAAAAAGCAATAGATAGAGAAATTGTTGACAATTTCTGTAGTCTTCCCTAGTCGTGGTCAAATTCAGCCTATGGATGGCCTATTTTATACCAAAGATGAAGTGATTACCCTGTTACAGTCAAGACTATAGAGGTTGTTTTTCTTTTCTTTTCTTTTCTTTTCTTTTTTTTTTTTAAGTTTTGTTTGACCTACATGGCCGGACCAGTTCTTACTTTGTTTAACTACTTTCCACTGGTGTTTTACATACTGAAAGAAAATTGTTTTCATTGTTGTTTTCCTAAAACTTTACATTTGTTGACGGTAGAAGCTTGCACCTCCCATGTTCAGTGGTTTCAGCGATTGAGAAATATTGATAGACCAGGTGGGTCGGTGGCTTCCAGTCCTGGGAGTCAGTCCAGCTCCCGGCTTGCTCTCTTCAGTGAAACCACCAACCGTGCCAGGGGCCTTGTTCAAGACGTTAGAATTGCTTTATACAGACTTTGAACACAAAGCTGCTTCTTGAATATGAAAGGCCATGGGTCAGAAAAGCTCAGAGATGCTGTGTAAAATGGGAAGCGGTCTCCTGAGAAGGGTCACTGTAATGGTCACCATAGTCCTCCTTCAAAATCCCAACATAACCTGGTTCTGTCTTATCAACCCAGCGTGTTATAAGCCACTGTGGGCAGCCACCTTGATTCTGCAGTTGGGGAGAGGGGGTGGCTTCTCTATTGCCTCTTTTCCATTCTATATTTATATCTTGATATTGACAGGAGTGAAATACAGACTTAAAAAAAAAAAAAACAATTCAGTTCAATTCTGTATAACAAATGGGACCACGGATATTGAGGACTCTATCAGCGGGACAGGGGGTGAAATGGTTAGAATGCTAATTGACAATCAGTGAATTGTATGCTTTATGTCAACAGGAGCCAAAAGAATCAGGGTAGATGAATCTTCCAAACCAAAAGAGATGCTCTCCCTTAGAATGATGCAAAGCTTGGTCCAAAATTAATTAAATTGACTTCTGCTGAGAATGTCCTGACAGTTTGGACTCATCAGGCCCATGTCCAATGTACCGGAAATGAAAGGCGATGGTTGGAAAAGTAATTCTGTTGATTGTACCATTCGTGAGAATTGGTGTTGAGTTTGAATGAAACTTGGATCAGATGAAGAACTTTTTACACACTCAGTCACAGAGACCTGTCTAAGTCACAGGGACTTGTCTGAGTCCATAAGTAAGAGGGAAATAGATTATGTGCACTAGAAAGAAGAGAGTAGGTTTTGAGAAACTGAAAACAAGCAAACAAACCACAGGCAAATGATTAGATTCCCAGTAGGTGAATGTGAACAAGGATTTTGGCTCATGTAAAATTATCAGTTATTTCACTGTTTAACTAGACCCTGATTCTCTTAATTTGTAACCTCATGGATTGGGAGCTCCAATGAAGAGAGTGATTTCATGTATTTTCCATCAAACTAATTACAGAACAGTATCCAAGATTTCTCACATGCTGCAGAGATATTCAGCTGGTCACCCCTAACGTAATGGTTCTTTGTGCTTTAAAAAGAATCCTAGATTTTCTACATTCTTTTGTTCCATCCTTCTGTATCTCATGCATCATAAATGTGGACTTGAATTTTATCTTTGAAAAGTGGACCCCTGAGTTACAGGACGTTGAAAACAAATTGAACGCAGGACTCTACTTCCTGTTTCTCTTTTCCAGTCTCTGAATTCTTTGTATAAATATGGATTATCCTGGGCATCATTCATCTGACTATAAAACTAACATGCTTTCTTTTCACCATCTTTAAAAAAGGAAATACCAAAAACATGTATTACTGTGATTCAAAGAAAGTCTTTTTTGCATAGTCCACACTGAGGATAAGAGGTAGCTGCTATGTGGCTGGCAAACATGCGTGGGTAACTTCCTGTTTTATTCAAAACTCCTGCTTTCTGCAGCCATCCAGGAACATTTTAACTCTAAAATTCCAGTAATTTCAATTTTTTAAAATCACTTTAGGCAAAACGAAATTACTCTGTCTTTTTATGTGTTCGTGTGTGTCTTGTGTTTGAGTTGTCGATCCTGCCATTCTATAAATTCTCCTAAAATGAAAACAAAAGAGAAACGATGGGCACATTCAAATTCATGAGCCTTCTTGTTAATTCACCTAAAACTTCTTTTCAAGAATCTATTCTCGGGGGAGAAGGGGATAACATTCATTAACAGGTAAGCAACATTACCCTGTGTGAAAAACAAAGAAAGAAAAAATAGAGGTTTAATGTATAGGATCTTAATCTAGTCAACAATATATATTGTTGACTAAATATCTTATTTTAAATTCTGATCATTTTAAACTCGAAGTAAAATTCTGATGCAGCAGATTATCAAGATGCGTTTCCAATAGAGCAAGTCATATGATAATTCCAAAGTTAAACCCTTTACCTGGCTCCAACTTGCCCAGGATTGTTTTTGTTTCCTTGGTAAATTTGGAGAGCTCCAAACCTTGGCTCTGTATTTCATTTGAATGCAATCTTTCTCCTGACTTGCACACATCTGTTTCATTAGAAGACACCTGCCTCACTCCCACTCCCTTCTGTCAGAAAACTAGCTGGTATTGAAGGCATTCTTTGAGTCAATAGCTGAGATCATAGGGAGGCCGGAGGGAGCAAGACCCTTATGTTACCTAGCTAGGCCAAGAACATACTTCCTCGATTCTGTTGTAGAACTTCAAAATCATTTTTTGGTTCATGTTTGACTGAAAACATGTACTTCTGTTTTATTATTTTCTCAAACAAACAAACAAATAAATCCTGGATTATTGGGATATGTATCTTTTGCATTGATCTAAAGTCCCCTTGGATTAGAAGTAAACTATGATTTAAGCAGTGGCCCTGCAGTCTCTTCAGGACTGAGAAACTCCAGTGGGCTCTCCACAGACGTGATGATGTCAACAGACACAATTAGATGTGTACTTTTGACAATTTAATCTCATTCTTCATGCAAGTGCATGAAGGCCTTGAGAGTGAGCTGACCCAGCAGAGGGGGTGTCTTCCGTGTGTTTCAGTGAGAAATGCTTTCCATGACTGCAAATCAGACGAAGCGACAACACGTAGAATTGCGTTCAATGAGAAGTTAGCCCATCTAAGCTGTCACACGTGGTCATGTCCAAGACACATGGCTCAGACCCTTGATCTATTTCATTTTGACCGCTGTGGGGAATCAATGATGAGATTTTGTTTTCCATGTTATTGGAGTGGGTATGCTTAAACACTGAGAGCTCCCTGGTTCTGACAACCACTGTTCAACTTGAGAGGTTCTCTTGTTCGGTACACTGCACCCTTCTTGTGGCAAAGATATAGTGGGGTTTCATTCTTGAACACGTCTGCTTTGTCACTGACATCCACTGTGGCACTGGAAGGCAGCTCACTCTGATTCAAATTCAGCGTTTCTTACCGAAACATTCTTCAATATAAAGTTGGTCCCTTAATCCAAATGCTGTAGGTCCCGGACAGAGCACGTCCTTTGTGGAGCTGATTACCTGGAGGCCATGAAAGTACAAAAGTTACATACTAAATCCCCAACCGGCCCAAGTGATGTGGGAAAAGAGAGCTCAGCTCGGATTCATGATTTAAAAAAAAATCTTCAGATGATAACAGATGCCCCTTGTCACAAGAAGGGTTGGATGTCCCCTCAGTATTTCCATTGCAGAGTTCTGAGAAGGACAGTAAGGTGTTCAGGAACAATTTTTCCACTCAGAAGTTGCAGAACAGAGGTGGATGGGATGCAGTTTGCAGATGCTTGGAGGTGCGCAAGGCCACTGAATGACCCTTGAGATTGTATTAACACTGCTCCACGTTCTGAGTTTTGCCAAAATAGAGTCATTGTCAGTTTTGAAGGGCTAATTAACTACTTTGCAGAGTGTTTTGTCTTTTCTTCCCAATGACTAGGCTTTGGGCTTGACTCATTAGCTTTTCACCCCGAGGGGTTAGAAAATGAAACAATGGAAAATAAAATTCAGATCAGTCTTTTGGTGTTTCTTCCTAATACTGATTTTTCCAGGGATTTACAACTGGTAAAATTAGCATACACACATTATAAACTCCAGTGTCCTTTTCTCATTCACCACAAACAATTGAGAATTGGCTGTATTCTTAAAAAATACAAAGGGGAAAAATAAAATAGTAACCAAGAACTTGGTTTCCCTCGAAAGAAAGTGATTTTGGTTTCATTCATTTTACTGAAACTTAAACCAGAACAAAGAGATTAATACAATTTATTTTCTGAGAAAACAAAAGTAGTTTGGGGCTAATCTACATTGTTTGCCTGAGCTTAAATCTTTGACAAACATAAGTAAATTAACAGCATTACTCTCATTCCTGATGGACTTTGAATTACTGTATTAAAGATGAATAATTTTGACATTCCAGAGCATAATTATATGATCATAAAGTTCATTCCTTCTTACGTTAAAAAAGGATCTATCCCCTATTCAAGAACAGTTAAAAATATTTCCAAGAGACACATGATATCTGAAAATTTTTTTCTCCATTCTGGAAATAAATGCATCCATTCATTTTAAAAAAGAGGAATATGATTGCAAAATTAATTTAAAACTTGTGTGGAGGTTGTTCTGGCATTACGAATATGGGATGTAGCTGCTTTTTAAAACCTTTGTTCCAGGCTATCTTCAACTTCATGGACATTCTGAAGCATCAACTCCATTCTGGATTTTATTTCAGGAGCGTCTTTGTATCACTGTCTCTGACTGTCATGGAAAGTTCTGTAATTCTATGGTGTTTCTGGTTTTATTTTTCATTTTTCTCATCTGTACCACAGTCCAATTAAATAACACTTCCCTTGTTCCTTGGGCTTTCTGTAGATCAGTGGATGTTAGGTTTAAATTTCTGTTTTCTTTGATGAAGCTTTCAATAAAAAACGATAATAAAATCAATCAATGATGTTTGGCTTGCACTTTTCAAGGGCCCTGTTGTGGGAAGGTATTTGGGAGGGAGCTGTGTCTGGATTTAATCTAGTACTTTGCTGGCATCCCTAAAGAAAAGAGAGAGAGAGAGAGAGAGATCAGTTCAAGAAAACAAAATGTGGTAGGGGAAAGTGTCCATTCATGCCAGGGGTCCTAAAACGGCACCATGGGGAACTTTAAAAACATGCAGCCTTTCGTTGAGGTCTCCCTATGGCCTTGAGCTACTCACACACATACGGAGGAGCTCGGCATGCACTCGTCTCCTGTCTTCAAACATGCCCATGCCCACTACTGTGTGGCATTTTTTTTTCCCCCTGGGAAACACACAGTAACATCTCCTCACTCTCGATAGAATGCCAATGACAGATTTTAGCTACAATTTCACCAAAGTCCACCTTGGTGAACCCCCAGCCTGGCATGGGTAACAGTGAATGAAAATGGCATCTGTGAGGCTCCTTGCGGGGTCACCCTGAGTCTCCTCTACTCCACAATATCCCAGATACCTCCAACATCTTGTGGGTTCTAGCAACTTCCTGGGAGTTGTGAGTCGTTGACCTCACGGTTTCCATTACTTCCTGAGTTCTAAAGAGCCTCCCTCAACTAATGTTTCAATTCAGAGGAAATTATTAGCAGCATCCACCAGCTCGAGACACATATAAGAACTTTGTTTTGATCCATGACATGTGTACCCCTGAAAATGTTCAATGCGAGGTCAGCTAAACCAGAAGCGTCCATCCCTCAAGCTATGGGGTGATTACCGTAAGAGAGGAACTATGTGGGTGAGCCAGGAAGCTTCCTTGGAAATCACAGTCCAGGGGCAAGAAATATTCTATAATATGCATTTGACATATGGTTCAAAAACATTCTGCTCTGGAAGATTGGGGGGGGGGACAAATAAAACAGTGAAATCTGCAGTTTATAAGATAAGCTAATTATAGAAAGAGGGGAGATAAAGAGAGAGAGATTACCATATTATAAGGACTCAGGAAATTGTGTATATCTATGATACAGTATATGTATTTGGTGTTAGAATATAGGTGTGGTCATTTTAAGAGTCCCCCTGCTACCCAAAACTAAAGCCAAATGTTGGGAGGCAAGACCAGATATTGCCATGGAAACCTAGGCCACCTATATTATGGCCTTGGGTTCCAATCCCTTGCCTCCATGGCCTCTAGCAGATAAACTGAGTCATATGGAATAGGTTTTTCTCTTCCCCTGGAAACTTATGAAATGTAAGAAGTTTCTTTTGCTTTTCAAATGTCCAGAACTTGCCTCTTCCTTGTCTTTGTCTGTCTCTCACCCCAGGACCCCACCATGCAACCTTGCTACAATGCTACTCTCTCAATAAAGTTTTGCTTCTGGAAGGGTAATCGTTTCAGTGTTTCTCCTTGAACCAGCACGGTCTCCCAATGCCCCACCTTCTTACATATCTGTCTTGAGATCATTGATATTAGCAATGTCGGAACTGGCTCAACATTTTGTCGCATCCATGATGACACCTCTACCAATACATCAGCCCTTCTGTGAACTTCAACATCTGCTCCTTCTTCTGTCGGAGTAGAAACACCTTTCACTGTTTCTGTCCTTCTACAAGATCTCTCCTGGCCCAAACCTGAACTCTATGTCCTGTCACTCATTATTAGTGAGAAATTATGACGTGGGGGGAACAGTCAGAGGACATTTCTGTACCTGTGTTCCTACTACCCCTATTGGTCCCCATTCTCAATAGGCCAGTCTTCCGCTTGCCTGTTACTTTGCATCTAAGCAAGCCCTGAGCTGGTAACATGTTGATAAAGCCTTTAGAATAGCTTACCTAACAGTCTGTTTGCATACAAGGTCATTTCTCCTAAGTCGCCTTCACGTGTTAGACTCTATGCACATAAGGAAGGGCACAGAGGAAGGTAAATGATGTCAGGTTCTAAGAATTAAGAGTAATTAAGTAATAATTAAGATTCATTATTAATTAATTAATAATACGTTATTAAGAGAACAACAACTCTTAGCCCTTTTCTTGCATAGAATGGGAGTGTGTGTTTGTGGTGTTAGAAGAGGAAGCTGGAAGAACAGATTTATTAGAGAACATCAGAATACGAAGGTCTTGGACATAGCTCAACCCAGTGTCCTGGTCTGCTTGGACACAATGCCTTAGGCTGTGTACTTCCTAATCAGTTTATTTCTCACTGTGCTGAGTCTGGGAAGAACAAGATTAAGGTGCCAATAGAGCTTGCATCTGGTGAGGCCTGTTCCCATCACGGGGTGTCTTGTATGCGTGCATATGCGAAAGAAGGGCAAATATCCCCCAGAGCCCCACCCTAAGGATCTCATCACCTCTCAAAGCCTGTACCACTTAGTGCCATTTCCTTGGGAGTTAGAAGTCAACGTCCTGAAGGGATACAACCATTTAGATTTAAGGACCCATCTCTATTACATTTTGTGTAAAACAGTGGTTCTTTGTTGTTATTTAAGACTTGTAAAAAAAAATAATAGGAGTGCCTTTATAGCCCTATGTATACATTTTTGTTTCATCTTTTAATTCATTCATTCATTTATGGAGAGAGAGAGTGTGTGGGGGTATTTCAGGACCTCTTGCCACTGTAAACAAACACCAGACATTGGCACCCTTTGTGTATCTGGCTTTCTGTGGATACTGGGTAATTAAACCCAGACCATCAGGTTTTACAAGCCAGTTCCTTTAACTGCTTAGCTATCTGTCTCCCCAGTACCACCCCCCCCCAAATTATTTTAAGTTGAATGTTGTTTGGGAAGGAACTTTCTGGAATGCATCTATAGGCTTCTGGTAAAAAAAAAAAATCCTTATATCTCATGATATGAAGACAAGAGAAATAAGATCAGAGAAGGAAGAAATGAGCTGCATGAGGTATGCTGTGCCTTGTACATATACTAACCACAGTCATGTCTGTGTGTCTTCATGCTGTTTCACAACTAACTTTCTCCAGTATGGACTGGGGGTTGGCCAACTGTGAAAAGCTCCGAAAAGGTATGAGTCCCATTATATTAGTAAGGAGTGCTCATGCAACTAACATTTAACTGCTTGCTGCAGATACCCGAGTGAAAAATAATATACCTCGAATTTAAAAGGTTTGATTATTTTTATCAAAACTTCCAGCATGAGAAAAAGAATAGGCTTTCTATTATATCCAAAGACTATCTTTTCACCTAAATCTTCAGAAGCAAAGGGAGCCGACTTCTCTCCCAAGACTTCTCGCCAACCCTCAGAAGGTGCAGGGTGCTGCGGTGCTCATAGTGGACACCAGAGGGCGGCTGCTGTACTCAGCTGGTGCTGTGAAGGAATGTTGACCCCTAACAGAGAGCCCTTGGGTGCTAGGAACCTGGCCAGGTACCCCACCCGCTTGGGATCACACGATCTTCACAGAGTACTCTGAACTTGGTGCTCCCGCTGTCTCTACTTCCCAGATGAAAGTTGGAGAGATGAAAAGCTTCTCTATGCTGTTAAGATAAGGGTAGCCAGGCACGGTGGCACACGCCTTTAATCCCAACACTCGGGAGTGGAGTTAGGAGGATCGCCGTGAGTTCGAGGCCACCCTGAGACTACATAGTGAATTCCAGGTCAGCCTGGACAAGAGTGAAACCATAACTCTAAAAACAAAACAATACAAAAACGATTAAGGCTCATACTCTCAATTCGTGACTTTGGAAGTTTCCTCTTAGTGGAATGACTGTGGACAATATCACTGTGCAAGGCACATTATTTTGGTTTTGCTTTAGTTGTTTTAAAATATTTATTTATTTATTTATTTATTCATTTATGAGGCAGAGAGAGAAAGAGGCAGAAAGGGAGAGAAAGAGAATGGGCACACCAGGGCCTCTAGCTACTGCAAATGAGCTCCAGACACATGTACCACCATGCACATATGGCTTACAAAGGTACTGGGGAAATAGAACCTGAGTCCTTAGGTTTCACAGGTACGTGCCTTAACTACTAAGCCATCTCTCCAGCCCTCCCTTTAGCTTTCAACCATCAACATTTTATTTTTCCCAAGTGGTTCACCTCAGTGGGCCCAGCAGAGCACAGTGAATGTTCATTCTGATAACTTTGGCCATGGACATGTGATAACACACACATTTCTCTCTCCAAGAACTAACTTCAATTTTATTGTGATTTGAATCTGCTTTTGATTTGTTCCGGCAGGAAAAGACTTATCAAAAAATTTTCACTGACATATTCTGTTCACAGTGTCTAGCATCATGGGGGTAGATGTGGTTTCCGCCTGCAAACATGTTTTGGTCTAGTAATGACTGGTCCTGACGGTATTTTAGCATGAAACTAGATCAGGGAATGTTGTAGACAAAGATATTTAGCTCTTGCCAGGGTTGACAAAAGTAGATGGAAAGCCAACCCTTCTTGTCAGTGAGGTCGTCCCTCCTTAGCAGATGCAGAGGGTTTTCAAGGCCCCTTGTTGCTCTCACACGTTCGCCAAATCATCTGAGACATTTTTCTTATGACAACAGAGGAGATGGGATCCGCCATGCTTGGCTGGTCACGATGCTAGTCACAACAGTCATCTATTACTGCGGATCTTGGCACAGTCAGCCGAGGGAGTGTCTTGGACACATTTTAAACAGGACAGAAGTGGGCCTTTGAAAGACTACGTCACTTGGTGGAGTGTTCTTGGTGCAAACAGGAACCAAGTTTAGGAGAATGATCAAAGATTTTCCTCAGAACAGTTCTGGATCCACTGATAAGACTTCACACACACACACACACACACACAAACACTTTTCTATTACAAGATCACCATTGCAATTTCATTCTTAGAGGTAGACCCCCAAATATTGGGGGAAAACAAAATCACTGGAAACTCAGTTAAAAGAGCTTGGATTTGAGTGAAGTGGACATGCCATGGCTGGGGTCATCAAGGAGGTGGGGAATTGGGAGAGGTGATAGATTCTCAAAGAGACCTCTTAAAACTCTCTTCCTTCATTTCTTCCCTTACTTTCTCCTCCTCCCTTTCTCTCTTCTCCCTCTGTCACTTTTTCTCTTCCTTTTTACAATGACTCTTATACCCTAGGCTGGCTTTGACAGCGTAGCTTTGTCAATGTAGCTGACAAGGAGTTTTTGTGTGTACAATTGGTGTGCATGCATGAGTGTACGTGTGTTTGCATGTCTGTGGTCATAAGTGTGCGTGTGCAGGCTAGGGGTCAGTGTCAGGTGTCTTCCTCAATCACTAGCCACTTTATTTTTTTTTTTTGTTCATTTTAATTTATTTGAGAGTGACATAGAGAGAGAAAGAGGGAGAGAGAGAGAGAGAGAGAGAGAGAGAATGGACGTGCCAGGGCTTTCAACCACTGCAATTGAACTCCAGATGCGTGCGCCCCCTTGTGCATCTGGCTAATGTGGGTCCTGGGGAATCAAGCCTCAAACCGGGGTCCTTAAGCTTCACAGGCAAGCGCTTAACCACTAAGCCATCTCTCCAGCCCAAGCCGCCTTATTTTTTTGGGACAGGGTCTCTTACTGCACTTGGGGCTTAGTGCTTCAGAGCAGCTAGCCAGCAAACCCTAGGTCCTCCAGTCTCCGCCTCCTAACCCCGGCAGTACTGACAGACATCACCTGCACCTGGCTTGTCCGTGAGTTCTGGGAATCCAAGCCCAGGTCCTCCTGCCTGCACAGGAGGCACTTTGCCCACTGAGACATCTTCCTCTGCTTAAAAGTTTCCAAAGTTCACATTTCAGCAAATGGTCTCCAAACAGCTTGTCACTGCTTTGTTAAAAATGAATCAGAAGGGCTGGAGAGATGGCTTAGCGGTTAAGATACTTGCAGGCAAAGCCGAAGGACTCAGGTTCTATTCCCCAGTACCCATGTAAAGCCAGATGCACAAGGTGGCACATGCGTCTGGAGTTTGTTTGCAGTGGCTGGAGACCCCTGTGCACCCATTCTTGCTATCTGCCCGTCTCTCTAATAAATAAATAAAAACATAAATAAATAAAATATTTTTTAAAAAAAAATAACCAGAAGAGCAGCCTGGGGATTTACATGGACCTTAGAGCTAAAGGGTAAACTGATGACCACAGTGCAATTAACTGTGTCTTTTTGGCTCTAAACAAACAAATAGTATCAGGTAAACTCATGTAATACATATAGGCAACTCCCTCCTTTCTTTAATATCTGCTTGAGTTTGGGGTCACACAAAACAGACTTTAACTGGCTACCAATTAAAGCCAGCAGCAATGAAATACAATTCATTATTTTTTTTCTTTGTTTAGCCCAAGGAAGTGTAACACAGATTAAAAGAAAATATTTATTGATTTATTTTTAGAGAGACAGGCAGACAGAGACAGTAAGTATGGGTGAGTCATGGCCTCCAGCTGCTTAAAAAAAAAACTGCAGATGCGTGAGCCACTTCATGCATCTGGAATCAAACCCAGGCTGTCAGGCTTTGCAAGCAACTACCATTAACTGCTGAGTCATCCCTCCAGCCTTAGCATCACAGTTTCTATACCCAGAGCTCAGATCCTGGCCAGAGAGCATTTTCATTCCCACCTCAACAAAAGACCATTAAATTATCATCATCATAATAATAATAAAGCCTCCAAGGTGATATGCTATGTCTTCTTTTCTGCCTTTGCCTATTTCCCTTCCTTGCAGGAACATTCTCATCATTCTGGGCTCCGATTTCATAAAAAGATCCCTTCAGCTGGAGAGATGGCTCAGCAGTTGAAGGCGTTTGCTTGCAAAGCCCGTTGTCCCAGGTTCAATCCGTCAGTACCCATTGTAGAACACAGTTTGCACATTGCTGCCATGAACACCCAAACCGGGCACAGTAGGTGCAAGGAAGGGTTTATTTTAAGCTTACAAGTCCAGGGGAAGTTCCATCAATGGCAGGAGAAGCTGGCTTCCATGCATAAATCCAAGCAGAGAGAGAAGCCACCAGCAGGCAGCAACTCCAAAAACCAGCCAGCACAAAACCAGCAGCATTCAGGAGAGAAGCTGCCAGCGTTCACACTACTGTGCAGAGCTTTGGGCTGGAAATAAGATTTATCCCCAAACACACTTTAGGGCTGGACTCCAGGATTCACCCCCAGTGACACCTCCTTCAGCTAAACCCAAGTTACAAGCTTCATAGAACACATGAGTCTATGGGGGACACACATTTAAACTGTTACACCCATGTAAAGCCAGATGTGCCAGGAGTTCATTTGCAGCAACAGGAGGCCCTGGCATGTTGCCATTCTCCCATTTTGCCCCCTTCCTTTCTTTCTGACTCTCTCAAAAAATAAATAAAATACTTTTAAAAGCTCTCTTAATCTTTCTCTTGCTGTACCTTCAGATTTTTAAGCTTTTTAAAAATTTTATTTTTAAAGTTTATTTACTTAAGATAGACACAGAGAGAGAGAGAGAAAGAGAGGGAGAGAATGTGCACACCAGGGCCTCCAGCCGCTTCAAACAAACTCCAGATGCATGTGTCACCTGTGCATCTGGCTTACATGGGTCATGGGAGAATCGAACCTAAGTTCTTAGGTTTTGCAAGCAAGTGCCTTAACCACTAAACAATCCCTCCAGCCCTTGAAGAGAGAGAGAGAAAAATAGTTGCACCAGGGCCTCCAGCCACTGCAAACAAACTCCAGACGCATGCTCCACTTCTTCATCTGGCTTCTGTGGGACCTGTAGAATTGAACCTGGGTCCTTAGGCTTTACAAGCAAGTGCCTTAACTGCTAAACCATCTCTCCAGCCATACCTTCAGTTTTTCTTAGGGAATGTATTGTAAGGGAGGAGTCCCTAACCTTAAGTCACCTGACCCAAGGTGATGTTCCAAAACTCCTCTCATACTACCTACAAAACTTTTTTCTTCTCTTTAAACTTCAACCTCTTTGTCTAACAAAACACATTCCTGTTATTCCTCAGCACAGTTATGAGGGGGAAATAGGCAATGCATGTATCATGCACCAATCTTCTAAACATCAGGAAGGCCATCAAAAGCAAGGCATAATGTTAACTGATGAATTCTGACGTTTCTCTTGAGAACACAAGACATTCTTTTGAGAATTAAAGGCAAGATGAATATTCAGGGAGATGGAAGGAGGCAGGCAAACAAATATGCAAAGGTAACATTGTGCTTCTTTGGGATGTCGCCCCCATCCTGAAGGACCCAAATGGCTGACAGGAAGTAACTAGCTCACCACCATAGGAACAAGAAAACACAGGGATTTAGTTGCCTGGTCGAGTTAAATTCATCCACAATTTTGTATGTTAATCCCGTCTCCATCCCTTCTACACTCTCAAGACCTCCAACATAGAGGCGTCTATTCTACATGTCACTGTGGATGGAGGGGGGATGCGGGGGGAGGTGGTGTTAGCAATTGAAGACTTTTATACATATCATCTACAGCTAGGGCTGAAAAACATAATCTTCCGTGGACCTCAAGTCCATAAGGTAGCTTTATCCCAAGAATTGTGTGGGATCAAAAGAGTTCACACAGGGGCTGGGGACATGGCTCAGTGGGTTTGAGCACTTGAAGCACAAGCATGGGGACCTGAGTTCAATCCCCAGTGCCAACCCACATAAAAATGCCGGGCACGGCTGCTTGTGCCTATGACCTCAAAACTGAGGAGGCTGTAGAGAGGAGGATATCTGGGGAACCACTGGACAGCAAGCGTAGATGAATCGGGAGTTCCAGGTTGATGGAGAGTAAGGCATGAGAACAGAGTAGAGGAAGATACCTGGTGGTATGGAAATCTGAAGTGTCTCTGAGATCCAGGGAGCTTCTCTCAGCCCTTCTGCTTTAGCCAGGAAGAGGACAAAAACCCTTCACTCTGGGAGGCTGGTTACCCTTGGCTGCTTAGACAATTTCTCTCTCATTTCTCTCCTCTGAAGAGGCAACCCTAACTCCCTCACTGACGTCATCCTTTGCTGTCCAAGCACACATACTTGCACATGTGTGTGCACCACACACTTACATACATCACACATCAAACTATATTTTAAAAATAATCTATGGGCTGGAGGGATGGCTTAGTGGTTGAGGTCCTTGTCTGCAAAGCCTAAGGACCCAGGTTCAAATTCCCAGAACCCAAATAAGCCAGATGCACATGGTGGTCACACATAGCTGGAGTTTGTACGCAGTGGCTAAGACCCTAGCATGCCAATTCTCTCTCTCTCTCTCTCTCTCTCTCTCTCTCTCAGTCTCTCTTTCATGTGCTCTTGTTCTCTCATTAAAAAAAAAAATTAAAAAGAAAATAATCTAGTCATGCCAGTTAAATAGATTGCATCAAACAAATGTTTCTAAGACAAATTATTTCCATGAAAGCAATACAAATGTAACTGGCTTTGAAAGGATCTGATAATGTCTAGGCAGCATGAAATGAAAGTCATAAAAATACATACATAGCTCTGATCTCTTTGCCAACTACTATCTTTCTCCTCTTCAGTGTCATGGTTGACTCATTCCCTATGTGTTTGAGCTTTGATTTTCAGTGAAATGTAGTAAAGGGCACATGTATGTCATCAATGATCAACACAGTTTTCGCAAGCTGGCTGCAGAAGCGCAGCCAAAAAGCAGAAATTACTGGTGTTCGGAAAGCCCCACTCCCAGGCTCCCTTCAGGTCACCACCAGCTGCTTGATTGATTGACTAACCGGTTGAGTGAACATACGTATGTGGTATACGTGTGTATGTTGAGGCATATCCATGTGTACATGAACACGTGCATGCATGTGCAGGTCAAAAGACAACCTCAGGTGTCATTCCTCGTCTTGTGAGACAAATTCTCTCACTGGCCTAGAGCTAGCTATTAGGATGGACTGCTGCCTCCTGAGTTTGCCTCCTCAGCACTGAGATGAACAGGTGGATGCCCACAAACCCCATGTTTTGGTAAACATGGACATTTGGGATCAAACTCAGGTCCTCATGCTGGGAAGGCAAGCACTTTGCTGACTGAGCTTTCCCCCCAATCCCCCACCTGCCATTTAAGTCCCAGCCAGGCACAAGTCTATTGTAAAGTTTAACAACCTAAAATGATTTCGTCTAGATTCTAATATATATATATATATATATATATATATATATATATATATATATATATGTTGGCATATATATATATACATATATATATATATATGTTGGCTTAGCTTTGGGGTGTATATATATATATATATATATATATATCACATGATGAGAGAGCTAACAATTTTGCTGGTCTCTCAAACACTAAGCTCTCCACTGTTCCTCTGAAAACTGCTTTGGGTGGGGCAGAGGGCTACATTATTCAGATTTTAAAGGTTATCATTGTCACAAGCCACAAACTTTTTTTTTGTGCAGCCTTTCACTGTACCACGTACTTCGCAACCAAGAAATGCAACAGATTTTGCAAAACTCAATGTCCTTGGGAATGTATTTGCCACATCCTGAGGGCAATTTTCATGTCCCAAGGCAAGCCTGAGGGTTACGCTACAATGCAAAGTAGGGCTTCCTTAAGCAGAAAAATTACTGGTATTGGAGCATATTATACTGAGGACCGTAACCCAGGCCCAGAAAAACAAATGTCACCTGTTCTCTCATTTGTGGATCCTAGCTTCCGATGTTCACATTGGTGTGTCTAACCTGTAGTGTCTCTAGAGACCAGGAAGTCAGGAGAGGGTCAAGGGTAAGGGGGGGCGGGGGACTAAGTGGGGAGAGGAGAGCAGTTACTAGAATACATATGAAAAGAAAGTAGTGGGAGGACACAGAGGTTAGAAAGGATTTAGGCAGGCCTGGAGAAATGGCTTAGCAGTTACGGCTTTGCCTGCAAAGCCAAAGGATCCCGGTTCGACTCTCCAGGACCCATGTAAGCCAGATGCACAAGGTGGTGCATGCCTCTGGAGTTCATATGCAGTGGCTGGAGGCCCTGGCATGCCCATTCTCTCTCTCTCCCTCTCTCTGCCTCTTTCTCTCTCTCTCTCTCAAATAAATAAATAAAAATAAAGTTTAAAAAATAAAAAGGGGCTAGAGAGATGGCTTAGTGGTTAACGTGTTTGCCTACAAAGCCAAAGGACCTCGGTTCAATTCCCCAGGACCCACGTAAGACAGATGCACCAGGGAGCGCATGCGTCCGGAGTTTGTTTGCAGTGGTTGGAGGCCCTGGCGTGCCCATTCTCTCTCTGCCTCTTTCTCTCTCTCTCAAATAAATAAATAAAAATATATATGTTTTTAAAAACGAGAAAGGATTTAGGCAGGAATGAGAGCATACAGATAAGTAAGAGGAGGAGTTGGGAGGAAGCAAATCCTAGGAGATATGAACCTGTCATTGTGTAAATTATTTGAAGGGACAAACAGAAAAGGTGACATGAGCATGTAGCTTAATTGGCAGAGTGCTTGCCTAGCATGCACAAGGTCCCAGACGCAATGCCCAGCACTGGATGAACTGGTGTACCCCTGTTACCCCAGGACTGAGGAGGTGGAGACAGGAGGATCAGAGGTGAGCAATCATCCATGACCATATCGCACATTTGAGGCCAACCGGGGCCACATGGAGACCCAGTCTCAAATAAAAGTGAATTTAACAGATAAAATAAAATAAATAAGACTTACAAAGATCTCTCTCTCTTTCTCTCTCTCTCTCTCTCTCTCTCTCTTTTCTCTCTCTGTCTCTCTCTTCTCTGCTATTAATGCATAATGGAGCATCAAGGCTGAAAGAGATGAAATGATTAGCCCTGTGGACACCGTTACTAGTATGTGCTACCAGGAATTAATCCATGTTGGCTTGTGGAAAAGAAGTCACTTTCTAAATGAAGCCCAAGGGGTAAGGAAGTTGCTGTGCACATTTCTTCTGAGGAATTCTTAGAAATTCTGAGACATCATGGGGAATTCATTCTTACGAGATGTCTGAAATGTCTAACGTATTAACATTAACTCAAACAAGACATGACAGTGTTAGAACACGTTGATATTTTGTTCTGTCGGCTTGCTCGCTAACTCTGACCTCTGGCTGCTGTCTGTCCTTAAGCCTGACTCCTGCTCCCTCCAAGCATATGTCCCGATGATAAAGAGGGCTCCTCTTCACACACTGCGTTCATCCTGCTTGGCTGTATGTGTAAATTCCTTGCTGGGAAAACTGTCTGCCATTGCTCTCTGCACACCTTGGACATGGCTCTTGAACCTGGGTCTCTGTTAGACACACGGATGCTGTGTGGGACTTGCCTCCAGCTCTACTCAGGAGATTGTCTTATTTAGGGAGATCCAGGCTCCATGAGCTGCTAGAAATGTCTGCTTTTAAAATGGGTTTCCTCTTTTATGTCTCTGATTTTCTGTACGTATTTATTTATTTAATTTAACCCTTAGGCATTTTTTTTTCCTGATTCATTACATTTATGTCTTTATTACTGCCACACTCTAATTCAGGACTCCAGACTGAATTATTTATTTATTTTTTGTATATTTTGTTAAAGTTTTATTTATTTGAGAGAGAGAGAGAGATAGAAAGAGGGAAAGAGAGAGATAGAGAGGGAAAGAGAAAGAATGGATGTGCCAAGGCCTTCAGCCACTGTAAACAAACCAGATGCATGCACCACCTTGAGCATCTGTCTTATGTGAGTCCTAGGGAGTCAAACCTGGCTCCTTTGGCTTTGCAGGTAAATGCCCTAACTGCTAAGCCATCTCCCCAGCCCTTACTTTTATTTTTTATAAGAGAGAGAGAGAGGGAGAGAGAGAGAGAGGCAAGGGGAGAGGAAAAGAGAGAGAATGGGTGCACCAGGGCCTCTAGCCACTGCTGACGAGCTCCAGATGCATGCACCACCTTGTGCATCTTCTGTCTTATGTGAGTTCTGGGAGGTTGAGCCTTGGCCCTTAGGGTGCACAGGCAAGCGCCATAACCACTATGCTATCTCTCCAGCCACAGCATGAATTTTTGACTCATGATTCTGATTATGCATTACTGCAGAAATTCTGAAAGAGCATACTAACTTATAGAAGAAAAGAAATGCCAGAATTTCATGGTAGAGCAAGTTAGCCCCTGCCCCTCTTTTGTTTCCTATAGACAATTTTTTTTAAATTGCACAACATCAGAATGACGGTTCACAAATCTACATCAGCTTTTACTTATGAACACTCTTACCATTATGTTCCATTGCAATATTTCACTTTTTGTATTTAATTCTCTTAGTGCATAGACAATAATAAAACTCTAGATTTAATCAATTAAAGATAAAAATGCCATCAACAGTAGCACTAGCAATGAATTTGATACACTGAACATTAAACCACTTAAGTAAAAAAGTTAGCTTCCAGTAGTAATACCCTGAAGACTGACCCGTGTTATTTCCTTTAAGCTGCTTACATCGATTGGCCAGTAACTCACCCGTGTTGAGGAGCTCAGGCTTAAAAAGAAAAAAAAACAAAAAACAAAAAACAAAAAACAAAAAAACAAAACATACTAATACGTGAGCTGTTTTACAGTTAAGCCTACTTAGGATAAACACAGAATGTTATGAAGGATTTTCCATACTGACTGATTGATTCATTACTGGAAATTTTATATATGTATATACTGCCTTCACTTCCCACTACCTTCTCATCCTCCGTTCTCTCCCACTAAACCCTTTCTTCTTCCCAGCTAATCTCCTTTTCTACTTCATATTTTTTAAGTATTTTATTTATTTATTTATTTGAGAGAGAAAGAGAGGCAGATAGAGAGAGAATGGGCCCACTAAGGGCCTCTAGTTTCTGCAAACAAACTCCAGACCCATGTGCGACCTGGTGCATCTGGCTTGAGGTTGGTACTAGGGAATTGAACCTGGGTCCTTTGGTTTCACAGGCAAGTACATTAACTGCTACGCCATCTCTCCACCCCCTTTCTACTTTGGTTTGCAATGGGGGGGAGGGTGTGTATGTGTGTGTGCGGTGTATGCACAAATGTGTACAGATGTGACATCATGCATACACAAGGAGACCAGAGGACAATACCTGCTGTCCCCTCTCTTGCTCATCCGCTTGCTTTGCTTGAGACAGACTTTCCTCACTGATTGTGGAGCTTGCCATTTTCTTTCTTTTTAATATTAATTTATTTGCAAGCAGAGAGAAAGAGAGAGAGAGGGAGAGAGAGTTTTTACACCAGGGTCTCTTTCCACTGCAAACTAACTTTAGATGCATGCGCCACTTTGTGCATCTGGCTTTACTTGGGAACTGAGTAATTGAACCCAGGCCATCAGGCCTTGCAAGCAAGTACCTTTAACCCCTGGGCCAGCTCCCCAGCCTAGGAGCTAGCCGTTTCCACAGTCCCAATGAGTGTCTGAGTGTCCTGTCTCAGATCCACCTTGACTGGTGTTACAGTCACGATCGGCCACGCACAGCTACTTACACGGTTTGGGGAGTCAAACTCAACAGTCCCAGGACCCCTCTGACCTCTGTGCATGTGCAAGAAGCACTCTAAACAACTGAGCCATCTCGCCAGCCCGATTTATTCTTGTACGCATATATCAGTATGTGGCATGCATTTGTGGTATGTGTGTGCATGTGTGTGTGTGTGTGTGTGCATGTGTGTGTGTAGTCTGTGTTTATACCAGAGGTCTACATCAAGTGTCATCCTCAATTGCTCTCAGCCTTATTTCTAATTAATTAATTTAATTAATTAATTAATTAATTTTTGTTTTTTTAAGGTAGAGTCTTGCGCTAGTTCAGGCTAGCCCGAAATTAGTCTCAGGCTGGCCTCAAACTCACAGCCATCCTCCTACTTAAGCCTCCCAAGTTCTGGGATTGAAGGCGTGTGCCACCACACCTGGCTCAGCCTTAATTTTTTTTAAGACAGGTCTCCCATGGAATATGGTGCTTATCGATTGCCTAGACTAGCTAGCCTGAAAGGCACAGAGATCCCTTACCCCTGCCTCCCCAGCTGTACGATTATGAACACACATCACCAGACTCCGAATTTACGTGGGCATCGGGGCCTGAACCTCAGCTTCCATGCTTGATAGGCAAGTGCTCTACCCACTGCGCAAACTCCCTAGCCGATTTTGATGTAAAACAGTCATTTTGAATTCTAAAGACCTTATTAGTAACATAAGATGCAAAAGCATGGTATTGTAGCACAGACCTTTTATCTTAGCTCTCAGGAGGCAGAAGTAAGCAAAACACTGTGAGTTCAAGGTCAGCCTGGGCTAGAGTGAGACCCTACCTCAAAAACAAACAAACAACAAGATAAGGTGCAGAACAAGTGTGGTGTGCCTCCCCCCCCCACCCCACCCACCCATGAGCTGACAAAGAGGAAAATCTACATGTGTGTTTACAATTTCCCTTTTCCAGTTACACAGGTTCACACCCACATGCATCATCGGCTCCCAAGGCCATGGCATAGCTGGAAATTGTCACCGGGACCCATCTCATTGTGCAGACTGGATTCCTTTGACTGAAAACACCCCGTCAACACCAAAACAGTCAGACAAACAAAGCAAAGTAAAAATACTGATGCCGTTATCTTTGTGGTGCTGGAATAAAACAGCCAGGCAAATGCAGCCGATGGAAACAAGAGGTTTATTCTGGCTTACAGTTTTGAGGGGAGGCTTCATGATGGCAGGGAAAACATGGCATGAGCGGAGGCTGGTCCCCACCTCTGCTGCAGCAAGTGGAAAGCAGCAGCAAGAAAGCGTGCTGAGCTCTGGCAAGGGGGAGCTGGCGAGAACACCCCTAACCTGCCCCCAACGACACATCTTCTCCAGCAGAGCTCCACCTGCCCAGCTGCTACCAACTGAGGACCAAGCACTCAATTCAAAACACACGGGCTTATGGGAAACATCTGCTTCACACCAGCAGAAGCTCCAAGGAGAAATTTTGAGAAGAAAGCAATGACTATTCTCACGCAGCCACTCATCCAGGGATGGAGCTCTCCTCTGTCCTTTGCTGTACAGTTGCTCAGCTGACAATGTGCGGGGGGAGGGGGAGGGCATTCAGAGCTCTTAATTTTCCATGCATAGCATCTTTTCAGCATTTAGAAGCATCTCCTCACCAAGTTATGTGCCACCACATCTAGCCCAAGGTCATTCCTTCTGGAAAGGGCACAAATAGAAAACGCAAAATAGGATATTGTGAATATTGTGGCAGATTGAGCCACGGGTTTATGGGTTTGGGCCTCTCCATGTTTGGGAAGAACATACCCACAGCTTTTACTATGTTACGTTACCTTTCTGAATCCTTAACTTTTACTTAACCATGCTATTTCCTTTGGCTGGAGGGCCAATGTAGAAGCTGAGAACCAATACCCAGAAGTTGTCCTTTGACCTACACAGGAGCACTGTGGATGCCCATGTGCGCTCTCTCCCTCTCTCTCAGTCTGCCTTTCTCTCTCTCTTTCTCTCTCTCTCTCTCTCACACACACACGAGCATGTGCACACATCACACTCACATACACACCAGACATAAAGGAACTTGGGCAAGAAGGCCTTTCCCAGCCTCAGCCCGCTGCCATCAGAGCAGTCCCTTTGGTCTGGTCCTCCTTCTGCACAGTCATCTGAAACACGACCGCTCCCATCAGACCCCGCAGGGAAACAGTTTCATCCGGGTCTTTGTGTCTTTATTTCTGGGAAAAATAAATAAAAAAATAAAATAAAAAGGGCTCCCATGTCACATAAAACTTTGTGAGTTAAATGTTCACTGTCTTCTCTCATTAACCTATTTTTAGTAGTTTGGGATAACAGCCCAAACCTTTGTGATAAATGAAGAAAAGCTATTAACTCCTTACCCCACTCAGCTATTTTTTTTTTTTTTTGATAGTCATTTAAAAAAAAAATACACACGAGGGCTGGAAAGATGGCTTAGCATTTAAGGAGTTTGCCTGTAAAGCCAAATGACCCGAGTTTGATTCCCCAGTACGCAGCTGACACCAGATGCACAAAGTGTCACACGTGTCTGGAGTTCATGAGCAGCGCAAGAGGCCCTGACCCGCTCACCTGCTCACACTGTCTGCCTCTCTCTCTCTCTCTTTGCAAATAAATAAAAATATGTTTTTTTAAATTCACGTGAGCCTCTGGCATACATGCATTTAATCAACTTGGCCATCAAACTTTCTCACAAGACCTGGAGAGATGGCTTAGTGGGTCTGCAAAGCCCCAGGTTCCATTCCCAGTACTGACATAAGCCAGATGCACAAGGTGGTGCATGCGTCTGGAGTTTGTTTGGCATGGCTGGAGCCCTGTCGAACCTATTCTCTTTCTATGTGCCTCTCTCTCTCCCTCTCTCTCTCTCAAATAAATAAATAAAATTATATTAAAAAACCTTCGGGCTGGAGAGATGGCTTAGCGGTTAAGCGCTTGCCTGTGAAGGCTAAGGACTCCGGTTCGAGGCTCGATTCCCCAGGACCCACGTTAGCCAGATGCACAAGGGGGCACACGCGTCTGGAGTTCACTTGCAGTGGCTGGAAGCCCTGGCGCGCCCATTCTCTCTCTCTCTATCTGCCTCTTTCTCTCTCTCTCTCTGTCACTCTCAAATAAACAAATAAAAAATGAACCAAAAAATATTTTTTTAAAAAAAAAAAAAACCTTCTCACAAGTTATTTTCACGCAAGTATGTTCCCCAGGACCCCTTCTTAGATCAATATCCCAAGAATCACTAAGTGGAAGAAAGTCATTTGACCAAAATACAACAGAAATAGCAATTAAGTCTTCTCCATGCTGTCTGAATTGTTTATCCACATCTCCCTTCCAGATTTCTTTGGACCAGAAATAATTGTCGACAAATAGAAAGGAGGGGAAAGGGTGATTAAGATGTTTCCAATGAGAGGTGTCTTCTGCTGCACCATAGCCAGACACCTGGTGAATTCTAATGCATGTCCTGTGGTATATCTCTGAATTAGTCTGCTTTCTGTACAACCACACTACCATAGACTGAGCTATACAAAAAAAAAAAATTATAGCGGGGTGTGGCAGTACATGCCTTTAATCTCAGCACTTGGAAGGGAGAAGTAGGAGAATCACTGTGAGTTCAGGACTACCCTGAAACTACATAGTGAATTCCAGGTTAGCCTGGACTAGAACCAGACCCTTCCTCAAACAAACACACACACACACACACACACACACACACACACACACATATATATATATACATATACATATACATATATATAGATAGATAGATAGATAGATAGATAGATAGATAGATAGATATAGATATACTCTTATGACGGATGTGCACATTTCAGGGGCAGTATCTGCTGACAACTTTTAAATTTATATTTATTTATTTATTTAGTTAGTTAGTTAGTTAGTTGTTTCTCTGTGATATGGGTGCTCCTGGGTCTCTTGTCACTACAAATGAATGCCTATCCACTTTTGCATGGCTGGCTGGAGAGCTGAAGTGGGGCCAGCAGCTGTCGCAAGCAAGTTTCTCTAATAGCTGAACCATCTCCCCAGGCCTTCCCTCCCTTCATCTTAGTGTTACGTCATGTTTTGCTGACAGCCTGCTTATGGGCAGAATCCTAAGGTGGTTTCACATGACCAGGGAAGGAATGAAGTGTGTGTGTCCCCTCTGGTGCCTCTTCCTCTTTCCAGGAAGCCAGCAGGCTTCAACGAGGGACAGCACCTTAGGGCATTCACCTACTGCTAATCACCTCGCTGAAGTCCAATCTCGGAACACCAGAGTCACCTAAGGTGTCTACCCTCTTAACACCTTACAGTAAGGAGTAAATTTCAACGTAGTAATACGTTCTTGTTCATCAGTATGCTATCCTTCACTTTGTGAGTCACTCTAAGTCACTGTCAAATCACCCCATGTGCTGTCGTCCCATTTCAAAACAAACCAGAGAGAACAAACACCAGAAAGGCGAAACAGTTACTAAGAGCAACTCTCACTGGAGGGGAAGCCGGGACATCCACTCTTCCCTCCGAAAGGGGAAAGAAAGCATTACTCAATAAGTACAGTGCTCGGGCTGGAGAGATCGCTTAGTGGTTAAGCGCTTGCCTGTGAAGCCTAAGGACCCCAGTTCAAGGTTCGATTCCCCAGGACCCATGTTGGCCAGATGCACAAGTGGGTGCACACGTCTGGAGTTCATTTGCAGTGGCTAAAGGCCCTGGCGCGCCCATTCTCTCCCTCTCTCTCTCTCTCTCTCTCTTTCTTTCTCTCCCTCTTTCTCTGTCACTCTCAAATAAATAAATATAAATAAACAACAACAAAAAAATAAGTACAGTGCTCAAACCTAAGCCGCAAATCTACACACTTCCAAGCAAAACTTTCCATCTCCGCATAGCCTTCTCCTTGTGAAATGTAGACTGGGCCTGACACTGCCACTGTCTACCTGGGATCCCCTGTGAAATAAGTCCTGGCTAAACTACTCACCAGAGACAGGGTGGGGCACCGGTGCCCATCCTCAGACCGGCAGCCTTCCGCGAGGAGAGCATCGCGCCTCAACACGGATGTTCTCTGCGCTTGGATTTATCTTCACTGTTTGGGAAAACAGCAATTTGGATGAATTATCCACACTGGTGAAAGCAGAGAATCTTCCGGACTTCTATGGTAATGTCCAGCGTTCCTCTGGCTTTCATGGCCATGCCAACCACCGTAAATCAGAGCTGGAGAAAATGCAGCTGTACCTGGTCAGGTGTGGAGAGTGGCAGGTGGCCCTGAGGTGCGGCCTGCAGTACTGCAGGGCTCCAGGGAGTACTTCGAGTTACAAGGACAGAAAGGCTGTATAGTTTGAGTTTTCATTGGGTAGAAAAATTCCAAAAGGAATTCTAATTAATCTTACATAATGTTTCTGTATATACAGATTTTTCTCAAATAATTGCTATTGGTTGACTCAATAAAATAAGCTTATAATCAGACAAAAGATAACACCCTACATTTCAGGTTTGATCAGAAGCATGAAAAACTTGTAACATCATAATTAGATTATTAGAATATGAGGCAATTGAAATTAAGAAATGGTAAAATGACTAGAATGTTTATTGACTATTTTATTCGTTCATTTAAATGTGCTGATTTGAGTTTGCCCAACTGGGGCTCCTGAGAAGCGTAGGTTTATTTAAAACATATTCGTATTTATTTGAAACACAGACCAAAACAGACAAAGGAGAGAATTAGAATGAATGGGTGTGCCAGGGCCTTCTGCCTACTCTCCCTTGCCCTCTCCTTTTGGCACAGCGCTTGAAAATTAGTGAAGGGACAGGAATCTGATAGAAGTGTCTAGAAGGGTTTCTTCTAGGATGATGCCGAGGCAGAGAAAAGTGAGCTTCTGTGTGTGTGTGTGTGTGTGTTTTGCCTTGCATGTCCAGTTTGTGTGATTTTGGAATTAAGAAAACAGCAACAATGTGCAACACACACACACACACACACACAGAAGCTCACTTTTCTCTGCCTCGGCATCATCCTAGAAGAAACCCTTCTAGACACTTCTATCAGATTCCTGTCCCTTCACTAATTTTCAAGCACTGTGCCAAAAGGAGAGGGCAAGGGAGAGTAATTAGAAATATCCATGATTTACACATTAACGAGCAATGAAATGCAATCCACAGAGGGGAGAATGAGAATGTGGCTGGCTAATAAGTGTCTGTACTTATTAGAGCTAAAGGAATAACCTACAAAACAAATCTGAGCCATTCCCATACAGCACAGGGCAATTATACCAGGCGTCTGCCCCATGGGGAATAGGAAGAGACACTGTAAGAACTGAACCGTGGCACAAAGAGAGGCGGCCACCCATAGCAGTAATGCGCTGTTCCGATGGATCCCAGATAGGGGGAAGGACAGTGACAAAGAAGAAGGGGGACACTGGGGAAAAGGAGCAACATGAAATATGCCTTCAACCCTCTGCCTTCATTCTGGGAGATAGTGGGGAAATTTAAATTTCAAAGTCACATACAAGAACTTGGAGAATAACCTTGATGGAAAATTTCTAGCAAGAGTACAGAGACCTTTAATGCCAACGAATCAAAAGAAACAACATGCCAACAGCCCCTTGAAGAATGTATTCCTTTCCTGATGGTAACTTTGTCAAACATTGGTTCTCTTACTAGAAATTATGAAACAAATATTACTTCTGCCCTTTATAAGTCCCAGTGAAGGGGAATATATATACATGAAATATGAGTGAGAGAGACTACAGGAGTGGGAACTAGATAGTATCTGACCTAATTAAGAGCACTCAATTTTTGCTAATTCGGAATACTCTGTGGTCTAATAAAATAACAACAGAAACACACACACACAGGCTATTTGGGCTGGAGGATGGATCAGTTGGTAACATGCTTGCCTTGCAATCATAAGGACCTGAGTGTGATCCCCCAAACCCACCCCACATTAGGGAAGCCAGGAGCAGCTATGGTTGTTTGAAATTCCAGCTCCTCTCCCCAACTACCTTCTCCAACCCCACTATAATTTTATTTTTTCCTTGATTTTCCCAGGATCTATTCTCATATCATATCATCATATCTCCCTAGTTGGGCACAGTTCTCATCTGAACTTTTGTCTGATTTGAGATGTTTGTTTTCATATTTGCAAACAGTTAATGATCCTTAATTCCTACCAGAGCGCTTACTGGGCTGCAGCTTGTCCCAGATTTATGGTTTCTTCTGAAAGAAACATTTTCACTAGCTGAAAGATTTCAATTCTCTTGTTCATTATTTTTGCCTCCTTTCATTCTTCTCATTTTCCTTCTCCCACTCTCCCTTTCTCTCCTTTTTTTACTGCCTCTTTCCCCATCTTTCCTTTTCTTTTTCTTATTTCTTTCTTTAATGCTGCATGAATGGTAAGTGTACACTCTGCCACTGATTTACACCCCAGCCCCATTTTTTTTTTCGGGCAGTAGTTTGCTTATCTTTTGTCTGCCAATTTCTAATTTCTCTATATTACTTTTTAAATCTTTTACTTATTTGACAGTGAGAGAGAGAGAGAGAGAGAGAGAGAGAGAAAGGAAGAAAGGAAGGAAGGGAGGGAGAGAGGGAGGAAGAAGAAAAGGAGATCCAGGGCTTCCTGCCACTAAACACAACCTCCAGATGCATGCGCCAACCTGTGCATCTGGCTTTATGTGAATAATGGGGAATCAAACCAAGGCTGTCAGCCTTAGTGAGCAAGTGGGTGCCATCTCTCCAGCTCTGTATTTATTTTTAAGCGTTTTAAGTTTTCCTAGACAAATAGTTTCATCTCTCTGGTGAAGCGACTGAGTTCGCCGGTGCGTTCAGCTTCTTGGATCACACCGCTTCTGGTTGTGCGCTGACATGCAGGGTCGTTCAATGAGGCGTTCAAGATAAGCCAGGCCATGGGCTCTAATTTTGTTACTGTCCTCACTTTTTTGTAAAACTCTTAATTTCCATTCTTGTTGCCTGCCTTTCCTTCACCACAAACCCTTCTTGAGAAAATCAACAACGAGGGGACTGAGACGCAGGCCCATGCTATCACCTACAGCTACCTGAGAGGTTCTGTGAATATTTTAGGAACCTGGACTCCGGCTGAACACAGAATTAGTGACTTCAACACAGGAAAGAATCCAAGAGTAAGCCTACATGAAGCAGTGTGAAAGATTTTGTTCAAGGTATCTGGGGGCTGGAGAGGTGGCTCAGTAGTTAAGACGTTTGCTTGCAATGCCTAGTGACTCTGGTTTGATTCCTCAGTACCCACATAAAGCCAGATACACAAAGTGGCACATGTACGAGTTTGTTTGCTAGAGGCCCCGGCATGCCCATATTCTCTTTCTTTCTCTCTCTCTCTCTCCTTATAAATATTTTTTTAAAATGACATTTTAATACAAGCTTAGGCATGGGATCAGGAGAAAGAAGGACATTCAGAAGTAAGGTGAGCACACACTTGAACATGGATGTGGGCTCCTCTGACAGAGTTGCTCTCAGTTGTATTAGTCTTAGCCATGTATACAAGTTTGGTGACTCCCAAGTTACATCATAAAAAGAACATTCCCACACACATCTTTATTTTTCCTCTCTTTTGATAATGACATGAGGGCTGGAGATATAGCTTAGTGGTTAAGGTGCTGGCCTGAGAAGCCTAAGGACGCGCGTTCGAATCTTCAGGTCCTAAGTAAGCCAGATGCACATTGACACAAGTGCACAACATCGCACACGTGCACAAGGGGGTGCACATGTCTGGAATTCAGTTGCAGCAGCTGAAGGCCCTGGAGTGCCCATTTTCTCTCTCTCTCTGTCTCTGTCTCTCCCTCTTTCTCTCGCTCAAGTAAAAAAAATTAAAGATAGTGAGATTATAAAATGACTCTGGAGACACTCCAGGTGGAATTATAATCTCATAAATTCAAACCATAAGCTACTAGGGCTGCACAAGGGGGCTGTGCACGCCATTTCCCTGTCCGTGGGTTTTCTGGTGAGGTGCCTAGAAAACTGGGAAGGAATAAAGAGCCCTGAGCAGTTGGTAACTGTGCTGGAATTCTGTCTTGTGTGCTGGTGAGGCTCCCGGAGGAGGGACTCTTCCTGGTCCCCTGTCCCCGTAATTTTCCATCATCTTACCCTTCCTTGGGAAACGAAGCCTTCCCTTTCTCGGCAGCCCGCTTCTTCCAGCGCAGTAGTCCCCGTGGCTGACACTTCCCACCTTGAGCGTTCAACACTCCGTGGCATGAACTGACAAACACTGACTATGTGTTGGGAAGGCGTTGGGATCAGGAGCGTCCCTGTGGCTTACAGAGTGGCTCGGGCTCAGGGCCCTGCAGGGGACGGTCAGAGGCTTGCCTAGTGCTCTTTAACACTGTCACATTCGGACGGGCGTACTGTGCACGTCTGGGGTAATTTAGGTAGTCATATAAACTCTTCTATCGGGTTCCTTTAAGCTTTCTTTTAAGTTGGGAAGCAACAAAAGACTGTGCAGTTGTGGGCTGAGGAGAAGATTCCACGGTTAAAGGTGCTTGCTTGCAAAGCCTGGACATCCCCAGTTCAATTCCCCAGCGCCCACATAAAGCCAGTTGCACAAAGTGGTGCCTGGTCTGGAGTCCCTTTACGGTGACAAGAGGCTCTGGTGTACCTATACTCTTCCCTCAGACAGCCACTTTCTCTCTGTTTCTTTCTGCCTCAGATACTTAAAAAATATTTTCCTTTAAAAGAAAATGCAGAAGACTATGTGATCATCAACTGTGTGTTGATGATCAGAAGTGGCCTTTTGTGAAGAAAAACTGACTGACTTTTGGTGCGGACATAACTTTGTTTTTGAAGCGGGTCTTTACTGGCCCCCTCCCAACTAAAGCAAATAATGGAAGATATCGTTAACTGATAGCAAACCTACCAACACGGAGACAATCGGCAGTGTGCCGCCAAACGAGAGACTGGAGACAACTGTTCACCCTGGCAGCACGGGACACTTGGCAGTGTTGGTATTGGTTATGCGTCATTCTCATTTTCAGTGGTTCTATTTAAATTGTTACTTTTATTGGTAATGAATTTTAGACTTTTAGCTAAAACACTAAGTCCTAGACAAAGTTAGCAAATGTTAATTCTACACAGAATTTGAAGTCAAAGGAATGCTTTTCAGTGGTTTTGCTTTTGCACGTGTGTCTATAGTGTGTGTGTGGTGTATGCACGTGTGTGTCCAGACCCACAAAACGCACCGCACGCTTGCAGAGCCTCGAGAAGACTGTCCGGTGTCTCCCTCTCTATCTCGTCTGCATTTCCTTGAAATGGAATTAATTGCTCCCTGGACCTGCTTCTGATGGTTTCGCCAGCCCCGGCAATTCCCTGCTCTCTAATCCCCACGGGAATTGGATTACAAGCAGGTGCGGCCATGCCCAGCTGTTTGTGAGGGTCCTGGGGATCAAACTTAGGGTGAATCAGGCTCCGGCAGGCTCTCACACTTGTGCACCAATTACTCTTACCCACTAAACCATCTCCAGCCATGAGTGCGGAGAATTTTAAAAATGGGGAATCTTAAAAATCCATATGAAGTTTTCAAATTCTGAACAATAAAGATAGAAAAATAGTGTTCAAAAACACCATAATACATACATACATACATACATACATTCTTCCGGAATACACTTCTTGGCAGTCTTTCAGATCCTCAGGGCTACTTATGTGTAGATTTCTGTGGCAATTGATGCTTGGTTTTGAGAATTAGGAAGCAAAAGCCAAGAATGGTGTCTCACACCGATAATCTAGCTCTCAGGTAGTCCAGGCGAGGGTTGCCACAAGGTTGGGGCCAGTCCCAGTACATAGTGACGTTGTAGTTGTAAAACAATGCGGGTCAGGATGAGGAGGAGGAGAAAGCCTTCTTCAGCGTGGATGGGGGTACCAGTCAGTACAGCCATTATGGAGAGCATTATGGAGGTTTTGCTGGTGTCTGGCTAAATGCATACATTATGTCCACCAAACTGCCCTGTAAGCGCTTTCTAAAATGTTCATACCCATATGTTAATGCTACTCTACCTTTTAGTTAGAGAAGCTTCTCTTCTCAGATAGCGGTGACCACTGGGATGACTCAGAGGCACCATAGTGCTGAAAACAAGTGACAGTGGAGTGTTCAGCACGGAGACGTCCCTATCACACCTTCCAAGGCTCAGGGTCCATTGCAAAAGGGGTGGTGGAAAGAATGTAAGAGACAAAGGAAGGGCGGGGCTGTGTACAATGCACTCTTACAGACACAAAACGACCTGGATATCCATGACTTCACAGTGCCTGACACTACCTACACAAGACCTTCATGATAGGAGGGAAAGATGATGACCTCGAAACAAAAGAGAGACTGATTGAGGGGGGGGGGGGATTCAGTGGAGGGCGGATTTGCGAAGGGGATAAATGGGAGTGGGGGAGGGAATTGTCATGGTTTATTGTGTATACTCACGAAAGCTGTCAATTTAAAAAAAAAGTTTAAGTTAAAAAAAATCACAAACTAGCTGGGCATGGTGGCGCACGCCTTTAATCCCAGCACTCGGGGGGGCAGAGGTAGGAGGATCGCTGTGAGTTCAAGGCCACCCTGAGACTCTATAATTCCAGGTCAGCCTGGACTAGAGTGAAACCCTACCTCCAAAACACAAACAAACAAACAAAAATCGCAAACGAATTAAAACTTGAACAGCCATGTGACTCACATATAGCACTGCTGGGCACATCCCATAAAGGACTGCCCCAGAGACCCTTCCAGTTGCTCGGCCCCTGCTGCTTTGCTCACAACAGCAAGGAAAGGAGGCCGCCTTGGCTGTCCGTTCACAGGAGAGAGGATCATGAAAATACAGCCCATGTACACAGTGGAATTGTATTCAATTGTAAGAAAAATAGGAACTTTTAAGGAAAATGAATTATCTGGAGAATATTATATTAAGCGAGGTAATCCAGACTAGATTCAGAAAGACAGCTGATGCGTCTTTCATATGTGAATCAAGCTCGCTTTACGTGTGTGCGTGTGTTACTAGAGATATCTACAGGTGGAGGATATGAAACAAGAAGGGAAACCACAAGAGCAGAAACATGGGTTTTGAGGAGGGCTGGGGAGGTCATAATAGACACAGATGACATGAACACAGAAAGCAAGTATGGATAGGTATAAGGTCACAAGGAATAGTAGGGGGATGAGAGATAAGATGGGGCAGGAGGATTCTTAAAAAGTGTATTTGGAAAATGACATAATGGGACCTGATAGTTTGGATACAAATTAAAAATTAGTATCATTTAAAAATCATATATCCTTAGCATATGTTGCGATTATTTGTGTGCCAAGTATAAATTAGGAGGCATGCTACTCAATCCTGCCCACCAGAGGGCGCCACAGACTATAATCCCACAGCCTTGAGGTGGGTGTGGGTGCAACATACGTCATGCAGTAATGACCTAAAGCAGTGGCTTTTAGGTCACAAGGAGAGAGTTTTCAAAAGGAAAAAAAAAAAAAAAAAAAAAAAAAAAAAAAAAGGGAGACATTATTGTTTACCAGGATGGTAGGATTTGTTTTAAAGCATTAATTTGACTTCAGGTAAGAGGAAAAAAAAATAAAAATGGCACTTAATCTTATATAATCTGGATTTATACAAGGTTATCTGTCTAGAAGTCTGGTGACGAAAATCTTCTGGACGTAGCAGGCACACGATTGTGCCTTCTGGGGTTCATCCGTGCCGATATTTGGAATTGTGGGTTTTGTGGAAAATGACTTCGGTTCTTATTTACAAGGGAACTACAGGAAGCAAGGCTTGTCCCTCCAGATGTTTCTCCAGCGCTGCAAGCGGAGTGTGTCCGGCCGTTTCCCACTCAGCGAGGCATTCAGAAACGTCTTCCTGCTGCGGCCTCTGATGCTAATCCAGGCTTTGTCTGGAGCCTGGGACAATCAAGTGCTTGTGTGCCACCCTACAGCGTGTTTCAGATGCTGCGCCTGAAAAGACAGATTCACTTGAACTCGTTTCTGTTCTGAGGGGCATGTTTTTATGAGCTTCAGGCTCCCTGGAACACCCCTGAGGGTATTCAACAGGGCACCATGCTGCCCATGCCTCATCTCCGTGACCCCCTGTCCACGGGCTGATCACGATTGGAAAAGTGCACTTGAACATAGCAAACTGTGTGAAATTCATGTGCTGGTGGAAAAAGCCATCGGACCATAATTTCTCATGCAAGGAAAAATGTGATTTCCTCCCCTCTGCTTTTCCTAGCTGTGCTGCTGCGGAACAGCAAGCGAGTTTCCCGGCCTGTGGCTGAGGAATTCTGCGAGGTGCGGTTGGCAAGCTGCAGTTCAGGATGACAAGAGCCCCGGGTTCCCACGTTCTCAGTTAGAAGGTTTGCCAGAGATGGCTATCGGGCTTCTGACCTGATGAGCCCTCAGAGGGTAGAAAAGCAAAAAAAACACCACCCTCGGTTTGATATATTCTGCACCACCACTTACGGTAGCAACATGAGCTTGGATGTGGGACGCGACTCCTGGAGGTAATGCAGCCTTGATGCTGAGTACACATCTAAGGCCTAGACTGAGTCCTTCTCCCCGGAGACTCGAGAAGGAGTTTCCGTTTTCTCACAGCAAACAGCTACTGCAATTTTATGCGAAGGTAGAACTTGTGCTAGACGTTCTAAAACAGAAAGAAACAAAATCAAAAGCTATAAAAGAGTTTACAACAAAGAATACGTGAAGTCATTCAAATATAACTAAATAGATACTCCACGTAGCACTATTATTATTGTTTTTGTTGTTGTTGCTTTTCAAGGCAGCGTCTCAGTCTATCCCAGATCAGCCTGGGATAGACTAGAGCCCCAGGCTGACCTTGAACTCATGACACCCCTACATCAGCCTCCTGAGTACTGGAACTAAGGGCTTGCACCACCATGTCCTGTGGCAAAACATCACTTTGTTAACAAACCTCCTTTGCTTAGGCACTCCCTTCTTCTCTCCCACATGCTATGTATTTTCCTATTGGAATCACATCCAAGGCTGAATGATCTGACATCCTCTATAGTCTAAGTTCTCCTTCTACAAACTGTCATTAGAGAATTGACTGGTTGCAGTGTGTGTGAGCAATTTATCAGGGACTAGAGCCTCTCAAACTGGGTGCCCCTGCCAGACATGTATCACAGGGAGGATGGACAAGCTGTCGTCAGCAATTCTGAACTCTTCATACAGACTTCAGTCTGGGATAAGTAGGGTGTTCTTTGTCTTTGAATTATAGTAACCCTGTGTATTTGCATTGAAGAGAACCCATTTAGTTGCTAAGTATTTCTAACTAGTAAGTATAGGAAATAAAATGCTGAACACATTTATGGACTTCCCCCACACATCCCCAGCCATCTTATTCCATGCCTGCTCTCTCTCTCTTCCCTCTCTCTCTCTCTCTCTCTCTCTCTCTCTCTTCCTTAGAAGCATTGGAGTCATTCAAAAAAGTAAGTTTTAATCTTGCTATCCATTCTTCTCATTGCTCCTTTCCTCCACAATGCCGAATGATTGACTAAAAGTATTTCTGTTAAGCTACAAGGACTTTCTAGTTTTCATGATGCTGAACCTTCCCATCTTACTGAGTTTGTACTCCCTCTTTCTTCTCTTTCTCTCTCTCTCTCTCTCTCTCTCTCTCTCATAGGTGTGGAATGCCATGCCCAGCTCTTACCATCTTTCTTAGTGTTGTATATTATTATACTTTTTTGTGGATTTTATAACATTTTCATTCAAGCATATCGTGTATTCTCATACCGTGTTCACCCTCAATGCCCTCCCGTTTATTCCCCCATCTCTTCCTGCTAGTCTCCTATGTCCTTTCTCACTTCTACTTTCATTATACATATGCATGTTTCTGAAAATATTTCTCAGATATACTTTCATATGTATAAATGTATATGTGATTGGTTTTGTGTATCTAGATAAAATTTAGAAAAAAAAGTGCAATATTTGTCTTTCTGGGTGTGTTATTTGGCTTACTATGATTACCTCTGGTGCATCCATTTTCCTGCAAATGACATTTTCATTCTTTATGACTGAATTCAATTAATATGATGGTGCAATATCTCTGTGGTATCTTGACTTACAGTCCTTTGGTTATATATCACCAAGGAGTGGTATAGCTGGCTGATATGGTAGATCTATTTTTAGTTTTTGGAAGAGCTGCTATACTGATTTCCAAAGTGGCTGGACTAATTTACATTCCTGTCTACAGTGGCAGTTCGTTCTACTAAAGCCTACCCCATGTCCGTGACAGGGATGCAGAACTTAGCTCAAATCAGAAAATTTAAGACTCTCATTTTTTTTTTTCTCCAGTCTTTTTCCTGCATCCAGTTTCTGGCCAGAGACATGTTAACATGACAGAGTTCTCTTTACCCTTTCTATGGTCGTTGTCCAGTTCTGGCTGACTTGGCTTCTAACTGTGCTCTTTCTGTTGTCCTCGCTAAGCTCATCCAGGGGATTCCATTCCCAACTTCCTTTAAGGATAGTCTTGTCTTATGTAAATGGATGCTTTTCCTGTAGAAGCTAATACCATCAATTTTTCTACTAAGCAACAAATATATGCATATCTTAGAAATGTTGGAAAACTCAGAAAAGTATTCAAAAATGATCAAAATCAAGGTGGAGAGTTGGCTTAGGGGATAAAAACACTTGCTTGAAAAACCTGCTGCCCCAGATTTCCCCTCCTCTTGCTGCCCCCCCCCCACACACACATGTAAACCCAGATTCACAAAGTGGCACTTGCATCTGGAGTTCATTTGCAATGACAAGAGTCCCTGGTGTGTCTATTTATATTCTCTCTCTCTCTCTCTCTCTCATCAAATAAATAAATAAATATTTTAAAACATGCGAGTCAAAAAATGTCAGTAGTCCACAAAAAACAGCACTAAGCATTTAGTTCATGGGATGGATTCTTTTCACTTTAATGTATGTGAATGTAACCTTTATCCTAACTTAAATTAATTCATATCAAAATAATACATACATACAAACGTGTATGTTTGCATTATTTGGGCTTTTGCTTACTTGTTGGAGACAAGGTTTTGTTATCCAGTAAAGGCTGGCCTTGACTTGACCATCCTGCAGCCTCAACCTCCTGAATAGCAGGAAGACAGGCGTCCCCTCCACACCCAGCTCCACGTGGAAATTCTAAAAGGCAGTTGTGAGTCCTGTATTTACGGTGAAACATGATGATTTTCTGTCTCATCCTTTGCTATTTTCAATCCTTTCCCTTACAAAGAACATGTTCTAAATGACCTTACTGATTTATTATTTAGATATTTTCTTGTATTTCTAAGTGATTTCATTGATTTTTTTTAATTATGTGTTTTCTACTAAGCTTCTGTGGTGGAAAATAAAGATTTAGTTCTGTTACACACCACACTCCTATACAAATTTACTATGTGACACTATAAGTATGCTCCTCTTTCTCTGTAAATTAATTTTGATATTTATATTTTTATTGGTCAGTAAATATTGTACAAAACTGAGGTTCATTTGTACACTGAAATTATTCCTGTTTCTTTTTATAGAGTTTAATATTTACTACCATTTATCACTATAGTTTTCTACATTCCAATTAAAAATTTATCTCTGTGTCTTAAAAAATCAACACAATTTTTTTTCACATTAGACCTTCATTGAAATTTATTTGAGGCTAATTTCCATATTAAAGCTCTACTTGTTCATGTTCTAATCAGGGCTGTCTGTGTCTGGTTTTGAAAGTATATAAATAATAGTTATAAAACAATAAAAGGTAGAAAAAAATGGACAAAACATGTGAGTAGGCTATATACAAAAGAAGAGAATCATGGCCAATAAACATGAAGTAAACATCGTTCCATATTATGAGCATGTGCAAAATTTGAAAGAGCTTGATGATGCTAAGCTTATTAGAACGTTAAATTGACCAACTCATTGAAGGAATACCTCAGAATCTGATAAGGTAGCATGCAAGTGCAACCTAGAAGTTACACCTTAAAGCAACTCTTGTTCACGAATACAAGTGTTGGTCTGGATAGAGGAACTCAGACAACTACATTTCTTGAGTTCAAGACTTTATTTTAATGGGAGAGAGGAAAAGGGAGAGAGACCGACTGGAGCAGAGACAGAGAGGAGAGAGAAGGTAAGAGTGAGTGTGGTTCTTGGCCGCCCTGGGGCTGCTGAGCATCAGTCCCCCAGGGGGAATCCAGGCAACTGTGAGGCAGGGACTTGAGTGGATGTGAGTGCAATAGGAAGAAACACCCGGGACACTGTGTCAGAGGACAGCTCGTTTATTTGTTAGGGGAATGGGCTTGTATGTGTTCATGTAGTGGTGGGATAAGGTACAGGGTATGGGTCACAGTGGGATTGGCTGTGTGAGGGCAGCTGACTGATACCTCATTAACATAACAGGGTTAGGGAGGGGGTATGGGTCACATGGTCACTGGTAAATGAAGGGAAAGTAAGTCTTATCAGGAAGTCCTGGTGCCCCAGGCAGGAGGTGGAGAGGAAGTGGCCTCACTCCTGAAGGGGAGATTATCAGGGTCTAGGCCTGTTGCAACCTCCTGTGGCCTGGGGCCCTTAGTCGCCCCTGGAAGCTCAGGCCTGCTTAAACCTCCAGTGGCTCGGGGCCCTCAGCTGTGCCCAAGAAGTGAGTGCAACATGGAAAAGAGAGCGAGAGCGAGACTAAGAGAGGGAAGAGAGAGAACATCATAGAGAAGGGAAAGATGGAGGGAGAGAAGGGGGTGCATACACCTGGAACAGAAAACCCTAAAAGAGAGAGCTGGATAAGGCCAGAAGGTGGGTTCTATGGAAGGAGCAGAGAAGCGGTCCTATAAGAAAGGGGCCATTTGTGCTGCGTTGATGCCGGGGCTGGGGGTAACAGTTGCTCTTCTTAGCCCAGGAGCATCTTCAGTTAGTATAACAAAAGGTGGCTCCAGAATCCCAGGCCCAGTTCGAACATGACAGGTGGGAGGGGTGAGAGAGAGAGATGGGTGGGGAACTCTGGAGTTCTTAAAATGAGCAGAGGCATAAATGTGTGCACTCTGCAATATGGCCTTCAGTAGCTCTGACTTCACTGGCCGGATCCACAGGATAATGGAAAAGTAAATTATGGAATGGTTCTGCACTGGAGTATAATACCTGAGTGAAATTAATGAAGCCCACGTTTGTATGGATGAATCAAAAATCACACACACAGAGAAATAATGTCAATGGTGATAGTAGTTTAGTGACTATCTGTAGGAGAAAAGTGTTGGAGGCATGAGGGAATGAAAACATTTAGAAGGTTTAAAACGCACTCATATTTGCTTTGCAAAGGGCCTTATATATTATTACATATGTAAGACATATATCTTGTTACTTTTGTCTTAAATACATTGCATACCTGAAACACTCTATCAGTGTTTGCATCCCTGTGGCCAAAATACCTGATGCAACAACGTCGGGGGGGGGGGGGGCGAAGTAAAGATGGATTTGGGCTCACAGTTTCAAAGGGCTTTAGTCCATCCCAGTAAGGAAGGCATGGGACACTTCGGTCCCTGGCAGTGAGATCACATGGCAAGTCTGTTTACTTTTCAGAGGACGAGGAAGCAGAGAGCAAGGCTGGACCAGAGACTGAGTCATGAGCTTTAACAACCAGGTCCCAAGTCATCTTGTTGCACTGGCCAGGGCCCACCTCCTGAAGGCCCCATTGCTGCCCTGAGTAGCACCACCAGCTGCAAAATAAGCGTTGAAGACAAAAGCCTTGGTCAGATACTTCTGATTAAACCATAAGAAAGCCTAGCTGGAGTCAAAATGTAAGAAAGTTCGGGCTAGTGAGATGGCTTAGTGGTTAAGGTGCTTGCCTGCAAAGCCTAAAGACCCTGGTTCAGTTCCCCAGTACCCATGTAAAGCCAGTAGTGCAAGGTGGCTCACATGTCTGGATTTTGTTTGCAGCAGCTGGAGCCTTGTCATGCCCATTCCCTCTGTCTGTCTCTCTTCTCTCTATCTTTTTCTGCTTGCAAATAAATAATATTTTTTAAGAACGCTCACTTGATATGACAGTTGAGCAGAAACTAGCTGGCTGATAACATTGGCTGTGAGGTGCCTGTTGGATGAGTCCTCAGAAAGAGAAGCGTGAAGATTGTGTGATTCGGCAGAAGACAAAATAGAGAAGCCAGCCACATAATTCCTTTTCCTTCTCTCTCGACTTTTCTTCAGAGGGGGAATGTGTCCCTTTGGATGCCACTGGGGGGGAAAAAGCTTCCCAGATTGGTCTGTGTCTACTGACTAATTTTATTTTGGCCCAGGGAGACTCTCCATCTGAAAGTGCACAACAAAAGCAATGAGGTAAATAGTTGACTCCAAAAAATGAGCTTTAACCTGTGCCAGTCTGTCACGGTCATTAGGGAACGACTTCAAAAACGTTCAGCCCCCCTGCCATCCTAAATCTCGAAGACTTGTGTGACTTTCACCGCTGCTTAATGTCACAGGACTCTGGCTTGCTAATTAAGCCAACACACTCCGGCAATGCCATTCATTAACAGATCTTTGAATTCGGTGCTTTCTTTCAGGTTACACCGGGTTGACAGTAGATCCCTTTTCATAATAAAAAAAAAAAAAAAAGAATGAACAGAAGCAGTGAAGGGCACTGCATTCAGCAGAGGGTCATCCAACAATCACAGGGACTGCTTTACACTACTTGGTCCTCCATTCAAAGGACATCCACGGAGTGGGAATGGGTGGCAAATTAGCATTCTTAAGTCTCCTCTAGCTTTCCTCACTTCCTGTCTGGTGGTACTGCAAGTATCTTTGAATGGCTCAGCTCTATATACTAATGCATTAAAGGGTCTACAGCACTCAAAGGGGCTTCACGCAAGCCTTCATGAACGTTTAGAAATTCCTACTAATAAGCTGCCTTTCGTCCAAAGCATTCAAGTTACTAAAACTAATTAGGTGTTATCTGCTTATTAAGTGGTAGGTGACACATATTTGTACCGGGTTTTGAAATTCTGGAAATGGAATAGCAAGGACTAATTATTGTTGGCAGTGAAGAGTACCCAGGTTGAATTGCATGGAAAAAAAAAAAAAAAGAAAAAGAAAGAAAGGAAAGGATGTCATGGCTGTAGCAGGTGTTAGCTATCTCAATGTAGGAATGGAAAACGATACCACACAGCTGAAAGGTGAAACCAACATGAAGGAACCGATATCGGGGCTGGGGTCATGCTTTAGTGTGCAAAAGCATTTGCTGCCCAAGGGTGACAACCTGAGGTCAGCTACCCAGAAACCGCATAAATGTTGAACACATTAATGAGTGTGGTGGCTTTGAATTGTGAGCTGCCCCCCATAGCTTCACGTGTTTGCGATTAATCCTCATACTCCATCTCCAGCCGCAGGAGCGTTGGGAGTTGGAGCCTTCCTGGAGAAGCTGTGTCACTGGGGGTGACCCTTAAGGATTGTCAGTCTAGCCGACTGGATGTTCAGACGCAGTTCACGCGAACTGCTTCCACCGAGATGACGTGAAAAGAGGTGACGCAATGCCGTCCTTCTCACAGCATGTTCCCTTGCTGTGATGAAGTGTCCCCTTGAAACTATAAGCAGAAATAAGTCCTTTCTTTCCACCAGCTGCTTTTGGTTGGGTGTTTTGTCCTGGTAGCAAGATGGTAACTACTAGAGCAAACATCTATAATTCCAGCAAGATGGGAAACAGAGACAGGAGAATCCCTACAAGGCACATGAGCCAGAAAACCTGGAATGAGCAACAACCAAAAGCCATCTCCCCAGCCCAAGGCTCTGGAATTTTAATTTTAACTTTATTTTATTTTATAGAGTAAGAGAGAAGAGAGAATGAGAGACAAGAGATAAAGAATTGGTGTGCCAGGGCCTCGCCTACTGCAATCAGACTCCAGACACTTGTGCCGTCTAGTGGGCATGTGAAACCTTGCGCTTGCCTCACCTTTGTGCATCTGGCTAATGTGGGATCTGGAGAGCCCAACATGAGTCCTTAGCTTTCGCAGGCAAGTGCCTTAACCACGAAGCCATCTCTCTAGCTCGGCTCTGCCATTTTTACGGGAGTGATTACCCCTTCAAGGATTGGAAAGGTCTCAGAAATCACAAATGGCTCCCTGGAGAGCACACTTTTGATCGACAAATTAATCCATCTAGAGCCTCAATGCTAATCCCCTGACCCATCTCCATGATTTAGGTTCCTTCTTAACAAGCCAATATTTCCTCTGCCCTCCCTCAACTCAGAACTAGGTGCCAGCCACCCAGGATAGAAGCTTTTCCACACAGTACTGCCAAGTCATCCTCACCAGCTAGTCCAATGCTGCCCACCTTGTGCCCCCCATATGTCTGGATCCACTGATGAGGTCTGTGTGACTTACCAGGCCTCGGTTTGGAGGCATCTGTGAGATAAATATCTTCCTACTCTGATAATCATTTAGCATGTTTGTGGACTTTATTTTCAGTAAATCCAATTGAAAGAAATCCCAGGTACATATGCACATAACTTATTTCATGCTGTTGTATCACTTAGCACATAGCATACTGTACAATTTACAAATTTGTCCTATTTATTATAAGTCTTCCTCAACCAGAATGCAAGCTCTATAAAACAAGAATTTATTTTGGGTAGTTTTTTTTTTTTTAACTTCAAATTTCCATTATCCAGGCAAACCCCTGGTCAACACTAGACCCTTGATAAATATTTATGAGATAGTTGGAAGCAGTTCTGGATCCAAAAGCACACAAAGAAAGAAAGAAGCAATCAATGTTGACATTTTGATGCGTTTTCTGTTGCTAGGATCATGCTTTTTCATTTACATCTGACTTTAAGCTCTCCTCCTGGTATAGGAAATGGGGTTCCTCTGCCAATGCATCAATATATGCCAATTCACTGATAAATTCAGGGTGTTCCCAGATTTTTATGAATTGGACAAATGAAATCACAAACCAGAGGATAAATATTTTTATGGTAGTGTAGAGCTTTTAGGAGACAGAGCTCTAAGAAAAGGGGAGCTTAAGGGAAGAGAGGAAGACATAGCTCTTGCCCAAGGAGGCAAAGTGGTTTGAGAAGTCCCTGATTTAAGAAAAGGAAGAAGGAAGAGAGTATAGAGAGATCCTGTCAATGAGGAGGCAGAACCCAGGAAAACCCTGCCTACAGACCCAGATTGGAGCCTTTTCCCAGGTTCTGGATGGGGTCTAAATTCATCTGCCCAATGGATTTTTGGGTGGTTTCTCAGGAATTTCAGTCTTCCAGGAAGGATGTCAGGAATCACATTCTTCCGGGAAGGATGGAGCATTCTCTGAAGAATGGTCTCTAACAGAGATCCAGGGAGGAAAATCCTTACCGCAAGGACGGGCTCAGGGACATTATTTTCCTAGTTTTGGTTTAAGGGCCCTGTGGCCCTTAAACTACTTCAGTTTGGCAGCTGTCATTTAAAGGTTTGTTGGGCATTTGCTTACCTGTGTCACAGTGACCTGGTGCTGGGCAGGCAGGAGGATAAGCAAGGCCTGGTAGATGGAAGGAGAAGGAGAGAGTAGGCTGCTTCGGTGAGGTGCAGCTGAGATGGTTACTCTTAGAAGTAAAGCCTTATTAGGAGAGTCCTAGCACCATGCCGTGGCAGCAGGTTGGTGTCCTGAAGGGAGAGAGGGACAGAAGAGAACAAGAAAAGGTAGGGAAGGGAACGGAGTAGAAGGGAAGAGGAGAGAGGATAAGTTGAGGCTCCAGAAATCTCAAAGAAAAAAACAATTTACTCCCTTTAAAAATATTTTATTTATGAGAGGGAGAGAGAGAGAGAGAGAGAGAGAGAATGGGCACACCAGGGCCTCCAGCCACAGCAAGTGAGCTCCAGAGGCGTGTGTTACCATGTGCATCTGGCTTAACCTGGGTACTTGGAAACCGAAACCTGGGTCTTTGAAGACAAGCGCCTTAACTGCTAAGCCATTCCTCCAGCCCAAAGTGAGAGCTTTTTATGAATTTCTGGTGGAAAGAAGTAGTGGAGGAGAGAATGGAAGATGGAGAAGACTTCCAGTCCTGCCCAGTTCTAGGGGGAGGGGCTGTTCTTCAGGGACGTGTAAGATGGAAGCAGGGAGGTGCAGAGAGGAGAAAGTGAGTAGTCGAGAGGAGCCTCAGCCGGACAGCAGGTCTTAAATTGACGGCAGCTGGGTTCTAACAAGGACAATTCATTTTTGTCTGCTGAACATTTGCACTTTTAATTTCTTCTGTCTTGTGTTTATTTTTTAAATTTGTATTTATTATTATTTATATGTGTGCATTACAGGGAATTCTTGTTTTAAAAACAAAGTTTCATTGAAAATGACTTATAAAACACACATCATTTAACTAGTATAACAACTTCCCATCCATTACGCAACTGAGGAGGGGAACTTGTCTGCTTATAGACATGAGGTTTAAATTGCCTGCCCATTACTTAAAAACTATGTGATTTAAAATTAAGTAATAGAAGGCTAGTGAGACAGCTTAATGGATTAGGCACTTGCCCGTGAAGGACGCATGGCACTCTCCCGGTCCCACTTAAGCAGGCTGCACAAGGTGACACAAGCATGCAAGGTTGCATGTGCTCCCAAGGTGGCACACTTGGCGTTCGGTTGCAGTGGCTGGAGGCCCTCGTGTGCCAATTTTTTCTACCCCCTCTCTTTCATTAAAAAAGAAAAAGAAAAGATTAAAAATAAAATTCAGTAACTGACATTTCCAGCCACCCTAGAAGAGCATGCATGCTCAGCAGGAGACTAACTGATGCTTAGAACCGAGGAGAACCCTCTCCTGCACTGTGGGTCCCAGCTTGTCGGTAGGGTTCTTTTCTACCCGCCTTGTCTCTCACTTCTATTAAGTGACTCCTCTATATACAATAATCCGCCATGTGGACCTATCATAGACTTCTTAGCTGTCCCCTCAAGGTTCAACAATTACCTTTCTATAGTTTGCCACCATCGCAATCAGTGGACACATCTGTGTATGATAGGTTGATTTCCTAGGGATGGTGTTCCCAGGGAGGGAAATTACTGTCATAGGGTAAGGATATCTTCACTGCGTTTTGAAAAGAGTACATTTTCTACACCTCGTCATGTTTCATGGGTGCAGATTTCAATGGCTACCCACCACAGCCGCATTTAGAATATTTTAATCTTTATAAATACTAACAAAAAGACTATGTTGTAATTCAGATTTCTTTGGTTACCATGTACATTGAATAGTTTCTATGTTTTATTAATCGTGATAAAGCACCATTCAGTGGCTTTTCTCAGTTTTGTTTCGTGTGAGTTTTTCTACATTAACTACCTTATATACTATAAATACTAATTGTTTTTAAATTTCATCTATGTTCTTTGGAAAGTCAAAACTATTGCTTTTTAATATTAAAATGGGCATAACTTTTATGAATCTCTTAGACTGGCAACCCTACTGCAGTTCTTTCTCCTATATGTCAATTAATTAAAATTATTTGTTACTTGATTTTTTTAAAACATACTTATTTATTTATTTTCAAGGACAGAAAGAGAGGGAGGGAAAGCCAGAGAGGGAACCAGTGCCTCTTGTAGCTGCAAATGAACCCCAGACATGTGTGCCACTTTGTGTACCTCGCTTTATGCAGGTACCTGGGAATCGAATCCAGGCTGGCAGGCTTTGCAAGCAAGTGTGTTTAACCCCTCAGCCATCTCCCTAGCCCTACTTGTCTTTTGAGAAACTGTCTCCCTATGTAGCCCTGGGTAGCCTATAACTTTCTATGTATGCCAAGCTGACCTGTAACCTTCTGTGTATCCCATACTGGCCCAGCACTTGCATGGATCCTCCTGTCTCTGATTCCTCAGTGCTGGGGCCACTACACCTAGTTTATAAATCAAACACTATGCGTCTCATTGTTGAATTTAAATATTGGGATTCTGATAATGTTCATAATCCATTAGGAAGTAAAGTGAGCCTATGCATTTTTGTTGTTTGTTTCCTATTGCATTATTTTCTTATTAGCATTGGGTCAATATTCTGAAAAAAAAATAGTTCTTAAATGAACCTGTTCACTCATATGTATTCCTCATTTACTGTGTGTTACAGTCCCTTGTACATGAGAGTCTTCCATCAGAGTGACTGGCCATTGGAGACCAACACAGTGGAGAAGGAAGGTTCGATCAGAGTAGTAATTGCTGCCGTTTGGACTGTGAGACTCAGTCAAAGGTGTTACACTCTGGGATGGGCATTCTCTCACGTGAGGCGCTAGGACAAAGGGACAAGGGGGAGATGCTTAAGCAATAAGCATACCAATAAAGTGTTCAATGGCAAATCAAAACCCCGGGATTAGAATCCCTAACGGTTCTGTGTGTTCTAATTCCCTTCCTTCAGAAACAGGGCAGATCAAAGTGAGACACCTCTAGCACACCCTCCAAGGCTCGGGGACCATTGAGCAAGAGGTGGTGGAAAGAGCATAAGGCAGAGGAAGAGAAGGGCTTTGCAATACTGTCTTCCAGTCAAAGTGGCCCGTGGTAGTCTTGAACTGAGCGGCTGACAGTGCTTGCACAGAACTTGAATAATAGCAGGGGGAAATGATGACATTAAAACAGAACAGGGACTAGTTGGAAAGAGGAAGGGATTCAGTGAAGGGAGTCGAAGAAGGTGGCAGTAGAGGATTAGAACCACGGTATGTTGCTGATACATTCGAAGGTTATCAGTAAAAGGTTGTTGGGGGGGTGTTTTTTGTTGTTGCTGTTTGTTTTTTATTTTGGGGTTTCAAGGTAGGGTCTCACTCTAGCTCAGGCTGACCTGGAATTCACTATGTAGTCTCAGGGTGGCCTCGTACTCACAGTGATCCTCCTACCTCTGCCTCCCGAGTGCTGGGATTAAAGGCTTGCTCCACCTTGCTCGGAAAGTCAATACAAGTTTTTAAAAATCTAAAATAATAGTGTGCATTTTTATAATGCATCATGCCTGTGGTCCAACTTCATTTTTCATGTGATTCCTAGATGCATGCTTGTATGTTACTAATAACTCCAGAGGGCTTGTTTATTAATTGGATTTCCTGAGGCATACTCCATTCCCATGAGATGCTAATAATCTGCTAATTTCAGGTCTTAACTGCTAGAAATATTGATGATAGCCACTTTACAACTCTTAAAGATGCTCTGTCTTGCATTTGTCTTTTTATAAAGAAAATATTTTTATTTATTTGTAAGCAGAGAGGGAGAGAGAGAGAGAGAGAGAGAGAGAGAGAGAGAGTACGGGTGTGCCAGGGCTTCCAGCTGCTACAAATGAGCTCCAGACAACATGCATCACTTTGTGCTTCTGGTTTTACCTGGGTACTAGGGAATTGAATCCAGGTTGTTACAGGCAAGCACCTTAACCTCTGAGTAATCTCTCTAGCCCTTGCATTTGTCTTTTAACTTTGATTAGAATAATCATTTCTTACTTCCTCCCTCCCACATATGCACAAGAAATCACTTCTTTTGTTATCTTCCTCCTGCATAGATACAGCATTCCTAGTTGAGTAAGAGTTCACCAATGATCTGTGATGTGCTATCATTCCAAGGACATATTTATCATATTTAAAAGTGTGACTTCCACTGCATTGCTTCTGGCAATCAGAAATTTGTCTGTAGTTTTTGATGGAAGGTTAAATGAAGCCAGAAGGTTCCTGTGTTCTGCCTCAACCACCTCCCTCTGGGCTGTTTTCTCATTCCTCCCACTGGGTGAATTGGTGTTTCCTGTGATGTGAGTCCCTAGATGGATTTTTAGAGGCAGCAAATTCTTTGAAGCAGGAGAGGATTGTGAAGCTTCTTTCATTTTTAAAAACATCATTATTTACTTATGTATTTGCAAGGGGGGAGAGAGAGAGAATGGATGCACCACGGCCTCCTGCCACTGCAAATGAACTCCAGATGCAAGTGCCACTTTGTGCATCTGGCCGTATATGGTTACTGGGGAATCGAACCCAGGTTGTCAGGATTCGTAAGCAAGTCCCTTTAACTGCTAAACCATCTCTCCAGCCCAGAAGCTATCTTATAACACCATGGGGCACTCTGACTAGGGAGAGAGTACTGAGACTGGCCTGATAGGACTTTTGGAACCCAAGGCTGAGCTCAGCCTTCCAGAGGACAGGACAGAGAGCGCCTCAGGAAAATATCAGAAGAATCAATATCTTATTCTCTGCCAGCTGCAAGGACCAGAACTTGATTTCTCACAATTCTGGGACCAGGAGTTCACTCCAGGGTCAAAGCTCTAGAAGATCTGATGCCATAAAAGGGACTAGTCTCTGTGTGTAAGATGAAGTAATGAATGTGCTGTCCTTCAGGGGAGATGAAAACTGTTCTTGGGGCCAAAGTGCAGGCTTAGCAGTTAAGGTGCTTTACTGCAAAAGCCTAAGGACTCAAGTTCAGTTCCCCAGTACCCACATAAGTCAGAAGCACAAGGTGGCACATGAATCTGGAGTTTGTTTCAGTGGCTAGAGACCCTGTGTGCCTATTCTCTCTCTCTCTCTTTCTGCCTCTCTCTCTCTCTCTCTCTCTCTCTCTCTCTCATTTGCCTCTTTCTCTCTCTCTCACAAATAAATAAATAAAAATAAGAAACTGTCCTCATAGCATAGTAGGAACAGAAAGGGCAAAATGAGCCCAGCTCATTCTCTCTTGCCCCTCAATGGGATTACTCCCATTGGTTTGGGTGATACACTCATACAGCAATCGGTCATCTCATTATACTATCACACTGATGATTATTTAAATGTGAATTGTGTATGGGACAGATGCATTCTGATGGTAGTTATTAACATGATGACCAGGGTTAGACATACAATGAGGACTGACAGGGTATACCTGGAGAAAATATCCTGAGAGTGGGACTGAAATCAAAGCTCTGAAAAAAAAAAAAATCAGATGGAGTGAGTGTTACATGTCTGGAAATATCTGAGATAATTCAAATATAACTATTTGAAAAGTGATCAAATGTTACAGTTTCCTAGAAAACCTCTAGCAATTTTATTAAGAATGTGATTGTTCCACATTCAATCGAGGGGACTTTTGCTTTGTCACTGTTGTGTAGTGTCATTTCTCTCTGGGTTACTTTGGAGCACGTGAAATGAGACAAACTCTACAACCCTACCTCTTGGGGCTGGGAAGATGGATCAGTGGTGAAAAGTGCTTGTTTTGCAGCCTGCCAGCCCATGTCAGGGCCCCCAGCACCTGTGTGAAGCCAGACCCGAGGTGGCGCATGCATCTGTGATCCCAACATGCCAACATCCACGGGAGGCAGGAGAGTTTGGAAGCTTTCAGGCCAGTTACACTGGTGCACACCTAGCACCAGAAATGACAAGGGAGACGCTACCTCTGAAAAGAGGCAGAAGGCAGGGGTTGTCTTCTGACCTTCCACGTATGCTGTGGTACATGTGCCCATATCGTACACATCTACACACCCCACATACACCCATGCACATAAATTAAAAGAGAAAAGAACATCCGACCTCCCACCTCCATGAGCAATGTCACATCTTTGTGGCAAAGCATCAAAACTCCGGGGACACCCAAATAGCACACCCAGAATGCCTGCCTAGGATACTGAGCACCTATGCGACATTTCCAGCTATATCCAGTTGCAATAAAAACTCATTTGGGATTTATAAATTATATATCAAGTTTATAATTAAAAATTAAGAATTTTTGGAAGCCAGGATTTAATAACTTTTGGATAGAGGATAAATCCAAACAGTATGACAACTTGGTGGGGTAGGGGGTGGAGCTTAAATCTTACGATGTCCACTGAAAGATCAAATTAATATAAAAAATGGAAGAGAGGGAGTTGGTGAGATGGCTCAGTGGTTAAAGGCTCTTGCTTACAAAACCTGCTCTAAAGCTGACATAAAGCCGGATGCATACGGGGTCTCAAAACACCTAAGACAAAGGGCGGGAGAGCCAGGAGAATCTGAAGCTACCGGCTAGCTGAATTGACATTCATTTGCAATGGCAAGAGGCACGGTCTCAAGGACAAGAGAAGAGCACAAATGGCTTGAGCTTGTCCTCTGACCTTCACGTGGGGGCTACAGCACATATATACAGGCATGCAGACATTCATACAGACAGACAGACACACAACTAAATTAATAAGCATTAAAAATAAACAAAAGTGGAAAGAGAAGACACCCGTCCTCGAAGCTACAAAATGGTCCAGTTACAGGCCAGAAATATCAAGGAAATTCTGTAATGGAGAACACACCTCAAGGTCAAACCAAAGCCAAGGGTTGGACTGGCAGTTTGGTGTCCTTTCAAAGTCATATTTATGCAGACATGGTACACATTTAAGTATGAAGGCCAGGGAAGAAAGCTTGAAAACTGAGCACTTTGATTAATTCCATTAATTAACTCACTGGTTACTGCCCACTCAGATATAGTTATTAAATGCCTGACCTTTCTTTTGCTACTTGTTCATTCTTACAGAGAAATATTTGTGGTTTTTTTTTATTTTTCCATCAATGAGATTAGATATGGAGTTTATGGGAGGTCGCGTGGGTCATATACTCGATAATCTGGTAAATATGGATGAGGAGAGAAATGCTTATGGATACTTGATCTTGCTTGGGTCAGCAGGGGGAAGCCAAGGCAGGGATGGGAGAGGCCTGGGCTTTGTTTGATTGACCGAATTTGATCTGGCAGTGGGCATCCTATCTCTCTGTAGACTTTCCATTGCAAAGCATGGCGTATCAGCAGTGTTATCCTTTCCCAAGACAAGCCTCAGCTCCCTTGGTACCGGTGCATATGCCACAGCCCAGCATGCACTTTGCCGGGCCCCCGCTTCCTCTGCCCTTGGGTACCTGTGACGTGCCCTCTGGTGAGAGAGAACTGTGCTGTCTTCACTTCCCCCTCACATTTTCTCCCCTGCCTGGGCATGCTTTCTTCAAGCCGGGGGAGGCAAGCACAGCCATCAGCCAAGCGGTTTTCAGCAACATTCTATCCACAAAGCAAGAGGCGGGGCAAACACTGATATCTTTCAACTTAGTCCCATTGCAGTCAGAGCTGGTGTGAGAGGTCATTGCGATGGTTAACACTGATCGTCTGTTTGATAGGACCTAGAATAACCTAGAAAGCGAGCCCTGAGTTCTAGCACGCCTGTAAGGTGTCATCTTGACTCAGTTAACGGAGGTGGGAAGATCCATTTTAACTATGGATGGCACCCCTTCGAGGGCTGGGGTCCTGCACTGAGTGAAAAGGAGGGAGCTGGGTGAGGAAGGGCGTGTGTTGCTCTCGGTTTGCGTACCGTGGAGGCTGTGTGCCCAGCCGCATCATCTGCTACGATGCCTTCTGTGCTGTGATGGACTCTACCCTGGAACTGTAAGTTGAAATAAGCCCTTTCTTCCTTTATTTACTTTATTTTTTATTTTCTACATAACATGGCCGATTATCCTCTGGTCCCGGCTCCCGTTACCCTGGGGTCTTTCTCAGTGGGGGGTTATGGTACTCGCTGTGGGGCATGAAGGCCTCGGTCAGTCCCTGTGGTGTAGCGAGGGCTCAGGTCACAGGTTACTTCTGCCCACTCTTTTGACAGCAATACAAAAAGTAAATAACGCAGTCACCAAGTTTCATAGACAGCCAGGAGGGGAAACGTGCCACTGAGAAGAACCTAAAGGAAACTGCGCTTTCCAGCACTCTCCGTGGGCAGAGAGCTCTGGGCGGTCAGAAGAAGGTCTGAAGTGGGGTTGTGTTCTCAAGGAACCCCCTCACTCTTGACAAGAAGTCACTGAACTGTTCCATCTCCCAGAACACAGCCTCGGACCATTAGGTGGTGATGATCTTAGGGAGTTCACAGGATGCTTCTAACAATAGATACAAATTCATAGCAAGCAAGTCCACGTCTATGAGTTTACCTATGCAAATGCTTGGTCTAGGTTGTGAAGACCTATGCTCTGAGTCTTTATCACAAAATAAAAACCATGGGGTAGACAGTTGCCTAAGTAGTTTAAGCTCACGTCCTGAACAAGCCCGAGGGCAGGAAACTGGCCAAGTTTGAATCTCACAGCCCCACATAAACAACTGGGTATGACCACATGTGCCTGTAACCCCAGTCTTGCAATGGGAGCAGAGACCAGGGACTCACGCAGGCTCAGGACAAACAGCAAGCTTCAATGTCAGTAAAACTCCACTGCAGCTCCAAATAAGAGTGGGCAGAAAAACAATGAAGCGAGAGCACACCCGCCACACCCGCCACACCCGCCACACCCACACCCGCCACACCCGCCACACCCGCCACACCCGCCACACCCACACCGCAGTACATACACAACACACACACCCAAGCAGCAACAATGAGGACGATAAAAAGAATCATAAAATTCTCAACACATACTTTTTCTAAGTTATTATTTCACTTGAAATTTTGTAGAATCTCCCACACATACAGACACATGCATTAAATAAAGTTGCAACGACTTGGGTCATGTTAACATGACACCAGGATATAAATGTTTTACAGATCCAGTAGTACCTGTAACCTACACACACACACACACACATACACACATGTATGAATGCTTATATGTCAGTTTTAAGCCATAGACTCACACGGTATGTCATCTGTTTTCTAAAATCAAATGTTACGCTTCCATTTTACTACATTCGAATTAGGGAAGTCTTTCAGTAACAAGGCTCCACCATTTCTTACAGCCCTTTGCAGGGGCTTGCTCATGGTCTTATCTAGTTTACTTTTATGTGTTTCCTTTGCTTTGAATTTTCCAACTCCTCTAAAGATGATTTACTCTTTTTTGAGCCTTAATCTTTTTTACACTTTTTGAATGTAGGGTGTGATGTGAGGCTTATATTTAACTGTTTGCTTACTTTACTTGTACAGTTCATTGAATGAAAGGTACCTACCAAGGGTGTATGTTAAATGAGCCATAATTGAGGTAATCAGAAACTTAGTAGAGTATATCACCTTCCAGAGTGAAGGGACCTAAGGCTTGTGGCATAAGATTCTTCACCCCATCTTTCTATGATCAAAACCAGCCTACCTACCTTCTTCCCTCCCTGTCTCCTTTCTTTCTTTTTGTGTCTCTTTTTCTTTCTCCTTCCTCCCTCCCTTTCTCCATTCCTTCATCTTTCCCTTCCTTTTTCCTTCTTCCCCCTTCCCCTCTCTTTTCTTCCTTCCTTCCTTCCTCTCTTCCTTCTTCTTTCCTTCCTTCTTTTTCTTCCTTCTTTATAAAAGGACCCATGAAGGCTATATCTCTGCCGTTCTTGTGAACAGACACCAGATAGCTACATCCCTCTAGAATTTTCTGTATTAGTTGTGTTTTCCCATTGCTGCTACAAATTGCCCTAAAGAAAGGCAACATAAGAAAGGAAGGTTTTATTTTGGCTCGCAGTTGGAAGGAATAGTCCGTCATGGCAGGGCAGCATGTCAGCAAAAGTGACTGTGGTGACAGGAACCTGGGGCAGCTGGTCCCTTCATAGCCATTGTGAGGTGTCAGGAAGCAGGGAGGGGTGCACCTTCTTATTCAGTCCAGGACCCTGGCCCATGAGATGGTGCTGTATACACTCACAGTGGCTCTTTCCTCCTCAGTTAAGCCTCCCTGGAAACATGCTCACAGACATCCCCCAGGTATGTCTCTAGGTGAGTCTGAATTCAGTTAAGTTGACAATGAAAATTAACTACTCCATTATCAAAATGGGACAATGGATGCTTTCTCTGCACAGATCAAATTGTGACAAGACTTCCTGTTTCATCAGGAAGTGTCTTATCTTTAGCTGTATGTGTACGTATATGTATGTATAAGCATGTGTGTGCACGTATGTATGTGAGTAGGCTCACATAAGAGTGTATGTATGTGTATGCTATAGGCTGACTTCAGATATCGTTTTCAACCACTCTCCACTTCATTTACTGAGACAGAGTCTGTCAACAGAACCCAGAACTCAGCAATCCAGGTAGTCTGGCTAGCCATCTTGCAAAGGGTTCCCCTGTCATGGTTTCCCAAGTGCTGAAGTTACAGGCAGGCCACCACGCCCACCCAGCATTGATGTGGATTCAGGGATGCTGCTCTGATCCTCGCATGCTGGTTGCAAGCCCTTCGCCCACTGAGCCATCTCCATAGCCCCTGACACCTCTCTTAAGGTTGTTCCAAAACCCAGTGGAGGTATTAGAGGGACATACTGAAAACCATCAGGGAACAATGAACAAGGCAAGAGGCTGAGAAATAAACAAAAGCATTTTCCAAGGATACCTGCCATCTTAAAGAAGTTATGTGGATCAGAGACCAGCAGGGGACGCATCTTGGAAGTAAAGAACAAACCAGTTTTCCCTGTGTGCAGCTCTGGGGGTTCCTCGGGGTGCATGCCGGGCTCCTCCACTTCCTATTCAGAAAGTGTCCTCCACTAGTGACATTCTCTTCATCTTTCTGTTCATCTGCAGCCTCTCGCTAGCTTTTGACCCCTGTGTAGACAGAATCCTCCCTCTGGCCACAGAGGTCACCCTCACAAAGCCTGAGGTGACAAGATGAGACACCATTTCGAAGTCATCTTTTTAATTGAGAGCTCAGCGGCAGTCTCCGGCAGCCGTGACGTCTTAGGCTGGCGAGGAGGTGCTGAGCCGAAGGCGCTGCGAGGTCACCGCTCTCCCGGGGGAGACTCTCTGAAATGACGGCCCTGGAGGAGGAGGACTTTGTGCCAAGTGTAACACATGTTCAGATTCACAGCGTGGCCTCAGAGGTCCTGCAGTTAGGAAGAAAGGGGGAAAAAATAGATCTTTGATGACCACTTTCCATCTTGCCTTATTTGATTCTGCTTGGGAGCTGAGAATTCTTACTTCTAGCTGGAGAAGAGGAAGGGAATAAAGAACACTACCGGTTTTCATCTGCTTGTTGGATTTTGCCAAATTCTAGCATACATGACCCAGTCATAGACATCCAAAGAAATAACTAAAATAATTAAATCTTATTGGTCATGGAAGCTTTCAGTGGTAGTAAATGTTAGTTCAACTGATGGGCTTTTTTTCCTTCTTTTCTTTCTCTTTCTCTCTCTCTCTCTTTCATTCTTTCTTCTTTGTGTGTGTACCTGTATAGAGGGGTTGCCAGGTCCTGTTGTTGCTGCAAACAAACACCAGACCCATGCACCATGTTTTTGTTTCTGGCTTATGTGGGTGGCTTGATTGGACCTAGGTCCGCAGGTTTTGCAAGTAAGCATATTTAATTGCTGAGCCATCTCCCCAGCTCCCCCTGTTTTTTTCTCTCTCTTTCTTCTTATTAGGCTTTGTTTTGTTATTTTCTTCAGATCTGCTATAAACCACGCACTGTGCCTAGAGTAAAGTAACAAAGAAGATAGGAACTGTGGCTCCTGGCTTCTCAGATAGCGCTACCTGACGGTTGCTGTGGGGAGGAATTACACTGAGTATTTTATGTTAGTTATATATGAATATTCCTTATTTTCTACCTAAGAGCCTCAGACTAGAAGAATAGTTGTGCCGTCTCACATTCTAGAAAGGAACAAGACTGCAGAAACTGCAGACTGGGAATTCCGAAGCTAGCAGTATAGGGTTTGGAAAATCAGTCACTTCTCACACAAGTAAAATACACATGCCCTATTATAATCCAGCAAATTCTGTCCTGAAGATTTTTCCAAAAGAAATGAAAGCCTGTGTCTCTATAAATACTGCTGCACAATGTTCATAAGAGCATAATCCTTTAAGCTGAAACAACTCCAATATGTGAGGAGCTAAAGACAGTCTAGTCTATCTACAAATTTGAACAATACTTGGGGTTAAAAACAGAGCACATGGCCTGGAGAGATTGCTCAATGGTCAAGACACTTGTCTGCAAAGCCCAAGGACCTGGTTTTAATTCCCCAGTACCCAGGTAAAGCCAGATACACAAGGTGGCACATGTGTCTGGAGTTGGTTTGCAGTGCCTAGGGGCCCTGGCGTGCCCATTTACTCTCTCTCATATTCATAAATAAGTAAATATAAAAATAGCACACCACTGAAAAATGTAAGAAACAAAACGATTACCAGAATCATTATTTCTAAAGAATCTACAATTTCATGTATGAGAAATTCTACAACAGGTTAAACAAATCGATAAGAATAGAAAGTAGATTACTGTTTTCCTAGAACCCAAGGAACATCTCTCTCTCTCTCTCTCTCTCTCTCTTTTTGGCAAGCTCAATAAACTGGCCTTTATTTATGAGAGAGAGAGAATGAGAGAGAGAGAGAGAGCGAGAGTCGGCATGCCCGGGCTTCCAGCCACTGTAATCGAGCTCCAGATGCATAAGCCACCTTGTGCACATGTGTCACCTGTTGCATCTGGATTATGTGGGATCTGGGGAGTTGAACATTGGTTCTTAGGCTTCACAGGCAAATGCCTTTTAACCACTAAGACATTCCTCCCACACCCAAGGAACATCTTGAAATGGGAATGTGCAAATATATTATACCTTTGATTTCTGTTCATATCAGCACACGTTATTAAGTACTGTCTTCCCGATTAATTGCAATATTACATTTGCTTCATACATACGTGAATGTGTGTGTGTGTGTGTGTGTGTGCTGTACATGCATGGATGTATGAATGTGGGCACACATGTGAGTAAGCTTGCATATGTGTGTTCACAGGGGCCAGAGGTTGACATTGGGTGATTTCCTTATTCATTCTCCACCTGATTTACTGAGACAAGGTAATTTATTTAAACCCATGGCTCACAGATTCAGATAGTCCAGATAGCCAGCTTGCCCAGGGAATCATCTATCTCCACCATTATAGGTGGGCTGCCACATTCCACTCAGCATATACGTGGTTTCCTGGGTGCTGGGGATCCACACTCTGGTTCTTACACTCAACATAAAGCCATGCACACAAAGTGGCACATGAGTCTGGAATTTATAGCAACAAGAAGCCTTGGTATGCCCATGTTCTCTCTCTCTCTCTGTCTTTCTCAATAAATAAAAGTACTTTTAAAGTTTTCTAAAAGATAAATCAAATCTTATACATTAAATGTAAACTTTTCTTTCTGTTGAGACAACCACTATCATCAATTAATCAATGAATTGTCTTTTATCCCCAGAGATAATCATATGAACACACATGCCAAGTACACTATACCTGGTGATTTGTACATATTAAGTTTTCCAAGGAACAACATGCCTTGCATATAGAATGACTGGGTTCATTTTTCTGGTTGTATAATATCTCAATATGTGAGTGTACGGAAATTAATTGAGCTAATATTACTTTTCAGTAATATTATTCAGTAATTCAGTAATTTATCCCAAAATCTAGCTGTTTTTAAAATGTGGAATTCCATGTTGTCCATGTGACATTTTGCCCATGTGCAAATGCATATTGGTGAGGAAGTGCTGAGAGATGGAATTTGAATGTCAAAGTAAAACGACTTTTAGAATTTGAATAGCTAGCATTAGCAGATCTTGTGTTGAGAATCAAGAATTCAGAGTCCTTCTATAGAGCTATTTCAGTCTTGAAAAATATTCTTTCCTGATTAAATTAGTATCATGCCTAGGCAGGAATGAAGTCTCAAATTCCTTGAGATTGGAAAAACCTCTCTCTTAAGGCAAAGCTTTTGCTCTTGGCCCTCTATGTCTATCAATGAAATAAAAACAGGTGGGAAGGCCTCCCTCCCCCACCTCACAGGTAAGACTGGAGGCTGTGGGAAGAGGCAGGGACATCTGCGTCATAATCAGGTGTTAGACCTAAGAAGCTTCGGGAAGGAACCGGATTTTTTTCTTTGTGAAGATGGATGGTTTGTGCCTAACCTTAACTTTCAGTTACATTATGAATTGTTTTGGCCAAATATCTGATGAGGCAATTTAAAGGAGAAGGGTTGATTTTGACTCGTGGTTTAGGAAAATCAGTCCATCGTGACAGGAGCACTATGGTGCTGAGAGGCTACTTGTTCATGACACAGCACATCAAGGGGCAGAGAAGGGGGAACCCCTAACTCAGATGGCTTCTCCCCCACCCCTTCTTTTTTTGCACCAAGGACCGCAGCCCATGAGACTGAGAGAGAGATGCTCCACTTCTAGGGACTGTATAGTTAAGAAACTTTCAAAGTGCTGGTTTGGAGTCTGAGAGATTACAGATGACGGGACAGGTTAGAGCTCTGGGAGTTCATCCAAACAAAAAGAAAGAAAGAAAGAAAGAGAGAATTATGGTCAGCTAAGGCAGTTAGTCACCACCTTCGTGATCAGCCTGTCCTGTTTCCTGTTCCCTGTTTGCTCCTCAACACAAAGATAGCCTGGTTTCTACTGAACTTTCTATAGACAACCCATCAGCCTAGGCCGCTTTCTGTTATGATAAAGATAGTCCCAACATACTTAAACCCTCGGAATCCAGCCTTCATTTGAATCTCCCACTTTTGGGGGCTCCCACCCATATTCCAGATAGGGGTGCTATTCTTGACTGTGCTTAAACCTTCCTGATTGTTTCTGTCTTTGCTATAATTCTGCTTCCTATACACTAAAACTCGCTGCACGCGTCCACTCCCTCTCTCCTCTGGGATTTGTGAATGTCTTGGCTTGGCTTGGAGACAGTTGTCATTTATGTAGTAAGAATTCAGTTCAGCAGAGAGGAGTTGCTCCTGTTTTAAGGTGACGATGCTCCCATTCCAGGTAGGTCTTTCTCCCCTCAGAGAACCCTCTCTAGAAAAGCACAACAGTTTAAATCATTAACAAGTATGATTGTCTTGATCTAATCAACTGCAAAGGACATTACCCACACTACAGAACAGAGTATTACCATCGAATGAAGGACCCCCGGGATGTAGACCTATACTTTACAGGTACCCTGAAATGAGATATGGTAACAACAAGCATGGAATAATTCTTCAACAGTCCATTTGATCCATGGCTTCATTCATTGACTTTTTGTTTTATTTTTTGAGACAGGGTCTCACTAGGTAGTCCAAACTGACCTTGAACTCACAACCCACCTAGCCTGTGAGTCTTGAGCAAGCTTCCTTTCTTTCATTGTCCACTTATCCTTTCTGTGTAAATAGCTCATGAGAGTTCAAGTCTAAGTGATTTGAAATTCTTCCTTGGATCCAGAGTGGTTCTTGTCAGTGCTAATCTGTGGGGACCTCTCTCTTTCCTTCCATGCTGGCCCTTAAAGTAAGCAAACGGATCTGGCTTTTGTTCTGCCTCCTAGTGGTAGCTTCTCCTCTCAGATGCCATACCTTCTGCCAACCACTAGAAACTATTTTCTTTTGTAAATAATTATGAACTTTATTGTATGGACATATGATTTGATTCAGGTGTCCCCTATAAACTTAGGTATTCTGAATGCTAGTTTCCCAGCTGATGGAAATTTGGAAATCAACACCTGCTGGAGGCAGTGTATTGTTGGGGGCAGGCTTATGGGTGTTATAGCCAGTGTCCCCTTGCCAGTGTTTGGCACACTCTCCTGTTGCTATTGAGCACCTTATGTTGGCCAATGATGTCCACCCTCTGCTCATGCCATCATTTTCTCCTGCCATCATGGAGCTTCCCCTGGAGTCTATAAGCCAAAATAAACCCCTTTTCCCCCAAAGCTGCTCTTGGTCAGATGATTTCTGCCAGAAATGCAAACCTGACTGCAACAGTCATATTCCTTCCAGGTGATACTCATATATCTCATCTCCCCTCACCCTGCTTTACGGAGGGCCCTCCTCAGTGGGGTTATTGTTATTTACTATGGGGGTCAGGAATGCATCAGTTATTCTCTGTGGGGTGCAAACAATGCTTCAAAATACTCTTTCCCGCCCTGTGGTACCTGCAGTCTTTCTGCACTGTTCCCCAAGCCCATGGAAGGTGTGTTGTTATGGGAAAGGGCATCACACAGAGACCTCACAAGAGGTAGAGCAGCGGAGAATTAGAAACATTTATTCATGTCGACATGAACTCAGAGGAATAACTTCCAAAGCCTGAGTCCTGAGCTCTGATAGCTCAGCACTTTCTAGACAGTATGGCAGTCAGACATCACCCTTGAATTCTTTACACTGTGGGTGGGGTTGCCATTTTCTAAGGTTACATGATTTGGGGACACAAACAGAAAATTCCTTAGCAGTCAGTCAGTGACAAGGAAGTACAAATGTAGACCAGAAAGTAGTTGACTCAGAGGTGTTTTTTTCCCACGGTTTCGTCTTATAAGATAGCTGACTGACCCAGGATGTGAACTCAGTGACACAGGGTTGTGTTATGGTAAGGTTAGGTTATGATAAAAATAAGCAAGGTTATTGACATTATCTTCAGCTTAAATATGGGGTCTTTGCAAAACACTGCTAGTACAGCAAAGGGGAGAGGCGCTTTAGTTTGATTGAAATCTCTACCACAGTGTTACACGTCTACTTTAGTCTTGAGCTCTCCTTATCCTTTGAATTTCCGCTCTGGTGAATGTTGAGTGTCCTTAGCGTCTGTTGCCCTCACTATGGAGCTGGTTGTCAGGCTAGCAGTGAGAGGAGCACTCAGGCTTAAATCGCTGCTTCCTCAGTAATGTCTCCTAGCTCCTGGCAAATATGGTGGAGGTGGATCCTCTCCTGCTAGGCATTTGGCTATTTTCTTATTATATCATTGGATCTTGGTGCTCCCAGATTTTTGCTGTCATTTGTAAAATAAATAAATAAATAAATAAAATAGAGAAGATTTTCCAACCAAGAGTGAGAGAAACATGGATTAAAGAAAATGAGCATAGCTATTTAAGAGACATTTTAATAAGTATTTTTTAATAAGTATTTCTCTTAGCCAAGGACCAGTGGGAGTTTCTCTCTACAGTCTATGACCTTCCTATTCATAGAATTATGACTTGGTTCTCAATATTAGAAATGATCCCCTCCCACTGAGTAGGCCTCATATCCAATCATAGAGCCGTTGATTTCCTACTTAGGCTGCACACACATCCTGCCCATAACATTCTTCTTTCACTTTCTCTTTCTTCTACTTTCTCTTATCTTTGGCAATGCATGAGTGATTATGATGTGCTACTGTCATTTAATCATAACTTTAGGTTGGCTATTAAAAAAAAACAACTAAGGCTGGAGAAATGGCTTAGCACTTAAGGCACTTGCCTGTGATGCCTGAGGACCCATGTTCAATCTCTCTCCAGATCCCACATAAGCCAGACTCACAAAGGTAACACAAGTGCAAGGTCACGTGTGATCACAGGTGGATCAAGCTTCTGGAGTTTGATCACAATGGCTGAGGCCCTGACCCACCAATCCTCTCTCTCCCTCTCTTCCTCTCCCTCCCTCCCTCCCTCTCACTATCTCTAAAAAAAATATTAGCACAATATAGAACTGGTGCATTGATGAGTGTGTCCTCCAAGTGGCATATCCAAGGAGATGGTACTCTTTTTAAGGGACAAGAAAGCTTGATTGCCATTGATGGGTGGTGGGTGGGGGAGGAGTCTGACTGTTTTATGCTACCATCTCTAAATAGCTTCTGCCCTTTATATTGATTTCCATTGGCTGAGATACTATAGTCAGGGTTACTGATTGAAACCCCACCCAAATTCAATGACATACGCCTGTTATGGGATGTTCCACCCCCTGTATCTCAGCCCTGCCTGAACCAAAAGGAACTGGGTCTGTGATTCCAAAGGAACTCTTTGTATTATATGCATCTCAGCAGAGCTCACAGTGATCTGAATACTAACAAACACTAGCAGAAGCCTCACCGGTTTCTCTTACCAGTTTGTGGAGTTGTTCATCAGGTGCCACCCACCTTGACTTGACGCAGGTTCTCTTACTGATCTGGAACTCACCAAGTAGGCCCCACTGGCCATCCAATGAGCCCCAAAGATCTGACTGTCTCTGCCTCCCCGGCACTGGGGTCACACAAGCCACCATGATAACTGGCATGTCTGCATTAGTTCTGGGGATCAAGTTCAGACCTTTTTGATTACAGCCCAAACACTTCACCTCCTGAGCCATCACCCTAGCCACATCCAAATCTCTAAGCCAGGTTGCAGTAAGGGGAAAGCATCTCTGGATGTGCTCAGTGCACTTCCTCAGGAGGGACGCTCCACTCTGGAGCTGAACACTCTCTGTCAGCATGTATTTCCTAAACCCACTTCTAGTGACGGGCTCTCCATCTGCTCTTGTTCCTTCAGGACCAGGAGTCATAAAAGTTAAAAACAAGGGGGAGAGAGCTGGAAGGATAGCTTAGCAGTTAAGGCACTTATCCGCAAAGCCAAAGACCCAGGTTCAATTCCCCAGTACCCACGTAAGCCAGATGCACGAGGGGGTGCACGCATCTGGAGTTCTTCTGCAGTGGCTGGAGGCCCTGGCACACCCATTCTCTCTCTCTCCCTATTTCTGCTTCTCTCTCAAATAAATAAACAAAAATAAAATATTAAAAAAAAAACCAAGGGGGAGAAAAGGCTGAAAGTGTATCTACCCAAGACAGACTTAGGAAGAGAACTTGAAAGCCCTGAGGGTGGTGGGAGTTGGAGCCAACTAGTTCATAGTCCTCCCTTCAGCGCCCCATGGGCTGCAGATAATTCTGGGTCTTCACAGGGCAATTGGTTGTTCTGCAACTGACCACAATCTTGAGTTGACTGGATACAGCCCTCGTAAGGCAATGTGTGAATCAAAGAGCTAGGCTTTGGCTCTCCCAGGCAACATATTACCCATGTTCTTATGAGAGAGTTCCAGATATATCAGTTGCCAAGCAGGATGCTTTTGAGTTTAGACTGAACTTTTTTTCTTTAATTATAACAGGATAGAAATTATGGGAAAACAGAGCGGGGGGTGGGGGCAGTGCAGGCTTCCCAGGGCTTTTGTTCTCTGTTGGATGCAATGAGAATCAGTAGCCATATTGCTTGGCATCTGGCACTGGGCTTCAAGAAATTCTTCAGTGCTCTATGTTGTCCTCAAAGCTGGCATTTCCCTTCCTATGATTGGGAACAGATGCCAGGGACTGGTGCCCAAAGTGAGCAGAGAAGCCCTTGCCATCAGTTCCAGGAAAAGGAACCATATCTCCAGTAGGAGCTACCAGACCCACAGGAAGTAGGATTCAAACTTCGTTTTCTGTACTTGAAAGAGTCTTCTCTAACTTATCACAAAACTCAATCAAATCGGAATCCCCTGATGTTCTACAGCCTTCTCCAGGAATAACAGGTTGCCAAAATTTTGATGAATTGTTCAGTGACAATAGCAGGGCTCATGCTGAAAATAAACAAGAAAATTCTAAATCCTTTATGCATATTTCAGAAAAAAAAAAAACATTTAACAAGCCTATATTGGAATTTGAGTCACATAAAGTATTAGTAGAGGGCCGAAGAGATGATTCAGTTGGTAAGGTATAAGGACTTGATTTTGGATACCCAGGACCCACTTAAATGCCAGGTGGTGTGGCAGAGTGTCTATCCTTCCTGGGTTGAGGAGTTGGAGGCATGGGATCTTGGGGCCTCGCTGGTTAGCTAGACTAGACAGATCAATGTGCTCTGGGTTCAAGTAAGACCCCATCTCATTAAATAATGTGGAGGGAGAGAAATTGAGGAAGATACTTGGTATCAATCTTGGTGTCAATCTCTAGCCTGCACAACACACACACACACACACACACACACACACACATTATTCAGCAAAATTTAATTAAACAATAACCCATCCCATTAATAAGGTAAGAATTTTCAGGCCTACCTGTAAGGAATACTGAAAGTTGTCCCGATTTTGTTTTTGCTTGTTTTTGTCACTTGAGACAGGGTCTTGCTATGTAGACTGGGCTGACCTCAAACTCAATATCATTGCAGGTCTGTTTGGGTCACCATGACCTGCACATTGTCATGACTTTATGATGTTCACTTTTATCCCATCTAAAACTATGTTAGGAAGAAAATGTAGATTTGTAAAGTGCATTGAAGCTAAAGGGATCAATAAGAACGGCACAGTGCTTGCTGAGCAGACAGTGAGCCCTGGGTTCCATCTCAGCACATCCACAGGGCTCGCTGGCTCACACCTATAACCCCTGTGCTTGGATGTCAGAGGCAAGAAAATGAGAAGTTCAAGGTCATATTTCTCTACCCAGAGAGTTTGAGGCCTGCTTGGACTACATAAGACCCAGTCTCAAAAACTTACTTTTGTTATTAAAATATATAGGGAAAAAAATAATTCCTGCGGAAACTTGGAGAACCCGTATATTTCAAATACACAAGTTACAAAGCAAAATATGCCCACTGGGATGTATCTGTACTTGCGCCTGGTCCAGGAGACGAAGCTAAGCACTGGACCCTCCTGCCGGTCTCAGAGTCGGCTGGCCTCTGCAGTGGAATTCTTCAGTGGTCAGGACATGTGAGGTGATGTCTGATATCACCCTACAGGGGATCTTTGGGGTCAGAAAACTGTGGTCTGCAGGCAAGTGTAGCTCATGCCAAATCATCAGTGCTGTTGTATTGGGATGTTTGCTCCTTGCCTGATTGGCTGTGACTACTCTTTTAGGAAGATAACAATAATGTCACTGATGGTTGACAGCTTCTTGTCATCTCATTCATAGCATTGAAGAAAGGCACACACAGGTACTTATGCAGAGAAAAAAAAAAAAAACTATTACGAGGAAATCAATATCAATAGAGAAAGTTTGGATACCCTGCCTAAGGGTTTATCATCTACTTGGAAAAAAGTACTTAAAGTCCCCAGGAAGCAATTTGGGGTTTCTCCTTGAAAGCTTCTTAGAGGAAGATGGAATCCATTGTCACCAGCACAGTTTTGGGTGGTCCTCTGATTTGATTGACAAGTTTAGAATATATTAAGTTTTCTCCACTGCACATGTTCCTTCCCATCATGAATCCGTTTATAATCATATATAGTATGCATAGACATAAGATAGTAAAAAAGGGGTTCTCCCAGCGTTCATTTGAAAGACACAGTTTATGTTAATGTGTATATACCCAAAACCAATCCAGGCTGAGTGGCCCCTGACTGTTCCCATCTCAGACCCATCTAAACATATTTGAATAAGCGCTGATCCCAAATCATGCTCTCCAAGAGAAGAAAACTATTTCATGGTGTGAAGTGGGGGGGTATATGTGCAGTTGGGTGTAGGTGGAGACCCAGGTTTTCCACAGATTGGTAGATGCATTGTGAAAAGAAGGATGTGTTCACTGCTCAGGCTAAGCAGTGTCCCGAGTGGCTAAACCGTTCCCTATGCGTGCCTGGCTCAATCGCAGGTGTGTGGTCTATAGAATCTAGAATCATTTATTCGCATTCACTTTACAGTCAATGTTTTCTTATCCTGTCTCAGATAAACTATGTTAGGATATCACAGAAGGTCTGCCAGCTAGTCTGGCTTGGGAGCAAATAACTTCCAACATTTTGGAAATTTCTGTAAGTTTTGAGCCCTAAGAGGCTTATTGTCTCCATAACTGAAGGACAGAGAGGAGGTTATATGGAGGTATGGCAGGTCAAAGCCATAAGCCTAATGGCAGAAAGATCTGATGTACTGTAGGAGGATTACATATCTCAAAACTCAGTAATGTCTTGGTCAAAAATGATCCAAGCCCGCTTAGATACATCACAGTGAGCCTGGCTTCAAGGGAAGCTGGTCTCAGAACCGCCAAGCATTTCCCAGACATACAGTTTCTCTCCTGTGTCACTTTGAGCTGGCTTTACCCTCAGAACCCCTCAGAGTAACGCTAAACTCGCACTGACCTGACTTTTAGCAAGCCCGTGAGAAAACAATCATCTTGTTTTCATGGCTCCACACGAGGTCCAGGGAAGCTAGTGGGGGTCATACAATCATCACTGGTGATGATCCTCTGATCTGTAGGTCTTGGGGACTTCTATTTTATCACACTGGTAAGGGTGAAAAAGGAAAAAAGATCCCTTCACTAGAAACATGCTGAGTTAATGTTCTCTTTTAGATATGTTTATCATATCTGCCTACTAGTACCAATTCAGATGTACAAGATAAGTAAGCCTAATTAGAACTGAATTATATGAACATTAAGCATGAATTTGTAAGTGATGAGAATGGGTCCTAAATAAAAAGTTTCCCATTGTTTATCAGATAGTCATTTGATTTATTTATTATTTAACGGAGAAAGAGGGAGAGAGAGAGAGAGCATGGGCATTCCAGGCCCTCCAGCCACTACAAATGAGCTCCAGATGTGTGCACCCCCTTGTGTGCCTGGCTAGCATGGGTCCTAGGGAATCGAACCTGGGTCCTTTGGCTTTTCAGGCAAATGCCTTAACCACTAAAGCAATCCTTCCAGCCCAAGACAGTCATTTTAAACTGAGGTTTTAGGGTTCTAAAACCTACTCAAAGATTTCTTCATTGATCCAACCTAATTTGAAATTATTTAGGAATAAAGCTTATGACATTGTTTTGAGCATCAGTTGACATCATAGTGGTAAAAGAAACTCACAAGTTATACAGTGGTATAGAGATATATATTAAAAAGCTATTTTTTCTGAATTTTCTTCCTAAAACTTCATTTCAATCATGGTGCTACCATAAAGCAGTCATGTGCCATACTCAGTATTCTAGGCTGGAAGATCCTTGACAATTAAGGAAATTAATAAGACAGCTTACGTGTTGCTGAATCCCCCCCCCCCCATACAACCCTTGCGGGTAGGGGTAAGAAGGCACAGAGTCAAGGACACAGACTCCGGGAATCAGGTGAGAAGCTGAAAGCAGACTCATTTGTTGAGGACATCTCTATATACCCCTTCCCCGCTTCCCATTGGTCCTTTCGTTGTTTGGCGATGTGTTTTCCTTTTCTCATTGGTTCGTTTTCTGCGTCAGCGGTGTCCGGGTGTTTAGGCAGGGTTTAGGTTGGCTCACAGGGGAAGTAGCAGTGGTGCTTGTGCTGTAATCTCAGGGCCTCATCCCAGGGCCCCCTGGCTGTGCTTCTCCTACATACATGCGTGTAATTTAAAATAATTTTGTAATAGCATAACAGCGATGACGTTTTCCTTGGAGACAATAAAATAGTCATTACTTCTCAAAGATGCACATATATGGTATCCAAGGGACAATTGAATCCAGTATTGTCTGCAAAAGATGGAGAGTTTTAAGCTTCATCTCAAAATGTTTCCAAATGATTTGGCTAAGGTTCAGGTTTGGAGTTTTAAAAGTCTGCTGATGTCCCCACTGCCAAGTTTTCATTACTTCCTGTAGGGGATTCCTCTCTTCTTTCGTCCTTGAAACTCTCCAGAAGAGAGATGTCTGCTCGCTGCTGTACTGAAACGATGCTTCCAGCCACAAAGGCCTTCTGTCTCTTTTATGTTTCTTTTTTTTCTTCTTCTTCCAACTGGTAAGAATAAGGACTATTTTCTGCTAGGAGGAAAAAGGCAACTATTTTACCACTTTCCATCTCATTAAGACCCCAAAGGACCTCGTCTTATTATTATCTGTATTATAATTGCCGAGGCTAATTAAAACCTCAGGGTCAAATTTCTCTACAAGGTTGGTAAAATAGTAACTGTTTTCTTTTGCTTGGGTGTGTACAGTACGTGTGTGTGGATTTGCATGGCCCACGTGCATGCGTGTGGAGGCCAGAGGCAGACCTCAGGCGTCCACGTCTCTCATACTTCAACCTTCTTGCCCTGAGGCAAAGTTTCTCACTGAACCTGGAGCTCCCCTCGTTTGGCTCTAGATTATCTAAGGAGGGAGCCCCTGCAATTCTGCTGTCTTCATCCCCCATGGTGCTGACAATCAGCATGCTTGGTTATACCTGGTATTTGGGTGGGTGCTGGGGATTGAATTCAGGTCCTCATGCTTGCATAGAAAGTGCTCTTACCCTCGGAGCCAGCTCCCCAGTGCTAAAAACATTACTTTTATTCCCCTTTTTCAATCTGGCTCCACTGACGAGATAAATTGATAGACTCTGTAGCAAGAGAGTTGCAAACCGCAATGAAACATTCCACTTGCACTCAACATTCTAAACAGTCATGACAAAGCGGGAAATGTCTCTACAGACTGTATTAATATATCAAAAAAATAGCTAGATTTGAAAAAGAAGAAGAAGGAAGGACTGGGAGGATGGCAGACGAGGTAAGAGCACTTACCACACAAGTATGGGGGCCTGATTTGCAGAGTTCAACTCCCTGGCACCCATGTACATATCTGGGTGCGCCCACTTATGCCTGTACCCCCCTCCGGTGTAGTGCAGAGATTGCAGTATCACTGGGGCTTGCTGGTCAGCCAGTCCAACTGAAAAGAGCAGCTCTGGGTTCAGTGAGAGACTTGGAGCCATGGGCCGGCAGGGGAGCTGTCTCTTCCACAAATCCTGAGATGCCCATGCACACTTAGGGCACATGCATCTGCTCACATGCGTGCACTTACAATACCATGTCATACACACATACCATAACCACACATACTGCGCATGTGAATGTGTGCACATGCACACACTTGCAGATACACACACACACACACACACACACACACACACACACACGAAGAAAGATGGGCATTTGATAAAACCGTAGGTGTCCACAGAACCTGTGAGGAGTGAGAACTGTAACTACGAGGAATGACTTACAGGTCCTGACCGCGTGCGACATTGAGTTAAACGCTGCTGCTCTTCAGCATCGTCACTAAATGGGGATGTTACCATAAAAAAACTATTTGCAAGTTTATCACATGAGGAAGAAATGCAGCTTGTGATGTACCTTTAAGACTGCCTGGTGGCACTCTAGATACCAACAGATCTGAGCTCCGGGGTGCTTGTGGTCCATTTCTGTTTATATTTTTTTTATGTCCTCATCAGAGGCTTCCTTTTATTTTATTAATTTTTTTAAAAAATGTTTTATTTTCTTATTTATTTATTTTGAGAGAGAGAGAGAGAAAGAGAGAGAGAGAGAGAGAGAGAGAGAGGGAATAGGCACAGGCACTCCATGGTCCCTAGCCACTGCCAAAGAACTCCAGATGCATGTGCCATGTAAGGTATCTGGTGTTATGTGAGGACTGGGGACTCAAACCTGGGTACTCTGGCTTTGCAGGAAAGCACCTAAACCACTAAGTAATCTCTCCCTTTATTAATTTTTGAAATCTTTGCGTGTGTTCATGTGTGTTAACAACAAGTGCAGACAGCTAGGTGGGACAGGAAGGAAGTAACCAAGTTCTGGGCTGGGGGCTGGGCTATGTCACCTCACATCCTGTTCCGAGCAGCTCACCGCGTCCAGCGAAACTCCACCTCCCAAAGTCCATCAACTTTCCCAGATTGCCACCAAGTTTTCAAAACACATGATGCTATAGGGGTCTTTTACTTTAAAACCACCACAATCTACCATCTTTTCTGTTTTGTTTGGTTTTTTGAGGTAGGGTCTCACTCCAGCTCAGGCTGATCTGAAATTCAGTACATAGTCTTATGGTGGCCTCAAACTCACAGTGATCCTCCTATCTCTGCATCCAGAGTGCTGGGATTAAAATATGAAAGTGGAGGCTAGAAGTTGACATCAGAGGTCTTTTTCCATTGCTCTCTCTCTTATTTTTGAGATAGGGTTTGCACTGGAAATCTGGCTCACCAATTTGGCAAAATCATATAGCCAGTAACACCCAGGCATCCTTCTGTTTCTGCCTTCCCGGCACCAGATTACAGGGGCACTCCACAACACGTGGGGTTTACATGGCTGCAGGGGACCCTGACCTCAGGTTCTCATGATTACCTGGTAAGTACTTTTTCCACAGAGCCATTTCCCCAACACCTAATTTCGTTTTTTAAGAGGAGAAATCTCATTTTATTTCTCTTAAATATGGGCTGCTAGGATCAACATACTTCAAACCAACGCAAACTGGAGACAGTGACTCTTGATGACTTCAGAGGCTAGGTTATAACGGTGTGGTCTAGCTCTCTTCAGCTGGCTTTTTCTCCCTGAGACATGCCCTTTCAAGTGCAGAGCCATCTTGAGAAAAGTCTTGGCCATCATGAAGCCACCGTGCAAGTGAGGAGACACCTCATCAGAATGGAGAGAGACCAGCCTCAGCTATTCTGTTTTCCATCTGTTCAAATCTTCCTAGCTTACTGGTCATACATGTAAGGGAGGAAACCTGAGAGATTACGGTGTCAGTCACCATGTGGTAACAATCCCTGAGTGACAGCTTCCTATTTGGCTCCAGTCAGCTTCCAGAACTTCAGGAAATGACACTGACAAGAACTGCCCAGTGCTTGCTTTTTTTTTAATTGTTTATTTTTATTCATGTATTTGAGAGTGACAGACAGAGAGAGAAAGAGGCAGAGAGAGAGAGAGAGAGAGAGAGGGAGAGAATGGGCATGCCAAGGCTTCCAGTCACTGAGAACAAACTCCAGACGCGAGCGCTCCCTTGCGCATCTGGCTAACATGGGTCCTGGGGAATTGAGCCTTGAACCAGGGTCTTTAGGTTTCACAGGCAAGCGCTTAACCACTAAGCCATTTCTCCAGCCCCATGCCCAGTGCTTTCTATCAGCAGGCTTGAGCAGGGGCCAGTCACCGGAACATAGAGTGCTGAGTCAAGTACTCAGTTTGCAAAGCGTGACACATCACCACAGAAATCTATGAGCTCCGAGGAGTGCCTGACTCCCGCCTCCCTCCATTAGCCCTGCGGCCTCAGGGAAGGCACTGACAAATTCTGCAAGTCATGGTTTTCTACTTTGAGAAATGTTGGTGATGCTTTGTGAGCAGAGCTGTGGTGAGGATGAAATGAGAAAACGCAGGCGGGAATGCATAGATGCCACAACATTTCAACATAAAGTCAGGAGTCACTTTCAAGGCGTTATCATGAGAGTCACTTCCTGCGAGCCACTTCACTGAGTAGTTGTCAAGTACTTGGTCACAGCTACCTCTGTTCAACATCCAGAATTTAGGGCAAGACAGGTTGCTTTTGTTTACGTTACCCACATAACATCTTCATGATTAATTGTATTAAATATTTTCAATAGTAGCATCCAAACTAGATGGCTCTGTGCATACAAATGCTTGCTCTGCACACAGGAGGACCCGAGTCTGGGTTCCCAGTACTTATGGAAAACAGTGCCAGGCATGGTGGTGTATGCACTGCAGACCAGACTGGAGGACCACTGGTCTGAAGATGAAAAAGCTGGGACTGTCTATGTTACCAGAGCATCACATCGCTTCAGGAAAGTTTCTTTACAAGAAGCATTGCTATTCTGTGCTAAACACTAACCAAGTAAGAAAGCTGGTCTGAGGACGAAGGAAGGGATGGGCTTTCACAGAGCCAGGGTCATGCTTCTAATTTATTTTCCTTTTTAAATTTTATTTTCATTTATTTATGAGAGAGAGAGAGAGAGAGAGAGAGAGAGAGAGACAGAATGGGCACACAAGGGCCTCCAACCACTGAAAATGAACTCTAGATGCATGTGCCACCAAGCGCATCTGGCTGACATTGGTCCTGGGGGTCCAACCTGGGTTCTTAGGCTTCATAGGCAAGCACCTTAACCACTAAGCAATCTCTCCAGCCCTTGTGTGCTTTTTATTTTCTTTTTGTAATTTCTCAGGTAACTGGCTAGTTTCATGCGCTACCAAGCAAGGTGGATAGAAAACCTTTATTTTCCCAGTCTCCATGTCTCCTCCTACCTAGAGAATGGATCACATTCTCCATGTCCCTTTGGGAAAGGATCTAAATTTTTGCCAGAGACAGAACAAATGAAATTCACCTCCTCGCCGTGAAGCTGAAACTATGGCCTCCAAATGCCCCTCCTCTTCCTGCTCCATTTCAGGGAAATATTCAACAGTCATGAGATGTTCTTAACATTCATATGTAACTGTGGGACCTTCCTGTGAAGGCGTGAAATATTGGCCATTGCCTTTCTGTCTCCCATCTCTGTTCTCTTTCTCTCTTCTCTCTCTCTCTCCTCTCTCTCTTCACTCTTTCTTCCCTTTCATCTTTCTTCCCCTCCTGTCTTCTTTTCCATTTTCTTTATCATCTGTTCTCTTCTTCTCTCTCTCTCTTCTCTCCTCTTCCTGTTTTTTTTCTCTCTCTCCTCATCTATGTATTACAATTTCATATTTCCTTCTGCACATCTCACTTAGTTCCTCAGTGAGGTTTCTGTGCTGTCTCCTATTTGTATTGCTAGGGTTTACTAGTTTAAAATGTATTTTTCTCTGAGGTGTTTTGTTAGGGGGAAATAAAGAGAAAATGATGATGTAATTGACTAATCATGAAAACTGGCTAAAGGCCCTTTGAATAACGAATCCGAGTCAACTTCCTAGACAAACAGACACTCGCACACATGCCGCATACTCACATAACTCTGCACACTCACACGCTGCAAACATACTGCACACTCACACACAAATTGCATGCACGCGCGCGCACACACACACACACAAACCACACAGGTTAGCATTCCTCGGTGCTCCATGTAGGGTTTCTCACTCGTTTCGATCTCATTTCTAAGCTTGGCGATTGCCTTGTGTTATAAGATTTTCTTTCAAAAATAATCTCAGAATGTCGGGTATCCATGACATCTGCAAAGCAAAGTGTTAGTTTTGGAGTCACTTATTTGAACTAAACTTCTGGCTCTGTCACACTCAAACTACATGAACTTGAACAAGTCACTTAACCTTTCTCTGCCTCAGTAGGTTGGGGATCATCCCGTCTCCCAATCACCAGGAGTGGCCTCGTCACAGAGGCAAAGCTCTTGGCATAAGAGCTACAAGAACTCAACTCACCAAGTTGCTTGTGTCAACTCTGGGGTTCTGTTGCCCTTTCCTTCCCACTTCTTTTCACTACCTAAGGATGGAAATCCTTTCCTGGCCACTAGGTGGAGAAAGCAAGCCTTCTATAGTAATTGAATTAAATCCAAGGCCAAATCACCCTGACCTAAATACTATAGACATTTAAGCAAGAGGAAAAATGATTTTCCCATCTTCAGAACTTTAGACGGTGTGAGCAGGCAATCAGCAGTGGTGGTCAGGGAATTCTCCAACAGTCCACACTGAAAGTGCTTTGAGTTTGAAGCGTGATCATGCCTTGAGGCCCTAGACCTCCCTGAGGGATGGATGGTCCTAGGGAAATTATGCAGTTCAAAAACTCTGCTTTTTAGAACCCTCTCATCCTTCATGCCCCAGTGTCTTCTCACCTGCATTTCAAGCAGACAGTAATCCAGTGTTCTTTTCTTCCTGAGGTACCACAGAGCTACCGATTCCTAGCAATGTTTGCTTTCTGCGTTGAAATTATTTGATGAGTTATCTTTTAAAAATATGCACTGAAAAAAAAATAAAAGAACTCATTTGATTCTCCACAGAGCTGTTGTGAGAATGGTTTGGTATTTAATACTTGTACAAGTCTTCTGTGAGCTCCAAGTCTTATCATGAAAAGTTCCACTTGTATGGAAGACCTTGACATTGTTCAGGGAAGTCTTGATAGGAAGGAGAGAGGCCGTTATAGGGTCTGTGGCTAACATGCCTTGAGATCTCATAGGCAGGTGGAGCCCAAGGTTGTTGTGGTGGTTTGAATAGAAAATGTCCCCCAGAGCCTCGTGTGCTTAAATACTTGCATCCCGGTTAGGGAACGCTGTTCAGGAAGGTTGTGGAAGCTTTAGGAGGTGGAGCTTTACTAGAGGAAGTGCGTCATTGGGGGCACATCTTGAGGTTTGATAGTCCAGCCCCACTTCCTGCTCTGTTTACTTCCTGCTCTGTTTCCTCCCTGCGTGATGACAATGTAATACCAGTTTACTGTTCCTGCCCTGCTTTCGCTGCCATAGCCGACTTCCTCTTGAAATTGAAAGCCAAAAATAAACCACTTGTGCTTCAGTCAGATGCTTCTCGTCTGGTATTTTGTCCCAGAAAGAAGCACCTACTGGACTGGCTAAATGTGCTAATCATATGTCACTTGTCTCAAAATTATTTTCTACATTAAAAAATACACACACACACACACACACACACACACACACACACACACGGTGCTGGGAAGATGGCTCAGCAGCTAAAGGTGCTTGTTTGAAAAGCCTGACGACCCTGGTTCAATTCCACAGTACCCACATAAAGCCGGATGCACAAAGTGGGTCTGATGTTCGTTTGCAGTGGCCAGAGGCCCTGGTGTACCCACAGTCACTCTCTGTCTGCCTGTCTCTCCCTTCTCTGCCTCTTTTTCTCTTGAAAATAAAAATAAATAAAAATGTTTTAAATGTTATCAAGTGATTTGACATTCTAGGAGGTGAGCGCGCACGCGTGTGTGTGTGTTGTGCATGGTGTAAATGTGTTGTGTGCATGTACACGCTGTGTGCAGGTACACCAGTGGGGGTGCATATGCAGAGACATGCATGCACATTGGCCTGGAGGCTGGAAGTAGCCATTGAGTGTCTTCTGCTACTCTCCACTTACTTTCTTTGAGTCGGGGTCTCTCACTGAACCTAGAGCTCACTGATCCAGCTAGACTAGTTATCCAGTGAGTCCCACGGATCCTTCTGTCTCCGTCTTCCCAGCTCTGGAATCATAGGCCTGTTCCACCAGGCCCAGCATTTCATATAAATTCTGAAGATAAGATTCTCATGCTTGCACGGCACCTACTTTGAACCATTGCCCCAGCCTTTTTTTTTTTTTTTTTTAATTTATTTGAGAGCAACAGACAGAGAAAGAGGCAGAAAGATAGAGAATGGGCATGCCAGGGCCTCCAGCCACTGCAAATGAACTCCAGATGCATGCGCCCCCTTGTGCATCTGGCTTACGTGGGTCCTGGGGAATCGAGCCTCGAACTAAAGTCCTTAGGCTTCAGAGGCAAGCACTTAAATGCTAAGCCATCTCTCCAGCCCTGCCCCAGCCTTTTAATCCAGGTTTTAAACATGGTAAGAAATTTGTAATGATATATTTTTTCTCTACGGTTTGTATCTTTAAAGAAACAAGGTGAGTCAAAAGATGTTTGAGGATGAAACTAGGTTGCACGGAGCTACGGGCATGTAAATGATATGGTGCAAGGTCTTCTGGGATAGAACCATAATACCAGCTACTTGGGAGGCTAAGGCAGATGGATCTTGAGTTCAAGGCTTGCCTGAGCTACAGAGCAAGTTCAAGTTTAGCCTACGCCACTTTGGAAGCTCCTGCCTCAAAATTTGAAAAAAAAAAAAAAAAAAGAGGGACGGAAAGATGGCTCAGTCAGTAAAGTGCTTGCCACACAGGCATGAGGATCTCAGTTCAGTTCCCCAACACCCACGTAAATACCAGGCGTGGTATCACATACCTGTGATTCCAGCACAGGAGAGGCATCCCTGGGGACTACTGAGTAACTAGTAGAGCTGAATCAGTGAGCTCTGGATTAAGTGAGAAACTTTTCCTCAAAAATAATGTCGAGTGTTATAGAGGAAGCCACCCCACATCAACCTCTGGCTCCACAAGCATGTTTGCACACATAAATGTGCACCCCCATATACAGATGGACACACAAAAAAAAAAAGAAAGAAAGAAAAAAGTGACTGGGGGTTTAGCTCTGTGGTAGAGTGCTTGCTTCACAGTCTCAAGGCCTTGGGTTCAATCCCCAATACTGAAGGGATAGAGCAGATACCTAAGTGGTAAATAAACCTACATCTGTAACCAGGAAAGCAGAGCTCTGGGTACCTGTCACCAAAGAAGTCAATGAACAGGACTTGTATCTTTAAGTGAAGGCTTTTCATAGGGCCACTGACTTGAGAAGGCAAGTGGTCAGCAACCAAAAACAAATAAATCAATAAAATAGCAACCTTCCTTCTATATCCAGCGAGTCATACTTAAAGGGGTAGAGGTCGGGACAGGGAACAAATGCAGGCAATCACTCCAGAGTTCAGTCATGTCCTAATGCATCAGGTGGCCAGCCACATTTCTGAGGCTTGGAATGTCCTGTGTCTCTCTCCTTATCATCCCCTGCAGTCTTCCATCATCTTCTGAACTTCCAGTCTGAGGCATGGCTTGGAACATCGAGTCTAGTGAGTGTCTGTCAGTATCAAGGCATCGTAGCTGTACTCCTCCAGGAGCATCTGTGCTTGAGCTTTAACTCTAAACAGCAAAACATTCCCAGTGGTGTGTGCTAAATTATTAATAAAATGCACATGCAGATTCCTTTCTACAACATGGAACCAAAAAGTGGTTCTACCCACCCCTGACCCCCATCAGATCTACATGGTAGGAGGAAATGAGTTTTCACTTTTAGAGCTTTACATGCACTTCAAAAAAAAAAAAAAAAAAAAAGAGGGCTGGAGAGATGATTTAGCAGTTAAGGTGCTTGCCAGTGCAGTCTAAGAACTCATGTTTGACTCTCCAGATCCCACATAAGCCAGATGCACAGTGAGGCAACCACACAATGTCACATACGGGCACAGGGGGGGTGCACGTGTCTGGAGTTTATTTGCAGCAGCTGAAGGTCCTGGTGCCTCCATTCTTCCCCTCTCTCTCTCTCAAAATAAAAATAAAAGAAAGGAAGGAAGGGAGGGAAGAAAGAAAGTGGTGGCCATCGATGACATTACCACTACTGCATTCCCTGCCTCAAAATCTGGAGTGTGAAGACACTACAGATTCAGCCACTGTGGCCCCTGCTCTGATTCCTTGCCTCAGGCTCCTCATACTTCCCTTCCACCTTGATTCCAGTGTTTTCTTTCATGCCTGTTCCTACCTTCACATCATTGGTGCTTCCACCGCAAAATTACGTGCGATTCTAACCTGCTCTATGGTTTAGCTTGTCTCCAAGATGAACTCAATTCAAATATTCAAAATTTTTCCATTCAATATTGCAGCTACCACCTTCATTCCTCATATAAAATTAACTCTGGAATGTATCTCACAATTCCTTTGCACAGAAGGCACACAGAAGGGTACTGTGTCAGTTACTTACTGATCACTATGACCACAATCAGTATAAGGAAAGTGAGGGTGGATTTTCACCTTACAGTTGGAGAACAAGTCTACCATGGTACGGAAAGCACGGCAGGAGCAGACAGCTGACATTACGTCTTCACGAGCATGAGGGAGGTAGGAATTGTGAGCAGAGTGTGGCAAGTGGGACTGGGATTAACACTGGCAGGTTCAACCCCCCCAGTGACAGACTTCCTACAACAATACTCCCATCGCCCATAGGTTTCAGAACCTTCCTGAGAAGTGCCACCAACTGGAGAATAAATATCCAGACAAATGAGGTTGTGGAGGTCATTTTACCCTTCAAACTGCTACAAGAAGCACCTAGATATTTTTCACTTCTGCAACCATTGTCACGATTTCTATTGAGCACCAATTTGACAGAACCTGAAATCACTTAGAAAGTAAGCCTCTGGGCGTGTCTGTGAGGGTTGGCCTTGATAAGTTAATTAAGATAGGAAGACCCGCCGTCACTGCGGGCAGCATCATCCCCTGGGTTGAGGTCCTGGGCAGGATTACAAAGACAAGAGCTCCTGAGCAGAAGCTTTCTCCGCCTTCTTCCCTTCAACTAATTTTCCCAGGTATTCTGTCACAGTAACAAGAACAGTAACTAATGCATCTATACTTTGAATTATAAGCCCCAGATTTTCTGCTGTCTGTGATGTAAGGTATTCAAGCTGCATACCAAATTTTCAGTCTGAGGTTAATGTGGTTTTGCTACAAACGGTGTAATAATCTCCTGCTTGTAAAATAGAAGTTCTGTTTGCCTCCTTCCAGTGCTATTTGTGGACATATTTTGCTGTTGTTTTGGTTTCCCCATGTTATTTAAGGAGAGGAAAGACTCAGGAGAAATTTTCATTTCTGTTGGGTAAATTTCCACTCTAGGACCTCAATAGGCAGCCAAGAGCATGACTGGAGCCCCGGAATGCAATTCTGTCTAAATGTGGCTTGAAATAGCACACTTATTTCCACTAAATTTACTTTTAATGCATCCCATTGAATGATCATTTATGCATAATCCCCATATACACAAAAGCATCTGAGATCTAAACCCAAGATCTAAATGTGAATTCCATTTTCCCCCCTTACATTTCCTGATTCTTAGTGCAGAGGGTCAAGTTTTAATCATTGTATCCCATAATCCTAAAACATGCACAGATGATATTAAATGTCTGATATTGGGCTTGCCCCAAAGCAGACTCTGAGACAAATACTTGAAAATAGGCAGTTTACTGGAAAATATAGGAAAGGTGGGGAGATAAAAGGCAGAGAGATAAGGGGAGGCAAGTCCAACAGTAAGGATCGTATCAGAAAGCTGCTTCCTGTGAACCTTCTGTGAGTAACCCTGGCCATGATGAAGATGTACACTTCAGTGTTGTCTAGAGAAAGACACGGAAACTGCATACAGTATTCCTCCCATTCAGCTACGTGCAGTCAGCGACAGTCTGAGAATAGTAAATGGAAAATTCCAGAAACAAAGAATTCAAACGTTTCAACGAAATTTTGTTACAATATGTTATGCTTGCTCTGCTTTGTTATTAGTTGGTATTAATCTCTTACCTCTATGGTCTGGTTTGAATCTGACGTGTCCACTTAAAGGCTTGTGCTTTGAACACTTGGTCCTCACTCTGTTCGGTTATTCTGAAGACTTCCCCGAGCCCTTTGGAGGGGAGGACAGGACCAGATGGTTGAAATCAGTCATTGGGAGTTATACCCATCTCTGACTCTAGTCCAGCTCTGGGCTTCCTGGTCCCTCAGGATGAAATAGCTGTCCCCCCTCCCAGTATTCCATAGAACTCTCCCCACATGCATCCTTCCATCCATGATGGACTAGAATGCCCTAAGACTACGAGCCCAAACCAACCTTTCCTTCCTCAAATTGTTTTTGGCAGCGACAAGAAAAGTGACGAATACGCTGAGCCTAGTTAATAAACGTTTTTATAGGAGTGGCTGCATGAGAAAGTGTAACCTGTATAGGATTCGGTACTATCTGTGGGAAGCAGGGAGGATTTAAGTGTCTTTATTCTTGTACTTGCCTAGTAGCAAGATTAAGAACTGCCAGGGGAGATTTGCGTTGATTCCCAGCCCCTACTATCATGGCTTGGGTGTGATCTTAGGTTCCAGCTCCCTGGGGCATCCTGCCAGCCATGGTGTGCACACTCATCTTCAGGATACACGGGGCTGCTAGGAGGAATGAGGAGGCACGAAGGACAATGTGGGCACTGCCACTCATCTCAGCCATCACCCAGGGCGAAACCAAGAGTCTTCACTCACAGTCCACACTGATGTCCACGTTTATATCAAGCCCCAAACTAAGAGTGAATACACAACACCCACAAGAGAAATTTCCAGGTCTGGGTAGTTTCATTAAGATTTCTACAAAACTCAAACCTCATCAAAACAGAGATCCAAGCCTGGCGTGGTGGAGCATACCTTTACATCCCAGCACTTGGGAAGCAGAGGTAGGAGGATTGCCCATGAGTCTGGGGCCACCCTGAGACTACATAGTGAATTCCAGGTCAGCCTGGACTAGAGTGAGACCCTTCCCCCCCCCACCAAAAAGAAAGAGAGAGAGAGAGAGATCCTGTGGCTAAAGAGAAGTCAACACTAAACCAGATCTCTAACTTGCCCACCAAGATTCAGGTAACATTGGGGAAGAAGATATGGAAAGATTGTAAGACACTCAGTGTGGGTGGGAAGAGCCTGAGGCACCTTCTCCCCCACCCCTCACACAGAGACTGGCTGAGGCCTTTAGGACCCCAAAATGAATACCAATAACCTCACCAAGTAGGACCCTAAATAGAGTGGGGATGAGGGAGATAAGTATGAGTACAACCTTCATATTAAAAAAATCAATAAATAAGTTAAAAGAAATTGTACAAAATATTCGAGATATCATTAACAATAGTTTTATATAATACCCTACAGAAAACAGGAGTGAGAACACTTCCAGGAGTTATTAGCCTAATATCAAACTAGGCAAAGACTATAACAATGAAAAAATACAGACCAAATATCTCTACAGAAGCTACATTTAGGAATCCTCAAAAATGAGGGGTAAAAGATATCAAAAAAAAAAATCTTAAAGATATCTATTAAAAGAGGAAATGCTGTGAAAGAAGTAGAGGTTCAGAAAAAAAGGAGTAGTGAAGGGGGGAAAAGTACGGTGGTGGTAATGGATGATATAAATGTTCTTAATAAAATTATTTTATTTATTTATTATGAACATCTTCAAAAATACTAGGAAACAAAATATTATAATGAACAACATGTAAGTTTTGAATGGAGTATCCCCCCAGATGTGTAAGACTGTCACAACATTTGAAATTATCCAATGTAATTAATCATTTCTACAGGCTATCCAGAAAATCATCTATCTGTATCAACTGATGCAGAGAAAGTATTCTGCAAACTATAAATTCAATCCAGGGCTGGAGAGATGGCTCAACAGTTGGGGCACTTGCCCGCAAAGCAAAAGGACCCAAGTTCGATTCCCCAGTACCCACATAAGCCAGATGCATAACAGGATGAACACATCTGGAATTTGTTTACAGTGGCTAGAGGCCCTGGCATGCCCATTATCTCTCTCTCTCTCTCCATATTTCTGTCAAATAAATAAATAAATAAATAAATAATATTGAAAAAATCTAAGTTCAATCCATGACAAAAACCCTCAGCAAACATGGAATCAAAGAGAATTACCTCACCTTGATAACGAGATAGTCACAAACCCTACAGCAAGCCTCAGACTTAATAATGAAAGGCTGTTTTCCCCGGAGGTCAGGAACAAGACATCATTGCCTTATCTTTTATTCAAAATAGTGCCATAAGTTGGAATCTCTGCAGCAAGGAAATAAAAAAAAATAAACCTAAGGTCATGTGAAATATAAATAAATAAGTCTGTCCCTATTTTTAATAATATATGATTATCTATGTAGAAAAAAATGTATACATATATCCTCCCACATGTTAGAACCAATAAATGAACTCAGCAATGTTTCCAAATATAAGGTCAACAGGAAAATAAATCATCACATTTTTTGTACGCTAACAACAAAGTTATAGAAACAAATTTAAATACCATGCCATTGATATTCATCCCTCTGCATATGAAACACTTAGGTGTATACTTTAGAAAGAGTCTAATTTCCATAGGCTGGATGACATAAAACTCTGTTTAAAGCCAAAGAACAGGGACTAGAGGATAGCTAAGTGGTTAGGGGTGCTTTCTTGCAAAGCCAATGGCCTGGGTCTGATTTCCCAGCATCCACATAAAGCCAGATACACAAAGTGGCACATGCATCTGGAGTCCATTTGTGATTTTATTTTGGCATCAATGTATAAATTGACTCTGTGCATCTTCTATAGGTTAAGCCTAAAATTCTTCTACAATTTGCACAATCCACCAATACCTGACAGTCCTTTATGATTTTCTTGGCACCTGCATTGTATTCATTTCTCTAAAATTGCTTATCAGTTTTGAAATGATCTCTACCTGTACTCTACTCATAATTTTTTAAAGTTTATTTTTGTTCATTCTTATTTATTTATTTGACAGTGACAGAGAGAGAGAGAGAGAAAGAGGCAGATAGAGAGAGAGAGAAAGAGAGAATGGGCACGCCAGTGCTTCCAGCCACTGCATATGAACTTCAGACGTGCGCCCCCTTGTGCTTCTGGCTAATGTGCGTCCTGGGAAATCAAGCCTCCAGCCGGGGTACTTAGGCTTCACAGGCAAGTGCTTCACCGCTAAGCCATCTCTCCAGCCCTCTACTCATAATTTCAGTGCTGCTGTCATTATCAGTTAAGAATAAGGCTATTTTATCTCTCAACTGTTGTCTTTGTTTCTTCTCCATGAGTTTCTTTCACACATTTTAGAATTAGCATCAATTAACAGTGACTAGGTACTTCATTGGTTCTTGCCCCAATTGTAATGTCAAGACCTAACTGGTAGTATCCTGTATCTGAGGCTGGGAAGCATATTCCCAGAATCCCCTTGAACACAGGGTTCTACAGAGATGGTTGTCAAGAACAGTGTGTTACCTGTGACATGGGTAGAATCATAGTATTCACATACCATAGTGTTCCCACTCAGTGACTTCAGTAAGAAGCTTTGTCATGAGTATTTCCAAATCCCCACAAGGAAGCTTTTCTTTTTTAGACAGACTGAGAGTGACAGTGAGAGCAATAGAGGGAATTAGCACACCGGGGCCTCCAGCCATTGCAGTTAAACTCCAGACACACCACCTGGTGTGCCTGTGGGACCTTGTGCACTTGCCTCACCTTTGTGCATCTGGCTGACGTGGGACCTGGAGGGAGGTTGAACATGGGTCCTTGGGCTTCACAGGAAAGTGCCTTAACCACTAAGCAATCTCTTCAGCCCTTTACTAGGAAATTCTATAGCTCCTCTAACTCTACCATGCTTAGGATCCATGCATCTTTTCATTATCAATTATGATTTTGATCAAATTGAAAAACAACGATAAGAAATAACAAGCCAGACTAATGTCATCCAGCACCAATTCAAGTCACATTGAAGCTACTCATCCTTTTGCTGAAATGCATGCTGGGTAGTAAATTCTGAGAGTAAATCCTAAGCATGAGAGAAATAAAAAGTCAGTCCCTCAGTTGTTAACGTCCTCTGAGTTAAGTGGGGTTTGAAAATTGATGGAAACAAGTCATTCTCAATTCTTCTAAAGAACTGTGAATTCTCTCTTATCAGCTCCTGGGTGATGGAGATGCTGGTGTTGGCTGGACCACAACTAAAATAGCTCTGCCTTACACTGAGCAGTTGGACGCTCCACTGTTTAGTAGAACAAAGGACATTGTGGGCATTGACACTCATCTAAGCCATCGGCCAGGGCAAAACTAGTACTTCTCGCTCACAGTCCATATATCAATATCTACATTTATGTCAACTTCCAAACTGAAAATGAACATACAACTCCCACAAATGAAATTTCCAGGCATAGGTGGTTTCATTAAAAATTCAAAAACAAAAAACAAAAAAAACTAAAACCTCATCAAAAAACAGAGATTCAGAGGCTACAGAGAACTCAACACTAAATCAGAACTCTCACTTGCCCACCAAGGCTCAGGGAACATTGGGAAAGAAGGAGTGGAAAGATTTTTTTTTTTTTTTTTTTTTTGGTTTTTCGAGGTAGGGTCTCACTCTAGCCCAGGCTGACCTGGAATTCACTATGGAGTCTCAGGGTGGCCTCGAACTCACAGCGATCCTCCTACCTCTGCCTCCAGAGTGCTGGGATTAAAGGCATGCGCCACCACGCCCGGCTTGAAAGATTTTAACTCCATCAAACAAGACTCTGAATATAAAGATAGAAGCTAGGCTTGGAGAGATGGCTTAGTGGTTAAGGCACTTGCCTAAGAAGCCTAAGGGCCCAGGTTCAACTCCCCAGAACCCACATAAGCCAGATGGACATGGTGGTACATGCATCTGGAGTTCAATTACAGTGGCTACAGGCCCTTGCATGCCCATTCTCTCTCTCTCTCTCTCTCTCTCTCTCTCTCTCCATCTCTCTGTAATAAGTAAATAAATTAAATTTAAAAAAATTTAAAAGGTGGAAGTCATTGTTCTCCCTTGGTTTGTCACAGGCATAATTCAGAATACTGTCAGTGAAGAAATAAGTGAAAGAAATGCCCAAGCACTTGCCTTCAAAGCCTAATGACCCAGGTTCAATTCCCCAGAACCCATGTAAAACCAGATGCACAGTGGTGCATGCATCTGGAGTTTCTTTGCAGTGGCTGGAGGCCCTGATGTGCTCTCTCTCTCTCTCTCTCTCTCTCTCTCTCTCTCTCTCCATATAAATAAATAAATAAAATAAAATAATTTTTTTAAAAAAAGGAATGCAGGTGTGGTGGTGCATACCTATAATCCCAACACTGGAGAAATTAAATGATGAGGATTTCTAGAAGTTCAAGAATAGATTGGTTACATAGTGAGTTACAAACCAGGCTTGGCTACAGAATGATACCCTGTCTCAAAAAAAAAAAATGACATAAGATGTATAGGAAGAGGAAAATCATTTCAACCAATGGAAGAAATAATTAGGGAAATAGGTGGAAAAAAAATAGCTTAGACTTCCTTGAGGGAAAGTCATGCGGGAAAATCTGACTAAACCCAGATGTGGACTTTTGGTTATTCCTTGGCCCTGGGCTAACAGAATGTAAAACGAGGAATGTATTTGTCATCCACACTGATAATGCGCTAACAAGAGAAATGTTTTCATAACTATGTCAGACATTTGTAAAGATGGAGAATTTTTCATTATTAAATTTCATTATTAAATATTTTTATTTGTTCTTAACATTAATTTGAAGCATATGTCCATTCTAAAGGTCATGCAAAATGTTCTCCACTCCTTACTTTCATGTAAAATCATTAGTAGACATGTGAGGTGAGAACCATCTTTTAAACATCACAGTTAAAGAGTGCCAACCACATGATTAGACATACATTTATCATGAATGTTTCCCTATCTCCTCTACATTCAGTGGCATCAATATATACATTTCTGTTTCTACCACTACAAACATGCACATGGCAGTATGCTGCAGTATATTTTTTTCACTCCTAAACCATAGGTGACATTGATTGTCCACTTGACAGAATCATGAATCACCTAAGAGGTAAATCTCTGGAGCATACCAGTGAGGAGCTCTCTAGACTAAGTGAATTGAAGTAGGAAGATCCACTTCTGCAGTCTTGTTCGCATTGCTGCTAGAAATCACCTGACCAAAAGCAGCCTTTGGGGAAAAAAGGGGGTTTATTTTGGCTTACAGACTCAAGGGGAGGCTCCACAATCGCAGGGGGAAAACGCTAGCATGCGCAGAGGGTGGACATCACCCCCTGGCCAACATAAGGTGGACAATAGCAACAGGAGAGTGTGCCAAACACTGGCAAGGGGACACTGGCTATAATAGCTATAAGCCCGCCCCCAACAACACACTGCCTCCGGGAGGCGCCAATTCCCAGATGTCTATCAGCTGGGAACCTAGCATTCAGAGCACCTAAGTTTATGGGGGACACCTGATCCAAACCACCACATTCACCCTTACTATGGGCGTGACCATTCCATGGGCTCTGAACCTGGACTGAATTCCTAGATTTCTCAGTGTGGGATTTATTTATTTATTTGTTTATTTTGGATTTTTGAGGTAAGCTTTCGCTGTAGCCCAGGCTGACCTGGAATTCACTATGTAGTCTCAGGGTGTCCTTGAACTCATCATGATCCTCCTACATCTGCCTCCTGAGTGCTGGGATTATAGGCGTGCGCCACCATGCTCGGCTTTGGTGTGAAATTTAAACACAGGCCAAAATGTATCAACTATGGAAACACAGATTATTGGCCAAAGCGGAAGACAGAAGAATTCAGATGCAAGCTTGCTTTGCGTTCAAGATGAGTGAAAAGTTGTTTAAAGAGAGAAGGGAGCATGAGACAGAACTTCAGAGTCTCCTCCAGGGCAGCCTGATATAAGAAGGCTGCTGGAAGTTCACAAAGCCCCACTCTCTTCCTGAGAAGATTCTCAGTCACCATTGATAAGTCAGCACCACCTCTCAGACATCCAATCTGCCCATCTTGATCTTCTCTGTTCTCTGACATCTTCCTGTCCCCTTCAGGACATACACAATCACCACTTAATGGCCCAAGAATGTATTAATTACTTCGCTTGTCCCTGTAACAAAATGACTGACAAGAAGCAGCTCAAAGATGTTGGGGAAGAGTTTAGTTTAGCTTACAGTTCCACTGTGGTGGCCACGGCATAGTGGCAGAATCTTGAGGCCTTGAGGTGTCTGGTCACATGGCTTCTGCAGTCAGGAACCAGAAAAAGATGAATGCTGGTGCTCAGCTAATTTTACTCCTTCTTATTCAGCCCTGGCCCCCGAACCATAAAACAGTGCTGGCCGCAGGTAGAGAAGGTCTGCCTGCCTCACTTCACTTAACCTAGAACCTCCCTCACAGACATGCTCAGAGCTTTGTCTCCTGTCAAGTTGATAAGATAAACAAACTATCATGGTGATTGTGCAATGCATTTCCAAATACCACACCAAGATCTGCTCCTCATCATTCTCCATCTTGTCAAATGCCTCCAGAGGCCAACGTGGATGGTGCATATACCCAGGCCTCTTTAGCTCTGTTTCCTAGCTGGTTTTCAGATGCCAGCAGCTGATGGTACATTTCTCCAAGAATTCACTCCTTTCTGTGTTTCATCTTAAACTGTCCTTATTTCACCTTCTTCACTGATCCCTCCAACTGTAGAAAGTTGCTTTCTTCTTCTGAAGTTGAAATATGTCTGGTTTTTATTCTGACAGGTGCCCCCATTCTCTTTCTTTTGCCTTCAGTATCCCATTTTTCACCTCTAACAAATTCCATTATTTTCCATGGAAAGAATGTTCCCCTAATGTTCCTCAGTGCCAGTCCATCATCCCCAGCCCACAGGTTGAGTGGGTCTTCCCATGTCAATTAACTTCATCTGACTCCCTCACAGACATAATTTCTACTATCATTCATGCACATAAATGTTATATATTGTGTTTCACATGCTGCTCAAAAAACTGGAAATGTCAGAGAAACAATATGAATAACAGAAAGATGAACAAGATAACTTCAGAAAATGATAAGTCCTTTGAAGAAAATAAGGAATGAGAATATCAGACTGGGGCAGTGAAGATGGTCTAGGCTGGATTTGAGAAAACTGACTAAAGGGCAGGCATCTGGCCTGACCCCTGACTGAAGGAAAGCAGCCCAAGTTATAGATATTTGGATGAAAGATGCTTTGAGAAGAACACGTGCATATACAGTCACACACACACACACACGTGTGTGTGTGTGTGTGTGTGTGTGTGTATAATTTCTTTTATTTTGATCATGAATTCCCCATATTTCCTCTTAAAGAACATCCTTTTCTTCCTTGTCCTCTTAATGTGTCTCCATGGTAACTTAAGACAAAGATTAGTCTGGTTTATATCATCTTGGAATTTGTCTTATTTATATTGCCCATGGGATGCCTATGGGAATGGGGTTATGTATGTCACTGGCTGGGGTACAAATGGATGCTGTAGACAAGACTGTATGAGAACTATGAAACCCCCTCTAACTCCAAAATTGATAATAACTTGACAACTCCATCCTCCCCCAATTCCCAGTAATGAAAATTTATACGATTGGAGAGAGAAATGAAGGACCTTTACAGGAAAGAAAAATCTGTCTAAACTGTGTCTTCGCTCTGTTACCCCCAGAGACACACTCCTGTTCTTGCCTTTCAAGACAGCGATAGCTTATGATATGTAATCCATAAGTAACTGAAAGGGCCAATTTACTTCTTATCTAGAAAGAATGATATTCCTGTGTCTACTATCATCTTTCCAGCTTCAATAGACTAAATGTTATCTTTAAAATGCATTGATTTTACCTTTTACCAGGAGAAAAGTAAAGACAATTAGTTAATGACAAAGAAATCTTGCAGGAAAATGCTGGAGTCCGGAGCATCTATCTCCAAGAAACATGAACTGGAAGATCATAGAGTTTTCTTCTTGGCCTGCTTATTAAGGTATAGCCTCAAGTAGCCTCACAGGGTCCTCATTAATCCTTTAGCTTCTTTTTTTTTTTCTCATTCACACTACTCAAATTTAACCCCTAAACATCATTGGTGACAAGATCTCTTTGATTAGCAATGACAAATAAGCATCAGGCAGTCCTGTCGGCAACAGCATTTGGCCTTGTTGTTTGAAGGTTGGTCAGCCAATAGTGACATCATCCACTGCCCAGTTATGTTTCTCTTCATGTAGTAAATCACATGACCCCATTATTTCTTGTCCCCAAGTCTTTCATTGATTTTGCTCTTGATGATTTTTGTATCACCCCATGACCATGACACTACACTTTTTTTTCTCTCTGTATCTCACTATGGGCGCAGTCAATTCTAATTTCCATGGGAATGGTCTCAAAGCCTTTACACACAGCCTACAGATTTTCATTTTATTTATTTTTGGTGTGCAGATGCATGTGTGGGGTGAGTTTATATGAGTGACTATGTTTGTGTGACTGTATATGTGTGGGAACAGGTATATGTAGAGATACACTCTGTACCTTCCTTTTTTTGAGACTGGTTTTACACTGAGGCTAATGCTTGACAAGCTAGAAAAATGAGCCCCAAGGTACTCCTGTCTCTGCATCCCCAGCATTGGGATTATAGGTACCTGCAGCCATGCCCAGCCTTTATGTGGCTGCTGGGGACCAAACTTGTTCCCTCATGCTTGCAGGCAAGAAATTTATCCACTGAGCTATCTCCCCAGTACTCCTTACCCTGGCTACATTTTCAACTCCATATTAACAAATTTTTCTGACATTTTGTCATGTATAAATCTTTTTTCATATGTATATGTGGGGGGAAGGTATGTGTTCATATGTATATGTCTATTCCTATGCATGTGTGTTCATGTGTGTGTGTGTGTGTAATGCACATGCATGTGGAGTATGCCCAGTGGTCAATACTGGGGTCTTCTGCAGTGACCCTGCACATTTTGACTAGCACTTTATACATTCTTAGTCTTGTTACTTAAACTCCCAGACTGGTCAAAACACCACCATTTGGGCTGGAGAGATGGCTTAGGGCTTGTGATGGTTAAGGTGCTGTCAACTTGATCTGTTTAGTAATCCACAGAAATCCCTTTCAGATGGGTCTCTGAGGTTGCTTCTAGGAAGGATTAACTGAAGGAGGAAGTCCTTCCCCCAGGGTGAGCTCTTTCCCCACAGTGGGCGGCCCCTCTCAGAGGGGGACTTTATATAAGGAAGTTCTGGGTGAAGAGTCCCTTCCTTCCTTCCACTTGGCTGCCGGAGCTGCTTGCTGCCTTCCAGCATGGACTGAAGACCAGCGTGGACTGAAGACCAGTGTCAACTGAAGACCTGTGTGGATTGAAACCCAGAGGCTCCTCAGGAAGCCACCAGGCCTTCAGTACAGATTGGGACTTCTGAGGCATCTGGCCACGAGGACTAAGCAGCTACCAGGTTCCTTGATTCTTGGGCCTGCAACTACTATTGGACTACCTAAAGCTAATCCAATAAACTCCCTTTTTAATATAATTCACTCTAGTAGTTCTGTCCCTCTAGAGAACCCTAACTAATACAGCAGTTAAGGTGCTTGCCTACAAAGCCAAAGCACCCAGTTTCGATTCCCCAGGACCCATGTAAGCCAGGTGCACAAGGCGGCACATGAGTCTAGAGTTCATATGCAGTGGCTGAAGGACCTGGCATGTCAATTCTCCTCCCCCCCCCCCCTCTCTCTCAAATAAATGAAATAAATTGAAAAAAAAATAAAAAACACCAGCATTCATGTGAAATAAATGCACTGGTTCAAAGCTTGCTATCCCACACTTGGTTTTGTAATATCCCCCTTTCCTTATGAGAACTCGTGTCATTTGCTCTCCTCTGTACTTCAGTGAGTGCTTCTGTTTGATTCTCAAATATGTAACTCTCTCCCCTACCCTCATCTTCTAGAACCCAGGTATTGGTTTCATCTCTTCTCTTAGAAGGATAATTCTCTAATAGTCTCTTGATAACACCTCCAACTAGCTCAGTTCTTTCAACTCCCTATGTAGGAACATCCACCACCTTTAGCAAAAAAATTGATCTTTAACTAGTAAGTATACATACTTTTCTCACATGTTTATGAGTGGAGGGTGGGTATGTATTCATATGTCCATGCCTATTCCTATACATGTATTCATGTGTGTGTGTGTGTGTGTGTGTGTGTGTGTGTGTGTGTGCATGTATGCACATGCATATGGAGGCTGGCTGGTGGTAGAAATTGGGGTTTTCATCAATTGCACCCCACCTTATTCTTGGAGACAGGTCCTCCCAATGTACCTGAAGTTCACTCATTCTGCTAGACTAGCTAGCCAGTAAGACCCAGGGATTCTTCCCCAGATTATATAGGTGTATGACACCTCACATGTCCTTTTTGTGTTTAACTTTTATTTTTCAATTTTTGACATTTACATACTTGCATATAATGTGTTTTGACCTTATTTCCCCTAATTACCTTATCTTACCCTTCCCTCTCCCATCAAACTCTTCTTCTCCATTGATCTCCATCTCACGTGATGGGTGCTGGAGATTTGAACTGTACAGCAAGCACTTTACTGACTGAGCCATCTTCCTAGGGCCTGAACCTGGCCTTTCATCTTCAACTCAAAGACAACTACACACTTGCATATCTCATTTCCTCCATGGAATCAACACTTCCCAATCTTTCAAATGCACAATTCATCGTGAAATTTCCCCCTTCTTTCAACTGTTATTCCCATTCAATTAGATGAATTCTACTTTTTTCTGTCCCCAGGTGTGTATCTTTTTTTCCCCACTTCTAGCTACGAAAATCCTACATACTGGTGTCATATTCTCATCACTCCAATGTAATCTTCTCGATAACAGATGCCAGAATATGGCTTATTCTAAACACAAATGCTCATTGTTCCCTGCATTTAGCCATACATAAGACAGTCAGTAAATCAACCCAGTGAAATGAAAACTAGGGACTCCTACCTCATTCTCTCTTCAGTACCACTTATGAAAGAGACACCCAACAAGGAGTTATAACTCATTTGCTTAATATTAAAGCCTGTAGTTTTAGGTGCATTGAGCCCCAACTGCATAGGCTGTAGCTTCTCTAACTGTTCTGCAGAAAGTAACTCAGTGAAACTCAAAACCAACAGGGGATTTGGATCATAAGGGTGCCATGAACACCGCCTAAAACAACATAGTGTGATTAACCCATTTAATTTAAGCAGATTATTTGATGCAAGCTCCAGGAGTCAGGAAGCCTCCGGCATGTACACAGCCATGCCACGCTAAATACACCTCTTCTGGGAAAGCAGACACCTTAGGCCTCATCTTGTGATATTCATAAAGACACTTTTATTCTTTGTAGTACTGAGGATTGAACTCAAGGCCTTCCACCTGCCAATTGTTTGATCACTAAATGGCATACCTCACCTGGGACATCGTGGGTTTCAATATGTCTACAGAAAAACTCAGTATCAGCTGTCCATATCCCTGCTTTTGTGGGCCAAATCTCGTGGAAGTAAGTCTGAAAAATAACAACAACAAAAAAACCCACAAACAAACAAACAAAAAGGAAGAATGTAAATCTGATTGGTGGGGCTGAAAGTAACACTGGAGCTTCAAAGAAGCCAGGAAAGGTAATTCTGGCTGGTCAGGATCTTAGTACACTGAGAAAGGCTGAAGAAGGGTCATGGCTTTGTTGTTGAAATCGAGTCAGTCCACTTTCCTCACCATCAATATTTATGAAGGATATGTAATGTGTCTTTCTAATCCCCAAATTAATAGTCTCATAACTGAAAAATGATACAGTGGTAAAAGTATAAAGAAGAAAGTTTACAAACCTCTAATTATATTGAGAACATCTTGATATATATTTTTTTCCATCTCTGGATTATTGGAGAACTTTGGCATCAAGGGATCATAAATGTATTTGTTAATTTCTAAGAACTTTTCTATTGTGAGATTTGTGACTGAGATGGAAAAAACAATTTTGGTGCCCCTTACTAGTCAATCTCCATCATACTTCAAAATGTCACTTAGCAGAAAATTCTAATTTTCAATTCATCTGAGTTTCCAGATGTAACCATAACCAGATGTAACAATAACCAGATGGTCATCTGCAGTGGTTCTTTTTTAGACTAAAATTCTTAAACTTCTTTTGTTTAACTTTGGAAAGTGCTGCTAAATAAAGAATATTAAATGACCTAGGCACTATAATATAATTAATAATTTTTTGTTTATTTTAATTTATTTATTTGAGACTGACAGAGAGAGAGAAAGAGGCAGATAGAGAGAGAGAGAGAATGGGCATGCCAGGGCCTCCAGCCACTGCAAACGAACTCCAGACACATGAGCCCCCTTGTCCATCTGGCTAAGGATGGGTCCTGGGGACTGGAGCCTCAAACCGCCGTCCTTAGCTTCACAGGCAAGCGCTTAACCGCTAAGCCATCTCTCCAGCCTTGTAATATAATTAAATAAGCATATGTAGAGAGAATGTGTTTTGAAAAGTTAATATAGTTAAGTGCTGCCTAAAAGAGAATTGGTCTTTGTGATGTATACCTGTTATGCCCAACACTCAGGAGGTAGAAGGAAGAGTTTCAGAAGTTCATGGTCATCTTCAAGTGCATCGTGAGTTAGAAGCCAACCTGGGTTACATGAGATCCTGCCTTAAAAGAAATTAAAATAAAATAACATTATAAAAAACAGAGTTTAAATACACCATAACCAAATGCAATCTCCTATTCTCTTGATTGACATTCTTAACTCCGTGCAAACATATATTTTTAAACAGCACCCTTTTCCACCAATATAAAGGACAGGATAAAGAACACATTTGAAGAAGCTGACATGAATGAATGTCTGTGCGTAATTAACACTCCATTATTCTATCACAACTAATGTGAGCACTCTTGTGTATATTTAAAGGAGAGAGACATTGAAGCTTTCCTGAGGTTTCTCTTCGGCAGACATACAGCCTATGATATTTGCCTTTGCAGAAACATCTTTGTGGCCTTTCTCAGAAACTGAAATGCTTTCCCAGCATCACCAAACCAGCTTAGATGCCCAGTATAGGGAAGCATTAAGGATAATGAAGAATTATGACCTTCAAAATTCAAAGGTTAGAACTCTCATCCCAGGTACCTGGCCATGTGCTTACATGTGGGGATAGGGTTTTAGAGAGATGATGAATTTAAAATGAGGGGTTAAGGGTAGTCCTGAGTGCAATCTGACTGGAATCCTTAGAGGTGTGTACTAGGTCACAATAGGATACATCGGGAGTAATAGTCAGGGTTCTCTAGAGGAATAGAATGAATTGGCATTAAATAGGAATTTTGGCTGGTGAGATGGCTTAGCAGTTAAGGCGCTTGCCCGCAAAGCCTAATGACCCATGTTCAACTCTCCAGGTCCCATGTAAACCAGACGCACAAGGTGACAGAAGTGCACAAGGTCACAAATGCACACAAGGTAGCACATGCATATGGAGTTCAATTGCAGTGGCTGGAGGCCCTGGCACACCAATTTTCTCTCTCTCTCTTCTCTCTCTCTCTCTCTCTCTCTCTCTCACACACACACACACACACACACACACGCATGCCAATTTGTTGGGTTTGCCTCCAAAAACAAAAATAGAAAAGAAAAGAAAAGAAAAGAAAAAGAAATGTATTGGATTAGTTTACAGCAGTCCAACAATGGCTGTTTGTTGGCCAGAGAGTCAAGGAACCCAGTAGCTGCTCAGTCCACAGTGGCTGGGGGCCTCAGCAGTCCCAATCCAGCACTGAAGGCTTCCTGGAGAGCCACCGGTCTTCAGTCCACCACTGCAGAAGGCTGAGGAACCTTGATTCCAATGCCGGCAAGGACAGCTGAAGAGGACACATGCACATGCGAGTGGAGGAGCTCACCAGCAAGCTCACGGGCAGCCAGGTGGGAACAAGGAGCTATTTCCTCTCAAAGCCTCCTCACATTAAGCCCACCACCAAGAGGGTGGCCCAGCCTGGAGGAAGGACTTTCTTCAGTCAGCCCTTCCTGGAAGCAACTTCAGAGGAACGTGTGTGGATTCTGAATCTCATCACGTTGACCACAGAACTTAACCCTCGCATGGGAAGTCACTCCACACAGACAAAAGCCGCATAACGGTGCACAAAATCAATTTAGTGGCTGTAACTGAACATCACAGTGTGGGGCCAAACCATCGGAATTTGTGTCACACAGCTCTTGAGGACATGACCGAGGCATTGGTAGGTCTCGAGTCTAGTGATAGCCTTTTCCTGGTTTGGAGATGGCCACTGTGTCCCTCACATCGCTGAGAGAGATTGGTGGTCTTGTTTGTGTGTCTTCTCACATGTAAACTAACTCCTTTCATGAGGACTCCACCACGCTCATGACCCCTCAGAGACTCCACCTCTACTCACGAGAGCTCCACACTCATGAACCAATGTCTCAAAGACCCCTCCCCACCTTCACACATGGCCATATGCCGGACTTGGCCTTCAGCCCATGAATTTTGCAAGGAGAGATGCATCTGGCCTGTTGCCAAGATCATCTGCCTCTAAGAGAGCTCTTGGAAGAAACAAAGTTTGCCCCTATCTTGATCGAGACTTCCATCCTCCAGAACTGTGAGAAAGTGCATGTCACGCAGTGTGTGGCATCTTGTCATGAAAGCCTAGAGAAATACTGCAAGAGAGAGTGAAGTTTATTTTCAGTAAATACTTCTGAGCCTTCTTTTGGTGTCAGCAGGTGGATCCTCTTTGATGGCTAGGAAATGTTTGGGTACATTTTAATTGATACACTCGGGAGAGGGGCATTTGGTTGGCATGTAGGACAGAAGTCTAGGCTGCTAAAGCCCGCGCCATGAGTGAGATACCGTCAGCTAGGCAGTCTCCTTTCTCAGTAACCAAAAATTACCCACCCTAAGTGCTAGTAGAGCTGAGATGAAGGGATGGTGCGAAAATAGTCTAAATGTGCCTGACAGTTTTCTGAGGTGTGAGCGGGGAGCGTGGACTTTTCCCCTTGCTGGTCAGGCCCACAAAGTCATTTCTTCAAGAGTTAGTTATCTATTTCCAGAAACTTTGGCCAGTTAGTCAGTGAAGGCTTTCCTTAATGACCTCTTCCAGGCCAGTTAGCCTCCCTCGTAATGGCCATGGTATACGGGAGACACTAGCATAAGGGAAACTATTCCGTTACTCCTGACCTCACCAAACACACATGGCAGATCCTAACTCCAGATGTATCTCTGCTTAAAGATAAACAAATCGACTCATTACTTTGCCCACAATGTGAGTGGATTATAACAATTAATCACTAAAAGGACTTTTAAACTTATTTATTTAATAATAAATAGCATTTTGATAGCGAGTTAGGCTGGGACTTGGGGCAGTAAATTTAGTTGAGTTCTTAATTCCACCATATATTATTTATTTTTCGCAAGTGTGTGAGTAATATGTGTGGGATGTGTGGGTTGTGTGTGAACAGTGTGTATTCATATGTGTGTGTGTGTGTGTGTGTGTGTGTGTGTATGCAGTCGTGCAAACTCCATGGGTGCATGTGTGAAGACCAGAATGGAACACTGGGTGCCCTAGTCTGTAGTACTTCCACATGGTTTCCTTGAGATCAAGTCTCTCACTGAACATGGAACTTCCATTTGTTTGTTATTTGTTTTCAGTCAGACCAGCCAATAAGCAAGATTAGACATCCTCTTGCCTCTGCTCACCATGGGATTGGGGTGTGTGGTCATGAGCAGTTTTTTTCTTTTTTTACTTTGAAAATATGTTTATCGTAACTGATGAATATAAAACCTGACAGATGATTTTAAACAGTTTTCAAAAAAATGGTGAACCCATCCTATCCGCTTTCCCATGAGATATTAAGCAACTTGGACGGAGGAGCAAACACACTTACACAGGAAATTTTCACTCATCAGTTGGTCGTGAAAGGCTTTAATACATTATATTCTAAGCAAAGGTTCATTAAATTAAGAAGCCAACACGTCATTGACACTTCTGTACTGTAACTTACTTCCTGTTAGCTTGTGTATTCATTCAAAATGCTGAGGGACAAGATCAGGTGACGTGACTCTCTCTATGTGACAAATATTCAAAGTGCATGAGCAGTATTTTATGTGGCTTCTGAGGACTGAATGCAGACCCCCTCAGGCTCTCACCCTTGCATGGCAAATGCTCTTACCCACTGAGCCGTATTCCCAGCACCCTTCATCCAACATTATATCTTGTCTTATTTTCCTTTACTCATTGCCATTTACCGTTATCTGTAGCCAGTCAATAAGGAACAACACGAAAGAGAATGGGAGATGCGGAGTCTATTCAAGGGTACTCTGCACCCACTAGATGAAGTCTGATCTCTGTAACCAGGAACAGCAAGGAACCAGCAGGAAGACACATGCTTATAACTTTAATTGAAGCTAGAAAGCAGCCTAGAGCTAAAAAACTGTGAAACTACGATGTGTCATCTGCTCCCAATTTAAAAAGTTGCATCTTTACCAGTGACATAACAGTAATTTGGCCAAATTCTCCCTAAAATTGAGCAGCGTGAGTTATGACTCCTGGAGCTTGAGAGGCAGGCTTGACCACTGACTTGATTTAGCAATGAAAGGAAAGAAGGGCTGCCTGCCCCAGGCTCTGCTTTCCTTCCCACAGAGAAGTCACAGCTTAAGGAAGTAAGAAGTTAATTTTGCAATTCAGAAAGTAAAAAGGAAAGATCTTAAGTGGAATTGGTAGAAGTATTTCAACTACCACGATTTACCCCTTCTGGGAAGAAGACTTCCAGGGAAACCTTTTTAAAAAGTTTCTAATAGACCTTAATGAGATGAATATCCCTTCCGGGGAGTTAATTACACATCCACACAGCAAAGTATTAGTCAGAAGCTGACAAATCTTTAACTAGATATTTCTTTACTGCCTTTATTTTTTATTTAATTTCTGGAAAAATGAGAACATTCCAACTGTCCACTTAAGACAATTGTGGTACAACAAATTAGAAAACTTAGTGAACTTCGCTTGCTGATCATTTTTCTTTTAGATGCACTTAAAAAAAAAAAAAAAAAAAACTTTAGTTCTTTACCCCACCAAAGGGTCCTCTTGCTACATATTGGAAATAAGGGTCCATGGCCAACTCAGAAAGGAGTTTCTCCTTGGTATCACATTAGAAAGCATCCAGAGATTTCTGTGCTGAGTAACCTACACTGAGTTTGTTTTCTCAGTGCAAATAACTAAAATAATAGTAATAATAATAATAACCCTGGAGGGAGACAGCACATGGCTATTTTATTTAGATGTAATATAATGATTCTCTAACTGATATGAAACAGAAAATATTCAAAGAAATTGATACTTAAAACATCCATCCAAATAAATTGCTGGAATTCAAGGATAAAGAGGCAATCTTGAAAACAGCAAGAAAGGATTTATTCAGCCCACAAAAGAGAGCTCGAAAGATGGACAGGGGATTTCACGTCAGAAATTATGGACACAAGAATGCAGTGGGGAGCATATTTACATAACACATGACTTTAAGTTAACTGTACACATTTGTAAAACTCAGGAGGTAGAGACAGAAGAATCAGGACTCCAAGGCCAGTCTTGGCTACATAGTGAGTTCAGGGCCAGCATATGCTAAATACGATCATATCTCAAAAATCCAATAATTTAAGGTTAGAGTGATGGCTTAATGGTTAAGGCACTTGCCTGCAAAGCCTAAGGACCCAGGTTCAATTCCCCAGTACCCACATAAGCCAGATGATCAAGGTCCTTCCCTGGCTCAGGGGCTAGGCGAGGCGCAGACACAAAACTTTCACCATTTTGACCACAGGATAATTTTGGTGAGATAGATTGACTTCTGAGCATCTTGCTAGGTTGGCCACAGCTTCCTTGACTTTTATGAAAGGTCCACTTTTCCCTCTTCCCAACTCTGCTCCATTGCTTTCCTTACAGGCTATTGTGGTTTGAATGTGAAGGTCCCTCCCACCGCCACCCGTAGGCTCATGTGTTGCAACACTTGGTCCCCAGTGGCTTACTGAAGGCAGACCTTGAGGTTTCATAGGCTGGCTCACTTCCTCTTTGCCCTCTGCTTCCTGACTACTGAATGTGCCCGGCTCAGCTCCATGATCCAGCAGCCCCACCTAATCTGTAATGATGGGAAAGATTCCCTGGAACTGTGAGCTGAAACAAACCCTTCCTTCTTTCAGCTGCTTCTTGTCAGGCATTTGGTCACAGCAACAAATAAAGTAACTAGTATAAGTGTCGATTTCTAATAAATACCTTACACAATCAACCTCTGCCTTGAGTCTGTCTCTGTGAACCCCAGTCATGGGGCAGTTGGAAATAATATATGAAAATAAGCTAAGAGGAATGAGATGTGGAATCACGATTAGAAGAAGGAGGAAGGTGAAGGACAGCAGACAAGATGGACACTTCAGAATTCTACAGTGTAGGATTGCAAAAGAAAAATAGAACAACAAATGTCCTTTGGGCTATGGGATCGCATAATGCCTGAGCCTCATGAATGCAATAAGTAGTGATGACAGCCAGCCTGGTGCCACCAGCTTTGGTTTGGTAGGGTTTATGTAGCTGACTTCGGTGAGGAGGTAACCCACAGATCACAAACACTACATCCATCTGCCTGTCTTCCTCACCACAGGGCTGGCTCAAGTCAGGATGCTGGGATCCCCAGTTCATCAGGATGACTCCCAAAGTATGTCGTAAATGTGGTAGATTAGATTTTATATATTTTAGCTTCACAAGGCATAATTTATGAGTCCTCCCTTGTTGAATACAGAGTGACAGAGAAATATAGGGAAACGGGGAGAAAAGGGTTAGATCATCTCATTTGAATTAGACAAATGAGGACCTTCTGAAAAGACAGTGTCCACAAATTTATGGAGTCAAAACCAGAAATAATTACAGTGTAGAAATGGCTGGTGCTGGGTGAACCTGCTTCCTTCCTAATGTTGGTTGGCAGCTTCTCATCCTGATTATTCCATCTGGAGATAATTGTGTGATATCATCCATAAAATTAAATCGTAAATCAACTCAACTAGTGAACAGGCCAGCAAGCTGCTGAGAAAACCACACGTCATGGAGGGGAGGCTACTCATATTACCGGGAGATATGGGAGTGGAATGAAGGGTGAGAGACCATGGAAAGGGTGACCCTCAGCATGTCCATGGGCTCTCTGCTGTCAGCAAGACTGAGCTTGTGCCCCAATAACATCAGACAGACAGCATGCTTTGTGCACTGGCAATTTATGACCAGAAACTCATGCTCTCTGCTCATGCATTTTCTTTTCTTCTTCTTTTTTTTTTTTTTTTTTTTTTTAGGAAAGGCTGGTATGAGCTGTGGATGTCCAAGCCACAAACATTTCTTTCTTTTTTTTTTTTTTAAAGTGGACCTTTTTTGAAATTATTTATTTATTTATTTATTTGCAAGGGGAGAGAGAGATAGAGAGAAGAGAAACACACAGAGAAAGAGTAGGCACACCAGGGCCTGTAGCCACTGCAAACGAACTCCAGATGCATGTGTCCCATGTGCATCTGGCTTACGTGGGTCCTGGGGAATCGAACCTGGGTCCTTTGGCTTCTCAGGCAAATGCCTTAGCCACTAAGCAATCTCTCCAGCCCAAGCATTTGTTTCTTTTCTTGATGAATTAACAGTCATGGAAAAAAATTACTGTCCATATAACAAAGTCATCTATAATAGTTTTTGATCAAATCACTCCTCCAGGCTCGCTTTTGGAAGATGTGACTATTTGAAGAGTAGAGCACAGATTTTTGTCAGGAAGTTAATCTGCCCTTCCCAGACAGTAAGAGCTGCACAGTACCCAAGCTGTTAATGATGATTCATGAAGAGGTGAAGTCATTAAGAGAAGACAACCACTCATGGGTACATGACCGAGGGACTCTAAGTAAACATAAGTCAGACAACTGCCCATCCTTGCTTATTGTTGCATTAGTCATTTCAGCTGTGAAACAGAACCAGCCTAGATAACCACCAACAGATAAATGAAGGAAAACACTGTACTTGTACAAACCAGATGTCTTAACTATGTGTGCATGTGTTCATGTCGATGCATTCATCAGCATGCATATATGTGTGCCCATAAGCGTGCACACGCAAGCATGTGCGTATGGAAGCCAGAGAACATGTCTGGGTGTCATTTTCAGAAATGCCATCTATGTTGTTTTGAGACACAGTCTCTCATTGGCTTGGAGCTTACCAAGTAGGCCAGCACACCTCAGGGACCTTTCTCACTCTGCTTTCCCGGGGCCGGGACAACGGGCACGCATCACTCCAGGCCTAGTACTTTAAGGTAAATACTAGAGATTGAACACAGGTCTTCACATTTATAAGGCATATTAGCACTTTACCAACTGAGCTATCTGCCCAGCTCCTACAATGTTGTTTCATTTTTTTTGTTGTTGTTCATTTTTATTTATTTATTTGAGAGAGACAGAGACAGAGTCAGATAGAGAGAGAGAGAGAGAGAGAGAAAATGGGCGCGCCAGGGCTTCCAGCCACTGCAAACGAACTCCAGATGTGTGCGCCTCCTTGTGCCTCTGGCTAACGTGGGTCCTGGAGAACTGAGCCTCGAACCGGGGTCCTTAGGCTTCACAGGCAAGAGCTTAACCGCTAAGCCATCTCTCCAGCCCTGTTGTTTCATTTTTGTTGTTTTTTTTTTCCAGCCAGCCATAAAGAAAAATAAAATCATTACATTTGCAGGAAAAATGAATGGAACTAGAAATCACTGTTAAGAGAAATAATATTCAGAAGCAAATGCTACATTTTCTGTTATTTGTGGATTGTACATTTAATTGTGTGTGTGTGTGTGTGTGTGTGTGTGTGTGTGTGTGTGTGTGTGTTATTAAAGTAGAATTGTGACCAATTCAGGACAAGAGAGAAGAGGAAGTTATCTTAAGGGAGGTGGGGGCTGGATAGATGGCTTAGCTTTTAAGGCATTTGCCGGCAATGCCAAAGGATCCCGGTTCGATTCTCCAGGACACAAGTAAGCTAGATGCACAAGAGGGCACATGCATCTGGAGTTTGTTTGCAGTGGCTGGAGGGCCTGGCATGCCCATTCTCTTTCTCTCTCTCTCTCTCTCCCTCTTCCTCTCTCAAATAGATAAATAAAATATTTTTTAAAAAAAAGAGGGTAGAGAGGGAAAAAGAGCAGGTCGTGTAATTCCTGTGATATGAAAACAGAAGGGAAATGAAGAAGGGGAAACCAGGAAGGGAAGGGACTGGGGATCACAGAGCAAGAGGGACCATAAGAGCAAGGCTTAATAGTATACGTGTATGGAAATGCCATAGTGAAGCCCTCTGCTTTGTAGAATAACTTTAATATGAAGAAAGATCCGGAAAAACAAAGACAAAGTCAGACGTGTGGTGTAAATATTTCCTGTTGCTTTGCACAGGTTTGCCTGCCATGACCAGCAAGATGGAGAACTTCCAAAGTCAAAAGTTAGCCCAGGGGCTGGAGAGATGGCTCAGCAGTTAAAGGCACTTGTTTGACAAGACTGTCAGCCCGGGTTCAATTCTGCAGTAACCACATAAAGCCAGATACATACAAGGTGGCACATAACGTCTAGAGTTCATTTACAGTGCCAGCCCTGGAACACCTACTCTCTCTCTCTCTCTCTCTCTCTCTCGTAAGCCACTTTCTCTCAGTCTCAAATAAATAAATAATTCTTTTTTAAAAGTTAGCTTAGTTTCCCTAATGGCTCGGGTTGGAACACATGGCCACAGGGTGGATGCTTGAGTTGAATCACTTGGGATAAACAACCTTACCAAGTTTAGACGGTCTCATGGGGACCCCAACAAATGCAAGGTGCAGCTATATGCAAGAGTCTCAGAATTTTTGAAACGAAAACCGTGCCGGATGCTGGGAAGCTGGCTGCTCAGGAACATCTGCAGGCCAGGTCACCGAGCCACTGAGCCGTAACGTGGAAAGGGCAGTGGGAGGCTGTACTCTTTCTTGTCTCCGAACAACAGGAACCATAGGGCGAAGTCACCAGCTTTGAGAAGCACATCTTTTGTTTTCTTAATTGTGTTGAGTCCATATAATGCACACAGACTGAACTCTATGCATTTATAAGTGTAGAGACCCAGTTAGTTTGGGACAAATCTAAAATGCGTATTGATCAGATGATGAAAAACCTTCATCGAAATCAATACGATTCTGCTCTTCTTTAATTATCTCCTCCTGTCCATTTCCTGCTTACCAGGAATCCTTGTCTATTCTGTCCACTGAGGTCAGGCTTAAGTAGAAATTAGACAGGTGCATGGATTTTGTAACAATGAATAGCCCTACAATCCTATTTTCATTATTCTCATTGGATCAGAAATCTTTCAGTTGGAAACGTTAGGAACTCAATCTAGTCTTTGCAAAAAGAAAGAGTTGATTATGAAAAATGGATTCACATTAAAATTGAAACAGCTTTCTCTGGCAGAGGACTGAATCAGTCCTGTAACCTTCCTACTCGTGTGTATGTTACACCTTTGGGTGCACTTGTGTGCAAAATGTATGGCACATATGAGTGTATACATGCAGAGACCAAAAGATAAACCTGGATGACATTCCTCAGGAACTGTCCACCTTTGTCCAGTGAGATGGGCTGTATCCCTGGACCGGAGGTCTTCAGGCAGGCAAGGCTGCCTGGCCAGCAAACCCAGGGATCCTCCCATCTCTGCCTCCCTGGAGGTAGGTTTGAGGCATACACCTTCACACATGGCTTTTTTTCATATGTGGGTTCTGTCTGGAGATGGAACTCACTCAGGTCCTTGTGTTTGCATGGGAACCATCTCCCCAGCCCACTTCTCCTAGTTTCTCCTCCTTTCCTTCTTCCTAACTCTGTATCTATCTATCTTGGCCAACTTGTGTCTCTTGTATCTTGTATCTCTATCTTGTATCTCTATCTTGTATCAACTTGTATCTCTATCTTGGCCAACTTGTGTCCTTTTGATGCTATTCTCAGCTGTGTGGGAAGAGCCCTGCTTGCTCCTCGGCATCCATGACTTCTAAGAACAAGAGAGCACCTCTTTCTCAGTGATGTCAGCAAATACTGCAACGCACTGAACTGTGTATCAGTGAAATGCAGGAGATAAGGAGATTCTCCTTGATGGGACCCAGACCACATGTCATGTGTCAGTCCTGTGAGGATACACTTTATAAAGTGCTAATGCTATGAAATGAGGCACACAAATCTCTGCTTTATAAGGATTCCTCTGATGGACCATGGAGAGTAGAAATGCTGACGAGTAAAGGCATGAAACAGTAAGGGTTTAGTGGTAAAAGAATTAGAAAGGCAGTGGGCTGGAGAGATGGCTCAGTGGTTAAGGCACTTGACTGAAGAGCCTAAGGACCCGAGGTTTAATTCCTTAGCACTCACATAAGCCCAACGCACAAAGCAGCACATGCATCTGAGTTCATCTGCAGTGCCTAGAGGCCATGTTACATCCATGTTTGTGCTCTCTCTCTCTTTCTCTCCCCACCCCTGCTTGCAAATAAATAAAATACTTTTAAAAGAATTAAAATGGTTGGGCTGGAGATATGGCTTAGCTGGTTAAGCACCTTACCTGTGAAGCCTAAGGACCCTGGTTCGAGGCTCGATTCCCCAGGACCCACGCTAGCCAGATGCACAAGGGGGCACACGCGTCTGGAGTTCGTTTGCAGTGGCTGGAGGCTCTGGCGTGCCCATTCTCTCTTTCTCTCACTGCCTCTTTCTCTCTCTGCTTGTTGCTCTCAAATAAAAAAAAATAAACAAAAAAAATTTAAAAAAGAATTAAAATGGTTAGAAAAAAAGTCCAAAAGCATGAACTAATGAAGCATCAATAGATGGATAGAGGCCAAACGAGGAGCAGTCAATGCTATATTGACATCTCCAGTGGGACGATGGAGCTTGAACGTGTTCTTACTTCCTAGGTGTTCTGAAGAAACCCTTCAACCTTCCATGTAAACACCTTCCCATGTCTGCTACCTCTCCCATCCCATTCATTCCTAGCAGAGCCATCTTAGAATCGCTTATGCTTTTACATGACACTTAGAAAGGACCTAAGGTAATCCTCTTTATTTTTTAATATGAGGGGATTATTTATTCCATCTTTTTGTTTGTTTGTTTGTTTGTTTTCTCAAGGTAAGGGTTTCAGTCTAGTCCAGGCTGACCTGGAATTCACTGTGTAGTCTCAGGGTGGCCTTGAACACATGGCTATCCTCCTACCTCTGCCTCCCTAGTGCTGGGATTAAAGGCATGTGCCATCACCCCCAGCTATTTATTCCATCTTTTGAACTAATTTGTCTAAAAAACCAGTCATTGAAAGTGTGGATATTACAAATATATTTTTTCTACAACCATTGTATGCTGTTATTTAAAGATTTTCAAAATGTTAGTTTATGAAAGACAGCCTCTAACAACTACCTGCAAGAGGACTCCAGGAGAAGCCTGGCTCGGCCTCTAGCTGGAGTGCGCAGTGCCCAACAGAGGGCCAGAGAAAGTCCCGGGAGCAATAAAGCTTTATTCATGATTAGTCAATATTTAAAAAAATAATATTAAATCATATTATTATTTGTCATGATGACCATGATCTTTTGACAACCTCATCAATTTATTTTATCCCCTGTGGTATGAACAGAAGGAGGGGGGCTATTGGGAAGAGAGAGGAATTGGGGTGGAAGAGCAGGTTGGGGTATAGGAGGGAGGGATGAGAATCACAAAACCAAATTGTATTTCAAGTGCCAGAATAAACAATACCTAAATCTCTGTATGCCAACTAATAAATAAATAATTAAACAAAATGTTCTCCAAATACAGTGCTACAGAATTTCCCAATTTTTGTTTGTTTGGTGGGCTTTGTTTCCTTGCTTGTTTTTTTTTTTTCTTCTTTGACAAACTGTTTATTAACTTTTTTAAAAGTCAGTATGAGTGACTCCTATTGCATGCCTAGAATCTCAAGGTTCAGGGTGCTGGTAAAGTGGCAATGTTGAATTTGAGTATCTGATCTCTCAAAAGTACCTGCCTTTCTACCCCCGATTTTTCAATGTCTCTCCAGTGGATCACTCCTCCCCTGGAGCCGTCCCATTCCAAGGCCAAAGCAAGAGCATTAGCAGTGAACTGTGCACTCTTCCTTGGTCATGCCACCCCAGTGTGTAGTGTCAATATAGTCAGTAATATATGACCTCCTAGAGCCTCTGATGGCAAAGGACTGCCTTACCATTGTGCCCCCCATGGGGATTGAGTACACCTGTCCTCCTTTTTGAGGGTCGCAGCCGGCAATGATGACTCCTGCCTTCAGGTCTTCCTGATATCAGAAACACATCTCCTTGAAGAGGCTGGCTTCTGTGTGTACCATTCAGCTCAATGCTATGGAAACAAAGCTGGTAAGTGACAACATCAGCTACTTCTTGGGTATTAGATGCTGAACCTGAGAGGCAACAGAAAATGTGACCGGAATAGGTGCAGGCTTGTCAGTCACTTGATGGCAATGTTGGACACAGTGCTTGTTCCAGAGTCTGTCTCCTTCCCAAACCACACGTCTGTCAAATTGCACAGCCATGATAGTGGTCCCTGTGGAAACTGCCCTGTTCTGCCAGTCTGGGGTGATGGCATCTGGTGCAGGTCCAGTTCCACAAGGAGATCTACCAAGATGCCCACCATCTTTCCTTCCCCCCCCTTTTTTTTGAGACAAGGTCTCACTGTGTAGCCCAGGCTGGCCTTGAACTTGCAATCCACTTTTGAAGTGTGCTAAATAATTTATGAAATGAGCCATTTGATTCTTAGTCTTCTTTACATGTGGTCAATAGACCAACAATACCAGCTGCACTTGCTTGCTTGTTAAAAATGAATTGCCTATGGCCACATCCCTACCTTGCTGGATCAGTCTGCATTCGATCAATGTCCCAAGTCAAGTTTGTACACCTTGAATTTGAAAAGTAACCCCTAAAGCTAGCTACTAACTAAGAGAATGCAATTTGTCATTAATATGACTTTTGATCTCTGACTCTGAACACTTACACATACACAATAGCAACCCCTTACCCAGAATGTATGCCAAAGACACCTGCAAGATGCTGAAGCTATTATGCTATTGAACCCTATGTAAACCATGATTGTTCTTTTTCTTCTTTTCTTACACTCCCTCCTTCTCTTCCTCTCTAGATTACTTCCTCTTTCCTTCCCCTCTCTCTTTCCCTTTCTTCCTTCCTTCCTCCATCTCTTTTTATGTGGTACTAGGAACTGAACACAAAGCCTTGCAGATACTAGGCAAGCATTCTACCATTGAGCTACATTCCTAGCCTTTATGTTTTTCTTTGTCTTTTATTTTATTTTATTTTTTTTTTTTTTTCACTTTAAGACAGGTGCTTGCTAAGTGGCCCGTTTGGCCTGGAACTCATGATCCTTCTGTCTCAGCGTTTTGAGCAGTGAGAATACAGGCTTACCATTTTCCCCCTATGGGTACAAACCAACAGTAGTTAAATTTGTAAGTAAAGCACACTAATATCTTAATTATAGAAGAACTAGTACTAAAATAGAACAGTTGTAGAAATACATTGTAACAGAAGGAATGTGGATGTGGTCTCTTTGTCACTTTCAAAATATCGTATTGTTCTGTCTTTACTCTTCTTGATGGGATGTGAAATGATTCAATGTCTACAGCATGGAGTGAGGCCAGGTGAGTTGTGTAGGCCTTGATATGTAACCTTCTGCTTCCACTGGCCTTCAGGTGACATGTCTCACAGAAATTGTTCATCTCTTGGGGCTGAAGAGATTCCTTAGTGGTTAAGGTGCTTGTCTGTAAAACCAAAGGAACCAGGTTCAATTCCCCAGGAGCCATGTAAGCCAGATGCACAAGGTGGCACATGCATTTGGAGTTTGTTTGCAGTGGCTGGAGGCCCTGGCATGCCCATTCTTATCATCCCCTCTGCCACCCATTTCTCTCTCTTTCTCTCTCACACACAAACACACACACACACACACACACACACACACAAATAAATGAAAACAAAAATTTAAAAAAGAATCATTCATTTCTGAAATTTTCTATTTAATATTTTTGAACCACAGTTGGCCTCAGAAAACTGACTGAGGAATAAAGCTGTAGGTGAAGTGATAATGCTATATATAAATAAATTTTATAATATTTTAACTATGTTATTTCAGTAGCATGTGTCTCTTATCATTGAGATATCTTCATAAGGATATTTATTTATTTATTTATTTAGAGACAGGGCCTCAATATATAGCTCAGCCTAGCCTGGAACTTGTAAGCCTTCTGCCTGAACCTCACAAGTGTTGAGATACATGTGCGTATCACCATGCTCAGGCCCAAACTTGAGTTTATTTATTTATTTATTTATTTATTTGGGACAGGGAGGGACAGAAGGAGAGAGGGGGGCAGAGGTAAATAGAGAGAATGGGTACACCAGGGCCTACTAGCCCTTGCAAATGAAATCCAGACACATGTGCCACCTTGTGCATCAGGCTTTATGTGGGTACCGGGGAATCAAACCTGGGTCCTTTGGCTTTACCAGCAAGTGCCTTAACCACTTAGCCATCTTTCCAGCAGAAACTTGAGTTTTAATGAACAGAAATATGTGACCAAAATTTTTGGAGCTCACTGTTTAGAAGATTAGAACTCTGGCATTCAAATCTTCAGAAAATAGAGTCAGAGAGGAAAGACCAAAGAACAAAGGTTAGAATGCTCTGGTCTTCTGGGATCAACTTCAGCGGTACCTTTCCACCACCCACAGGTGGTGAGGACCAATTAATGATCGATGAATAAGAGGATCGTCATGAGTTCAAGGCCATCCTGAGACTACATAGTGAATGCCAGGTCAGCCTGGGCTAGAATGAGACCCTACCTTGAAAAAAAAAAAAAAAAGGAACGTGATTCTTCCCATTCCACCCGATTTTGCGGCTGAAAATTTATCTTTCTACACATATCAACCCATATGAGTGTTTGTAGCTGAAGGTCATCTTCTCCAGGCCTCTCATAAAGACTGGAAATGTTTCTATGTTAACCCAACCAAAGGTGAGGCCAAAATGACCCTGGGAGATATGAAACCATTGATCTATCCACAACACCCCATCAGCAGGGGCCAGGAGAGTGAAAACGATAATTCTAGATTTTGTACCTCTGCAGGCCTGAGAAATGTCTCAAAATGACAGCCATTATTGCCAGTGGTGTCTTATTTCCGCTCGCAGCGATCATGCAGGTAGAAGACCGGAGGGCAGCTGCGCCTCCCTCCGTTCCTGCACCCGGTGCCTCACCGCGGGCCCCGCACCCCGCCTCACTCGGCTTCTGCTTTGCTCCTGGTTCTGAGACGAGATCAGGAGGCCGAGAGAAAGCCGTGAACGATGGAGAGGGGACGAGGGCGAAAGCCTCAGGTGAGCCTCCAGCCGAGCTCCTTGCAGGATTTCCTCCGGGGACAGCAAGCGCTTTGTCCTGCCAGTGGGAAGGGCTGATTTCAAAACGCGGTCCCTTTCCTCTCTAAGCAGAGGGAAGACTGGAAAAGGGCCGGGGGGGCTCTTCTTGGCAGCGGAACCTCTTCTTCGCGTGCTGCATGGGGCAGAGACATGGGCAGAGCAACTTCAGTTAACGAAGCGTCCTCTGAGGCCCCTATAAACCCCGTAGCTCCGTAGCCGGTGCACTCAAGGTCGGGGAGAAGCAGGAGCTCCCAGAAGGGCGGAGGAGGCGCAGAGGCTGCATTGGAGCCTCGGGAGAGGGGCTGGTGTGCAGTGAAGTCGGCTGTGCTGCAAAGACAGGCCGGGCGCGGGGGTCGGAGGGAGACAGAGAGGAGGGCATCGCCTGGCTCTGTGTCACTGCGGGTGAAGTGCCCGCGTGCTAACTTCAGGGGCTTGATGCCCGATGGCTACGTCCACCCGGCTGTCCTTCTCATTGTGTCCACCCCAAACTTCACACGGATGGTTTTGTCCCTGATGTGTTTCTTCTGAGCATGGACTTTTTTTTTTTTTTAAGAGTTTATTTTTGGCTTATTGTCTTTAATAGTTATGTACATTCTCAGTGTGTAAATAGCACATATTGGTGCCATCCTTACCCTCAACCCTGCCCCCTCCCCTCGGAAGGGACCCTCCTCATTGGGGATGCCGGTTATCCCCGTGGGGATTGTGGGTGGTGCATTGTAGGGGTAGCCAAGGGGCTTAGAGTTTGAAAGACTCTCAATTGCCACACACCCAAGCTTTCCACTTTACGAAGGGGCAGTGGGATAAATGTAGCATGTAAGTGAGGAGCCAAGATGGTGACAGGGTGAAGAATACCCTGGGGACTGCCCTCCTCCCCTCCCTTCCCCAGACCTACCTTCCCCTCCTCTCCTCTCCTCTCCTCTCCCCTCCCTCCCTCTCCTCTTTCCTTCCATCCCCTCCTCACCCATCCTCTCCCCTCCCCTCCCCTCCTCTCTCCTCCTCAACCCTCCCTTCCCTCCCTCTCCTTCTCACCCCTCTCCTTCCCTCCTCTTCCTTCCTCTCCCCTCCCCTCCCCTCCCCTCCCCTCCCTTCCCATCCCCTCCCCTCCCCTCCCTTCCCATCCCCTCCTCTCCTCTTCCCCTCTCCTTTCCTCTCCTCCTCTTCTTCCCTTCTCTACTTTCTTTCATCCCCCCTCCCTTCTTTCCTCCCCTTCTCTTCTACCACACATTCTTTCCTCCCCTCCCCTTCCTTCTCCCTTCTTTCCTTCCTCTCTCCTTTGCCCTTTCTCTCCTCTTTCCTCTCTTCTTCCCCTCTCTACTCCCTTCCCTTTTGCCTCCCCTCTCTCCTCTGCCCTACGTTATTTCCTTCCCTCCACTCCACTCTCTTCCTTGTCCATTTTCTCTCTGGTTCTCCTTATCTCTCTCCCCTAACCCAGTGCTCTCAGGAAGTAGGAAATCAGAGTTCTTGTCCCAAACTCAGTCAGCAAACCACCTTGTGTGTGGCTGAAAATCATCCAGGCTCAGGGCTCCCATTGGACCATCTGCTAAAGGAGTGATCCCATGAGAATCTCAGACATCCACAGTTCCTGGCCTCACCAAACCCAGCCCTTTCCTTCTGGCTGTGTGTGACATGACATTTTCCAGCATGCGTTCTATTGTTGGGGACCAGATGACTACCTCTGGCCAGTGGGATGGAGAGGAAGTGACATATCTTGAATGACCTGAGATTTGATCATCATGCGTTCTGCTGGGCCCTCTTTGTTCTTCTCTTACAGGAAACCTTGGAGAGTATTACAGGAGAGGATGTGGAGCCTTTCCTCACCCCTACCAGAAACCGCTTCTTTCACTCTGTGATGGTTTAATGTCCTCAGAGCTTCATGTGCTTAAACACTTGTTCACCCCCTTGAGGTGTTTTGAGGGGAGGTTATGGAACGCGTAAGAGGTAGGAGTTACCTGACGGAAGTGGGCCGCTGGGGGAGGGTCTTGACGTCTTGTGGCCTAGTCTTACTTCCTGTCTGACCTCGGCTCCTTGTTCTGCATGACTTGAGCCGCAGCCTCGGGCTCCTGCTGCCGCAAGCAGCCACCAGTGAAGCTGCCAGTCATGCTTTCCCGGCCCGCTGGACTTGGATCTCAAACCATGAACCAAACTATACCCTTCACCCCTTAAGAGGTAACTTGCTGGTGTTTATTTGGGCAGTTAAAAGAGACCATTGACCCTTTGTTAGTAAACTGAGAGCTGTGGACTAGCAGGAATATGAGCACACCCTGAGTAATGTCTCTGAGATCACATTCATAATGTCCCCAAATTCCCTGAGCCATTGATCTCTTACATGATTCCCTGTCATTCATTGAGACTGTATAGTGCTTAAGTTGTTTCATCACCACATGCACTAATACTTCTTTCAAGAACCTTCTTCCCCAAAATCTACAATGCAATTTGCTTCGAGAGAACCCAATGCATAAGACACACCTGCCTTTGATGTCCTGGCCTTCCTGTGTAGTGCTGACAATGAGAATTCCAGGAGGAATAGTTTTCAATTGCCTGTGTTCCCCGAACATTATCTTGAAGAAATCTCAAAGCAGTGATTATCAATGGGCCAGTTATAAAGAAATGGGGGGTGGGGCGCAGAAGTGTTTCTAATGATGGAACTGGAGGGCTTCACTTGAAATGACCCACTCTTCAATCCAGGGACTGTGTTCTGTGATTGCATTTAGACATACCTTCATTGAAAGGAGTTCTTTGGAAGACATCTTTAAGTCAGGCCTGTGGAAAATCATTCCCTGTCCTCATTAGAACGGCCGTTTCCCTGCAGGCTGTGATGCCACTTCAGCTCTCAGATTCTTTACATCCATTTTTCTTCATAACACTGCAGCCCAGCACATCCATCTGGCCACAGAAAGGATATAATAGAGCATATTTTCAGCATGACCAATTAGATGTGCAGCCTCCATTAAGAATAACAGGGCTTAGACTCCCAATTCTTCCATCATAAATCTGGCCTTTCCCCTTATAAGCAACAGATGGGGTTTCCACAATGGCTCATTACCTACTGGCTCAGCTTTGCTGCCAGAAATGAAATATAAAGTTATTTATGGATGGAGAAAGATGCATAAGTCACTGTGGATTATTTTCTGCCCGTTATTTATTTATTTTTTTTGGTATATTTAGTTAGAGTTTTCTATCGCTCCAGATGAGCGAGTTAGAGAGAATGGTGTGTCCCCAACGGGAAAGGAGATGGATGTCCCTTCAGATCAGGTGCTTTTCCTGATGGCCACAGATCTCTAGAGGGTGATACCGTGTTGCGTGCAAGAAATGGGAACTGGTATATCTCCATAGAGATGACTCCTATTTCTCAAAAGATCCTCCAGCTTCTGACAGGTCATCTTTGGTAAATCTGGTCAGAGGGGGACACAAGGAAGGGTCGCTGAACTCCACATGACATGTTTGAAAAAGTGAAATGAATGGCTCCTTTAGGGAATGACAATTTGTTCCAGTTATTGGCATCTGGGCCAGACAGAGATCATCCCTCTGACAACTGTGGCAGAAGGATGGAGCCAGCCAACAAGGTTGGCACAACAGAGTTTGCAGCAGTTCCCTCCTACCTGCTGAAACAAGATGCCTGACCAGACACAGCTTCAGCTTCAGGTTCCGAGGGGAAGTCTCCTCAGGGTAGGGAATGCATGACAGGCCTGAGCAATAGGCCTATGTCACATCTCCACGTCACTGGGAAGACACGGGTCTGAGCTTGCAGCTTGGCTATGTTACCCCAAAGGCCTTCCCCAGAGATGAACCTTCTCCATCAAGGCTTCCTCTTCCAAAGACCCCATAGCATTTCAAAAATTTGCTTCTAGGTAAGAGCTCAGAGTGAAAAAAAAAAAAAAAAAAAAAAAAAAAAAAAAAAAAAAAAACCTAAGCCTATGGGGGATATTTCATTGCAAACCATCCCAGACATTTTATGAAAAGTCTATGGTGCACAGATGAAAACCCATGAAGGGGAAGAAGAGGGATGGGGAAAGGACCAAGAGTTAGCACTGAAGGTAGTGACACTGTGTCAGACCCCGTGACAAGACTTCTGGCCAATTCTGCGCTGAGAAATTCTGCACCTCAGTTTCTTCATCCAAATTAAAGTAACAAGAATAGAGATATCTTAGGACTCGTGAAATGAACCCATATTTGTAACGCCTTCGCAATGAGGCGTGCCATAGAGCAGGCATCATGGATGGAAGTTTTGTAAAGGGACACCAGCCAGCAGTAGACAGGAAAGCCTCTGTCTTTTTGTTTGGTGTGACAGACTGCCAAACAGGGGCACAATCTTGCCCCTCATCCTACAGGAGTTAGCACCGTAGTCAGCCGAAGTTCTCTCTTGGGTTTTCCTCCTCCTCCTCCTCCTCCTTCTTCTTCTTCTTTGTTTTAGATGCATACAAAGAATATAGATGTCATTTGAAAACCTAGATGGCTCTCAAACAAACATGTCCCTGCCCTTTGTGTCCTGGATGAAGGTGACAAGCAATAGACAAGATGTCTTCAGTACAGAGCGAACAGGACAGGAGAACAAAGTGAGCCGTCATAATTCTCCTAGGTCTTGGTATAATTATATTTTTGGTAGTCCAGGGTCTTGTATAGACTAGACAAGCCACCTGCCACTGGGCTATATCCCCAGATAGCTGCAATTGATTCTAAGGCAGATATCCTATTCTCTCGCTGAACTTTCCAAGTGAGTCAATATGTCCTTTGTGCGGGCAGAGGAACAAGACTAAAATCAGGCTAGATAAGAGTTGTGACATTTGTAATGAGAGAACAAATCTTACTGGGAGAAAAAAAAAATCAGAATTTATTAGAAAGTGCAGCTTTCTGTGTTTTACCTATCTCTCCTACCAAGGAGAGAGACATAGAGAGACCAAAAGAACAGGTTAAGCATGAGGAGGAGAGAAGGCCATTTATAGAAGGACACCTAGCCAGGATGTACCCCGAGTGTGGTGGTTTGAGTGTAAAATGTCCCTCATTGCCTCATGTGTCTGTCATTAAGCTTCATGGTTGGTCTCCAGCTGGTGGAGGAGCCTTTGGGAGGTGGAGCCTTGCTGGAGGAGGCGTGCCACTGGGAATGGACTTTGAGGTTTATTAGTTCAGCCCACAGGTGTCCAGAGCTAGCTCACGCTTACTGTTCCTGCCCTGCGTCAGATGTATGAAGATGTGAGCTGGTTCCCTTCTCTGCCATGCTTTCTCCACCCTGGTGAAACTTCCGCTCCGAACTATAAGCCTCCCGTAAGCTGCTTTCGGATGGGTGCTTTGTCTTAGCAAGGAGAAGATTACAATAACATCTAGCATGGAAGTATCTATCTTGGGGCTAATTCTACATGGATCTAAAGCTCAGAGGTGAAGGTTAACTCACAGTCCATTCAGATGCGGAGATTTCAGATGTTCCCAGGACATGGCTGATCACAGTGCATCACTTTCCTCCCAGGGTGTCACCAGCTATGATGGTAAAGACACTTGTTCATGTTTTTGGGACAAGCCTGACTCCTCAGTGTCTGCTCAGGTTTCGTTAACCTTTTTCTCTGTAAAGGAAGCAGCAATCAAAAAGGGACAAGTTCAGGCTGGGGAAATGGCTTAGCGGTTAAGGCGCTTGCCTGCAAAGCCAAGGGACCTAGGTTCAATTCCAGAAGACCCATGTAAGCTTGATGCACAAGGTGGTGCATGTGTCTGGAGTTCATTTGCAGTGGCTGGAGGCCCTGGCACACCCATTCTCTCTCTATTTGTCTGTCTGTCTCTCTTTCTCTGCTTCTCTCTCTCAAATAAATTAATTAATTAATTTAGAAAAGGGACACGCTCCTTTTTGTCATTCATGAGAGGATCACAGCATTGAAAACTGATTTTTAAAAATTTCTCATAAATCTTTACTTCCTTGAAGCAAACATGCCTGAAAAAGACTTGGATAAATATTACCAAGATACAGTTAGGACATTTGAAAGTCAGCGGCAGCTTTGGTAAAATATTTGCTTCACATCTGTCTGGGATGAAAACAAAATGTGAAGCCAATTTCCTGCGGAAGATAACAAATAAATAATAAACAAATAAATGTCATGAACAAATAGCTCCCTGTATCCTGGACATGTGATAGTCTTTAGAAGTAAGAGCAGGTTACTGCCCAAATGGTCCAGTGTTAACAACCCTATTTTGGAAATTAAACTAGGAGGCAATTGGCAATGCATAAATCCAATTTCATTTTTTTTCCTTAGCTTGATTTCCTGTAGGATTGACAATAATTAAGATGTATTACGCAAATGGCACCCTGTAGTTGGAAAATAGAGTTTTCATTTAAATGATTTCACTTGGCAGGGCGTCTGTTGGAAGGCGACTGGACTGACTTTACCTTTGAAACAGTATTAAATGAGAACATATTTTAGAAACCTTTCCCTGACTGAAAGAAGAAAGTATTTACTACAACACAGAGCAACTTGTCTCCTCTTTTCAGCTTGCTTTTATGGTGCCATTTTTATATGTGCATGTGTGTGTAAAGTCTGTGTGTGCTTATTCATATGTGTGAGTGTGCTCATGTGTGTGATGGCTAGATTTTGATGCTGTTGGGTGTGTTCTATAACCCAGCACTCATGTAAACAGCTGGTTGTGGTTATGCACAATTATAATCCTAGTCCCTTAGCCCCAGTAGGGAGCTGAGAACAGAAAATTTCTGGGGCTCATGAAAACAACAGCTCTGGAATCAACGAGAGACTCCACCTCAAGGAAACATGAAGTTGAGAGATGGAGGAGATACTTGGCATTCTCCTCTGGTCTCCATATGCACTTGCACATGCACAGTGTTGCAGTCAGGTTTGCATTGCTGGTAGAAATCACCAAATCAAGAGCAGCTTGTGGGAAGAGAGGTTGATTTTGGCTTACAGACTTGAGGGGAAGCTCCACGATGGCAGGGGACAATGATGGCATGAGCAGAGGGTGGACATCACCCCCTGACCCACATAAGGTGGACATCAGGAACAGGATAGTGTGGCAAACACTGGCATGGGGAAATTGGCTATAACACCCACAAGCCCACCCCCAACAATGCACCATATCCAGGAAGCACATGACTTAGCTCAAGCTCAAGAGAAAAAGAAGAGGAAGTCCACTTCTAGAGGAAAATTGTACAGCACATGTGGAAATAAAGTCTTGGAAAGATCATCCAGTCTGACAGAAGGCTCAGGACTAAGATACTGTTTACTGGCACACCCCTGTTTCCTGAAGGATGACATGAAGAAATGGCCACAGGAAGACTCTATTTTGCTGTGTGTGTGTTTTTTCCTTTTTCATTATCACTTTAGAATATTTGTTCTTTGTCTTCTAGGCCAGCAATTCCTACTGTTTTCTGAAGAGCAGTATGGTTTCAGCAATCACAGACCTGAGATTCATGTTGATTTTCTGTGGTGGTAGAAGTAGGGAGCATGAAGCCATTTGTAGTTTCCAGCTCAGATGACCATGACTTCCCATGTTCCTTGGGTGTTTTACCCCACGTTGCAGGATTTCAGATTTTCATATATGTCTTCTTTATCTGCCTTGTGCTTTTATTACAAGATTCTCAAATATGTTTTGAAAACCGGCAGAAATGATGAAGGCTGGTCATAAATAATAAAAGCATAGTGATGAGGGTAGAATATTTGCACTTTAATCATTTCCTTGGAATACACTGAGTGACTTTTGCAAATCTCTTGATCTCTCCAGGCCCCTATTTTTTTTTAAACCATTTTATCAGGCTAATTATGTCTCTCTCTACTTACTTTTCAATGTAATGGAGAAAACACATGAAATCACAATGAGGTTATTTTGGCACTGTGAGATATGTGCTTAGAAGCTATTAGGATTAAGTGAATATGCAGGTGTGGTTTTAGCCCTGGAGGAAGCCTATATTGTTTTATAAATGGAACAAAAGCCTGCCTTTGATTTCTTGTGGTGATTTCACCTGCCAAGTGGTTCAGGGAATTTGCGAGGAGGAGGAGGAAGAGAAGGAGGAGGAGGAGGAAAAGGGCTCAACCTCTGCTCACTCATGCTCTGACCCGGACAGAACAAGTCAGTTCTCCAGATGCTGACAGCAGTGAAATGAGCCAGTGGTCTCTGGCTGGTTATAAGGAGAAATCTTGTCATATCCCAGCCAGATCTTGAGGGATTTGCTGTGTCAAAGCCAAGGTTGAATTAAATATAAAGATATGGGACTTTGGCCACAGAGAGACACTTTTTTATAGGCAGTAAATCATTAAAATGGTATGTGCCTCAGTCCCTTGGTCAGAAGGAAGAGGGAGATTTGGGATGAATATCAGCCCTTATACAAGGTACTTTCACACTACTCTTGACCTTCAGCTTAACATGGGGGGAATGCCTTTGATGCCATAAAAAATGAGAAGAGGGGGCTAGGGAGATGGTTCATTGGTTCAGGGTGCTTGCTTGAAAAGCCTGCTGGTCCAGGTTCAAAACATAAACTTGGGCTTGGGAGATGGTTCACTGTATAAAATATTTGCTGAGAAAGCAAAGTACCTGAGTTCAAACCCCCATAACTCACATAAAAGCTGGATGGTTTAGCTGGCATATACAATATTACCACATCTATATTAAGAAGGGAAAAAAGAGACAGAAGAATGTGCCAGAAGCTCATAGCATAGCCAGCTAGACAGGTGAACAAAGTGGCAGTGGTTGGGACTTAAAAGTTCTACTCAGGGGCTGCAGAGAGGGCTTAGTGATTAAGGCATTTGCCTACAACACCAAAGGGCCAGGTTCGATTCCCCAGGACCTACGTAAACCAGATGCACAAGGTAGCACATGCATCTGGAGTTCCTTTGCAGTAGCTGGAGGCCCTGACATGCCTATTCTCATTCTCTCTCTTCCTCTCTTTCTCAAATAAATTTTCAAAAAGTGCTATATATAACATCTACTTTTCAGGCCGAGGAGACAGCTCAGTTGTTAAAAGTGCTAGCCTTGCAAGAATGAGGACTTGAATTCAATCACCAGGACTCACATCAGAAAATGCAGGGTGGTGACATGCATGTGTGTAATCCAAACACTGAAAAGGCAGAGACAGGAGGATCCCTGGGGCTTACTAGTCAGCCAGCCTGACTTTCTTGGTGAGCCCTGGGTCCAGTGAGAGATCCTGTCTGAAGAAGAAATGGTAGGTCACATTGCCTTCCTACAGCATGCACACCTGAGCCTGAGAAAGAGCTCTGAGTCCTCTTCCTACCCACGGACACTTGCCACTTTTGATTCCGCCAGTGCTGACCCACCTCTAAAGTTCACCATGCCATAGATTCAGAAATAACTGCTTATTCCCCACGCTAGCATTCGTTGTCAGTTTGCTATAGTGAGGATCCAACTTACAGCCTCACATATTAGACCAGTATTCTACTACTGAACTACATCCCTAGCCCTCCTTTTATTTTAACACAGGGTTCTACTAAGTTGCCAAGAGTAGCTTTGAACTTTCTTCCTCTCTCTCTCTCTCTTCTCTCTCATGTCCAGGCAGACTTTGAACTTGTGATCTTCCTGTTTCAGCCTTTGGGTAGCTGGTCCTGCACCACTAGACCTGATATAGCACAATAACTATAAAACCTTTGAAATGCATGGTCACCGCACTCTTGACATGCGGGGGTCTTGAATTTATGCCGACCTGTTGGCTGAGCAATGCTGGAGCAAGTGTTCTTGAGCAGAAGGCTGTCTGCATCTGGGTCATAACTTAGTCCAACCAGTGTTCACAGTATATCACTCTTTGAATGCTGAAAAAGTACATATTTTTAAGTATTTTATTTGGTTCTATATTAGACAGAGAGAGGGGAGGATATGGGCACATCAGGGCCTCCTGGCACTGCAAACAAACTCCAGATGTATGTGCCACTTTCTGCATCTGGCTTTATGTGGGTACTGGGGAATCATCAAACCCTGGCAAACAGGCTTTTTCAACAAGCACCTTTAACCACTGAGCCATTCCCCCACTTATTTTATAAGTGATGTATATCTTTTGTTTACACACAGAGACAGAAGAGAGAGAGAGAGGCAAATGGGTACAGCAGGGTTTCTAGTCACTGCAAATGAACTCCACATGCATGCACCACTGTGTTTCTAGCACTATGTGGGTCCTGGGGAATTGAACCTGGGTCATTGAGCTTTTCAGGCAAACACCTTAACCACAGAGCCATCTCTCCAGCTCAAATGACATACATCTGGAACTTGGCTAATGAGGCTTTGATGAATTGGACGTGATAATCCCAGGGTTTGTGAGCAGATGTATGGTGACTGCCCATTCCTTTTACCCAGTTGAATCAATTCAATAAATAACAGCCTGAGTCAACACATAAATCCATCAGAGATACCACTTATCTCCATCACAATGCTGTGCAGCGTCATTGCATCTTGATAAATTAGAAAGCAAGACCTTGGCAGGCTGAGCGCCTTTCTCAAGGCCTGTTCCCTCACAGATGGAGGACTGTGCTGCCCAAGTCCATCGTCATCTGAAGCACAGAGACCTCCAGGGGCACATAGGTGCCAAAGACCATAGAATATTGAAACACATATGAATGTCTCTCTGGTGACATCTGAGGCCATGAAAACAAGCAAAAACATAAAAGGTGATCTAGGAAGATAGATTGGATGTCCAACAACCACATGCTTTTTGTTGTTGTTGTTAAACCATCAAAGATTTTTTTTTTTTTCAGTGAAATTGTGGCCTAATTCCAGGTATGCCATCATGGATAGTTATGGAAAAACTGAGCTAAAAAGAGGTAGGAAGAAGGAAGTCTAAACAGAAAGCAAATTGCCAGGATAATTAAAAATAAATGATTAATGGCTTCTGGGGGAGAAAGGGAGAGATTGTCTACAGCGGGGTACTCACGGGTAAGTTGCACAAACTCCTGCAACTAACCTTCCACCAATGCTCATAGAAGCGACCCAACCCAAGTTAGATGCAGTGGTGGTTCACACACACGTGTGTGGCATGTGTCTGGGGAGATGGCTCAGCAGTTAAGAGCACATGCGGCGCAAGCATGACGGCTCAAGAGGGCCTGGGACCACCCGAGTTGAATTCCCAAGCACAACGTAAACATCTGGTCATGGCCACACATGTCTGGAACCCCAGTTCTGTGACGGATGGGTGAAACTGGAGAATCGCTAGGGCCTGTTGACGGAATAAAACAGCAAAAACAGTAGCTGTGGGTTGAGTGAGAGACTGACTGCTCTTAAGCAAAGAGGCAGGTAAGTAAAAGGAGGAGGAGATCTGAAGTCCTCGTCTCTCCTCCGCACACATGCACACAGGAAATGTGCATGTGCACACACATGTGTAGACACTCATCACACACCACACACAACCCCAAAACGTCCTGAATGTAGTAGGGGGACCAGTTGGGAAGAAGAAGGGGTTCAGCAAGAGTGAGGGGCCTAAGAAGAGTGAAGGTGGTAAATATGATCAAAATACATTATATACATATGTAAAACTGACAAAATAAAACACATATTTTAAAAAGGAATGGAAGGAAAAATAGTTAAGCCTAAAAGGACAGAGTGTTGATTTGTTGAATATGGGACGATTATAACTCAGAGCTAAGTGCCCCAGTAACTGGGGAGGGGGGGCAACAAAATAGTGGTCTATATGGATAAAAGCTTGTTGTGTATCTTGGAGAAAAATGGTCCACAAATTCCAGGCCAAGATGACAGTTTTTAAAATTTCTATTTCCCTAATCAAAGGCATGTGTGCTTCCTATATTGATTAAAGCCCCAATTTTCACAGCTGTGCTGAGTAGCCACCAAAATGTTCAATTTTCAAAATGTTTAATAAAAGAACTTCATGCAATTATACAAATCAATATTGAACATATGCCGAAGTTTTATTTTAGCCCATTAATGAGGGAGCCAGCAGGGTGATGAAACCAGTTCAAAGCTGTCAACCAGCCAGATAATACCACTGGGAAGGAAGAAATGAAATGAACATATACTCATTCATAAGGTGAAATGACGGTGCCTTCACACACTCCTTCAAGGGAGACTATAAATGCATAGTCGTTGAATGAAGAAATTGAAGTAATAGTTATAAGTTAAACACACAAAATCAATTCATGTCCTGGAACACAATAGGACAGAGTTTGGTTTCCTATTCTTTAATGAAAAAAAAAAAAGAAATATATGCACCATGATGACAAAACCCTTTGTTGGATATCCATGTGATAGAAATAATCTGCATTCATTTTCTAAAATTATATGTTCAGAATTGTGATTGTCATCAAGCTCTCATCTGTGTTGATCTTAATTAATAGTAATAGTTCCCCCGTCTCCTTTTGACAATTAGGTGGCTCAGGGGCATTCCAGTTGCTGTATTGAGTAACATCACAGATCACAGCAAGTGTGTGTGTGTGTGTGTGTGTGTGTGTGTGTGTGTGCATATACCATATACTTGTGGCCAGAGGACAACCTTGGGTGTGATTCCTCAGGCACCGACCACCTTTACTGAGGTAGGATAGCTCCTTGGTCTGTAGATTTCCAAGTCGAGGAGATTTTCTGGCCTGTGAGCCCCGGGAATCCTCCCATGTCAACCTCCCCAGGAGTTAGCATAAACCAGCACGCGCAATGATTTTTTAAAAACTATTTTTACTTATTTCTTTGAGACAAAGAGAGAAAGAGAGAATGGGCACCAGGGTCTCTTGCCACCACAAACAAATTCCAGATGCGTGTACCACTTTGTGCGTCTAGTTTTGTGTAGATACTGTGGAAATTGAACCCAGGATGGCAGACTTTGGTAGCAAGCATCTTTAACTGCTGAGTCTTCTCCAAACCCCACGGCTAGTTTTTATTCGGTTCTGTGATGGAACTCAGGTCCTCAAGAGAAGCACTTGACCTAATGAGAAAGCATCTCTCAAATCAAGCTTTTTAAAATATTTTCATTTATTTATTTGTGTATGTATTTAGTTACTTATTTGCACAGAGAGAGAGAGACAGGGAACAGAGACAAAGAGAGAGAGAATAGGCACACCAGGGCCTCTAGCCACTGAAAAGGAACTCCAAATGTATGGGCCACTTTGTGCATCTTGCTTTAAGTGGGTACTGGGGAATCCAACCTGGGTCACTAGGTTTTGCATGCAAGCACCATAACCACTGAGCAATCTCTCCAGCCCCAAACCCAAGCTTTTTGTTCCCTCCTCCAATTACAAAGTTTGAATCTGTAAGGTCAGATTCCACAGGCACTGAGGCAAATTATTTCTTGGTGCCTCAGTATTTGTTTAATGCCATGAGGGAGAATGGCGGGTTCCAAAGCAAAAGGAAAAGAAGCATTGGGATACACAGGAAGGCTTCTCGGGAGCGGAGGGAGGGCCATTCACTGAGAGGGGCCTTGCAGGAAACAGGTGCTGAAGTTGGGCAACCATGGCCCCAGTCTGCATGTGCTGGGCATCCAGGGCACTGGCTAACCTTCCTTTGAAAATTGAGGTTTGGAATGTCCTATTCCCACCCAGGGCTGCAGGTGGAAGCCAGGCTTTCATCCCTCTGACTGGGGTGAAGTAATATGCCTTACAAAAGCCTTGAAATCATCACTTTGGGGAAGTGGGGTTTAACCATGGAGATTACAAAGGCTCATGGGATGCCTGTCACAGCTGTGGAGAAGGGGATAGAGAGGCAACTTGCCTAAAATCTAACAGGATCTCTCATACTCTCTCACACACGCACTCTCCCCCGTCTCTGTTCTGGTCGCCTGCCGGTCACTTTTTTCCCCCCGGGAAGTGCATTTTCCTTGTAAAATGAAGCTTCCTCTGTCCATTTTTTGAACATATCACTTGGTTAAGGGTCACATACCCTTTCCAGGCTTTGAGTCAATGACTTGGCAAAAGGTAAAGGTTTTGGAAATTCTTTCCAACTTTCCCTTCCTTTACTAGGAATTTGCCAAATTCAGTACCATCCTGTCACATATCTTGTTGACAATTTGTGAAATTAGATTCTTGGTAATATTTGTGGTAAGAAATTCCTTGAGTAAACTATATAACCAACCTTTACCTTCTTGTTCAATATAAGCATGTATGTTGACAACTTCATATCAAAAAAATGATCCAAGGGGCTGGAGAGATGGCTCAGTGGTTAAGATGCTGTCCTCTAAAGCCTGACAACCTGGGTTAGGTTCCCCAAACCCATGAAAAGCCAAATGCACAAGCTGGCACATGTGTCTGGAGTACTTTTGCAGTGGGTGAACGCCCTAGTGTGCCCATTCTCTCTCTCTCTCCAAATAAAAGAAACTTATTTAAAAAATGATGCATTACGCAATGCCAAGTAATATATTTTTACATTGAATTTTTTTTGTCTTCATGTTCTGTCAGCATTCTTTGCTTACATTTTTTATATAAAAATGTGATCAGTCTTCTTTGTTCTTCAGAGGTGTGTGTGTGTGTGTGTGTGTGTGTGTGTGTGTGTGTGTATTGTGTGTGATATGGAGTATACACATGTGTGTGTGCTGCAGAGACCAGGGGAGAATGCCAAGACGTACTTTTTCTTTTATCACTCTTCCATGTATTTCCTTGAGAAGAGGCCTCTCCCCCATCCCAGAGCTGCTGTCACGGGGCTCTAGGGATCCTCTGGCCCTTATCCTACCCAAGCAGACAGGGGTTACAGATGGGTGTGGCAATGCCCAGCTTTTTCCATGGGATCTAGGGAGTAGAACCTGGCATTCTCTTACCATAAGACCCTCACGCATAGGCGATGTAAGTCTTCTTAACTGCTGAGCCACTCATAAAAGCCAATTTTTTCTAAGATTTTTTTTTATTTTTTTAATTTATTTATTAGAGACAAAGAGAGGGAGATAGAGTGAGAATGGGTTTTCCAGGGCCTCTAGCCACTGCAAACAAACTCCAGATGCATGTGCCACCATGTGCATCTGCATGACTTGAGACATGGAGAATCAAACCAGGGTCCTTAGGCTTCGCAGGCATGCACCTTAATTGCTAAGCCATATCTCCAGCCCATAAAAGCCATTTTATTGACATTTTTATAAATGTACATAATGTATTTTGGTCATAATTCTCTTCCTTGCCCCCTTCCTATCTCCCTTCTGCGGAGCCCCTTCTTTTTACCAAATAGTCCCTCTTCTACTGTGATGTCTGTCTTGTTTCTTATGTATGGGTTGTGGCTCACTGAGTTTAATTAGGCTTGCCTGCGTGGGCACTGGTATGGGATTATGTACCAGAGCACATGGGCTCTCCCAGTGGCTCTACCACTACATAAGGTGACTCACACTTTCCCAGCCCCTCTCGAGATTTTTCATGTTAAAATGTTTTGTGTGGCATGTGGGATGATATTGACAGAAAATGGTTAATATTTTTATGGGTTTAATTTTATTCTTTTTTTTTTTTTTTTTTTTTTTTTTTTGCTTTTCAAGGAAGGGTCTCACTCTAGCCCAGGCTGACCTGGAATTCACTATGGAGTCTCCGGGTGGCCTTGAACTCACGGTGATCCTCCTACCTCTGCATCCCGAGTGCTGGGATTAAAGGTGTGCTCCACCACACCCAGCTTATTCTTAATGTTTTCATCAAGAAAAATAAACCAGGCATGGTGGCACAACACCTGTATTCCCAGCACTTGGGAGGCTGAGATAGGAAGAATGCTGACTTATTTATTTATTTATTTATTTTTAGGGTTGGGGCTCACTCTAACTCAGGCTGACCTGGAATTCACTACGTAGACTCAGGGTGGTCTTGACCTCACAGCGATCCTCCTGCCTCTTCCTAACCAATGCTGGGATTAATGGCGTGTGTGCCACCACACCTGGCCTGAGAATGCTGACTTCTAAGGCAGCCTGGCTTGCATAGCACCACAGTATCTCAATAATAATAATAATAATAATAATAATAATAATAATAGAAACATGGAAAATCCTATGTCTGCATCTTATTTGCATGTTTATATGCTTGTTATTATTGTTTTTATTTAAGAACTTTATGGACTTATTTCAAATTCATATCCCCCTCACGTGATACTCTTATGTTCCCTCTTTCCCATGCCCATTTCACTAAGAACCCTTTTCAGTGAGGTTATCAATACTATGATTTGTTTTCTTGCTTTTGCTTTTGCTTTTGCTTTTGCCTTAAGCAAACTGAGACACGGTCTCACTATGTATCCCTGGCTGACCTGGAACTTGCAATACAGACCAGGAGGGTTTCAATTTTCTGGTCATCTTCCCGCCTCTGCCTCTACATGCTGGACATACAGACCCGAGCCGCCATTGCCCACTGCTTTTTTTTTTTTTTTTTTTTTCTGGAAATCACTATTGACAACCTCAGAGCACAAGACCACGTTAAGTGTTCCTAATATTCAGAGATGTGCTCCAAGCCTTGCATAGTTAGGAAACAGGACTATTTTTTTTTCCCTGCACATCCACAAGAGGTTTTAGTTCATTTCAGGGTCAATTTCAATTAACCAAGATTAACCTATAAAATGAACCCTAGGACGTAGAACAAATATGCGCTTGATTAAAAGGTGAATTCTGGCTTCAAAGATGATGGATTTATTAATTCAGCACTTCTCCTCGGCCTCACACCACCAGGGCTACCAGTTGATAATCAGAGAGTGCCTAGTTAGCATGTAATAGGATCAGGGAACTCTGGCTTCAGGATTCAAGGGCCTGACTAGAGTTAACAGTTTCAGTCGGGACTAAAGAGCTAAGACTGCCCGTCAGGAGATCTTGACTCCTCAGTAATGCTCAGAAATCAGAACCGTAATCCTAGCGAGGCATTTTTAAATTGGCCATCAAGATAAGGAGTTCTCTTTGCTAAACCCATCCTTCTTTTCTATGGCTGTAATACGTCCCATCGAGATTAGAAACACTTCTGCTTCCTCAAGACGCCTTTCACACTTCGGCTCTGAGCCAGGAGACCTGAAGTTTAAAACGGTCATCTTCTCCTCCGTCTTTAATATCTGTATTCTTCAACAATCACCCCAACTGATCTCGTTTGTCAGCGCAGGTAGAAGCGCAGGTCTCCATCTTCTTCATTGCGTGCGTGCATGTTTAAGCCAGAGGTCAATGTTGACTGCCTCTCTAAGTCACATTCCACCTGTCTTCTAAGACAGTCTTTTTTCATTGAACCCAGAGCTCACTCATTTGGCAAGATTAGCTAGCAAGCAAGCCCCAGAGACCCTCTTGCCTCTCCCTCCCCAGTAGTGGGAGTATAAGCCCATGTCTCTATGCCAGCTTTCATGTGAACACCGGGCAACTGAACGCAGGTCCTCACGCCTGTGCAGCAAGTACTTTGCCCGCTGAGCCCTCTCCCCAGGCCCCCCAGTCCTCTTCAAAAGCCTCAGAAACGGGGCTGGGGAGGTGGGTCAGTGGCTTGTGGTTCTTATTGGCAAAGCTTGAAGATGCTGGTCAGTTCCTCAGGACCCACAAAAAGCCAGATACACAAAGTGGCACATTCATCTGGAGTTCATTTGCAGTGCCAGGAGGCCCTTGCATGTCCATTCTCATTTCCTTTCTTTCTCTATGTCTCTCATAAATAAATAATAAATAAATAAAGTACGATCTAGAGATGGGTTGAGGCCTTGCCTGATGTATCTGGCCTCTGCATGCAAACACACAGGGCATGTGAATCTGCACGAATATGTGCATATGCCACCCAAACATCACACACACACACACACACACACACACACACACACACACGTTTATTGTTAACATATTAATAAGGTAAAGGTATAGCACACACATTTTAAACAATGACAGTACAGCACAGCTCAGGGCACTTTCTCCACAGTCAAGTGATTTCCATAGAATATATCAATTGTTGCCAAACTCTTATATCCATAGCCTGTTACCTCCAGCAGTCACTCACAGCAACCATTCATGCTAACATTTTCATTTATGTCAGCCAGTGAGGTGAAAAAAAAATTCCCTTTTTCTTTAGTGATGTGGGGGACTTAGGGTGAACTGGATAAGAGGTTATTGGAAGGTCTCGGGAGACGCCCTGGCTTGCAGAGCTTGCCATCCAAGTTCAATTCTTCCGTGTAAAGCTAGTTTGAATCAGGAGGAAAGTGGTGCGCACATCTCTCTGACCAAAGAGAAAGGAGAAAAATAATACATGAAAACTTTTGCAAAAGAATAAAAGAGTTTATTGGAAACATTTACTCAGATTGTTTTTTTTGAATGGTTGGCAATGTGTCCGCTTGCAGTCTTGGTCAAGTTCAGTTCCCGTCACCAACATTCTCTCCTTCACGTTCTAAAGTTTAGCCCAGGGCTTAATAACTACGGCCTTTTGGAAAAATTTGTCCTTCCACCCATTTAAAGTTTTACTGGAGCACAGAGATATACATTTGCATATTGTCCATTTCTGCTATCACATGCCAATGTCAGAATGACTGAAGTAGATGTGATTGAAGTCATATACTACATGAACCAAAATATATTCATTACCTTACTAGATACAGAAAAAAAAACTTTACCAAACATAGGCTAAGTAGGCAGAAGGGGACTGGGGAGATGGCTCAGGGGTTAAAGATACTCACTTACAAAAAAAAAAAAAAAGGTTAGAATGCAACAGACAAATGGAAAAGTGGTACCTGAATTTTCAGACACAGGTAACGGGGCTTCTATAGAGATGAATGACTTGGAAAAGAAGATCTGGAATCCTCTAGAACAACGATGTTGAGAAAAGAGCTTTGGTTGGTCTATGCAAGGCTTCTGAAATTCTAAGAACTATAGCAGACCGTTTATCCTGGCAGAAGATGTTCATTAGGCAAATGTTATAAATGGAAAGAAACATGAAAGAGGAAGCCAGCCAACCCTGGAAGGCTACAAATGTTCTCTCTGTCCATAATTTCATTACATTCGCTTTGGAACTTCATAAGTACCAAGAACTGGGCAACTGCCAGAAACAGCCAGGAAACGATTAGCACACAAAATCCCATCCAGCCATCCACCTTCTCTCTTCTGAAGCACAAAGGGCTTAGGTTTGAAGGGGAGTTGCAAGTCTATTCCAATTTCCACAGTTATTTTTAGGTGTTCGTAGAGCTTGTGAAAAGGTAAAAGTAAAAGGAAGATCACACGAGCAACCGGAGCCATGTGTGGCCCTCAGGAATAACAGATGTCTCAGAAAGATAAATGGGGTTGCCATGGAAAATTGACAAGGGACTCAAAACGCAGGTAGAGAGTTTGCTTATCACTTCTCTGGATATGCAATATAATTTTTGCTGCCATCAGAGACAGACAAACCTTCATGTTGTCTCTGAGGCATTAAATACATGGCACGTTTAATATTACAATATCTATATTTATACTGCTGAAGAACTGGTGAAACTGGAATGAGAGCCCCCATCAATCTGCTCTTCATAAGCATTGTGGACTGTCAGTACCATCCTGCGGTACCCAGGAGGACTTGAAAGGATCATGACATGCACCAGATATAATTCGAGGGAGGGCCAAGGGGCTTCCCAAGGGACTTCACTGGAGTGAAGCCCCGTTCTCACTTGACTCACAGCTCTTACTGAAGGTTTATTTTTTATTTATTTATTTATTTATTTATTTATTTATTTATTTTTGGTTTTTCGAGGTAGGGTTTCACTGTAGCCCAGGCTGACCTGGGATTCACTATGTCATCTCAGGGTGGCCTCGAACTCACGGCGGTCCTCCTACCTCTGCCTCCCGAGTGCTGGGATTAAAGGCGTGCGCCACCACGCCCGGCTTACTGAAGGTTTAGAAAGGAAAAGCTGCGGGGATCTAGGCACAAGACCCATCACGAGTTTGCATCAGCCCAGATCCTGAGTTGTTGACGGATGTTTGCAGGAAATCTTTGGAGACGCTGAATTCCTTCTGTCCTAGGAACTCCACTCGAGGTGCACAGTTTTCCTTGTGCCCAGGCTTAGCCTGTGCAGAGATGAACCTGTTGTGAACGAGCTTGATATCCACAGCGGACTTGGCTGCAAGACAGATCCTCCTGAAGTCGTCATCACTAATTGCCTGTGTCTCATTATGTTCCAGTTCTCGTGATCCTCTTTCTCATTTGCATTTGATGACTGAAGTTTGTTTCATGGCAGAGCATCGTGTGACCCAGGCATACGCCTGAATTACAAAACACAGATTGAAACATTAATACAGAAAAATTATGAAAATAGTCACTGTAAGGTCACATACATGACCTGGAACACGGTTTTGAATAGTTTGATTGTTATCAATAATCAAGGCAGAATTTGGGAAGATAGCTCAGTGGGTAGAGTGTTTGCTATGCAAACACGAGGACCTGTGTTTGGGTTCCTGGCATCCATGTAAAATGCGGAGCATGGTGGCATGCGCCAGCAAACCCAGCCCTGGACAGGTAGATGTGGGGAATCCCCGGAGCTCGCTAGCTAATCTAGCTGAATTAGTGAGCACTGGGTTCAGCAAAAGACCCTATCTCAAAATAAAATAAGGTGGAGAGTGACGAGGAAGACCACTGACACTGACCTGTGGCCTACACAAACGCACTGCCACCTGCACACGCAATGCACACCTGTGTGTACACATATACTTGTGCATACCACATACACACACATACACAAGTAAAAGTACAGAGTTAAAAAATCCTCCTGGGGAATTCCTCAAGATTAAGTATGAAAATTCTTAGAAATCTGTCTGAAATATTTGATGCATTTGACTTTTCAAGATTGTATTTGTGGAGTGTCCGGGGGAAGCACAGAGAACCTGGGATGGTAGAGGAGTCAAATTCTGCATCTCTCTGTGACAGACAAGCCAGCTGCGGAAACAGCCCAGCTAGTGTTTATCTCCTCGAGGTAGGAGGAAAAGCTACTTCAAGACCAAGTTGAGCCATCACCGTCATACGGCCTAACACAGTTTTAGGCTTCAAAACATAAGCATTAGATAACTGCACTTTCTCAGTCCTGAGGGGAACCAAAGGCTAAAGTTCCAGCCTATTGTTACGGGGGCACTTTGATGCACTCTGACATGATTGGAAATGGACAGTGTAGGAAGCTCTCAGGAGAGCAGGCTCTCAGAAAGCTGAAAGACAATTTTGCAATCTTGGTAAGTGTGTGGATAAATTCAAGTCCCTTTCTCAGCCTCTGGGGCTTTGTCATGATCATATCTTTACACTTAAGGAGCAACTTTTTCTCAAAAGGTCTTCAGGTATTTCATCCACTGTATAGAGTGAGGAGGAGCAGGGAGAGGAGAAGGAGGAGGGGGAGGAGGAAGAGATAGGAGAGGAGGGGGAAGAGGGGGAGAGATTTCGTGAAAATATTTGCTCTATTCTTCAGCCCAGGCTGTCTTAAAAATGAAAGAAACTGAGGGGCTCAAACAACAGAAATTCATTTTGTTCCCATTCAGAGACTCCAAATCTAAGATCCAAGAGGCAGATGTCCAGAGTCTACAGGTCTAGCTTCTCCCCAGGTCTCTCCTGGCCTTGCAGCGTATGGTCCTCTGCCTGTGTGCTCATGTGGCTTTATGCTCTGTGGCCACACACTGCTGACAGCTCTCCCTTTTCTCGTAAGGATGTTACGTCTATCCAATCGAAACCCCATCTTCATGACTTGTAATAATGGGATGTTAGAACTTCAACATATGAAGTGAGATGAGGTGGACAGGGGATGACTGAGGGTGGAGACACAGTTTAACCAATAACACGTCATGAACAGACCAAAGCACCCTATGAACGAGGTAGAACATGAAAAAGAATAATTTACCAAGAAATCATCTAACCTGTCACTCACAAATGGCAACGGCAGGAACACATAAAAGCCTTACAGAGAAGGTGACAGATGGATTCCAACCCATGAAAACGTCATCATCTCCAAACATGGTGGCTCACATCTTTAGTTGTCCTACTCAGGGGACTAAAGCGGAGTGATTACCAGTGGATCTAAGCCGAACTTGGCTACCCAGTGAGTTCTAGCCAGAGCTGCAATGCATAACCCTGTCTCAAGGAAATCAAAGAACATGGAATTACATCTAATGTACTGTTTAATTAAATCATTTAAATGTCAGCTGTGTGATAGTTTACATTATTGTGACTCTAAAACCAGTATATAAAGGCACTATTTTCCCCAAATATTATTTTAAAAAAAAAACACAGTACAACAGAATTTACATGTTTGACTGCTGCTTGGTAATTCTTATGAACAGCAGATTTGAGTTGTTCAATGGAAACTCAAATAAAAGTGAAAAACTGTGCATGTCTAGTCATTCTTTTAACCATTCAGTAAATATGTTAGCTTCCTCTTTTTGTTGCTATGATCAATTACCTGACAAGAAGCAGTTTAAGAAAGGAAGAATTTGTTCTGACTTACTGTTCAAGGGGATACAGCCGGCATGGTGGGGCAGGTATGGCGGCAGGAGGAGGCTGGTCACATTGTGTCTACAGTCCGGAAGCAGAGACACAAATGCTGTGTTCAGCTAGCTTTCTCTTTTCCTATGCATCTCAGAATGCCCAGGCCATGGAATGGTGATACCCACAGTTCAGGAGAGTCGTTATAGCTCATTTCACCCAATCTAGAAACACCCTTACAGACATGCCCAAAGATTTGTCTCCATGGTGATTCTAAGCCCTGTTGATAACTGAGATTAACTATCACAAGCACTAAACAAATAGTGAGAAACTATGATGTATTCCTAGTTGTTTACAAAGGTTCTTTCTGTTTATGTTAGAATGGTCTGTAATCATAAGTTATTGTATTGATTTCTAAATTGGTGCTACATATGAGAGCATCTAGCATAAAACCATCAGTAGATTGATCATATGTGGACAATAAGTATTAGAATCAGAGTGCAACTTTTGCTTAAGCAAAAATGCATGCATTTATTTTTTTAAAAAAATACCGTAAGAATAGCCTCATTAGTATTTTCTGTTGGCAGTCCCGTCTTGCAGCCTCCAACATTGTTTTAATGCAGTGTGACTTTATAAAGATGACTTCTACAGTCATCCATATGTTAAATGAGATAATTCTACTGTACTTAATGGAGCAGGGGAAAAAACTTTAAATACAATAAAGCACTTTAAAAACCTAGGATAAATATTTCTTAGGTTTAATTTATAATTTGTCCTCAAACATTCCCAGGCTACATAACAAAGTTATGAAAACAATCACAATATTGAGGTGGTATTTTGCTTTTAAATATATTTTTATTTTGGATTATTTGCTATAGCTATCAACAAAATTAGATATGAATAGCTCTCCCAGATTGCACTTTGCGAGTTACTTCCATGATGTGTGTGCATGTGTGTATGTTTCTTTGAGGTGTAAATATTATACTTGTAGAGGCTGGAAAGACGGCCCAATGGTTAAAAGCACTTGCTCTGCAAGCCTGCTGACTGCATTTCGGATCCCCAGAACACACCGAAGCTGGATGCAAAAGTGAAGCTAGCATCTGTAATCCCAGCACACCTGCGGCAATCAGGAGGCATCAGTAGGTTCCCAACACCCCATATCAACTAGTCTCACCTACCCAGGAACAAGCAACAAGAGAGAGACCCTGCATCAAACAAGCTGGAGGGACAGAACCAACACCCTGAGGTTGTCCTCTAACCATTATATGCATACCATGACACATGTGTGCCCATGCACATACATGCATCATAGAGAGAGAGAGATTGATTACATTTGTACACTGATCTAAAATCAAAATTTCAATCATTTGTCAATCTATTTTCCTATACACTTAACGTTCACGCACAGTCTTTATTGTATCTGCCTTTCCAAGTTCGCTAGGTTTCTTAGTGACTGGGAACCAACCACACTCTTTTATGCCATAAAGAAGTACCTGTGGTTACGGTTCTGGCCTGTGATGAATGCCTCTGACCTTTATCCTGGAATGACAACTTGATGGAGCATCTGTGGTTATGAGTCACATATTGTTTTCTTTTGGAATTGTACAGAGTCGGTTCTTCTATTCCAGCTCTGAGTGCTGATATGGAAAACTTCAAAGCTAGACTAGCATTTGCCACCCCCTGCCACCTTTCTGGTGTCAGAGTGCCTGAAGAATTTCTTTCTTTTTATTTTCCAGTACATTTCAAAAGCTTAACCAGGATGGGTCTGAATGTCAATCACTCAGAATGTCTATTTTTTTCTTCTAAAATAAATTGTTTTTCTGTCCAACTTGTAGATCAAGTTCACCCTTTTCAAGGCATGTTTTTTTAATGCCTTCCTATTTCATTTATATCTCTTACCTTGGCAGGAAACACTCAGGAATAGAATTATCCTGAGATTAAGTTAGTTTCTCCATATCACAAAGTGGATTTTTTGTTTCTAGATTGGTTTACTCATTCTGCTGATTTCCTCGTAATTGTCTCAAGACTTTCCTGATGTCAGTAATTCTATTGTCAATCATGTTTATTGTGGCTCCTGTTATATAAAGTTAACTTAGCATATTTGTAACAAAATATTTTTCTTTTAAATATGTCATCTCAATTATGTAATCCCCATATTTATAATCTACACGTTCATTGAAATTAGGTTCATGTCATGCTAAAGTATAAAACATCCATGGAAAAATTACTTCTGTTCTTGGGTTTCTCTGTTGTTGTTGGTTTTTTTGTTTGTTTGCTTTTGTTTTCAAGGGTAGGGTTTCACTCTAGCCCAGGCTGACCTGGAATTCACTACGTAGACTCAGGGTGGCCTTGAACTCATGGCAATCCTCCTACATCTGCTTCCCAAGTGCTGGGATTAAATAAGGTGTGCGCCACCATGCTTGGCTTGGTTTGTTTATTAATTCTGGAAGACCCTCTTTATCGTTTTGTTCCTTCTGGGTTGGTGAACCAATTCACATGCCAGGAGGGTGGCATGCCCAACCTCCACTCCCAAAACGATCCTCCTCTCAGGACTCTCCTCTTTTCCTCTATCCAGAGTCACCTGACTATTCATTGTATCCTCTGTGATGTCCCTTATAGTAACACAGTAATAACAAGAAAAGTATTTCCCTTGGTTCTGTGATGTGACCGCAAATTATCGAACCTGGGGAAGAGTTCAGGGACCCCCCCCCCTAATTTATATCCAGGTCAGATAAGGTGGAAGAACCCTGGGGACCTCCTGCCTGCCAGTTGTCTGAACAAGGAGTCAGCCTTGCAGGACTGCAGGCTTCACCTGGGAGTCAACGATGGCTCCCAGTAGTTGAAGATTCAGAATCAAAACTGAGTTGTAGGACATCATTTGTAAACCTGGTGGTTGGTGGGGAACAGGCACATAGTTTCAGAGTTCTAAGTGTTGGCTGTGCATGGTGGCACACGCCTTTAATCCCAGCCCTCGGGAGGCAGAGGTAGGAGGATCGCCGTGAGTTTGAGGCCACCCCGAGACTACATAGTAAATTCCAGGTCAGGCTGGGCTAGAGTGAGACCCTGCCTCGAAAAAAAAAATCAAAACAACAAAAACTGTTGTAAAGAAAAAGCGTCAACCAAACAAAGTGCCGCACACCTGTAATCCCAGCACTTGAAGGGTTGAGGGAGGGGAATCAGGAGTTCTAGACAAGAGAGGGCTTCCTAGTGTCCTATCACAAGGAAGATCATTCATCTCGTGTGTCAGGGTTCTCTAGAAGAACATAACTGATGAAATCAATGAATACTACAAAAGGGACTTCTTAGGTATGGGTTGGGTGGTCCAATGGGTTGGGTGGTCCAACACTGTAGAGGCCGGGAGCCCTGAGGACGATGTCTCAGCAGTCCCAGTGTGGCGGGGAAGGCCCGGAGGATGCCTGAAGAGCTGCTGGTCCTCAGCCCACGTCGGGAGGCCGGGCCGCTGAAGCTGGGTTCCAGAGAACCATGGCAGCAACAGGGGGACGCACACCCTAGCAAGCAGCAAAAGAGCGCAAGCAAAGCTTCTCCCTCCCACTTCTTTCAGCCAAGGCCACCCTCAGAAGGAGCTGCTAGGCTGGGGAGGGCCTTCCTCAGTTAATGCTTCCAGGAAATGCCCTCACAGATGCGCCCAGATTGACTCCTGCTCCAACTGCATTGACAGTCAAGGTTAACCGTCACACCTTGCCGAAACGTTTTTCCATTTACATATTTGTGGCATTAGCCCATGCCTTATCCTTGCTAATTAAAAACTAATGTGTTTGTTTGTGCACATGCCATAGCCCAAGTGTTGAGGTCAAAGGATAATCTTGAGATGTCAGTTTTTTTCTTTCTTTCTTCCTTCTTTCCTTCCTTCCTTCTTTCCTTCCTTCCTTCCTTCCTTCCTACTTTCTTTCTTTCCTTCTTTCTTTCTTTCTTTCTTTCTTTCTTTCTTTCTTTCTTTCTTTCTTTCTTTCTTTCTTTCTTTCTTTCTGAGACAGGGTCTCTCCTTGTCTGTTGTTGTTTAGATGGTCTGTGAGCTTTGGGATTCTCCTGGTATTACAGATACAGGTCACTTTACATTTGGCTTTATGTGGGTGCCAAAGAATCAAACTCAGGTCAACAGGCTTTAAGTGCTGAGTCATCTGCCTAGCACTTTGCTCGTTATTTTTACCTTCTCTAACCCCCTTGGTGTTCGTTTGTTTGTTCCTTTTTATTTTCCCTTTTGGAGGGATATGTTTATTTCATATTCATTTCCTTCAACACACCTTTATGGGATGTCTCTCACCTGATCTAAATCTGTCACGCTCATCTATAATAATCTCTTACCCATCATATTTTAATTCTCCGGTGCTGCTGGGATCTGCCTGCTTCCTCACACATGCAGATGTACTGAGTATATCCAGGCCAGGTGAAACTAGCTATAAAAACCACGTGCTCACTGCAATTTGTGATTATCACGGTAAATGCAGGAACTGGGGGCTCTAACATGATTCAATTCATCATTATAATAACAGATATCCTGGAAGTCTGGGGGCATCTGAGCGTACCCTCCCGTACATTTTGCACATTAGAAGCAGGTTTGTAGATAAAATTTCTTGTGTTCTATCAAGTCATATAGGCAGCATTTTAACTCATACTGGTACCCAGTCTGTGTCTTTATAATTGTTCCTCTAGGAAAAAAGTCTTATATAGCATCATTTATGCTTGCCTCCTGCTGGTGCAAATTCTGCTGTGGGAATCAGGAATCATGAAGGAGCAGAGGTCTACCACCCAGAGAGCTAGACTTTTCCATCATACACTGGCAGGCTCGTACCGATGAAGCACGCCGCCGAGGTCTACCACCCCGGCAGCTGCACATTCCCATCACGCACCGGCAGGCTCATGTTGATGACGCATACATAAAAGTGAGCAGGGTCTTTTTTATTTTTTTTTCTCTCCATTTTTGCTGCTTACTACTTTCTCGACTTTCACTGTGGAATTATACTGGCCTAGAAACTGCCAAGTTGGTGTCCCTTTTTAAAAATTCAGCACACGCTCTCCAGTCATAAAAGCAGAAAGCCAACTGATTCCTGCCTCGGTGAATTTTAAAAGTTCACTGGAAATACTCAAAGGAATAGTCCAAGCTTATTACATGGAGTTGGAGAAGAAAGGCATTCCAGAAATGGGAGGAAGGTAGAATAGTGTCTCCCTTATTTCTTCAGACTGATAAAAACTGACAATGGGTTTGACTCCTCCAATATCCCTCCTCTACACACTATCCTCAATTGCTAATGGTATTATTGAAATTACCTTCTTGTTGCTGACCAGAGGCAGCTCAGGGGAGGAAAGAGTATATTTCTGCTTATACATTTAAGAGGACATTTCATCATGGTGGGGAAAGCACAGCATGAGCAGACAGCTGACTCACATTGCAATGTATCATCAAGGAGGAAGATGCCTGAGTGAGATGGTTCTGAAGACCCAGTGGGCTGGACTCATAAACACAAGGTCCACCCCTAGTGACACACCTCCTTTAGCAAGGCTGTGCCTCCCAAAGGCTCCACAACTTTTGCAAATGGCCACCAGATGGGGACCACGTATTCAAAACACATGAAGCTACGAGGGACATTTCATTCAAGGCACAACTGGCATCAAGTGTCACAATGAATTTGATTTATCACATGTTTTATGAAAAGAATTTCAATAACCTTGGAAGAGTTACTCTTCACAGTATAAAGCAGATGCTTTAAAAATATTAAATAAATAAAAGGATAGTGTAACAGACTGAGTAATGGCCGCCCAAAAGATAGTCACTTTCCAATCACTGGCACCTAGAAGTAAGTGACTTAACTTGCACATGGACGAATCACACTTGGGGTCACATGAAGGATCTCAGAATAATGACATTAGTCAGAAGGGCCCACATTAACCCACGATGGCCACTCTGAGATTTATAAAGAGAAAAGCAGAAGAGTTAAAGGAAAATGGCTAAGATGACCGAGAGGAGACCAGGCAGGCTTTAAGATGCTCCATTGTTGGCTTTGGCAAGAGGAACTGGGGCTGGGGAGATGACTCAGTGGTGAAGTCACTTGCCTGTGAAGCCTGGGGACCCACAATTGATTCTCCAGTACCCATGTCAGCCAGACGCACAAGGTACATGTGTCTGGAGTTCTTTTGCAGTGGCTAGAGACCCTAGAGCACATATTCTCTCTCTCTCCTTATCTATCTATATATCTATCATCTATTTATCTCTCTCTATCTGCCTCTCTCTCTCTCTCAAATAAATAAATAAAATATTTTTTCAAAAAAGAGGAAAAGGCCTCCAGCCAAGGAGTGCAGATTGCTTCAGGAAACTCTTCCAGTAAAAACTGTGGCTTTGGGACCATTTTGTAACTGTGACCTCCAGAAGTGTGAGGTGACACATTTGGCTGTTCTTAAGCCATTGGGTTTGCAAAAAATATGTTACAAATATGTTACAACACCATAGGAAGTGAATACTAACGCATACATACTAAATGCTGACTTGAGAGTCACAAAACATGACTACTGCGGGCACTCTGAGATCAACAGAAGGTTTGGAACCAAACAATAAAACAAACCCAGGGTCGTTTAGGATTCAGAGGAAGTACACACTGCCCACCACCCCCAGTATTAATTATTTTAAAATTTTCTGAAGGAGTGAGGATTTTTCTTTTTCTTTTCTTCTAAAGCCTGTATTACTTCCTCAGAGCTGCTGGAGTACAGGCAGATTTGAGAGGCAGAGGAGCCATTAGTCGTTTCCTGCTGGGCTAGTCCATGGAACGGACGTGCCTCCTCTCAAACTATCACCACTTCCATTTCCTCTCTTCTAAACAATCTTCATACATGATGTAATATGTCCATAATCCTCTCCAATTATATTCTTTTCCAATAACTTATTTAGTGTAGAGAGGGAGAGAGAGAGAGTGAGTGAGATTGGGTAGAAGGGGCACAGCAGGGCCTCCAGCCACTGCAAACGAACTCCAGATGCATGTGCCACCTTGTACATCTGGCTTATGTGGGTCCTGGGGAATCAAACCTGGATTCTTAGGTGCTCACAGGCAAGTGTCTTAACTGCTAAGCCATCTCTCCAGGCAGCTCCCAATTAAGATCTATTGACCTCCTCACTCACCCCCTTCTACCAAAACCCTTCTTTTCTTATCATTTTTTAAAAAATTATGAATATACTTTGTGTGGACACACCACGTGTTGGTACTCTCATTTCCCTCCTCCGGCCCCCATTCTGCTGGGGACCCTCCAGTGGGGTTGCTGGCAGTCTCCATGGGGTTGTGGATTATGAGTTGTAAGAGCAGCAGTCAGTCACTGGGGATGTGGCAATGCCCCTGGGTATGCCATCTCCACCTGTGGCTCTTACAATCTCCCCCTGCCGCCGGCCACACTCTCCACAAAATTCCCTGAGCCATGGTGGAAAGCCTTCTTCTTTCCAACTAGTTGATGTCTCTTTAGAGGGTAGGGGAAGCCTCCTTCCTTGCCCAAGGCAAAATATTGCTGGGCACAGTATTTCGCAGGCCTTGTGCAGTAAAACAACCATTGTGGAGTCACGGACGCAATGGTCACGTCATGTCCAGGGGATATCCATTCTGAATCTTTCCTGGCTCTAATATTCTTTCCACTACCTCTTCTGCGATGTTCTCTGAACCTTGAAGGATGTGATAGAGAGATGTCTCATCTAGTGCTAAGTACTCGACAGTCACTCTCAGAACTCTGATGTATTTTGAGTCTCCCCAGTAGCCACCACCATCTACAAAAAGAAACTTCTCTGACCAAAGGTGAGAGTAGCACTAATCTATGGGCATAAAATATTTAAAGGGCAATTTGACAGGGAAAATATTTCCATTTAGTCAAACAACAGTAGTAGCTTTGCTCCTGGGGTCTATGACCTTCCCAGCCATAGACCTGGGACTAGGTTTCCGGTACCTGGTATGAATGCCCTCCCGTGGGGCAGCTGGTCACCCATAGCTATCACAGCACTGTATCCATGGCAGCATGAGCAATGCCTACTGTGCTTGCCAAATTTCTAACTGAAGCCACACATGAACAAGCTGCTTCTGCCTGGATTATATTTCTCGCTGTAAGGGAAGGACAGTGTTTTCAAGTACACAGATACTATCCATAACCAAGAAATCACATGATGTCATCACGACAGAGAAATGAAAATTCTGTTTCTTCCAAGAGCCCCCTAATGGCCTTCATGGAGAATCCTAGGGAATTACCTGATGTTGAATTTCCTTTCCCCTAAAATAGCAACAAGATTAAGGCTGGAGGGACCGCTCAATCAGTAAAGTGCTTGAGGATCTGAGTTCCATCCTCAAAACTTACATAAAAAAGAGTTGGGGGCTGGAGAGATGGCTTAGCGGTTAAGCACTTGCCTGTGAAGCCTAAGGACCCCAGTTAGAGGCTCGATTCCCCAGGACCCACGTTAGCCAGATGCACAAGGGGGTGCACGCATCTGAAGTTTGTTTGCAGTGGCTGGAGGCCCTGGCGCGCCCATTCTCTCTCTCTCTCTCTCTCTCTCTCTCTCTCTCTCTCTATCGGCCTCATTCTCTCTCTGTCTGTCACTCTCAAATAAATAAATAAAACAGAAAATTAAAAAAAAAAGAGTTGGGAGGCTGGAGAGATTGCTTAGTGATTAAGGCACTTGCCTGTGAAGCCTACAGATCCAGATCCAATTGCCCGGTACCCATGGAAGCCAGATGTACAAGGTGGTGCATGCGTCTGGAGTCTCTTTGCATGGCCAGGGACCCTGGCATGCCCATTCTCCCTCCCCCTCCTTGTCACATAAATAAATAAAATAAAATATTTTTTAAAAGCTTTGGCATGGTGGAGCACTGTTTTAACCCCAGTGCTTGGGAGATGGAGAAAGAAGGACTCCCAGGTCTCCCTGATCAGCCACCTAACCCACGTGGTGATTTTGAGCACAGTGAGAGACCCTGTTCAGAAAGAGACCAAAGGGGGCACTGGAGAAGATGGCTTAGCAGTTAAAGCGTTTGCCTGCAATGCCAAGGGACCCTGGTTCCATCCCCCAGGACCCACGTAAGCCAAATGCACAAGGAGGCACATGCATCTGGAGTTCGTTTGCAATGACTAGAGGCCCTGGTGTGCCCATTTTCTCTCTCTCTCTCTCTCCCTCTTTCTCTGTCTCAAATAAATAAATAAAATATATATTTTTTTAAAAAGAGACAAAGGGGGTAATGGGAAGGGATTAAAATCAAATTAGATTATTTCTACATATTAATATTTTCTATTTTAAAAGGTGGTTGGGACTGGGGAAATACCTCAATGGATAAAACATTTACTACACAAGTCTAAGGACTAGAGTCTGGCCGTTACCCATCTGTAATCCTAGAGCTTGGGATGTAGACACAGAGGATCCCCGGGGCAAGCCAGTGAGCTAGATGAGCTGAACGGGTGGGTGCGGGTTCAAGTAAGAGACCTTATGAACTCAGTAAAGTAAAGTGGAGAGGGATCAAAGATGACACACAATGTCAACTTCCAGCCTCCACATGCATGTGCACACACACACACACACACGGTGGAAAACCTAATAAGCACAGCTTGAGCATCGCTGGTTCTGATATCAGCTTGCACTGAGTGATGCCTCCTAGATCTGTCCACCTAGCTGATCCATTACACTGCTCTCATTCTGTCATGTCTGGCAGGGAACACTTCTGATGGCTTCTTCTTCCCCTATAAATCAAAATCTCTTCTGCCCAATCCCTTCATATAAACAGCCTATTGTTGGGAACCAAAGCACCTACTACAGAGAGCTCCTTACTTAAATTGTGAGCTGGGCGTGGTAGTGCACGCCTTTAATCCCAGCACTCGGGAGGCAGAGGTAGGAGGATTGCCATGAGTTTGAGGCCACCCTGAGACTACGGAGTGAATTCCAGGTCAGCCTGAGCTAGAGTGAAACCCTACCTTGGAAAAAAAAAAAAAACAAAAAACTGTGGCTGTTCCAATAGGAATCTCAGGTTTTTCTCATAGGCATAGTATTTTATAAGACTCTAACATAGCAAGACTGGCCTGAAAAAAAAAAAAAATGCCGATGAGCCTGCAGAATACTCAGTGTACTTGCTACTTCCATAACACGCTTCTCTTGCCCTGGACCCATAGTGAGGAAGCATGGTGAGCTAGGTTCTCCTTTGGGTTGCCAAATGAGTATTCACAAAGACTTCTTCCCAGGGAGGGTGGAGATAAGATTCAAAGCAATATCATGAATCAATGTGGAAAGTTCTAACTGGGAAAGAAATTGCAAACCTACATCCCTCATGCCTCATTAATGCCTTCCAGGGGACCACAGCTCTTCCAGTGAATTGCAAACTGCTTATGACCTGAATATGAAAAGGGTTAGGCAAGCACTTATTGTTATGCCCAGTTCTCGGTGCCCCCAGTGACCACCAAGGAGAACCAAACACGTATGCAAGGACAAGGAGCTTTATTTGGGGCTTAAGCTCAGACTCTTGACTTCGCCAACGCAGTGGATCCGTACAAGATCCCTGAGCAGCAGGGGGAGCAGGTTTTTTATAGGGATTTGAACAAAGAAGTAGGGGAATGGTTACATGATTGGTAGATTTAAGTAGTAACTGCACTTGTATTTTTCTGATAGGCTTAGGATTCTGGGGGGCAGGGATGGTGGGCAGGGGGCTAGGGGAATTTCAAGCAGATTAGGTAACTTTTATTGTGATTGGCTATGTGTGTTTGAGGAACTTAAACAACTTGTCTTATGACTATAGAAATGTATGGCATAAGCAGCTTGTGATCCTTTTTCAGTAACTGTTAAATTCTTATTTAAACCTTGCCGGGAAACAGAAACTTAGGCCTACTGGTGACTCTGAAGCCTGTCATGACATCCCTCTGGTTCCTGAGTCCTTCACTTATCTGGGACGTGGAAAACACCATTGCACCAAAACACACATAACATATTTTCGTAATTTTCTGGTAGCATTAAGAAGGTGTCACTTGAGGTGTAGGAAGTAACTCAGTTGGTGGCATGTTTGGTTAGCATTCATGAAACTCTGGGAATTTCCTCCTCAGCAGTCCTGGGCTCTACCCCCAGCCCTGCATAAGCTGGGTGTGATGGTGCACATCTGGAATCCCAGCACTTGGGAGGTGGGGGCAGAAGAATTATAGAAAGCCAAGGTCATTTTCAGCTATATGGTAAGTTCAAAACCAGCCAGAGGTACATGAGGCCCTGTTTCAATAAATAAAATAATTTCACAAACAAGATGTCCCTTGTAACTAACCATTTCCTATGTGATGGAGAGAGGATGGATGAGTATCTCTCCTCTCCTCTCCTCTCCTCTCCTCTCCTCTCCTCTCCTCTCCTCTCCTCTCCTCTCCTCTTTCCTCTCTGTCACTGGGCTATTTCTGTTTGACTTTTGCTCCCTCCAAACTCTTCCCACTATCATTCTTCTTTGCCCTGAGGCCGGTTCTGATGTCTAGAAAGACCTTTATCTGTATCTGTCACAATCTTAGGCATGTTTCAGAGCCTGTCTCAGGCCTCATTTGTTTTTGTCCTCTACCCAAACACAGAGTTATTCTGAAAACCCACCATGTAGCTGATTTTATGAGACTAGGGCCCAATTCTCCCCACCTTGTTGCGTCCCATCGCTCTGCTATCAGTGAACTCCATCCCCAAAGCCACAATTGATGAAGAAACCAGTAGCGCACCCACCCGGTGTCTTCTCTCCTTGGTTATCCTGTGTATACCTCTTCCTAACCCTCGTGAGCTACAGCTACTGTGATAGACCCTTTCCTTGTCCATCATGAGTTACATGGATAGGCCTCTTTGTATTGCCAGAGTGCATTAGCTTCCTTAACGCTGAGGCAAAACTCCTGACAAGACGTGGTTTAGGAAGGAAGGGTGTGCTTTGGCTCACAGGTTGAGAGCGCAGTCCACCATGGCAGAGAAGACACGGCAGTTGAAGGGTGAGTCAGAGCTGGTGCCACTGTGTCTGAAACTAGCAAGCCGGGGCAAACAGGAAGTGGTGCCCAGGGCTTATAAAACCTTCAAGGCAGACTGCCGGCAGTGATCTACTTCCTCCAGCAAGGCTCCGCCATCCGAAGGTTTCCACAACCTTCCCAGGTAGCGATCAGCTGGGGCCATTCAAGCACAGTGCCTCTAGGGGGCGATTCATATTTAACTCACAACAGAGAGGAGCTGTGAAAAGCAACCTCCTTTGTCTACTAAAGACAGTAAGAGGAGAGGAGACTCCACCGCGATGAGACTAAATCATTCTCCACGACAACTTTATTCTTATATTTCCTGGGGTCTAACTGAAGGTCGGCTTTCTCGTAAGGTAGGATGCATGGCTGTAACTTACAAACAAGAGTGGTGGTCTGTCCATCTCTTCTAAATTTTTGTATTACCGACCCAGCAGCCAGATCTTATCTTTGTACCATTCTGTTGCACATGAATGACCCCTTTAACATAGATTTTTCTCTGATTGGATTATAGGACTGAAGGACTTGCAGTACTCACATTTAGCAAAATACTTAACATCATTATGGAAGAAACCTCAGGAAATGTTTGGTGGTTGATTAATGGAAGGTCTCCTGAAGCAGACAAGTTGCATTGTTAGTACACGTGATTGGATATTATCAGTCTCCCATGGGGTACATGCAGAAAGTACACAAGTCAGTAGATTAAAGTCTTGTCTCTTTCTTTGTCTCTGTGGAATTGTTTAAACTACTTCACCTTTCTGACCTCAAGTCTCCTCCTCATATTTTAGAGGAGGAATAATAATGTCTAAATTATAAAACTCTGAGTTGTGAGGCAAAGAAATTCACTTTACTCTACGTTGAGCAGGAAGGCACTTTTTCTTTTGTTTTGTTTTGTTTTGTTTTACCCAACTAAAGAGGAAGAACAGAGTAGATTTTTTAGTACAGTTGGGTATGGGGAAGCAAGGAGTACCCCTCTCTACTTTTGTCGTCCCTAATTTCCCCATTGCAATACTTCAAGCTTGCATACCCTTACAAATATGTTGTGCCCAAATCAATATGACCACTAGAAGCCCTAGGCTTTCTATTCAGTCAATCTGTTATACAAACCTTTGCTCCCCCCATTGTTATGACACAAATCTCCTTACGTCATTCTTCCACACATTCTAACTTGATCTAATCACTATGGTTGGAGGAGAGTGGATTGCTCTGACTGGTGAAGACTGAATTATGACTCACCTGGGTCACTCACACTGGAACCCTATATATTGCAAATAGAATACAACAGCGGGTAGAATAGCACATCCCCAAACATCCACATCCTTGATCCTGTAAGTGTTGCTGTCTAATGCAAAAATGATTTTTCACATGTGATGAAGTTCTATCTCTTGGGAGCTGGAGGTTCTGCTGGGTGGATTCTGCATGAATCTGTCTCAGCACAAGGCACTCACAAGGGGTCAGAAGTGAGAGAAGATGGAGATACACATGGCGGCTGCTGTCCTTTGCTTTCTTCTGCCCTCTTAGTTATGCCTGTGGATCTGTGCACGAAACTAACAGCAGGCAGATTAATAGGAAAAGGGGCACAGGCTTTAAACAAAAAGTTGGGGCTGGAGAGATGGTTTAATGGTTAAGGCACTTGCCTGTAAAACCTAAAGAACCGGGTTGGATTCCCCAGTACCTACATAAGCCAGATGCACAAGGTGGTGCATGTGTCTGAAGTTTGCTTGCAGTGGCTGGAGACCCTAGCATGCTCTCTCTCTCTCTCTCTCAATCAGTCTTTCTTTGTCTCTCTCTTTTCCTTTGCCTCTTCCACCCTCTCTCTCTCTTAATAAATAAATAAAATATTCAAAAAGCATACGTTATGTGCTTAGGTTTTCCACAGAAAAGAAGTGAGAATCCCAAGCTGGCAATGGGACATAGGAGCTTCTACGCCGCTGCAATACTGGGAGATACATCAAGGGACACAGCCAGACAAAGCACAGTGGTTAGGGGCCAGGGAGGCGACTCAGTGTGTGCAATGTCCACTTTGCAAGTGTGAGGGCCAGAGCTCAAATCCCTAGATCCACTCAAAGCTGGAGGCAGCCACACATGTCTGTAATCCCAGGGCTCCTCAGACAAGATGGGAAGCAGAGGTAAGAGAATCCCGAAGCACGCAGAGCAGGTAGTCTGGCATACACAGTGGTAAACAAGGGGCCCTGCCTCCATCAACACAGAAGGTACAGGCCAACACTGAGGTTGTCCTCCACATGGCCACTACGACATGTGTGTAGTAGCACACACACATACACGCACACAGAATTTTTTTTTCCTCTGGTTCTGCGAGGCAGGGTCTCACTCTAGCCCAGGCTTACCTGGAATTCACTATGGAGTATCAGGGTGGCCTTGAACTCATGGCAATCCTCCTACCTCTGCCTCCCTCAGTGTTAGCATTAAAGGCGCGCACCACCACACCCGGCTCAGAATTATTTTTAAGTAGGAAAAATATCACTAGGAGATGGCTCAGCAGTGAAAGGTTCTTGTTTGCAAAGCTGGACTGCACAGAGTTAATTTCCCAGTACCAACATAAAGCCAAACACAAAGTCGTACATGCAACTAGAGTTTCTTTACAGCTGCAAAAGATGCTGGCCCATGTGCCTACACACCCCCACACACATGTAAATAAATAAATAAACTTTTAAAAGAATAAACAAGGAGGATTGGGTTTTCAGATCCTTGTAGTCCTAGATTTCTGGGTAAACAAAGCATAGCAAAATGAAGATAATTATTAGATAATGATAGAAAAACTACCAGAGTCAGGACAGGACAAGTTTTAGGGATTTTCTGCTTTTCAGACCAGAGCATTGGAGAATCAAATACTTTATTCCACCTCAAGAAGTAAGAGAAATAGGACACATGCACTTGATGGCAAGAGTACATTCTGAGCCACAGAGCTATGGGATTTCTTTAAAAAAAAACAACAGGTAGAGTACTTTGAGTATAGAACCAAAATTGGGACCATGAAATTTCTAGATGAGAAATTTCAACAAAATATAATTTCTGTCTCCATCCTCCCATGCCATTCCCTCTCTGATGACCACCTAGTTAGGAATCATTGCAGAGGTAGCTTTTAGTGTAATCGTAATGGTGGTTATTGTATACTTCTCGGGGACCATCACCCCTCCCACTCTCTCGCTTGTCCCCACTGGAGCCCATCTGTAGACATTTCCCAGCTCCTGTCCTGAAGGGATATGTGGAGTGATTCCAATTTTGTCTTCAGGAAGGTGTAGAAAGGGTGAGGTGTCTCCAGTTCATTTATCATGTGGGAGTTTCTGCCTCTTCAAGGGATCAATGAGTACTCTGAACAAATGGATTGGCTGTGGCTACTTGGTCAAGGACTGATAAAGGAATAGAACAGGGAAGGGTATGCCGAGAGGCATCTAGAAGGAAAGTGGACTGACCTGCTTAGAAAAGACCTATGTCTATGAACTTCAGAAAGCTTAGGCACGAGTGCTTTCTTCCTAAGAAAACCCTGCTCCTTTCTAGCTGTGGAATGCCGCGATCCCAGCCATTTACATGTGTAACATTTTGGAAACATTACTATTCTCAACCAGGTGATTTCTGGCCTTCCAAGTCAAAAAAATCTTTGCTCACTCCCACTACGTCTGAGAGCCACAAGTCAGCACGTTCTTGGAGATTCCTGCCTGGCTGGACAATGCGTATATGTTACCTCACACCATGTTGGAAAGGCTCTCCTTCTGCCGACAGACACTTGGCGTTTTTTGTTCTTTCCTTTTTCCAAGTACCTATGAGAGATGAATGTCAAGTTTTAAACACTGAGAAATCTTTCCTTGTACGCTACCCACAGCTAAGAGGTTTTCCCAGGCTGTACCTTATTCGAATCCATCTTAGTCTTTTTTGATTACAGTGAGCATAAAAATGCACAATGAAATTAATGTCGCCCCTGAAAGTGAACCCCGTAACTAAGCATGCAAGTGCCTTCCATTCCTCAGTGCAGCAATACACATCAATATCCCTGTCAGGAAGGGTTTCCTCCGCACACAAAGCGCCGCCACCGCAAGCGTTTATCTCTGTCACTTAGGCGCTCTGCATTTCAGTTCCCCCCATTAGTGCTTTTTGTCTGGTTAATTATGAAAACCTCTGTCCATGTTTGCCCCAGACTTGGGATTTATCTCTGGATCCACACAAAATCTACCTTCCTGATTGTACCTCTCTCTCTGCTGGAAGGAGTTCGCATGATTCCTGCGGTGGGCTGGAACGAAAACACGAGAACTCTGTGCAACTTTGCCCTCACCTCCCACTCTAGGAACAGTAATGTGTCCCCAAAACCACATGAACAGAAGAGAAAAAAAACTGAGATGTTTGCTTTTCTCTAAAACATTGTTTCTCATCCCTAATTTTTGTGGTTTGAATGAAGAATGTGGCTCGTGATCTGGCTGTGCTGTGAGGGAAGGTTGTAGAGCCCATAAGAGGCGAACCCTTGTTGGAGATATCGACTCACTGGGAGGCGGTCTTTGATATTTTAATATTTTATCCATTTATATAAGAAAGAGAGAGAGAGAGAGAGAGAATTGGCACACCAGGGCCTCTAGCAACTGCAAATGAACTCCAGACACATGTGCCACCTTAAGCATGTGGTTTATGTGTGTACTGGGGGATCGAACCTGTGTCCTTAGACTTTGAAGGCAAGAATATTAACTACTAAGCCATCTCCCTAACCCCTCCCATTTTTTTCTTTTTTTCTTTTTTTTTTAAGAATGTTATGTATTGACTCAAGGAGTAATTATGTCTCAATTGTGGAGAATGGGCTCTTGAGGTTCGGAAAGCCAGTTAAATTTGAACAGGTATTATAATTTTCAAAGATCATGTATGCTCTTAGTGAAATGTAACTGTGACATCACTGTCACAGCACTGAGGGCCACTTCTTCCTCTCCAAACTTTTCCAACTTCCTTGACCAAGAAGAGTAATTTTGGGGCTGGAGAGATGGCTAAGCGGTTAAGCACTTGCCTGTGAAGCCTAGGACCCTGGTTTGAGGCTTGATTCCCCAGGGCCCATGTAAGCCAGATGCAAAAGGGGGCACACGTGTCTGGAGTTTGGTTGCAGTGGCTGGAGGCCCTGGCATGCCCATGCTGGACCTATAATTCTACAGGACCACTAACTAAAGTGTAGTAAACTTGTGACCATAAGTAATTCTTTTCTTTGAGTACTTATAGACAAATAGCCTTTCCTCTGATACATGAACTTTAAGAACATCCTAAATCCCCAACTTCAGTTATAGCCTTTTCTTCATATATGTGTATTTTTTTTTTTTTTAGATAGCCCTCTAAATCATTCTGTAGCTCTAGCCTGGCCTGCCTCCAATACACAGTGATCCTCCTATCTCTGCCTCTGGAGAGCTGGGATTAAAGGCATGCACCACCATGCCTGGCCACATCTGAGTATTTTGATGTGATGAATCACTATAAGAATGGATGAAGAAGTGGAACACTAAATGATTTTGACCTGCCCTTAAAGACTGTCTTTGGATGCAGAGCTACAGACACCGGTTTGTAAGCCCCGGTTCCATCTGCGAGTCGGCCAGATCCAGTCCTGACCACGCACGTGTTTTTGTGAGAGGTGGCATGCTTATTCAAGTTGGCTGCCCTCCACTACATCAGAATACGTGCCATATAAATTCACCAAGGGACTCCCAGCAAGTGTTTCCGATTTATAAACTCTTAGATGTGGTCTACAATGAGTTAATTACTCTTGGGAGCAAAATGCTCTCCTCTAGATCAAAGCAGCATTTAAGATTTATTTGCACCAGTGAAATAATTCACCATAATGTAAGATAATTTCTTCTTAAGGCTGTGGTCTTTCAGAATTGAAAAATAACTCCTCTTCTTAGAAGCCAGGGATATAAGCTGGGGTCAGTTTTCTTGGGAAAGTTTCTAAAAGCAAGAGTTATTTTCAAGTACAGAAGCAAACTGAAGAATAGAAAGACAGGAGAGGGGTAAAAGTGAGGTGATTAATCCAACCAGGGCTAAAACCTTAATCTAGATTGAAACAGCTTGGTATTGATGGAAGGGAACCAAAGGAGTTGAAAACTCTCAAAGAAAATATCACATTTAAGGAAATTTAATATAGGTCTGAGCCGGGAGTGTGGATCAGTGGGAAAAGGATAAAATGTCCACTTCATATGTTAAGCAACTAGGTTATCCAAAACAAATAAAGAAATTGCTTTCGTATATCATACACCTAATTAATTGCTCTTCAATAATCAATTCCAAATGCCTTACCTGCTTAAAAGTGAACTTTAAGGACAAACATACAGGATTAAAAAAAAAAAAAAAGCAGATGCCTTCAAGAGAGAAGATTTCTTAATATAGAAGCAGAAAACACAATGGTTAAAGGGGAAGGCTGCTAGAAACAGGGGAGATGGCTCTGTGGGCATAAGGCATGCGAAATAGGCATGAGAACCTGAGTTCAGATTCCCAGTACCTATATAAAAGCCAGGCACAGTTACGTACACCTGTGATCCCAGTGCGGAGAAAGCGGGTCACTAGCGCTTGCTCACTAGCTTGTAGAAAGCGGGTCACTAGCGCTTGCTCACTAGCTTGTCTACCAGTCGGAGACCCTCTCTCAGAGAACAAAGTGGAAAACAAAAGTAGTAGAAGACACCTGATATTGGCCACTAGCTTTCACACGCATGCATAGCCACACACATATGTGCACCCACACATACTTAAACATTCATGAACTTCACACGTATATCAGCTATGTGAAAATTAAGACACCTTAAGCAAATCACAAGTCACTGAATAAGGTAGTATGTCTACAAAAACATAATTGACAGAGTTTTATAATTAAAAACATAAACTGGGCTGGGGAGAGTGGTTAAAGACACTTGGTTGCAAACCCTGATGACCTGGGTTCAATTTCCCAACACCCATACAAACACAGATGCAAAATGACACATGCATCTGTGATCCAAAAGCACCTATGACTATGGAAAGTGGAGCCGTGAGTATCCAAAGCTCTCCAGCCAATAGTTTGAGCTTCCTTTTCAGTCTGGCAGTTCATCTCCAGGGCAAGAGACCTGTCTCAAAGATTGTGGAGCATAGACTCCTTAAAGTTGTTCTCTGACCTCCGTACACACACACATCATTTTTTAAAGTAAATTAAATTAAGTAAGCCCTATCATCTGTAAAAAAAAAAAAAAAAAAAAAAAAAAAAAAAAAAAAAAGCAGAAAGAAAGAAGAATAAGAAAAGAAAGAAAAACTGGTAGGTTAAAATAGCAAAAGTCCAAGACATACATTTCAAAATAAAAGTAACAGAAATGACCAGTAAAAATACGATGTTCAACCTTTGTTAGGAATCAGAAGGCCTGGATATGAATAAAGCCGAGAGGTTAGCATACATGGAGCTCTGTGTTCAATCTCCAGCACAAAGTAAAAATCACTAGTAATCAAAAAATTCAAGCTGAAAATGAAAATTATTCACCAAATCAAACAACTAGATGAGTGAGAATAGTTTCATTTAAACAAGAATTGCTAATCCAGTGTTTAACAGGAAATACTGTATCCCGATGGCAAGGATGTAAATGAGGAAAACAATTTCGAAAACTAATTATCAAAATAAAGTAAATGTTAACACATGCCACCGTCTCTCCTCCAAAAACAATTACATACTTCAGAAAGAAACCTACACACATGCAATCGTTGCTTACCACAAAACACGAGTCAGCCTGTATTACTTTCTCCTTGCCTTGCATAAAAACCTGACAAGAAGCAATGTAAGTGTGGTGGTTTGAATGCAATGTCCTGAGCTTTAGGTATTTTTTTCATTAAGAATAAGCTTGCTCCTCAGTCTTCAGCAGGTGGAGCCCTGCTGGGGGAGGTGTGTCACGGGGGAGGCGGATGGGGACTGATCATGCTCACAGCCGTAAGAGGTGTGGTTTCAGGGTCAGCTCCTGCTGCCTGGTATAAGCTGTTCACTTCCCTGTCTCTGCTATGGATATATGCTGAAGCAACTGTCCCATCAGCTGTTTGTGGTTGGGTATTTGTCCTAGCAATGAGAGGGTAACTATAACGGTAAATAAATAAATAAATAAATAAATAAATAGAGTTTATTTTGGCTTACACTGTGAAGGTATAGTCCCTCGTTGTTTAAAATTCATGGGTGCAGGAGTGTGAGGCAGCTGCTCACCTTGCCTTTATAGTCAGAAAGTAGTTAAGACAGGAAGGCCAGGCTATCAAACCTCGAGGTCTGAATTCAGTGACTTGCTTTCTCCAACACAGCTGCACCTACGAAAGTTTCAGTAGCCTTCTGAAACAGTGAAACCAGCTGGGGACTAAGCATTGAAATAAATACATGCGTCTATGGGGGACATTTCACATTCAAACCACAGCTCAGCCTGACTCTCTGTGGGGTTTGGTATTGGCACCCTGGGGCCTTTTTCTATAGTGGAGTATTGCTGTGTAAGCGTAAGGGAGCTTATGCTGTACACACCAGTACAAATATGCAGAGATACATAACTAATAACGATGGGTGAGAACATTCGTGCTCAGAATAAAATCACTGTGATTTAGTACATTTTGAATACGTTACACAGCAGGTGTGGTTTCTCACACCTGTAATCCTGGTACTCAGAAGACTAAGGAAGAAGGAGCGCTCATGACTCTGTGGCCAGCACAGGTGATGTACCACGTTCCCAGGATGGCCAGAGCTACAGTAGGCCTCTCTCGAAAAAGTGAAGAATGCGGGAGGCAGAGGTAGGAGAATCGCCGTGAGTTCGAGGCCACCCTGAGACTCCATAGTGAATTCCAGGTCAGCCTGGGCTAGAGTGAAACCCTACCTTGAAAAACCAAAAAAAAAAAAAAAAAAAAAAAAAAAAAAAAAAAAAAAAAAAAAAAAAAAAGAAAAAGTGAAGAATGTATTATTATTGTAAAACATGTAAGTCTAGACAAATGGAAAACTTAATGGGATATTGTTATGAGTACTTACATACATAGAAAACTATGAAGGAAAACACGAGAATGATTAATGACTTTCTCAAGGCTAATTACATCTACAAGGAAGGAGGAGGGGCCTGGTGGTGCAGAGACTTCGGGAGCTGTAAGGATGTGTTCTGTTAGGCTGGGCGATTGGCTCAATGTTGATTTCATTGTTATTCTTTAAGTTATGTAAACATGGTATTTATAATCTTATCTCTGTGATATATTTCAAAATAGAGAACCCTACAATGATAATAGATATCAGGGAAATTCCCTATCTGATGGATAGCTTTTTATAAACTAAGAAAGTGGACAAGATTAAGTTTCATGTCTGAGTGGCATTCAGAATTAACTGCCCCTGTGCTAACAAAAGACAAGCTTGCTTTCTTCCTGTTACCCAAGCTATAAATATGTAAGCAAGGGCTATTTAAAGAGGGAAACAATGCCAGGCAAAGCTCAGAATATTTATTTTTAAAAATGTTTCCTTGGCTTTTGCCCTTTCAGCATAACCCTAAACATCCCCTGGATGATGAGACTCCCATCAAAGCCTTCCCCGCTTGGTTTGATATGCTGGTCCACGTTAAATTATGACCCCTGGATTAATGTGGCTTGGCCGTCAGCGGATTGTTTAGTTATTATTACTACCCTTAAAATCTTTTCCTTCATTTAAATAGAATCAAATCTGAAAGTGTCAACATTTATGAACAAGTAATAAAAACTTCAGAGAGATCCATAATCCTGTTTTAAACACATTAAGGGATCAAGTATTGAACCAACATTTTCTCTCAGAGACCCCATTTCATGAGACTGCATGAAACGATCAAAATCAATAAAAAGATACTGAACTGTGGGTAATTGCTCAAGTATAAATAATAATTTTAAGACAATGTTCTTGGGGTAAACTGGTGCCCAATCAATTGCCCGTTTAGTGGGTAAAACTTCAGGCATTTCATTGAAAAAAAAAATGTGTATCTCCACAGAATCAACACCAAAATGAAGCAAACCATTTCTATCTCTCCCAAACACACACACACACCACACACACACACATATATGCATATGTGTGTGTGTACATATATGTGTATATATGTATATACATAATTGTGTGTAAATCTATAGAATCACTACAAAATCACCTTTATCTCCCATGAATGCCCCCATATATGTGTACATGTATATATGTATATTTGTGTGTTTATCTATAGTAACAATACCAAAATCAAGCAAGTCACTCTTATCTCCCCTCAAGTTTCCCATGCTGTGTTGTTAAATATCCCTCCCTCCACTTCTTAGTTCACTTCCCTGGAGCAACTCAATTCCCATTTTCTGGAATTTATATACACTTGCTTGCATTTTTTTTTTTAGGATTTAATAGGAATGGAACCCTTCCCCAGAACTTATTCTTTGGGAAGGAGTATTTTTGTCGCTTTATTTTTTTAATTAACATGCAATCTAATGAGATTTTATGGCATTTTCGTACAGATTTCATTCTGTTGGTCCTCTTCCCCTACTCCCCTTCTTCTTCTCCTGCATCGCCCCACTCTTGTTTGTATCCTTCCTCTCAAGCAGTCCCCTCTCCACTGTCATGTCATATGGATTCTGTTATCCGATTTTGCCCTCCAACTTCCTTAAATCTTTTGCTCCCCGCCCTTGTGATTTTGGATTACAGTTCTTTACAGATTCTAGATTTTAACCCCTGTGCACTGACAAAGATTTTGTCCCACTTTGTAAGTTACCTTTTCTCTTTATTGGTGGTTTCCTTCTCTGTGTGTACAGAAGCTTTTTAATTTCATGTAATTCCATTTGTCAGTTCTAGGGGTTACTTTCAGTGCTATTGGAGTCCTATCCAAATTCCTTGCCTATGCCTATTTCTTTAAACGTTTTCCCCTAAGAGTTCTAGTACTGGGGGTTGTTTTTAAATTAAAGTTTTTATCTATCTTGAATTAGCTTTTGTGCAGGATGAGAGATATGGACCTAATTTCATTATCCTGCATATACATAGTCTGTTGGGTCAGCACCACTTGTTGAAGAAGCTATCATATTTCCACTATGTGCTTTTGACAGTGTTACCAAAAATTAGGTGGTCATAGCTATGTGAGTTTACTTCTGGGTCCTCTATGTTGTTCTGTTGATTGACATGCCTGATTTTGGATCTGTCTTTGTTACCATGGCTCTGGTTACAATTTGAGGTCAGATATTGCAATACTTTCAAAAGTATTCTTTTGTTGTTGTTGTATAGAATTGGTTTGGCTATCCATAATCTTTTGGTTGCTTCTTTCACTGAGCATAATAATTTTGATATTCATCTTATCATTTTATCAGTAATTTGCTATTCTTCTACTCCTGAGTAATATTCCTTTGCACAGATATACCAAATTTTTTTAGAAAGGACATGCTTTTAATCTAGGTGTCATAGTTTTACATATGATGGTCACATGTATAATAATAACACAAATATATCAGGCTCTTGTTTTCACCTGCTCAAACAGTGATTTTAAATTCTTCACTACACCTTTCCATACCCATTTCTGTGTATTGTCAGGTGTCCTCCTTGAGTTTTTACACATCTAGAATCTGGAAAATATGTTCCTGTACACCTTGATCAAACATTTACAGGAATCCACAAGGCAGCAATCAGCCCGGAACAGTTGAAACCCTTGAGATCAATATATGCCCACACTGCATGGAATTCCACTTGGTTTAGGGAAGTGTTGCACTCTGTCTGAGATTCTAGGCTAAGATGCTTAAGGTTTTCCCCCCTCTATGTCACAAGCACTATGATAGTTTGAGTTAGATGTTCCCCCATAATAAACTCATGAGTTTATTATAAACTCCAGAGTTCAGGGATTACAAGTATGCACATACATCCATCTTCCATACATCCATACATCCATCTTCTCTTTTCTCTTCTGACATGGGTTGTCTAAGTAGGCCTAAATAGGTCTTCTCAGGATATCTGATAATATGTATCAACAAACCGTTCTCACCTCCTCCATCCCTACTATCTGGGTGCCAATTTCCAGCCATTCATTTGCTCTCACATTCTTGAAAGTATTTTCTTCTAGAACATCTTCACAGACAGTTGGGATTTCCTCCCCTCTTCTTCTGTTGCAGTCATCAAGACTGTTACACTGTCATATAAAACCTATATTTCCTTGATAGTAAGTGGAAAATGTTCCTTGGCTCCCAGGCACATGGGCTCCTGTTATACAACCCTTTCCAGATGTCAGATGTGCTTAGATATGCCCAGTTCCAGAGGTTAAAAAAAAATCACCAGATAAGTTAATGGAGCCAAGTCCATTGTGACTTGCACAATTTTAGAGAATATCATATCGCCATAGTTTTAGGAACAATGTGGAAGGGAAAGCCACACATGAGATACTATAAATACTTCGGGTCCTGGGTATAATCTCTGGTAGGTCTTTGAAGGTGAGCAACTGACCAACAGTGGGCAAAATTCATGCTGTAGTAATCTAGAGCTGGTAACCAGTGAGTCAATGACCTTGAAGTGTGGGTTCATAGACATGTTGTTTTTGTTTACTAGGCAATCTGTTTGCCCAGTGATAAAACTCATACCATATTATGATAAATTGATCCCTAGGAATTTCCTAAGGACAATAATGAAGTTATTTACTGGTTCATAGTTTTATCTTTTCTAGGCAAAGCTTTCCTGGAATAATATACCATTAATTCATGTTAACCTAGGTGTTATAAAATCTTATACAAGTCATATTGACATAGATGGTTTGCAACCTGACTTGCTTATACCTTAACATGGAGTCAGATAAATCTAAGAGTTCTTTTCAAGGGATATAGAAATACCAGAAACTATCTCTGTGTAATGGGACATCAGAGAATGATTCTGTTATGATGGCATCTCAAAGTATATCTGGAAACATGAGCAGGATATAGACACACAGAAAAGGGAGAAAAGTTCATTTGAAAGTATCAATATGAGTGCTAATGTGAGTGGTGTCATTAGTGAAGAAAAAGCAGGGAAAGAAAAGGTCTACATTGATGAAATAAGTTTGTTTTGGTGCACACAGTAAATCTGTATTATGTTGATCTCTGCAGGAATAACTGAAGAGTCACTATATCTTCATTGATCTGTTCCTTCTGAAGAGCTGGTAAGCTCATTGGACATTATGACTTGTATATGTTGTGACACATCTTAGATCACAGTGGGAGGGTTCCATGTTTGGTAACAGTGGAAGGTAAGGGAGGACTCTAACGGTACAGCAAGGAGAAACAGTGACTAAATCACATCACAAAGCACCTTCCATAGAGCAGACCTCCAACAGAAATGAATTGGTGTTATTGTCACTAGATCATACTATATACATGAAGAGATTTTGGTGGTGTTGAAGTCAGGCATGCAGGGATGGTTCAATCCTCAGGTTCAAAGCACAACAGTTAGATGAGAATTACAAATTTGTTATGAGCTACACATGTACTACAAGTACCAGTAGAGAGGGGTCTAGGTTTATAGACATATTTGGAATGTGAAGCAAGCAAGGGCATTCTCTGAAAAGATAAAAGAAGTTATCAGTGGTAATTCACTTGGTTTACCCACTCAAATATACAGTTTCACCAAAGAGAATTCCGGTATTTTCCTAGAAGAACCTTCTATTCCTAGAAATATTCCTAGAAGAATCTTCACAGCATTTTTAGATACCTTCTCTCCCAATTCATGCTTCAAGAGAAAGAAACCAGGCAAGGGCAACATTGGTGCTGTTCTAGTGCTTGTCTGTTGATAGCTATGGTTTCTTTCTAGAGCACCATGGTTACTGGCAACTGAGGTTTTAATTTACTCAATTACTAATTACTCCAGTGCTTTGGGGCACAGCTAAGAATGTGGTATGATAAGGAGGTATGAGCCAATTCATTCTCCTGGCCACTAAATTATCCTATTTAACTTGGAGTGAGGGTATGGGATTGCAGATATATTGATGACTTTTATATGAGTGCTAAATTTATCTGACCCTGTCCTATGAGTTAGTATCTTCCTCATGGAATTTATAAGGGGCTATAGTGCAAAGAAAAAAAAATGATGTGAGAAAAGGGGGGGGAAAAAAACCTTGCTTTATTGCCAGCTGTGTAAGTAGCATGTGTGGTAGGATGGTTGCTGAGCAAGCACGAGGTCCAGAGTTTGATGCCCGATATCATTAGAACAAAAGAAATTAAAAACAGAGCTGAGGATATGTCAGTAAAGTGCTTGCTGCATAAGTTTGAGTTTGATTCCACAGCACTCACACAAAAGCCAGTGTAGTGGTATATGCCTGTAATTCCAGTGCCCAGGAGCAGAGACAGTAAGACTGCTGAAACTTATTGGCTAACTAGTATGGCCCAAATAGGCAAGCCCCAATTGAAAAAGACACTCACCATCAACCTCTAGCTCCTTATGCACACACACACACATACACACAAACACACATAAATACATGCATACACATAACACACACATACAGAAAAAATAATAATTTTGACAATACTAACTGAATTCACACATATCACTCGGATTACATTCTTCTGTCTTGATTTAAACCTATATCTTGAGACCCAGTCCTCCCTGGAAGGTGTCACAGAGGAAGGGAATTGAATATGTAAGGAGAACCATATGTTCATGTCTACATTAAAAAGCTGCCTTCAAATTCCCCATCCAACCACAAGCATCAGGTGAGCAGAAAACAGGACTAACACTTTGCACTCAGAATTTATTAATAAACATTTCTCATTTCCCAATAGAAATTATAGCCCCTTGATAACCCAAGCTCTGAACGTTTATATAGTAATTCTCCTACCACAAGGAGGTAGAGCCAGAAGAGGAGTTGAAATATCTTCTTGCCAGGGTTCCAGACAATTGCTTTAAAAAGTAGTAAGGGGATCTGTGCAGAAGAAAGTATTGAGATGACTACTTCTATCCCTTCACTTTACCTGACCAGTCCTAGGCTACTGACATCCTTAAACCAGTTGCCCACCAGCTATGAACTCATAGGATTGGTGATAAGAAACAACCTCACTATTAATTCTCTGTGCACAGCAGATGTCCCAGTACGTGCAGGACCATGAGCCTACCTGCATTGCCCATTCTTTGAGAACCACTAGATTGGGGGGGGGGTGTTTAGAGGTACCTCAAACCTGGACCGTTCTCTCCCACAGTGGAAACCGTGGTGGATCTTAGCAGCACCTCTCCTCCCTTGCCACTCACCACACACATGCCAGAGTGAAGCTCAGACCTTCTTCCCTGTGCTAGGGGCTAGCTATGAGGCTCTTTTGGCCAATGAGAGGTGAGCTGAGCATCGTGGACACTGATAAAGAATGGCAGACACAGGGACGCTATTGTTTCTTCTTCCCCACTCTAAGACAGACATCTTTCTGCTATTTGCCCAGATCTGAAGGTGAGGCTGAAAGCCCACACAAAGCAGTGTTGACACCATCCCATCCCTAGCCAATATCAGCCGTGCCCAACATCTCACTCTGTTGCCACCTGACAGGGCGGGGGGAATCATCGCTTATGCACTTAGGCCACGAATAGGGCTTTTCCATTACCTGCAGCTACTCACATCTGTGACTTTTGTACACACTACCTGTGAAGGAAGCAAGGAAAATCATGCAGTGAAATCCTCCAAATAATTCACACCTGAGTTGAAAAATAATCACTGTTGGACTGGAGAGATGGCTTACTTGTTAAGCGCTTGCCTGCAAAGCCTAAGGACCCTAGTTCGAGGTTTGATTCCCCAGTACCCACGTAAGCCAGATGCACAAGGTGGCGCATGCCTCTTTTCTCTCTTTGTCTCTCTCAAATAAACAAATAAAAATAATAATCATTGTTTTTCTTCTCTCAGCAATGTAAACACTTACAGTAGTCACCTCTGTGATACTTCCCCCAGGTACAGAGACAGGGAAGACAGAATGTGGTGGAGCTCAGAAGTTTTATTGCTGAGTTCCGGAAGGAATGAATAAAAACCATGATTCTCCACCGAGCAACATAAGCCAGCCAGGACTCACATTTCAAGTGCCTGCCTCTTCCAGGGCCCTATCTTTGCACCTAGACCCTCCTCTCTGGTTTCACAAGTCCAGATGTCAGATTTTGAAAGACTGCTTTGTATTAGAACAATGGGCTACACAGTATGTCTTCCAAGCATTTGAAATTGTGTTGTATTTTCTAGTCAAAAATATGGTAGATCTATCAGAAAAGGGATATGTTAATTAAATAGGATGATTCAGCAAGGGGTGTGATGGCTTAGTCTAAGACACCTGGGGTTAGCACTTTAAAATATCATATTCTTGGAGCTAGAGAGATGTTGCTGCTGGTAAGTGAGCTTCCTGCACAAGCATGAGGGCTTAAAGGGGGCCTAAAAACACCCGAGTTCAAATCTCCAGCACCCACCTAAACAGCTGTAACCCCAGTCACAAAAAGGAGAGCCGAGAGTAGAGAATCACCCAGGCTCGTGGAGGGTGGTCTGATCTGGTATCAGTAAGAGACTCACCTCAGAATAAAAACAAGAAGCCGGGGAGATGCTTCGGCCATTCACGGCACTTCCGCACAAAGCCTTCCGGCCCAGGTTTGATTCTCCTGTAGCCATGTAAAACGAGATACACAAAACGGCTCATGCATCGGGAGGCCATTTGTAGAAGCAAGAGAGAGAAAGGTGAGGCCCATTCTCTTAAATAAATTACATATATGTATATGTAATATTTATCTATTTCTTTCTTTTTTTTTTTTTTTTTGAGGTAGAGTTTCACTCTAGCCCAGGCTGACCTGGAATTCACTATGTAGTTTCAGGATGGTCTTGATCCTCCTACCTCTGCCTCCTGAGTGAGTGCTGGGATTAAAGGCACACGCCATCATGCCCAGTTTATTTCTTATGGTATCAGCTAAGGTAAGGCCATCCTGTCCTGACTGGACCCTGACTCATTTCTTGGGGAGAATAAAGTAGCTAAACTAAGACTTTCCTGCCTTGCTGCTTTCAATTGCAAACTCCCTGACTCCCCAGGAGGGCCATGTCTGCATTGATAACACCTTTAAGTCCCCAGACATGGTTCAGATATGTAAGTAAATTAATTCCAGGATACTGGAGTGAAACAACCTCAGTTCAGATGTTGCCCAGACCTACATTTGACACTAATGTCACTATTTTTATGTTTTGCTTTGTTGTTTTCTGTGGGTTTTTTGTTTTGTTTTGTTTTGTTTTTGCATTAAGAATGCTGTACCTCTGAGCTTCTTCACAGAAAGCCCCTCTCAGTTGCTGGCTTAGGAGAAAGGACTCTCAATTGGCTTGAAAAAACATCCTGGTCTGTAATTCTCTCATGTGGACTATAACATTATGTTTCTAGGCAACGCAATATGTGTGTGTGTGTGTGTGTGCGCGCGTGTGTGTGTTGTGTGAAAGAGAGAGAGAGAGAGAGAGAGAGAGAGTTTACCAACACCAAACCCTAGCAATGGAGTCAGATAAATTTGAACATAGGTTCAAAGTCTACCATTTATAGTGTCATAAATCACTTTTTGTTGACATATAACAGTGACTTATTAAAGTTGTGACTTTGGACAAGTTATTTAACTTGTATGAATCTCGCGTTTTATTTTTATAAGGTGGAAAATGAATTATGCAAACCTGACAAAGAAGGGGCTAGGGGTATAACTCAACAGTCTGGTGATTTCCTAGTCTATCGAAAGCCCTGGGTTCCATTCCTCAACACCAAGGCAAAATAGGAAGACAGGAAAAAACACTGGAGACATGAGAGAGAAGAAAGCGACTCTTACTCAGGAGTCTGCTGGAAGCTTCTCACTCCTGGAGAAGAAAGAATTCTGATACAACTAACTGCTTAAAGCTTCTCCCCCTTCCCAGTTGTAAACCTTCCATTTTCTAAGAATCTCACCAAAATCCCAATTTACAGGGGAAGAACATGTTCTAAACCAATGATGTAACCCCCTAGACTCCTGTTTTTATCAAATTATAATTTTCTTTAAGGGGCCTGCTTAGCCACCCTCTAACCTCCCAGAGGAGGAAAAAAAAAAGGACCATGAATTCTTAGCATCTGAGAGCCAACAAAACAGTTAACACTTAACTTCCCTGTTGAAATTTTATGTGTGTGAGAGGGAGGGAGAAAGAGAGGAAGAGAGAGAGAGATAATGAGCAAGACACGTCAGGTTCTGGTGCAGCAGGGCTTCTTGCTGCTTCAGATGAATGTGCCACTCTGAGCACTGGGTTTTATGTGGGGACCTGGGAATAAAATCTGGCCCAGCAGGCTTTGCAAGCAAGTGCCTTTAACAGCTGAGTCATCTCCCCTCCCCTCTCCTTGAGGAGCTGCCGTTTGGGCATGTCTCACTTCCTGGGACTCTGAGAGAAGCCCACGCCTTTGTATTGGGGTTGTGCCTCACTTTTCTCCTAAGTGTCCTGTTTCCATTAACTGTTATTCTTAACATTTATATTAAGGGTGTGGAGAGATGGCTTAGCAGTTAAGCGCTTGCCTGTGAAGCCTAAGGACCCCGGTTTGAGGCTCGATTCCCCAGGACCCACATAAGCCAGATGCACAAGGTGGTGCATGCATCTGGAGTTCGTTTGCAGTGACTGGAGGCCCTGGTGTGCCCATTATCTCTCTCTCTCTCTCTCTCTCCCTCTTTCTCTGTCTGTCACTCTCAAATAAATAAATAAAAATAAACAAATTCTTTTTAATTCATAGTTAGTCATCTTTAATAAATTCCAACTCTGCTTTATAGCAGCCAGTCCTGAAATTCTTTTCTAAGTCAAAGCCAAGAATCCCAGATCCTTGACTGAGTTGAGGTCCCTAACATCTAGAGAAACTTCCCTAGCTGCTGAGGGTAACAGTGAGGAGCTGTCACCACCCCCTCCCTCACCAGTGACAAACACCAACCCCAACCAAATAAACAGCACCGATCAGGTCATTGAGGCTGTGGAACGAAACTGAAAAATGCCCTTGACTTACAATGTTAGTGATACAGGAATGTGGGGGTATCTTTGAGAGTAATGGAGCTCTTGGTGGGGCCATAACTCAAGAGCTCAGGTGCCAGACACTCATGGCCACACAAAACTTCCATGGAGTAACTGACCTCCATGTCCCTGTCTTATGAATTTCAGTGATTGAAATCCACAGGCCATAGAAGGTGAGCTTTGAGAAGACCATATTACAGAGTTTGGGGAAAGGAGGGAGAGCAGAGCTTCTGCCCAGGAGGGCTTGCCTGGAGAATGAAGGACTCAGGAAGCCATACTAAGCCTCAGAATCATCAATAGGCCCAAGTTTCTGCTTCCCAGCAAGGTCAGTTTCCTGATAAGGGGGAATAGACTGTCTGCACCATGCGTTCCTGCGGTCATAAAGTTTGTTTAAAATAAGTTTCCTTAAAGTTCCTCAGATACACATAGCCAATCACAATAAAGGTTACCTAATCTGCTTGGAAACCCCTAGTCCCCTGCCCACCAGATTTGCCCACCAGTATCCTGAGCCTATCAGAAAAATACAAGTGCAGTTACTGCTTAAATCAACCAATCATGTAACCATTCCCCTACTTCTCCCTACTTCTTTGTTCAAATCCCTATAAAAAACCTGCCCTCCTGCTGCTCAGGGCTCTTGTATGGATCCACTGCCTTGGTGAAGTCAAGAGTCTGAGATTAAGCCCGAAATAAAGCTCTTTGCTGTTGCATACGTGTCTGACTCTCAGTGGTGTTTGGGGACTCCGTGATCTGGGCACAACAGAGAAGGCAAAGCCCATGTGGTGACCCTGACTGGGGTCTTTTGTGATGATTTATTGCATGAGGCCTGAGCTTGTCAGTTCAGTCCCCACTGTTAGGTTGGGACAGGTCCCAAGATGGAGTCACCAAGGTCACCAGAAAGGTGACAGAGGCATAAGGAAGTGGTTTATCCACAGTCCTCAAGAAACCACCCAGTCATTATCCCTTCCTTGCCTAACAATGCTCCAAGTCATGGTTTCCTGGTCCCTTATATCCTAAGTTTTGTGGCCACTATTCGGGTGTTAGCCCCTAGCTTTTTTAAAAGGTTAATATAATGATCTCCCCTAAAGAAACTTTTCTATTCAAAGGAGTTCTTTTCCCTTCTTCATCTTCCCCCCACTGAAAAAGCCCTGTAAAGCCCATGACCTTAAAACAGCTAGGCTGTGCTCCTCTCTTGAGAGTCGGCCCTGGCAGCTCATGCTTTTCCCGAATAAAAGCTTTCATCTTTGCCTCAGAGTGCTTTGCGTGGTCTTGGTCACTCCCAAACCTTATACCCACCTCCAATGTCAAGACACCACCAGGCCTACAGGAAAGGTAATAATTTCATTTCCTAATATTTTTATCTGGACGAAACAGGGAGATAAGGCAAAACCAGACCCTGCTTTATATACCTGGCCTCTAATACAGTGGAGGCTGTGAGGTCTCCTTTAGGCAAAGAAACAGATAAAGAATTAAAGCAGGGCTGGAGGGATGGCTTTGCAGTTGAGGTGTTTGTCTTCAAAGCCAAAGGACCCAGGTTTGATTCCCCAGGACCCACGTTAGCCAGATGCACAAGGGGGCGCATGCGTCTGGAGATTGTTTGCAGTGGCTGGACCCCTGGCGTACCCATTCTCTTTCTCTCTCTCTCCCTCTTTCACTCTGCCAAATAAATAAATATTATAAAATTAAAATATTTTTAAAAAGAATTAAAGCAATTTAGGGTGACAGGGCTCTGAAACTAAAAGGGCAGGAGCCTTACAGGCAGTACCTAGGCTATTCCACTTTACTAATAGTCAGCAATGTCAGGCAGGCCTGGCTTTTTCTTGTTTCTGTCCCCCAGGGGAGTCCTTCCAACTGCTTCTAAGAATTCCTTTCGTGGAGGATTGAAATTTCCCACTGGCAGCTGGAAAGATGGATCAGTGGTTAAGGCACTTGCCTGCAAAGCCTAACAACCTGGGTTTGATTCCCCAGTACCCACGTAAAGCCAGATGCACAAAGTGGTGCATGTATCTATTTGGTTGTAGTGGCTAGAGGCCCTGGTGTTCCCATTCTCTCTTTCTCTCTCTCTGTTGCTATACATACACACACACACACACACACACACACACACACATATATATATATATATGTATATATATATATATATATATATATATATATATATATACATATGTATATAATTTCTGGCTGTTTCTCAGAAAGCCTGACCCCAGACACCTGACCTCAGCACTGGACTGACCCATCCAGGAAATGCACATAAAAAACCCTAACATGGGTCTTGGGGTGGGCTTCTCATTTTCTTGGAACTGCTTCTTGCCCCATTCTTTATTTTTATTTTTATTTTTATTTATTTATTTTTATTTATTTATTTGAGAGTGACAGACAGAGAGAGAAAGAGGCAGATAGAGAGAGTGAGAGAATGGGCGCGCCAGGGCCTCCAGCCACTGCAAACGAACTCCAGATGTGTGAGCCCCCTTGTGCATTTGGGTAACGTGGGTCCTGGGGAATCGAGCCTCAAACTGGGGTCCTTAGGCTTCTCAGGCAAGCTCTTAACTGCTAAGACATCTCTCCAGCCCCTTCTTGCCCCATTCTTAAGCAAGAGCTGTGAATGAGTTATTTCTATTAAACTGTCTTTCTCTTAAAGCTCTCTCTTCTAAAACTCTAAGTAATAATACTATCTTATCCCCTGGCTTGTGGATTTCAATTCTTTGAATTCATGAGACAAGAATATGATGTCTTCTGACAGGTATGGTAGACCACACCTTTAATCCCAGCACTAGGGAGGCAGAAGTAGAAGGATTGCCATGAGTTTGAGGTCACCCTGAGACTACATAGTGAACTCCAGGTCAGCCTGAGCTAGAGTGACACCCTACCATGAAAAAAAAACCTATATATATATATTGTCCTCTTACTCAGTGAAAGTTTTGTGTGACCATAACAGTCTGGGACCCTAACTTCTGAGTTTCTGCCCACCTAAGAGCCAAGATAATAAGTTTCTGATGCTTTCAAAGACAGCCAAAATTTCCTATGCCAGAACAGCCGGATTCTTCCTTATAAACTCAAGGGAATTCCTCTCTTGTACTTTCAGAGGCCCCGTTTCTCCTAGACTGCCTCCTTAGCTATTATCGATAAACACTTAGCAGACAATATAGACCCTATTTGTAAATTATATTTAAAAAATTTTCCAAGGCATTATTTTCTTTTTTCTGAGATAAGACAGAAAAATGATGACAAAGTAAGCCTTGACTCCAGCTCTTTGGTCTACTTAGCCTTCCTGGGCATCTGGTTAAGCCATTTTGACCAAGGGCAATTGAGAAAACAGGCAGAGCCATCTAAGTGAAGTTGGTCTTTGTGAGCCTCTCTCTCAGGTGCTGGGGAAGGAGGGAGGGGGCTGAAAGAAGTCTAGTCGAGGGGAACGCAGAAGTCCATCTGGAAGTTAGAGCTATAGGTTCTGTGCAGAAAGCCAGAGCATGGGAATTTCGAGAGAGAGACTGTGTGTGTGTGTGTGTGTGTGTCCTTGTGGTCCTGTCCTCTGTGACAGACAGCCCAGAAGCAATGCTGACCACGCAACCCCTAGCCCAGCACTGCTGGCCCCTCTGCTCCTCTGTGGCCACAAGGCATTAAACAGATACCCTCCTTGTGAGCCCACTGTTCTTGAATGGAGAAATTCTAGACAAGGTCTTCACTTGGTATACCTTGTCCAAAAAGTAAAGAATATTTCGTAGAAGGATGAGTGTTGGATAATCTCACTGAATTTTTAAAATTATTTTTAAATTTTGTTTATTTATTTGTTTATTTGAGCAAGAGAGGGAGGGAGGTAGAGAGAGAAAGAGAACGGGCACGCCAAGTCCTCTAGCCACTGCAAACAAACTCTAGACACATGTGCCACCTTGTGCATCTGGCTTTACATGGGTCCTGGGGAATCAAACCTGGGTCTTTTGGCTTTGCAGGCAAGTGCCTTAACCCCTAAGCCAGCTCTCCAGCCCTTCACTGCATTTCTAAGCCAAGCTGATCTTCCCATCCTGACAACCACAGGCTAATGGCTTTCTATCCCGTAACCAATCTTACTGAGTATGACAGGAACATCTGCAGATACCATGGATTTGTTTATTCATTATTTATTTACCTGAATGGGGACACGGAGGCTTGAGAATTTGCCCAAACCACAGACTTTCCCATCAGAGACAGTGTGGGCTTAAGCCAGACCTCAGTTATAATTTAGAACCTGCCAGTCACTGACTGTGCTCTGTCTCTCAGAGGTTCTGGCTCTGTGTTTCCCTGTCTGCAACAGGAGCCTGCTGCATTCACTTATAGCAAAGATGATGTTAAATTAGATTTTATGTTTCTCAGATTAAAAATGTCAGCATTGTGGGGTGGATGAGCACGCAACTCAGTTAGGAAAACGCTTGCTTAGCACTCACAGAGTCCTGGGTTAAATCCCTAGGGTAGTAGAAAACCGGATGTGTTGGTTCCCACCTGTATACCCAGCGCTCAAGTAGTGGCAGCAGGAAGTTTAAAAGTTCAAGGTTATCACTGACTTCTGTGGTGACTGGATTCAGGTGTCCTTCATAAACTCAGGTGTTCCGAATGCTAGGTTCCCAGCTGATGGAGATTTGGGAATTAGCGCCTCCTGGAGGCGGTGTATTGTTGGGGGAGGGCTTATGGGTGTTATAGCCAGTGTTCCCTTGCCAATGTTTGGCACACTCTCCTGTTGCTATTGTCCACCTGGTGTTGGCCAGGGGGTGATGTCCACCCTCTTCTCATGCCATCATTTTCCCCTACCATCATGGAGCTTCCCCTTGAGTCTGTAAGCCAAAATGCATCCCTTTTTCCCAAAAGCTGCTCTTGGCTGGGTGATTTCTGCCAGCAATGCAAACCTGACCGCAACAACTACATAACAAGTTCAAAGTCCACATGGGCTACATGAGACCCTGTCTTTAAAAAAATCAAAGGGCTGGAAAGATGGCCTTGTGGTTAAAGACCTTGCCTTCAAAGCCCAGTGATCTGGGTTTAATTCCCCAGTACCCACGTGAAGCCAGATGCACAACATGGTGCATATTTGTTTGCAGCAGTTAGAGGTTATGACCTTCCCATTCTCCCCCCACCCTTCTCTCTCTCTCTCCAAATAAATAAAATAAACTTTTAAAAAATAGACAAAATAAAATAAAAGTTTGCATTTCAAATTTGTCTGATGAACAACAATGGAACCTAAATAACTGACAGTGGTCCTGGTCTCCGTGGTGGCTCTGGAAAGTCATATAAGCTTCTGGGCTGAAATGCTGATTTAAAGTCCACATTACCCTTTTTCTCTAGACCCAGAAACTGTGTCAAATAGTTCTGGTAGTGCTTTCTCTAACACAGAATCGTTTGCAAGCAGCTAACACATATTATAGGTCCTTGGGGTTTATATTTACTGGAAGCCTGTTAGGCTATTTCACCAGCCTCTGATTCTGGGCAGAAGAAATACAGATAGAGTCGCGCGGTGAACTTGACATGGGCCTTCAGCGCCACCTGTTGGGCAGATGCGTTAATAATTTCCAGTGAGGAAGAGGAGGAAGCTTATTTCCAAAATAAAATATGAGGAGGTAACATTGAGTTAATCTCACTTATGTTAAAAGAGGAGAAGCATGGTCCTCAAAAATTGTTGGTCCTTCTTAATTTGATATGATTATTAAGTGACGACTTTTTCTAATTTTATCTTTTTAAGTTAAAATATTTATTCCAAAGAGGGAAAGAATGGATGCGCCAGGGTCTCTAGCAGCTGCAAGTGAACTCCAGATCCATGTGCCACCTTGGTCATCTGGCTTACATGGGTCCTGGGGAATCGAACCTGGGTCTTCAGACATTGAAGGCAAGTGCCTCAATTGCTAAGCCATCTCTCCAGTCCCTCTCATTTTATTTTTAATGAAATGCTAGAGGATAGGAACAGTGGAATGATAGAATGTCAGAACTCAGTAAGTCCTTAAGTAATCTTGTGATCTTAAAACCAGGCTGCAAAGTTGTGTCCTAGAGCCACAGAGTTCATAGGACGCTGGGATGAGAATTCCCCTTTCTCAGAGGTGGAATCAAAGGTCTTCCTGGGTAACCGTCTTTAAGAAAATGTATTACAGAGCTCATATATTTTCCATTACATATGTTGCTGTTAACAATCACAGGAACTCATGTAATGTTTCTTATTTAAGCTCACAACATGCTATAAATTTAATTCATAACCCTTCTTTCTATTTATCCTTTTTTTTTTTTTGACAACTGTTAACATGCTTGCAACATATTGTCAAGGAACAATTTCTTTCCTTGCCTTTCCTCTTTCATCTCAGTACTTCACTCATTGTTCTCAAGTCAGATTTATTGGGTCATGAGAAGAAAAGCCAGTAGGACCATGGTCTCACTGAGACATTTGACTCCTAGGTGCAGGTGCCTGGAGATTGCAATGGCTCGCTGGAGACGTCAGATATCAACGAGCAAACATCTCCCACCCTACCCTCTCTCCTGGCCACATCCTCAAGCCTTTCTGAAGGTGATGGACTTAATTGAAACAAGGTCTGATGGGGGAAGGCAGTTAATGAACGTTGCCCTGGGCAACAAAAGGGGGACCACAGAGGTCCTGAAGGGCTCATAAACACCATCTTGGACAAAATTCAGGAAACATCTGCCAGGAAAAATATGCAGAAGTTTTTCTTTTTTCCTTTCTCCAAAATTAAAGATATTGCCTTTACTTTTTCAATGTGTGTGTGTGTGTGTGTGTGTGTGTGTGTGTGTGTGTAGATTCACATATATTTACCACCTCACGCACTTGCCTGAGGAGGGTTGTGCTTGCCTACAGTGGTTGGAGGGGAATGTGAAGTGTTCCCGCCATCTCTCTTCCACCCATTCTTTCTTGAGCTAGGTTCTCCCACTGCTGTGTGTCTGGGGGGGGGGCGTGTGTGTGTGTGTGTGTGTGTGTGTGTGTGTCTGTGTGTGTGTGTGTGTCTGTGTATATCTGTGTGTGTCTGCCTCTCTCTGCCTCTCTCTTTCTCTCTCTCTCTCTCTTTCTCTGTGTGTGTCTGTCTGTCTGTCTGTCTCTCATTCTCTCTCTCTCTCTGTGTGTGCGCATGTAAACTCAGATGATTCTCAGGTCTGTGCTCTCCTATGAATGGGGTTAGTGTTGCAGACATGCATGGCTATGCCCAGAGGTTTATGTGGGTTCTGGGGATCAAACTTGATTATGTCAGGCCCCCTCAGGCCTTCATGCTTGTACAAGAAGTGCTCTTGGGCTAGAGAGATGTCTTAGCAGTTAAGGCACTTACTGGTGAAGCCTTAAGGACTCGGGTTCGATTCCCCAGTATCCACATACACTAGATGCACAAAGTGGTGCATGTGTCTGGAGTTCGTTTGCAGAGGCTATAGGCCCTAGCTCATCCATTCTCTCCCTGTTCTCTCTCTCTCTCCAATAAATAAATAAAATGTTTTGTTCTTTTTTAAAAAAAAAAGAAGTGCTCTTAACTGCTGAGCTATCTTGCCAGCCCCTGTTTTCATTTTTAAATGAGTGATTAGTAGCATGTTGCTTTTCCATTACTTCTATTTCTAAATATGGGGACTGAACTCAAGTCCTCACACTTGAGAGGTCAACACTTTCCCCACTGAACTCTCTCTAGCCCAGTAGCACATTTCTTAAAGAGAAATTGCACATTTACCTTCTAAGAACAGCTGGGAGAATGAGGCCTTGGAAACCAGTTCTTTCTCTCTAGCCAGTTTTTGGGATCCAAAGTAAAGAATAATGAAAGATTTAGAGAAAAAAGAGCAAGTTTCCACAATTGAATCAATTAATCCTGCCTCCATGCCTGCAAAACAGTCTTAAATTACTAATATAAAACAGCTGGGCACACTAATACACACCTGTAATCCCAGAAATTTGGAGGTGGAGGTAGGGAGGATCAGCAGTTCAAGGCCAGCTTTGGCTACATACATAGTGAGCTCAAGGCCAACCTGGACTATATGTGATCCTGTCCAAAAAACAAAACAAAAACAAAAAAAGAAAGAAAGAAAGAAAAGAAAGAAATAAAAAGAAACAAGGCTGGAGAAATGGCTTAGTGTTTAAAGAACTTGCCTGCAAAGCCATAGGACCCAGGTTAGGTTGCCCAGGGCCCACATAAGCCAGCCACACAAGGTGGTGCATGTGTCTGTAGTTTACTTGCAGTGGCTGGAGGCCCTAGCATGCACATTCTCTCTCTCCCCATCTCTCCTTCCCTCTACCTCTTTCTCTTTCTCAAATAAATAAATAAAAATTAAAAAAATTAAAAAAAAACAAGAAAATGTGTTATTGATTATGTGACCTGACTCACAACCTAACTCCCATTGGGCCTGGTGCCCAGCCAGGTGGTGTCTCAGTTGGTCCTTTAAGTTCCTTACCCAATGTCCATCCATTTTACCATTTTCCTTTTCATTCCTTCTCCTTCCTGAGTGCAAATCACATAATGCACTGACTGCAGCCTCCTCCAAGCCATTTCCTTACTTGGAAATCCAGTTTTGCACATGGTCACCAGCTTTTTAGCAAAAAAGTAAAAATAAAGTAAAATAAAATTGGATCATACCACTTCCGCACTGAAAACGATTGGCAGGGGGGAAGAAATCCAAGCTTCTTAGAATGGCAGATTAAAAACTTTCCAATTTGGCTCAAATTTCCTATCCAGCTCCTATCCCTGAATCCAACCTTACAACACAGGTTGCCTCTTGCCATACAGTTACCTGATTTTTGCATCTCTGTTCATATTGACGCCCCCATTCTCCCAGCCTGCTGTGTCTCTTACTCCCAGCAGTGGTTAAGACCTTACTCATCCTTCGAGGTTCACTTCCACTATCTCTGCTCCTGAGGAGATGTCTCTAAAGTTCCCAGGCACAGAGCTTCCCACTGAGTTTGACCGTGTCCTGCTATCCCACTACCTGTCTTTACTATAGCATGGAACTCTTTGAATTGGAATTGCATTAGCTCGTTGGTATCCGGGATGAGCTTTCTAACATGAAGACCTTGATAACTCTTTTGGGCAGTGTTATCATGCACTGTTCTGGAATGCTCACTGAAAACTAAACAAGAATCTACCCTGGGGGGATATACTAAACAAACCAGGAGCGATGCCCACAGTAATATACCAGCTGAGGTGTATCTTTGCTGCATCCTAAATTTTACAAAATGTCGGGAGGACACAGAGGAATGTTGTAGGTTCTATCCTTCCCGAGGCCAGTTGTAATGAGATTTGCCAAAATTCGTGATGAAAGACATTGCATGTAATATGTGCAAGTTCAGCTATGTTGTTATTTTATTTTATTTGAAACAGGGTTTCATGTAGCGTAGGCTAGCCTCAAACCCAGTATGTGACCGAGGCTGGCCTTGAGCTACTCATCGTCCTGTCTGTGTGGGGGTTACAGGAGTGTGCCAGCCTCCCAGGCTCGCAGGTTTAGGTTTTAAGTAAAGCTACAACATCTGTACACATCTCTGGATTTAACAGATGACCCATATGTTTTGTCATCTGCAGTGTTTATTGTAGCCTGTTTTTGAAGTAGGAATGCAGTCTTATTCTTTGCTCGTGTATGGTACAGTGATACTTCACACACACAGAACACACATTTTTTTTTCCAGGTAGGGTCCCCCTCTAGCTCAGGCTGACCTGGAATTCACTATGTAGTCTCAGGCTGGCCTAGAACTCACAGCCATCCTCCTACCTCTGTCCCCCACCAAGTGCTGAGATTAAAGGTGTGCGCCACCACGCCCGGCTCACAAAATTCTTTTTCTTTTGAGAATGAATGTACGTGTGGTGTGTATATTTGTGTCTGTGCATGTTTCTTTGTGTGGGGATACACGTGTGCACATACATGTGCGTGTGTGTGTGTATACAACTTGGAGGTCAGACGTTGACACAGTGTCTCCCTCAAATGCGATCTATTTTGTGACAAGGTCTCTCACTGAAGCGACAGTTCACCAGTTTGGCTAGAATGGCTGGTCAGCAAGCGCAGGGGATCCTCCGTCAGCCACGTCCCGGGCACTGTGAGGACAGGCACACTCCATCACAGCCCGGAGGTCGATCCTGAGCGTCCGCAGTCAGGTCCCCATGCTTGTGTGACGGCCATTTTGCTGTCTGAGCCATCTCCCTAGAAATTCAAGCATATAATTGTAGTTCAGTATAGTGGCATGGAGAGATGACTGGACGAGTGAATGAAATGACAGAGGGATGGATAAATTTGAGTGTCTGGTTCCCTTTCATGACTATCCACTACATTTGCCATTTAAAGTTTAGAAACTGAGATGGATATAGCATCTGTTGATTGCTAAAACCATTCATGGGGTTCCAAACTTCCCATCCCCATCCAGCTTGGAAAAGATGTGGAGGACAATCACACAGTGATAACTGAATTCTTCATGTTTTCTTGGCATGGCAGATTTCAAAGTTCAAATTCACAAATAAATATATATGATGGCTGGAATACAGGCAAGTAGGGAAGTAGTAACACCTTCAAGTCCTCTAAATACTCATTGCCTTCAAGTCTGTATACATCCCACTGTTCTGTGTCGTTGAGCAGAACCACGGGGAAAGGGGATGTTTTAAATACAAAGACGCAGTACTTCAAAGTGAAAGGATTGAAGCTGGACAGATGGCTCAGTGATTAAAGGCACTTGCTTGCAAAGCCTGACAGGCCAGGGTTCAATCCCCAAGCAATCTACATAAGCCAGACACAAAGTTCCTCAGGCATCTGGTGTTCATTTGCAGTAACCAGAGGCCGTGACGCAGAAACATACACACACACACACACACACACACATGCACACACACACACAAGTAAATAAAAGCTAAAAAAAAAAAAAAGAAACTTCCAAAACTCAACAAATACAAACTTTTAAAAGGCAAAGTAAAGTACAGAAAACAGATAGACCACACTACTGATAGTAATCAGAAGAAACCATGGGTGGCCATGTTAATACACACCCAGGAAGTCTGCTTAGCACAGCGTATCTGGCGTTAGGTAAAACGTCACTTCACAGTGATGAAGGCATCCGCCCATCAAGGGAACGTGAACAGTTGGCTGTTCATGTGCCTAGTAACAGAATGTCAAAAACACAGGAAAGAAAAACTGATGAATCTGTAAGGAAAATCTGATGAATCCGCAGCCATTGTTGGAGAATGAAAAACACTTTCAGTAAGTGATGAAACAATAAACAGAAAACCAGTTTGGCTGTGAAATTATTAACAAAGCTACGACCCATAGTGTCAAGTTGATCATTTGTAGAGAAAACCAACAAATCATAGGAAAAAAAAATATATATATATATATGTGTGTGTGTGTGTCTGTGTATCAAGTGAAAGTTAAATGGTTATCATAACAGAACATAATGTAGGCTGTGCTGTGAAATTAGTCTCAGTAAATGTAAAATGTGTACAATGTTCAAATCACAGGAAGTATGTCCTCCATCTAAGCGTAATTACATTAAAAATTATCATACAAGGTTTCTGGGAAGACCTCACATAGTTTAAAACTAAACTGCAAATTTCTTAACAGCTTATAGGCCAAGTATAAAAAATAAAAAAGAATTAGAAAATATTGTGAACTGATTAAACTGAACAGGAGACATTTCAAGCTTTGGGGGTTAGAGTGCAGGCAATCTTAGAAATTTATTGTTTTTTGGCTGTGCCTGAAAAGAAGCAGCCCGCCGATCAATTACCTCATCTTCTGCCTGAAGAAGCTGGAGCAGAAAAATGAATTTGATCCAAGGCAGAAGAGCCAGTCATGAAAACCAGAAAATAGTAAAACACTCGAGCAAGCCAAGGAAGCGAAAGTAACTTCTCCGAGCAAGAACATCAACAGCGTTGGTAAAATTTTCATCACGCTACGACTGGGAAAAATTACAAGGCACACCGTCTCTTGATCTCAGAGACTAATTATTCAGAGTTAATCCAAGAGAGGGAAGTTGCCTCATAGATGCATAGATATTAAATAATTTTAATTAATAAACGGTGAAAGAGGAATGTTATGAATAACTTTATGGCAGTATACTCAATATTTGGATGAAATCAAACAAATCCCTTAAAAGATATAGCTTACCAAAACCCTTTCAAAAAGAACTAGGCAACTTGAATGACAGCAGGTAAGAGTGCCGGCCATGACAGCCTGAGAGGGATTGAGACCACCCGAGTTCAGTTGCCCAGCACCCACATAAAAGAAAAAGCTGGGGAGATGGTGTAGCCCTTAAAAGAACTTGCTTGCAAAGCCTACCATCCCAAAGTTCAGCTTCCCAGCTACCCACACAAAAGCTGCACCCCAAAATTGGCACTAGTGTTTGGCATTTCATTTGCAATAGCAAGACACACGCACACACACACACATACACGCAAACCAGTAATTTTCAAAAGCTGAGCACAGCCATGAGCCTCTGAAACCGCAGTCACATGGGGAGTAGATGCCAGAGAATCACTGAGGCTCAATGACCAAAACCAGGATCTCTGAGAATCCATCTCAAGGAAATAGTAAGATGACCAAAAGGAGAACATCTGATGTTCTCCTCTGGCCTCTGTCCACATGTGCATGAAGTTCACACATTTGAACACACACGTGCATACGCCACACATACATCACACACTACATATACTGTACACCAACACACATATAAAAGAAAAGTAAGTTGTGCTTACAAGTCTTCTTGGGGGCTGGAGAGATGGCTTAGTGGTTATGTCGTTTTCCTGCAAAGCCAAAGGATCCCTGTTTGATTCTCTAGGACCCACATAAACCAGATGCACAAGGGGGCGCACATGTCTGGAGTTCATTTGCAATGGCTGAAGGCCCTAGCATGGCAATTTTTTCTCTCTTTCTCTCTCTCTCTCAAATAAATAAATAAATAATATGTATTTTTAAAAAGTCTTCTTGGGAAGAAAATTCCAAGCCAGATGAATTTATTGCATAATCCTTCCAAACATTTAAAAATGTAAATAAACAAATGTAACTAAATAGTGGCACCTTACTTCCTCCAGAAACTCAAGTGTGGGTAATTTTTTCAGGTTCCATTTATAAGACTAGTAAACCATACTCTGAAACCCAAACTAGGCAAACATATAACAAGGAAAAATATGGATACATTTAGTACCTTTATGATCATAGATATTAAGTCATCATTATCAGAGATAGTAATCATTAACATAGTTAAACATTATTTAGCATATTAACTTCAACAATGAAAAAGAACATTATTTCACCACGGGGAAAAAATGAACTTTGGCTTTTTCTCTTGGCTCCTCCTGGGACATAGGGTAGGCTCTCAACTCTTGGAATGTCCCTTAGTCCCTTCTGGTAAAGTGTCTTTGTTTCCCTCGGGACACTGGGCCATGCCAAGTAACCTGGTCCTGTGACTTAGGGTGGCGGCTTCAGGATTAGGTGATCCCAGTTCTCCTTCCGGAGAAGCTGAAGACTCAGTTCAGCCAGGTGGTCACACGGCCAAGGCGCGGATCACGACTGCTGCACTGAGCCTCCTTGGCTGGCAGTACGCCATGAATAGGGTCACACATTGTTCCCTGGAGCAGTGTAGTTTCTGAGGCAGCTCTGTGAGAGGCATCCGGCAGCTTGGAAATATCTTGAACTCGAGTGCCTTTCCCTCATTTATCTTAACCCACATCCCCTTCCTTTTTTTTTTTTCTTTTCAATTTTTTTTTATTAACAAATTCCATGATTATAAAAAATATCCCATGATAATACCCTCCATCCCCCCACTTTCCCCTCTGAAACTCCATTCTCCATCATATCCCCTCCCCATCTCAATCAGTCTCTCTTTTATTTTGATGTCATGATCTTTTCCTCCCATTATGATGGTCTTGTGCAGGTAGTGTCAGGTACTGAGAGGTCATGGATATCCAGGCCATTTTGTGTCTGGGGGAGCACGTTGTAAGGAGTCCTACCCTTCCTTTGACTCTTACATTCTTTTCACCACCTCTTCCGCAACAGACCCTGAGCCTTGGAAGGTGTGATAGAGATGTTGCAGTACTGAGCACTCCTGTCACTTCTTTCTAGCACCATGATGCCTTTTGAGTCATCCCAAGGTCACTGTCATCCGAAAAGAGAAGATTCTCTATCAAAAATGAGGGTAGCATTAATATAAGGGTACGAACATTAAGAGAAGTGCTTACTGGGCACTTTGATAACCATAGTATATACATTTAGCCAGACAGCAGCAGATGTTACACCCCTAGGGCTCATGACTACCCCTGTTTTAAGTTTTCAGTATCAGGGATGTATTCCCTCCCATGGAGCTGGGCCTCCAGTCCAATTAGAGGGCAGTTGTTTTCCACCATGACAGACGTGCCACTATTGCACCCGTTGGCTCATTTGGCCTGGCTGGCCAATAATAAGGCTTGCGGTGTCCACTGTTGAGTATCTTCACTGATGATTTCTCTTTCTCCCATTGAACTGCATGCAGAATGGCTTCTTCCAGCTTTCTCTCAGCTGGTCTACATGGAGGAGGTTATCAGCTCAGTTCCAGCAGGATTTCTCAATGGCCTTGCAGCCCAAGTATGTGGAGTCTTCAGCAAGAGGGTCTTACCATCTATTCCTGGTGGGAAACCAAGGGCCTCAGCAATGGCCTATAATGTTTTGGGGGCATCAGGGACCTCCCTGGCCAAGAACTCACTGGAAGGTATCCCATTCCTGGCACTAAAAATTTTCTAGCAACAGTCTATGGCTCCTGAGTGTTCAATTGTCCAAAAAAGTAGGATTACATGTGATTTATTCATATCCTCTTAGATTTTGATTAGCCCTCCCTCCACCTTTCCTTTACTCAATCTCTTCCCCTGACCTCACTTTGGGCCTTTTGATCCCCATTAATCTATTCTTCTACTTACATATATACAATACCATCCTATTAAGTACCCCCCTCCCTTCCTTTCTGTTCCCTTTATATCTCTTTTGTAGCTTACTGGCTTTTGCTACTGAGTTTTCTTTCTACTCACACAGAAATCCAATCATCTGTAGCTAGGATCCCCATATGAGAGAGAACATGCAATGCTTGGCTTTCTGGGCCTGGGTTACCTCACTTAGTATAACCCTTTCCAGATCCATCCATTTTCCTGCAAATTTCATAATTTCATTTTTTTACCACTGAGTAGAACTCCATTGTATAAATGTGCCGTTTATTTTCTTTTATTTATTTATTATTTATTTGACAGAGAAAGAGGGAGAAAGAGAGAGGATGGGCGCGCCAGAGCCTCCAGCCACTGCAAACGAACTCCAGATGCATGTGCCCCCTTGTGCATCTGGCTAACATGGATCTTGGGGAATCAAACCTGGGTCCTTTGGCTTTGCAGGCAAATGCCTTAACCACTAAGCAATCCCTCCAGCCCACATCCCCTTCTTTTATGAACCATAGCCATGCATATAGATACTTTCAGTGTGTCTGTGAGTCCTTTGGGAACATTATTGAAACTGAAATTGTTCCCAAGACCCATAGACTTGATATCAGAAGCTGTGGGCGGTCTTTGTTATGGATTATTCACAAACTATAGGAGGACTAAGTGTGGTTAATCCCAGAAATAAATGCAAAGGTGGTTTGACACTTGAATGCAATTTACCATATTTTCAACTGTGAAAGAAAATCACATGTTCACTTCAGTAGATGAACAAGACATATTGAACAGCATCCAAAATCCATTATTGAAATATCCTAAACAAGCTCAGAACGCAAAAGACATCCTTTTCAACTTGATAAAAAATGTCTATGAAAAGGGCTGGAGAGATGGCTGAGCGGTTAAGCGCTTGCCTGTGAAGCCTAAGGATCCCGGTTCGAGGCTAGATTCCCCAGGACCCACGTTAGCCAGATGCACAAGGGGGCGCAGGCATCTGGAGTTCGTTTGCAGTGGCTGGAGGCCCTGGCGCACCCATTCTCTCTCTCTCTCTATCTGCCTCTTTCTCTCTCTGTCTGTTGTTCTCAAATAAATAAATAAAAATAAACAAAAAAAATTTTTTAAATGTCTATGAAAAAATAATGTGCACAAGTTGCATCATTCATGATAGTCAAGACTGAATGTTTGCTCTCTAACATTGGGAACAAAGGGGCTGGAGAGATGGCTTAGCGGTTATGGTGCTTGCCTGTGAAGCTGAAGGACCTAGGTTCAATTCTCCAGTACCCATGTAAAGTGCTGAACAATATGACACATGCATCTGGGGTTTGTTTGCAGAGGCTAGAGGCTAGAGGCCCTGGTGCACCCATTCTCTGTCTCTCTCTCTGTCTCTGACTCTCAAATAAATAAAATATTATGTTTAAAAGTTTAAATTAGGAACAAGGAAAGAATGTCAACTCTCAGCAAGTCTATGTAAACAGTGGAAAGGGGGAAATAAGGAAAGGGAGGAGAAATGAATAAGATGGAAAAAGGAAGTAGGATTGACTTCATTTTTGCAAGCTATTGTGATCATCTGCACAGAAAATTTAATAAGATTTATGAAAGCGCTATGAGGAGTAATGCGTTCAGCAAAGCAATGCATATGAGATCAGTACAAAGAACCAACTAGTACTCATTAGCAATGAACAAATGAATATTGAAGTAAGAATTGCCAGTTAAAATAATATCAAAATATAAATGACCTAGAATAAATCTGCCCAAATACCTAATATTTGTGCACTGAAAACCACAGGAAAAAAAAAAAGAACTACTGCCAGAAATTCAGGAATGCTGGAAGAATGCCATGTGTGTTTCTGAACATTCAATTGAGCAATAGGAACAAAAGTATTCCTGTGACATACAGAGCAATATGCATTTTGTTTGTGTATATTGTACCTGCATAAGTACACATTACATGTGGAAATACATAATGCATATTGCCTGTGGTTTTATTCTTTGTGTATATGAGACAATAACAAAGCAATATTCTACACAAAGTAATAGCCACAAATTTGCCTACAAATTTGATGCAAGCCCCTATGTAATTTTCGTGTGGAGAGTCATATTACGTGTTATGTAACTGCTTTTAAGACATTTCCAGTAGGACTGAAAGCTATTCAAACAATTTTAGACTGCAACATGTAGCAAATTTTATGAAACATGAAACTTGTGACTGCTTTATACAAGGGATCTGGGTACACTGCTGTATTTGATCCATGACCATGAACAAGGTGGGCAGATCTTTAAAAATAATCTTAGTCAAAAAGAGCAAAGCCCCCCAAAGAATATCAATGTGGTAATTTGGAATTTGGTGAGGACCTGTGAACCCCAACATTTGGATCTTTATCTAATTTTAACAGAGAATTCATAAAAATGGACTCTGAGAAGAGTAAATTATGAAGTTTCTTTAGGGATATTATTATGAATTATGATATTATTATGAATTATGAGGTTTATTAGAGGGGGAATTAAGATCCAGGTATGAGGCTAGCTGAAAGATTCAAGCCAGAGGAGAATGCTCCCCCTTGCCTGGCTGCAAAGAAAATGGGGAAACGGAGACTGTCCATCACAAAGAAGTCTTTGGGGGTAAAGGTGCTCTGTAGGAGGCCCACATAGCCACATGCGGAAGGCAAAGCATAAGAACCAGATGATCGCCTTCACATCAAAGACCAGAGAGGATTAGAAAGAGTGAAAAGATAGGGCTTAGGGGGGGGCTGAGCGGATGGCTTAGCAGTTGCCCTGCTTGCCTGTGAAGCCTAATGACCCAGGTTCCATTTCCCAACATCCACATAAGCCACATGCACAAAGTGACACATGTGTCTGGAGTCCATTTGTAGTGGCAGGGGGCCCTGGAGCGCCCAGAGTCTCAACCTCTCTCTCTTTCTCTCTTTCTTTTCTTGCTCTCACTCTTTGCTCTCAAATAAATAAATCATTTTTTTAAAAGAAAAGATGCACTTCAGTCCATCCTGACATAATTTGCTTAAACTAAACACGCAATTTTGGACATTTTGACAGAGCCTCCTCATTTTCTCCGTATTCCTCTTATAAAGTTTAGAATAATCAACCCCTGTGTTATATATTTTTTATATCATGTTTGCCTGTTTACCCACAACAATATAATTAAATGATATCACTGTGTGTTTATGTCATCTTTATGAACTCTTTGCTCCTCGTACGCTTGACTTGGGCGAGAACAATCATTTTCATTGGTTCCTACATCACAGCATGAAGCAGACACCAGGAGTAGTCACGTGTGCAATTAGGGACTCCTGTCCTTGCATCGTTCCACAAGTAAAAGCCCGTGTTCGCAGGCCATATACACACTTCCATCCTTGACACGCCTTACCGAGTGTGGCGGCGATCTGTAGACACAACTATACGCTGCTTCCCGTCGTTGATTGTTGTTATTACGGATACCTTGTCACTGGCTGGACAAAACACCTGATCCGACGCAGCTGACGGAGGGAAGCATGTCTTTTGGTTTTCAGTCTCAAGCGGAAGCTTCATGATGTCCGGACAGGGATGGCACGGCGAGGCCAGGCATCACCTCTGCCACAGCAGGTGGAAGAGAGAAATGACTGGGCTGAGGTAGCACTGCCAAGTTGGGGGCTCATCAACTCCAAGGTCCATCCCCTTTGATGCACCTCTTCTGACACGGTTCTACCTCCCAAACTGTCACCAAGCATTCAAAACACATGAACTTGTGGGAAACATTTGTTGCAAAACACCACGACCAGAAAAAGACCATGACATACTCATTTCTAGAATGACAGCTGAAAACAATAGAAACTATATAGAGAGTGAAAATAACCTGCCCATATCATATATTCCCTCTTCCCAAGCAGATTTGAACTCATAAATACTTAAGCAGTATCTGTTTCATTGATCCACTCGCAAAATGAAATTCCGAGTGATTTCCGCACTCATTTGGGATGATGAACAGTGTAATTGCTCTAAGTTGGTCAGCAGGAAGATAAGAAGGGGTCAGGCAGCCCTGTTCCGTAGATGGGATAGTGGCTCCAACCTGATGAGTTCGGATGTGAGAATGCAATGACGCGACGTTCCTTCAGGGTCCGTGTAGCTCTAGTAAAATGTATTTTCTATATAAAATCTAAGAACATGAAGGTTATTGGCAAGCCTTATGCTTCTCCGCTAGTAGGACTATGATCATTAAATTCTATGACCAACTTGATCAGGTTAGGAATCACCTAAGAGACCTGAGAGGCGGACCTGTTGAACGGGTCTGTGAGGGCATTTCTGGGAAGGATTGACGGAGCAAGGAAGGCCTCCCTTCTGGTGCTATGTTATATACACAGAAGCTACAAGAAAGCACAGGGCTTTTGTGCCTGGCTATTTGTACTACTTGCTGGTACCTTTTTGCTGCTAGACTTCATGGACATAGGAACTCAGCCTTCCAATGTGGGCCAAAGACCAGCAGCTCTCCAGGAGTCCTCCAGGCCTTTAGTACCAGATTAAGACTACTGAGGCCTGTAGCCTTGTGGATTGAACATCCACCCAGGTTCTTAGACTCTCCACCCTGTATCCAGCCTCGTGCACTGACCATGTGCTGGGTTCTACACTCCAGCCTGCATTTGCTGTTGGACAACCCAGCTCTTATCCTGTAGGCAAAGCTCATAAATTGCCTTTGTAGTTCATGCTATCAGGTCCTTTACTCAAGGGAACCCTGAGAGGTGTAAGGATCTTAGCATATGGAGCAAGCTGGCTTCAGCCCCATCCCCACCCATCGACAGAAGGGTCACTAAAATTTTATAATCACCAAAGCTGAAAGAGATAGTATACATAGTTAATAAATATTTGATTTAAAAATAGCCAGATGTGGTGGCGCACACCTTTAATCCCAGCACTCGGGAGGCAGAGGTAGGAGGATTGCCGTGAGTTCAAGGCCACCCTGAGACTCCATAGTGAATTCCAGGTCAGCCTGCATTAGAGTGAGACCTTCCCTCAAAAAAAAAAAGGGGGGGGGACTAATACACACCCCTATTGGTTATATCCTGGAATCGACTTGAACAACGTAGGAATGGATTGATAGGTAAGTAATCACATTTATAAATAAGGAAGGAGAGCCAATTGTGGTGGCACATGTCTTTAATCCCAGCACTCTAAAATGTAACTTAAAGAAGATATAACTATTTACTGTCCACAAATGTTTAAATTATATATTCTAGCCGGGCGTGGTGGCGCACACCTTTAATCCCAGCACTCGGGAGGCAGAGGTAGGAGGATCGCCGTGAGTTCAAGGCCACCCTGAGACTCCATAGTGAATTCCAGGTCAGCCTGGGCTAGAGTGAGACCCTACCTCGAAAAACCAAAAAAAAAAAAAATTATATATTCTTTTATTTTATTTACTTGGCATGTGTATGTACATGTATGTGTGCATGCTCATGTGTGTGAATGCAGGCATGCTCAAGTCACAGCTTCCAGCTTTTACATGGAGTCGAGGGATCCAAACTAAGGTCCCCAGAGTTATATAGCTATCTCCCCATCCCTGGAGTACACATTTTTAACTAATCTTTCTTCCCATATACATCCACAAATTCCTTCCATCTGTCATTCCTCCACCTCAATGAAGACTTTCCCCTTCCACACAGGAAGAGGTGGCTGGTTGCCATTGGGGGTCAAAATGCAGAGCAAGCTAGCAATTACCTTTGAGGGATGGGATGTCAGGTTCCGATGTAGCCCTTTGTTCCTTGGAGGGAACTCACACACCCTCCAAGACCTCCAAGTACACTCAAGGGCTGTTCAAATTTTACTACTGGGAGAAAGGGAGATATTGAGTGAACAACTTCTCCTCCCTGTCTTCATAATGCTGTTAGGAGATTTTTAGGAGGAACATGTGTAAAACCATTTAAAACAGTATCTGGCACTTTATAAATATCTAGTTTTTACAGCCGAACAAACTGAGATTAAATGCCTTTCCTTGGAATTTCACACTAAATGGAAGAATAGGAATATGAACACTACTAAGCCTTCATAAAGATCTCCAGCCTTCCTACTGCCTAAAATAGGCTGCACGCCTAATGAAATGTGGAAAAGAGCAAGGCAGTCCGTTTCCTACACTACAGTTGCTCACGGCAGTGAATGGACCCTCTGTGTTCCTTAAATAGGGCTGCAATGCCTATGGGCTTCAGAGAGACTCTGGGTTCCTACCCTTCCAATTGTCCCAGGAATTATTTGAACTATAGTCTAGATCTTGGCAATATTATCTAGTAGGTTATGGGGTTTTATGCCATATTTGTGTTTTAAGAGAATTTTTTTTATCATGTTTATGCAATAGAAGAGTTTAGGCTCATCTCAGGGTTGAGACAATCTAACCCATTTTTAAATTCATTTGTCTAGTGAATAGTGACACCTCAAAAGGTCTAGCCATATCTTAACTCTAAAACCTGTAAATATTACCATATTGGGAAAGGTCTTAAAGATAAGACTGAGTGACATGCTGCATTAGTGAATGTGTCCTAAAATCAGTTGTGTCCTAATACGAGCCAGGAATGAAGAAGGCTATACGACAGCAGAAGTTGAGTTTGGAGTTTAGAGTCACAGGTTGAGGAGGAATTAAAGGCAAAAAAAAAAAAAAAAAAAAAAAAAAAGCAGGAAGAAATGAAAAAGCATTCTCCTCTATAGCCATCATTTCTTGTTTTTTTTTTTTTTTTTACTTCTTGTTTCTAGAACTTGAATGCACACTGTTACTGATCTTCCTGTCAACTTGAACTAGAAGACCTCTGGGCATTTCTGTGTTTCCAGAGAAGGTTAACATAAGAGGGGAGACTCAACCTGAAGTGAGTGGCACTCTCCCATGGCTAAGAGACCAGACTGAATAAAAGCGGAAAAGGAGAACCTTCATGAGCCTCAGAACTTAGTTTTATATGCTTCATGATCTGCCAAGATGTGAGGAAGCAACCTCAAGCAATGCCATGGCTTCTCTGCAGCGATAGACTGTAGCTTCTCCAATAAAGCCAAACTAAATCCCCGCAGTTGTTTTCTGTCAGGCATCTTATCACAGCAGTGACAAAAGTAACTAAAAGCTTCATTTCTAGGGGTTTGTTTCAGTAGGCCTGAGAAACTGATAGGCTTAGTATAGAGCTAAAATATAAATGTAAAAGGTATGAGACCAGTTACTGACTCCCCACTACCTCTAAGCCTAGAACCAAAGAATGGAAAACAGCGAAACGCATATGAGAATGTGAGGAAAAGGGATTATGGGAGAGCCTGCATGGGGACCAGCCATGGAACCTGGGGCTGGAAGCAGCAGAAGGGCCAGGTTTCGTGGCAGAACAGTAGCTACTGGAGGTGAGCCATGCACCTGAAAGCTCATTATCAGGGACACTCTGCCTGTCCTAGATAGTTTCTTCCTTCCCTAATCTGTGGATGCTCTGGGAGATAAGATATGTGCATATTATTATAAATGATTCCTTAGGGAAATTTTTTTAACTTTCAGCATTTCGCAAAGAATAAAAAATAATGAAGGGCTAACCTCACTGTGGGGACAGGCAATCCATGCGAGTGAATGGTAGAGGGTCTCCCTGGGAGAATCATGGCAGGATGCTCTTGACCACAGGATGGTACTAAGAAAAGAGAGAGAGAGAGAAAGAGGGAGAGAGAGAGAGTATTCTCAACCTGTTTTCTGCCACAAATCTGATACTTCTATTCCTTGACTATTGAAATTATTTATTTTTAATTTTTTTGTTCATTATTATTATATGAGAGCAACAGACACAGCGAGAAAGGCAGATATATATATAGAGAGAGTGGGCGTGCCAGGGCCTCCAGCCACTGCAAACCAACTCCAGACACGTGTGCCCCCTTGTGCATCTGGCTATCGTGGGTCTTGGGGAATCGAGCCTCGAACCGGGGTCCTTAGGCTTCACAGGCAAGCACTTAACTGCTAAGCCATCTCTCCAGCCCGAAATTATTTTTTTATACATGACATGTATATGAATGTGGTTCGGCTGTTACAGTTACTATAATTTTGCCTTCACACAAGCTATCACCTTGGATTTTTACAATTGCTGATGGCCCTGTGTAGGCTTTACAACCCCCTGCGCCCCACCACCCACTGATTTTATCTGTATTTTTTAAAATCCTACTTAGTGTATGAAGAGGTGCGGCTTCTAATGGCTTCCTCCAGGTCATAATAAAAATCATGGATAGAGCTGGAATTAAAATGGAGGACTGCTCACTTCCGTTTCCAAATGTCAGTTCTACGTTGCTCATTCATAAAACTTACTCAGAAAACAGCTCATGAGAAGCTGCCATACACAGTGCTGCGCACTGGAGAGTCAGTGGTAAAAGTCATCCCAGGTACAGTCCTTGACTTCAGAGCAGATCACCACCACCCAGGTGCACTGTTCTGTTCCTTCTCTTTTCTGTGATAAAATACTTGAAAGATGCTACCGGAGAGAGGGAGAGTTCGTTTTTGCCCCACAGTCTGAGGGGGACACAATTGTATTAGTAGCTTTCTCATGGCTGTGCCCAAATACCTGACAGAAAGCAACATAAGGGTGGGAAGATTTTTGTTCTGGTTTGCAAACAGGGCTTATAAAATCTTAAATCCCACCCTTAGTGACTTCCTCCAGCAAGGCTCCACCTCCTAAAGGTTCCACAACCTCCCAAAGCAGCGCCACCGGCTGGGGACAAAGCGTTGCAAACAAATGCACCGGTGGGGGAGACATGCAGCGTTCAACCCTAAGGATCCACCAAGCAAGGAAAAACGCAGCGATGACAGCCTGCTCAGTCTGGGACGCTCGGGAAGCTCTGGGCTGGGCTGCAACTGCGCAGGTCCTACCTAGGCAACCCACTTCATCCCGAGGCCCCTTCCTCTCTAAGTTTCCATAACCTCCCAAAGCAAGGCCACCAATCAGAGCCCACGAGCCCACGGAGGACATTTCACACCCAAACCATTCAGTTATCCAGGACCAGACCACGTTTGAGTCTCTGGCCTTCTGCCTCTCATTCCACCTCTGTGCGGAGCAAGGCAAATTCTATCATTTTCATGACACAAAATTTCTGTGTGGTGCAAATATGATATTAGACAGATGGAAAGAAATTAGGACTCCTTACAACGCACTCCCCACAAACACAAAATGGCCTGGATATCCATGACCTCACAGTTCCCGACACTACGTACAGAAGACCATCATCAGAGGAAGAAAAGATCATGACATCAAAATAAAAGAGAGACCGATTGAGAGGGGGAGGGGATATGATGGAGAATGGAGTTTCAAAGGGGAAGGTTGGGGGAGGGAGAGTGTTACCATGGGATTTTTTTTTTATAATCATGGAAGTTGTTAATAAAAATTTGAAAAGAAAAAACATAGCATCTCACATTAGTGAGGCAAGGATGGATTTTTACATAAACGTTGTTGGAAATAGAAAAAAAAAAAGAAAGAAATTAAACACCATGCAAACAAGAGTTAATGGGAGACTGAAGTACCCCATGTTAAAATAGTTTCAAAAATTGTTTTCCAGTTATGGAATTCTCTAGATAAAACAACACAAAATATGTTACCCTTGAAATGTTCTGCTGGAAAGCCAACTTCAAGCCAGGCCGACTTTGCACCCGTAAGCACGTGACATGTTTCTCACAGAGATGGTGGAACCCCATCTCTAGGATTGGTATCTGGATGTCAGGAGGCCAAAGCACAATCAATCATCAAAATAAATCTGGGACCGTCTCTACAGCTAATTCAATACAGAACTGTGCCCCATCAGCGGAGCAAATTGATTGTGTGGCTTGAATGGGAAATGCCCCCTTCCCAGCCTAATATGTTTGTCACTAAGCCTCATACTCCATGCAAGCTGGTGGAGCCTTCTGGAGGTGGAGCCTTGCTGGAGGAGGTATGTCGCTGGGGATAGGCAGGCCTCCAGGGTTTCTTAGTCGAGCCCACTGCTGTTCAGAGCTACCTCACTCTTGCTGATCCTGCCATGCCGTCTGAAGAAACGGGCCAGTTGCCTTCTCTGTCAGGCTTTCTCCACTGTTATGAAACTCCCCCCCCAAAAAAAATATTAAGCTCAAAATCATCCCTTTCCTTCCTTCCGCATGCTGCTTTCAGTCACGTGCTTTGTCCCAGCCACGAGAAGGCCATCGATACAACGCTATTCACAGACGGTAAGTAGCAGGTCCAAGGTCATGCATATATAAATGACTGAAACTGATTTACTTTGGACTCCAGGTCCTCACATTCTCGTGTAACTATGCCTTTTCTTGACTCAGATAAAAGGCTACATTCAGCCCTGTTAGTAAAATTTGATACTTGGACTGATTGCCAATGTTACGTTCCATGGCCAGAGTGTTGAGGGCATCGTGACCAAGTCAGACACCTCCTATTCCTGGCTGTGGTTCATCATGGTTGGTGCTGTGACGATAGCCATGTGTGCACACAGCAAGAGTGATTGCTGCAGGCCGGGCCTGAGAACGTGCCCAGCGCGCTGATGCACGCCACGTCGCTCGCACTAGACGTCCCATCTCGCTCTCTCTCAGCGCTGAGCTGTGCCTTGGCACACTGTCAGTTCTCCACACAAGCGTTTGGAAACCAAAGGGAAGCCACAGGGATTTCAGGAATCTGAAAAGACGTTTGCCAGCAAGAAACATTCTTCTGACAGCTTTGGAAGCCTTTTGCTTCTTTAGCAAAATGCCCTTCTCTGAGTCTTTGAGTCACTTAGTGCACTGTTAAAACCAGAGGCCTCTGTGACGTGCAGGGGGGACTTACCCTGTACAATGGGCTCTGGAATGGAGATGGTGAACTTGTGTAGCTCCTTGGAGGAAGTGGGATATTCCAGCGCTAGATGGAAAACTGTGGAGACAAGGCAGGGCAGGGAGTCATCTACAGTCTCAGTGTGTTCCACAATATGACTGAGGCTAAGCTGAATGGGCACAAAGGGATGGTAGAAACACCAGTAAGAAGCACTTGGTCCCCAGGAGACACCTTGAATCTCTTATATCCCTAATATTTTCCAAGGGATGGTTAGAATCTAGGCTGATTCTCTGCAGTGAGCACAGTAGAGCATGACTGTAAAGAACATGGAATCTGGGCACAGCTCAGCTATTCATGAGCTCTGTGGTCAGTGTGATGGGGGATGTATGCATCTGGGCAGTTCCTTCCACAGACAAAATGGTGGTCGCTTAGGATTTTTGTGCTTGTGTAGTGTGTGTATGTGTGTGTGTGTGTGTGTGTGTGTGTGTCATATGGACATGTGTGCACAGATGTGCAGACCTTATGTGCATGTGTGTGGAGGCCAGGAGAGGATGTTGGATATCCTCTGTTTTTGGATGTATCTTCTTGTCGCTGGCACAAAGCATCTGACCAGAAGCAGCCTATGGAAGGAAATGGCTTATTTCAGCTCACAGTCTTGAGGGGAAGTTTCGTCATGATAGGGAAAGCATAGCAGAGCAGACAGCTGGGTGTCACATCTCCACGGCAGGATCAGTGTGAGGGTTAAGGCTGAGAAGGTATCTATAATACAATACATCTAAACACAATGTTTGATGTTAAAACAGGGGATGGTGTTCATGAAAAGAAGTTTGACTGGGATGAAGAGATGGCTTGCCTGGGTTCAGTTCCCCAGTACCCCCGTAAAGCCAAATGCACAAAGCAGTGCATGTGTCTGGAGTTTGTTTGCAGTGGCAAAAAGCCACGGTATGCTCAAGTTCTCTCTCTCTCTCTCTCTCTCTCTCTCTCTTTCCTTGCAGATAAACAATGTAACTTGGAAAAAAAAAAAAACCCACTATTTCCTGGGCAAGGAGAACACAGCTCAGTCTGCGAAGTGCTTGCCACACAAGCATGAGCACTGGAGTTTGATCCCCAGTCACCACATAACAATGGCAGGCGTAGCGGCACCTGCATGTAATCCCAGGGCTGGCTTTGTGGAGACAGGAGGATCCCTGGAGTTTGCTGGTCAGTCAGTCTAGTCAAACTGCTAAGCTCGAGGCCAGTGAGAAGTCATGTCTTAAAGACAGTGGGCAATGTTCCTAAGGATCACCTCTACACACACATATGTACCTACACACACACACACACACACATACACACACGCACATTAAAACATGAAAGCATTCCCCAAACCTGACCACAGCTCTTCCCTGTGAATACTGGCTCTTCTCGAGTGTCTCACATCTGCTCCCACAAAACAATCTTTTTTTTAAAAAAAAAAAAGTTATTTATTTATTTATTTATTTATTTATTTGAGAGAAAGAGAAAGGAAGAGGCAGAGAGGAAGAGAGAATGGGTGTTCCAGGCCCTCCAGCCACTGAAAACTTGCTCCAGACACATGCGCCACCTTGTGCACCATCTGGTTTACGTGGGTCCTGGGGAATCAAACCAGCGTCCTTAGGCTTCCACCCGCAAATGCCTTAATTGCTAAGTCATTTCCCCAGCCCCACAAAACGATTTCGACCTCCTTTAGTGTGGACGGTCAGCACCACGTACTAGCATCAGCTACCTCTTGTCGGTGCTCTCTGCACTGGAGCTTGCCTCTACCAGACTCCTCCTCTGTCCTGCTGGTACTGTGAACCTCAACGTGTCACTGTGGCCCATGCTGGGCTCCTTGGGATGCTAACGTTGTGAATGTTTTGTACAGACACAGGGGCCACATCTTCCTGTCTGTTCTGTGTCCCCTTTAGATACATGGATCTCAAGGTAGTTATGTTTGTTGATTTTATTTATTTATTAGACAGAGTGCCCCTACAAACGTTCTATCTAATAAAAGAGAGAGAGAGAGACCATATATGTGTATGGGTCCTCCAGGGCCTCCCCCCACTGCAAACAAACTGCAGATGCATGCGTCATTTTGCATCTGGCTTTATGTGGGTGCTGGGAAATTGAACTGAGGTCATCAGACTTTGCAAGCAAGTGTGTTTAACCATTGAGGCATCTCCCTAGCTCCATGGCCTGTTTTATTGATGCCCATCTTTGTGTGTGTTTTGAGGGGTTATGTGTACGCACCCTGTGGTATGTGTGTGAGTGGTACACACACATGTGAGTGCAAACACGTATGGCCCCTGGCAGAATGCATGCAGAGGCAAGAAGAGAGTATCAGATGTCCTCTTATTTCTGTTCACCTACATTTCGGGAGACAGAGTCTCTCACTGAACCCAGAATTGCCAATTGTTTTTTCGGTCCGACTGGCTGATGAGCGAGCCCAGTGATCCTCAGGGCTCCACCCCCCCCATAGCCCTAGGATTAGAGGTGCGTATGGTCATGCCTAGCTACTTATGTGGGTGCTGGGATATGAAACTCATGGCAAACCAGGCTCTCTCAGGCCCTCATGCTTGTGTGGTAAGCACTTTTACCATCTGTGCCCAGAGAGCCAACATCTTAATGAATTTAAATGGAAATTAATTTTAGGCCCATGTTTTTGATAGATATTTTTTTGTTTTCGCCTAAAATGTGTAAGTTAATGGCACTTTTGTAGACTTAAGTCCTTTGCCAAAATCTGGGCTTAGGAAAATGAAAGGCAAGGTCACCTCTATTATCGAGTCTTCTCTTTACGTCTAGTTTGAATGTCAAATGTCCCCGGAAGCCTCATGTGTTTGTGATGAAGCCTCGTCCTTTGTCCCCAGCGGGTGGAGCCTTTTGGAGGCGGGATCTTGCTGGGCGAGGTGTGTCACCAGGGAAGAACGTTAAACTAATCAGCTCAGCTCCAAACCCGGTACTCCACCCAGAAATATGACAAGATGTGATGCCCTCTCTCTGCACCTCCGTGCCTCTGCTTTCCTCCATAGGCCGGGCTTCTCCTCGAGACTGCAGGTCTAAGGTAGCCTCTTCCCTTTCTTCGGATGCTCTGCTTGGGTATTTTCTCCCAGCAATGAGAAGCTTTCTACAACATTCACTGACTGAGGTTTGATGAAGTTTAGCCAAATCAGCCTCTCTCTCATTTTTTTTTTTGTTCTCTCTCTCTCTCTCTCTCTCTGTTTGACATATGCACGTACAATTTGTACATCCCTCTCAAGGAAATTTCTAGCTATTTCCAGAAACATGTGAAGCTCAATCTATACAGAGCTTGAATCGAACCTAGGGCCCTCCCTCCCTGCCATCTGTTTTCACTACCTACCTAGAATTACAGAAGAAAACCTGCCAGGTCTTGCCTCCCACCTCTTTGCATGAAGGAAGATATGTCTTCTTAGTTTGCACTAAAGAAAACATTATATTTTTTCCTCCAAATTCCAGAGCTCTCTGTAAATAACAGTGAGGTCAGAAGCCATGCTTCATGTGATGATGAAAGCCTCCAGTGTCCTGAAGTGACCTCCATGTGCTGGCCTGTTGCCCTCACACGGCAGCCTCCAGTGACATTCTTCACATTTGCTCTAACGTGGAGACACAGCAGCTGTCAGCATTCCTCTGACTTGCAACAGTCTGGAAGAAAATGAAAGACTATCTATCAGATTGCTCTTTTGCTTTGGAGTGAAAAACTGCAGAGGCCTTAACTCCCTTTTTCTCTTTTTCATTCTAATTTCCTATGAGGTCTGTTCAGCTCCTTCCTTGAAAGATCTCTATGTCTCTATGCTCTCCTGTGCCTCCCAATGAAGCAGAGACACTTGCATTTTGGCCACTTTTCTTTGTAATTCTACTTTCTCAGGCTTCTATGATTTCCATTATCCCTTCTATATTTCTGCTCTGAGTATGTCTGCTATAATTGAATGTTATCCTTTCTGGTAGATCGTCAGTCATGGCCAGAAAAATTAAACATCACCTTTAAGAGAGCTTACTAAGTTCCTTGTGTTTCCCAACCAGACAATAGTTCATGTAACGCCAGATGCACAAGGTGGCACATGAATCTGGAGTTCATTTTGCAGTGGGTAAAGGCCCTGTTGCACCCATTTTCTCTCTCTATCTGCCTCTCTCTCTCTCTCTAGTAAATAAATAAATGAATAAATAAAAATATTTTAAAGACACCTCATAAAATTTCTAAACTCATGGGCTCTAGAGATGGCTCACAGGTAAGCGTGCTTACTGTGCAAGCGTGGGGCCTTCAATGTGCCTAAGAATGCCTGAGCACCCACCTAAACAGATGGGGCTGGCCACACATGCCTGAGACCCCAGTCTGTACGGAGGAGGATCTAAGAGTAGCTGGAATTTTCTGGCTGATAATGGCATGTCCAAGTTGAGTGAGAGACTCTATTTCAAAAAAAAAAAAAAAAAAAAAACCCATGTGGCTGTGTGACAGAAAACACCCACTGTTTCCCTCTGTCCTCCACACGTGCACGGACAAGGGCCGTGCGTCTGCGCACACTTGAGCATTTGCCACACATACACACATCACATCACACACCGTACCACACATACTCTACACATGTCCGTGCCAAAAATGTCTGAATTTTCTTGTCGAGCTGAAGAGGCATTAGGAAGAGACATTCCCTGTGCAATTTTATTTCCTTCTTTCTTTGAACTTTGGTTTCATAAGCGTAGAGAAAGGAAGAAGGAAGAAATTAAAAGCTAAAGAAATAATGATCTCTAGGAATAGAGAAAATCCTCCAATATAAAAAATTTCTTGAGCCGTCCCCACAGGAAAATTGCTTTCCATACTAAGAGATGATAAATCGTTAATACAAAACAACATAAGCTGAGACTGGGCAAGTCTGCTGACAATGGGTGAGTTAGAAACCGAGTGTGGTGGCGTGTGACTAATCCAGGCACTTGGGAAAACGAGGCTAGAGGATCCCAGGGAGCTTGCAGCCACCCTGGGCTCTATTGTGAGTTCAAGACCAGCCTCAGAAACATAGTGAGATTTTGTGTCAAATAAAATTGAAGTAGACTATTGTTAAGATCAGCACTTCAACTTATGTTATTATATCCATTCAAGTATATTCATAGAGGAACATAAATGAAGCAGGCATTAAGTAGATTGAGGGGAATAGACAATGAAGTGTGGTGTTCAATTATAAGTTATAAGGATATACTATTAAAAGATATCCTTATATAAACTAGACCAAAGGAAGCTGTGATGGGTGTCTTGAACGTGAATGTCCCCATGGTCTTGTGAGCTTGTGGTTAGGCCTCATGCACAACCCCCAGCTGGTGATGGTTTGAGAGGTAGTGCCTCACTGGAGGAGACGTGTTGCTTTTCGGGGCAGTCTTTATGGTGTTACAGCTGTCTTGCCAGAGACAGCACATTGATGCTGTTACCTCCGAGCTGACCTGCAAGACCTGATGTCCAGCCTCTGAACTTCCATGCCGTGACAAAACTGCCCCCCTCGAGACCGAGGACTGACGTTTGGGTGCTGTGTCCCAGCAACGAGAAGGCAACTTCCACAGACGCCTCACTGCCACTATCACAGGGTGTCCCACTGGCATATCCTTGGGTCACAGGTCCAGGAGCCGAGTTAGCACTGGTAGTCTCAGCAATCCCTGCATCTTATAAGCTGTTGTAGGTCAAGGGAAAGCAAGTGAGAGAAAGGACTGGAGTTTAGTGTGTACGACTGGGACGGCCGAACCGCAGAGAGGGTAGAGCGCTGTATGCTGCAAGTCAGCCAAGGGGACGAAAGCTGTGTGTGGCAGGAGTTCCCATGCAAGCAGAGCCTGAGCTGCCTGCATCACGTCCTGCGCTCACGTCATCTCTTGGTAACCTTTGCTTTGCTGACGTCAGACTTGCTGTCATAGAGAGCATCTCCTGGGTTTTCATTTATTTTGTTCAATCCAGCGATGCTGCACCCACTCCAATACCTTCTCCTCTTTTCTGACTCACCTGGTGAAGGCTTCTGACCCTCAGGTCAGTCTGAGGAGGATGGCTCAGCAGGTAAAGTGCTCATCATGCAAGAGTGAGGACCTGGTTCTGAGTCCTCAGCGTCCACGTGAAGGCCAGGCACAGCGATGTGTACTGTAATCCCAGCGTAGGGGAGGCGGAGGCAGAAGGATCCCTGGGGGTTGATGGATAGCTAGACTAGCAAAACAAAACAAAACAACAACAACAAAAAACAGCCCCTGTATTAAAAAAATATGTAGAGAGAGATTTAGAAAGACACACAATGTTGACTTCTAGCCTTCACATACATGCACTCCACACACATGCATGAACACCTGCATACACACAAGCACACAGGCACACATGCAGACCACACACACACACACACGCAGAAAAGATTTTAAAAAATGAAGGTAAAATTCAACATGAGTTTTACATTTCATGCACATTTTTTGAACCACTAAGAAATAACTGAGCGGAAAGGATGGGAACAATTAATGATCCTGGACACATGCAGATGTTTCCTTTATTAGAGACAGGAAACAGAAAGCGCAGGGTTTCCTGTCTCCATCCTGCTCATTTCTCATCCATAAGACTCTTAGCCGTGACTATTCAGAAAAATAATAAGCAAAACCATCCAAGTGATCATGTAGTAATAACCTTACATTCACTCCTCCAAAATCCTAGGTGCCTGTCTGCCCACAGAGTCCAGCCACCTTCAGGGGATTAAATAGCGCTTGAAGGTCAAGTAAACCTTTTCTACCTAGCGACTCAAGGCAGAGAATGAAAAGTCACCTTTCAGATGTCCGAGTACAAGGAAGCATTCCTATGTCCTCTGGCTATGTGAGCGATGACCCGCAACTTTACTTCACGCAGCTGTGAGGCGAGCTTGCTTAAGCTAGGTTTCCTATGCTAGCTTTCTCAGTTGGCTAAGAGAAAAATCAGATCAAACAAATATATGCTAAATACTCCCCCACTGAGATGACATTGATGAAGCACTTTCTGTGAGCTAAGCGCTGAGAATAAGATGACTTAGAGCAAATTCAGATGCTGAAAACATAGCAGAGACTGTACCAGAGTACCCTTTAGCACAGCAAGCGTAAAGCATCATGGGCCATGGGTTATTGATCTGAAAGGGTGTGTGTGTGTGTTTCTCACTCATTCTGTGTGTGTGTGTGTGTGTGTGTGTGTGTGTGTGTGTGTGTGTGTAGGGTGTAATGTAGGTGGGTGCACCATGACCTGTTGCCACTGCAAAGGAACACCAGACACTTGTGACACTTTTTATGTCTGGGTTACATGACTGGCTTGGAAATTGAACCTGGGAAGGCAGTTTGCAAGAACGCAACCACTGTGCTGTCTTCCCAGACTCCAGAATTAGTTTTTTGTTGTTGTTGTTGTTGTTGTTTTGACAGATAGGAAAGTGAGGGATGGTTCGTTCAAAGGAAACAGTCTGGTCACATGAATACAAGATTCCAAGAACAGGGGACTTAAAGTTGTCAGTCAGTGGGCTGTTTGGCATGGATGTATGGATGAACTGAGGAGAAAGGCCAGAACCCATCCTCAACAGGCATAAGGCAAAGCAAGTTTTTTCGGCCAAGACAGCAAGGAATCTTCCCCAAATACTCTTTAATTCAGAGATTCAAAATTGTTTTTCTAATTTCAATTCCTTTTTCATTATTTTCTTAAAGTGCATGATAAACCAGGTGTGGTGACACACACCTTTAATGCCAGCACCTCAGAGGCAGAGATAGGAGGATCACTGCGAGTTGGAGGCCAGCCTGAGACTCCATAGTGAATTCCAGGTCAGCCTGTGCTAGAGTGAGACCCTACCTCAAAAAACAAACAACAACAACAACAAAAAGCATGATGCCTAGAGAGACTGCTCACTCATTAAAGACGATGGCTTGAAAAGCCTGCCAGCTTGGGTTCCATTCCCCATGATCCACATAAATCTAGATGCACAAAGTGGTGCGTGCATTTGGAGTTCACGTGCAGCAGCAAGAAAGTCTGGTAGACTCATTTCTCTCTCTCTTTCTCTCACCTCACAAATAAAAAGTATTTAAAATTGCTTTTTTATGTATATGAGAGTGTTGTGCATATATATGCATATATGTGTTCATGTATGTGTGGGAGCATATGTGTACATGGATGCTCATGCACATACATGTAGAGGCCATGCAATTACTCTCCCTGCTGACTGTTCTTTTTATGAGACGGGTTCTCTCACTAAACGTGGAATGCTCTGATTCAGCTCTTCTAGCTAGCCAGAAAGTCCCAGAGATTCTCCCGTTAACACCTCCCTGGGGCATCACCACGCCAGCATTTTACGTGGATGCTGAGGAGTTGAACCCAGTTTCTCATGCTTGCATGGCGAGTGCTTTAGCAGCTGAGCCCTGTTTGTTTCTTATGTTTGTTTCCTTAAGACACGGTCTCCCTATGTGGTCAAGGCTAGCCTTAAACTTTCCCTATCCTCCTGCCTCAGCCTCCTAAACACTGAGATTACAGGCATGCACCACCATGCTGGCCCGAACTTTGTTTTTGAGTAGATAGGAAAGTAAGGGCTACTTCGTGCAAAGGAAACAGTCCAAACACATGGATAAAAGATTCTAAGAATGAGCCGGGAGGGCTTCGGGGACACCAGTCATTGATTGGGGTGACAGGAATTGGGAGTGTGGAGGAAATAATGAGAAAGGGCAGGGCCAGAGAAAACAAGAATTCAAGGTGAGGAAGGGCCTTTAACTGAGGTCCATGGGGGACCTTGAGCAATATTGGCAGGCTACTGGTAGAATCAGGAGGACACAACACAGAGGGTTCTGGGCCCATGGGGAGGGGTCAGAATGTGACACAAACTGGGGTCATGCTGACAGCTTTGTGTTCCTAAGGGCCTGGCACCTGGACAGGAGAGGAAATGTTGAGAGTGGCACTTTAAACTCCTGCGGTCCCGCTAAGGCAGGCGATTGTTAAACACCTCACTTTCTCTTGTTTTCCGCTCTCAACCCATGCATGGAATGAGCTTTTCCTCACTTATGAGACTAGGTGAGTTGAGAAAGTGTTACAGGACCATAGGAAGGGCAATGTCCAGAGACTGGTCGAAGACACAGCCCAGGGTCTCTCTTAAAAGACTGTTGTGCCCGGGGGGAACACCAGCAACCCCACTGAAGAGGACACCAGTGGAAAGTGGGCAGGAAGGAAGGAAAAAATAGTACCCACACATGATGTATCCACACAAAGCATGTCTTAAAAAAAAAAAAAAAAAAGACTGTCGTGTGAGTCAACAGTTGCTAAAAGAGGTGTGGCTGTGAATTTACTATGAGGTTGCATTGAATGAGCCAGATGTTTCCCAGCGTGCTTTGGGAAACCGAAGCCCTTGAGGAAGGGCTTGGACAAGGCCACCAGAGACCACTAACTGTGACAATGGCTGATTGGCCCGATAACCGTCTTCCATGCACAGATGTTTCCAACGATAGGAGATGTCATGCGCCAGATCGAGCCACGGCGAGCTGGGCTGGGGACAGTTCCCATAGCCTCGTGAGGCCTCTACTGTGTCTCTGCAGCCTCCCTAGGGGACCAGCAGGGAGCGAAGGCCTTCGTCCTAACTGCGCCACGTCGTCCTGTAGCTCCAGCCTCGCGTTCCTGTTGGAATCCCGCGCCAGAGAGACTCTCCAGCCCTTCTGATAAGAGATTTTCTAGTATATTCCAGATACCACTCAAGTCACAGTGTGACTCCCATGCCAGTGGGATGTCTTATTAACGTGGAAAGCAGGTCTGGAGTGACTCCCGAAGATTCATCTGTCTGTGCTCACGTGGGGTTATGTGTTCTGCTGACTCCTGGGCCACACTGAGTCGTGATGGTGTTGTCTTGGCAACCTGTGACCTCTTGGCTTTCAGAGTGATTTTATTTATTCGTTCATATTGTGTGTGTGTGCACATGTGTGTGTGTGGGTGTGTGTGCACGTGTGTGTGTGTGCTTGTGTGTGTGAGGACAGTTGTGTGCCTCAGTGCATATGTGGAAGCCAGAGGACAGCATCCCTCACCTTCCCCTTTGTTTGAGCAGGCCCTGTCGTTGCTCCCCACTGCATTTGCCAAGCTAAGCAGCCCACAAGCTTCTGAGAGAAAAAAAAAAAATCTCTACACATTAATTTAAAGAAAGACTAGAGCCATGAGGCAATCAAAATTATTTTCTAGTAAAGAGAAAAAGATGTTCAGCCACATTAAAAAACAGCACTTGAGTTATATTATGAATGTTGGCATCTGGAATGCATACAGAAGGCGTCTACATCATAGATACGTGGGGTGTTTAGTACAACACTTGGAATATAATAAGTTCAGGGCAAATGCTAACAAGCAGTGTTATAACTAACTAAGCACTGCTATAACAGCTAACAAAATTGATTTATTAGGCATTAAATAAAGTAACTACACATCCTAGAATTCTTCCAGACGTGTATCCTTCCAACAAAAAAATTAATAATTTTCTATAAATATTAAGCTGGGGCCCATCTAAGTTCCCCTTGCTGTAGGAATGTGTAAATAAATTGAGGCATATCCATGTAATGAAATTCTCCTCCCCAGTTAGGTGAGTGACCTTGACTGGGCTTGGGCCAAACACAGAAGTGAATGAAGTTTCCTTGGCAAACAGCTAACCCTATAAGCCAACCTCTTGTTCACGGATGTACCCACTTGTGAGTGGTAGTTCAATGAAGACATGCATCTATACCTGTCCCTTTCCATAAAAAAATTGCTGACATCACAATATAAATATTGACATATCCATGCTGATGACTAAAAAGTTTGGATTACTGGTGGGCAAAAAAAATGCATTAAATTGCATTAAATGGATGCAGTATGATTCCATTTGTACAACTACCCATACTTAAAACCATAATGGGGCTAGAGAGATGGCTTAGTGGTTAAGGCACTTGCTTGCAAAGCCAAAGGACCCAGATTTGAATCCCCAGGACCCAAGTAAGCCAGATGCACAAGGAGGTGCACGCATCTAGAGTTCATTTGCAAACGCTAGAGGCCCTGGCATGACCATTCTCCTCCCTCCCTCTCTCTCTCTCTCTCTCTCTCTCCCTCCCTGCCTATTTTTATATCTCTCTCTGTCTCAAATAAATAAATAAATAAAATTGTTTAAAAACCCCAACGCACACATTGTACATGATATGTACACTTCTGTGCACACAAAGGGTTACAAAGCACCAGCACACACAGCGGGTATATGTCAACAAACAGGGAAAGGCTCTGGGTAGAGATAAAGGGAAATAAAACCAAAAAATGGTTTCCAAAAGAAATTTAGCTCTACTCATTAGGATTCATCCCTATGAATAGACAAGCAAACAATAAATACACAAATATAAAAAAAAAACAGCTGGACCATTGAAAATATTAAATCAGGGTAATTGTCAATCTTTAATTACTTTATGCCAGCGCCAGAGACCGGATCTAGAATCTTGTACATGCAGGACCAGCGCCCTACCTCTGAGCTACATTTACAGCCCCTTTAGCTTTGCACGATTAAAATACTGAAAATGTTAAAAGAAACTTACAACACACAGTCATGCTGATTTTTTTTTGTTCTTTAAAAGCATAGCCTTTCCCTTGAAATACTCGATTACAATAGGATTTAGGAAAATACATCTGGGAAAGCTAATGAAATTTAATTATATTAATTAGCAATGTACTCCAATATTCCCTTGATTATCACAAAAGCAGTTGAGATAACATCATGTGAAAACTCCTAATGCTGTGGAATCCATCAGCGCTTATGTTCATGTGTCACTGGATCCAGTCCTAGTATGCTTTGCTAGAAAGCCAGCGCTGGGGAGTTACTGTTGGTAGGACCTATCTGCAGGGACTCTGGCGTACGCGGGCGCTTTTATAGTGATGGAAAAGGGGTGCCTGGGATAACTGCAGGCAGGTGGCCTGCGAGTGACGTCTTCACTACGCAGGAAATATCTCATCCTCATACGCCCCTTTCCCCTAATGTAGCCTTGCAATCTAATGACCTCCTGAGCTCCTTTTTTCGTAGTGGTGGTGGTGCTGTGTGTGTGTGGGTGGGGGGAGTGAGTTTGACAATGAGAGTCTTACTCAGTAGTCACTCTCCACCATATCCTTTAAAATTTTTTTTTGTTTATTTTTATTTATTTATGAGAGTGACAGAAAGAGAAAGAGGCAGAGAGAGAGAGAGAGAGAGAATGGGCTCACCAGGACCTCCAGCCACTGCAAACGCACTCCAGACGCGTGCGCCCCCTTGTGCATCTGGCTAACATGGGTCCTGGGGATTCGAGCCTCAAACTGGCATCCTTAGGCTTCACAGGCAAGTGCTTAACCGCTAAGCCATCTCTCCAGCTCCCACCATCCATATCCTTTGATACAGCAAGTCTCACTGAACCTAGAACTCACTGGCTCACTTAGAATGGATGTCCAGTGACCCCCGGGGGACCTCCTCATTTCTGCCTCTTCAGGGCTGCGATTACAGGTGTGTACCGCCACACCTGGCGTTTTACCTGGTTACTGGGGATCTGTACCGAGGTCCGCATGCTTGTATGGCAAATACTTTAGCCACTGAGCCATTTCCCCAGCCCTACGAACACAGCACTTTTATTTTGGAAGTAAAACATCAGCACAATTTATAGCAAATGAAAGAACAAGGAGGGGGCTGCAGATCTAAGGTTATCCAGAGGCCAGTGGGTACTGCGGGCTCCACAAATATAAAGACAGATTACTTCTCGGCTACCACGTTCATTATTTACGTGCTGCATCTCTTTAGAATTTAGAATGCTGGTGAAGGGTGGGGTGGGGAGAAGTGGCTTTGCAAAGGACAGCTCCCCAAAGAGCAGCCACTGCTACAGATGGACTATTATAGAAAGTCCCGGGTGAATATTTTTTTAAAATTGCTAGTTTTGCTATTTTTTTAATTCCCCCCTGTTAACTACATTGCTTTCCTTGAGGAATCTGCTTTTGTAATACTGGAAGTGACTTCTCGTGCTCACAGTTTTGTCCACTTATTTTTTTTATTTAATTAATTATTTATTTATTTGAGAGTGGCAGACAGAGAGAGGAAGAGGCAGATGGAGACAGAGAGAGAGAATGGGCATGCCAGGGCTTCCAGCCACTGCAAACGAACTCCAGACGCGTGCGCCCCCTTGTGCATCTGGCTAACGTGGGTCCTGGGGAATCGAGCCTCAAACCAGGGTCCTTAGGCTTCACAGGCAAGCGCTTAACGCTAAGCCATCTCTCCAGCCCTGTTCACTTATTTTTACACGTGCATACGGTTTCATCCTGTGTTCATTCTTCTTACTTATCTGTGCGTGTGTGTGTGTGTGTGTGTGTGCATGACGTGTTCATGTGTGGGGGTGCCTTTGGCACAGCATGTGTGTGACAGTTCGCTTACTTTTATGCTGCCTATGGTCTCACCCCATTTTTATTATTATTTACTTGTGTATATATGTATATAGGTGTGTGTGTGTGTAGGTGTGGGTGGGTGGGTGGGTGGGTGTGTGTGCAAAGGACACCCCAAAGCGGTTTCTCCTCACCTTGTACCCTTTTGAGTCAGGATCTTTCTTGTGGCTGCTGCTTGGAAGAGTCCAGACTCTCCTGGTTCCCACTCCCATTGCCGTAGGCATGCTAGGATAGGTGAGCTGGAATTACAGACTCCCATTGTCGTACGTGTGCTGGTATTACAGATGTTTATGTGACTTTGCATCTGGCTCAGGTCAGCTAGCTCACAACCAAGTGCTCTTAACTGTTGACCCATTTCTCTGACCCCGCCATCCCATTTTCTTTCATTTCCAAATTTTATTTTAACAGTATAAAACATGAAGCCTGATCTCTTAATGGTATATAATGAAGTGTTACAGTACAGTCATGCATTGTGTAATGCTTAAGTCATGTTAACCATATCTTCCTTCCCAAACATTAATCGTTTATTTATGCCAAGAAACCTTTCGAAATCATCTCCTCGAGAGTTTTGGAGAGTGCACAGTGCCGTATCTATAGCCCCTTCTTGCAAGTCAGGTTCGCATTGCTGGTAGAAATCATTCAACCAAGAGCAGCTTTGGGGGGAGAAAGGGTTTATTTTGGCTTATAGACTCAAGGGGAAACTCCACGATGGCAGGGGAAAACAGTGGCATGAGCAGAGGGTGGACATCACCCCTTAGCCAACATAAGGTGGACCATAGCAACAGGAGAGTGTGCCGAACACTGGCAAGGGGCCACTGGCTATAACACCCATAAGCCCGCCCCCAACAATGCACTGCCTCCAGGAGGCTTTAATTTCCAATTGCCGTCAGCTGGGGAGCCTAGCATTCAGAGTTTATGTGGGACACCTGAATCAAGCCACCACACCCCGTTCCATGCTTCCTGTTCATTACTGTGGCATAGACCCCATGGATCAATGTCTCTTTTTCCTGCCACCCCCTTCCCCTAGCCTCAGGTAACCTAATTCAACTCTCAATTTCTATGAATCAACTGCTTTAGATGCCAAATATAAGTGAGATCGTGCAATACTTGTCGTGTGTGTGTGTGTGTGCGCGTGTGTGTGTGTCTTAAGTTTATATAATGATCTCTGGTTTAGCAGCCTGGTTGGTCTGAGTAGCAAGATTTCATTCTTTTCACACTTGAATAGGATTCCACTGTGTATATTAATTACATATTCTTTATCCTTCCTTTGGTTCTTGAACACTTAGGTGGTTTCCATTTGTGGCTCTTTTTGGGAATAATGCTTCAATGAACATGGGGGTGTAGTGGTCTCTGTAATACACTGACATAACTGGGATTGCCGGAGCATCTGCCGGTTCTATTTTTAATTTTTTTTTTACATTTTCTATAAAGTATATACTCCACGGCATTCGCATGCACTCCGATAGAGGGCATGTATTCCCTTTCTCCCATATTCTTCACAGCTCATGTTGTGTGTGTTGTGTGTGTGTGTGTTTTGGCTAACAACCATTTATAGTATTGACTTTTCTTATCACTGTGACAAAACACCCAAAAGAAGCAAATTACAGGAGGCGAGGGTTGCTCTCCAGTATGGCAGCCGGAGTGGTTCTTTCCGCAGCAGTGGGACGCGGACTTTCATATGGTGGCCCAGCAGGAGACTGACACATCGGTGCAGAAGCAGGAGTGAGCACACACTGTGGTTAGTAGCCACAAGGATCCGTAATTTGGGGCATATATTCTTCTTACTCACCTTTCAAGTCTCTGGAAACACTGAGAGAGAAGGCTGGAAGATTGTAAGAGCCACAGGGTGGGTAGGCATACTTTGGGGGTTGCCCTATCTACATGAACCTACTGGTACATTCATGGCCTCATGTGGTTACTGATACCCCATGAGACCAACACAGTTCTGAGCCCATCAACATCTTAACATGGAGTACCAAGGAGGACAAAAGGAATTAGACAGCCAAACAGAGGAAGGACTTCCTTGAAAGAGGAGGGTCCTACATTAGGGGGAGGTGAGCGAGAAGGGACAAAAGAAGATAACAGGGACAGAAACATGATCAAGTTACTGCAGGACCACAGGGTAAAGTTTTCATTTTTTTTTTAAAACAAAAGCAGAAAGGAGACGTTTTTAGTTACTTGACTTATTCTAAGCCATCTTTCACATACCCACTTGGTTAATCCAGGAAGATATGTGAATGAAGCACGCAGGCTGCTGGTACGGAAGAACTTAGGGTTTAAGTGCCAACAATAGCTGTGACTATTGTGAACAGTTCCAGCTTCTTATTGTTAAGGTCGGTGACAGGCTTTATCTTGCCAGCTTTTAAAATAAAGTCGAAAATACAGAACTTTTAACGATGTTTCCTAGGTTTGGATAAAGACTAATCTTCAAAGTCTTATATCTCTCCAGGCAGAAACCTGGAGATCACTGGCTAGCTATCCTAGCTGAACTGGTATGCTCTAGATTCAGTGGGGGGGGGGGAGGAGGGACTGTCCCAAAGAATAAGGTGGACACCAATGCGGAAGACATCTTATATCAACCTTTGGTTTACACGTGCATTTGCATATATGTTCACGCACACCACAAACACATGTGCTCTCATATATATGAACACATATGTACATATATATGCTAATAAGAAAAGAAAAAAAAGTCATGCTCACACAAGTGCAGTAGTGGCACACAGCCATGGTGGGAAACCAATTGCTCTTGATTGGCTAACTGATCCCCTCAGTGGAACAGGACCCATAGTTGGAGCTGGGAAACAAGTCAGAACCATATCCAAACATGAACCCGCTCTCCATTACCAAGCTACCACCAATCGTGGGCTACAAGAGGGCCTACATCTATTGAATTCTCTATAAAAAATAAGGGTTATCCCATTTGTCTTGTGCTAACTTTACTCTCCGTTGCAGAATCTGCTTCTCTTTTTCAGATAGATGTAGATCCTAAGGAGAGAACCACCCCTTCATACCTCAAAAGTGCCCCAGCTGAAACTAAGAATAATTGGCGAGATAAGCAAGGGTGCTGTTTTCTTGCTGAACCTGGTACCAGCACAAGGGTGAAGGAGATCGACACAGAGAACAATCAACTCCTACCAAATCAGATATCCAGAGACCCAGAGGCCCCCAATACCACATCACTGAAGCAGAGCCAAAATGAACCCAACATGGCTCAGGGAAATTTTATGGAAGAGGGGGCGGAAAGAATGTCAGAGCCACATGTTGGGTCATGATATGCAGACATTTATCCTACCCATAACTGTGGGCTAACTCCACAATGCATGACCCATATACCTCAACAAGGAGGGGCCAGGGGGAGGGGGTAGGACATGGACGAGCCTGACAATGGTACCAACTTGACTGTATTCACTGAGTACAAAACTAGTTAATAAAAATTAATTAATTAATTAAAAAATAAAAAAATAAAAGTATGCTTCCTGCACTGTTTTCACTTATCTCTCTGCTCTAGAATTTGTTAGACCCTGGCTGAGGGATCATGGTTAAGAATGTGGGAGAACTTGGGGCTGAAGAGATGGCTTAGCTGTTAAAGCTCTTGCTGGCGAAGCCTAAGGACCCAGGTTCAACTCCCCAGGACCCACATAAGCCAGATGCACATGTTGGTGCATGAGTCTGGAGTTTATTTACAGTGGCTGTAGGCCCTGGTGCACTCATTCTCTTGATCTACCTCTCTCTTTCTCTGTGTCTGATAAATAAATAAATCAAAATAAAAAAATATTAGGGCTGGAGAGATGGCTTAGTGGCTAAGGAGCTTGTCTGCAAAGCCAAAGACCCAGGTTCACTTCCCCAGGACCCATGTTAGCCAGATGCACAAGGGAGGCGCACGCATCTGGAGCTCGCTTGCAGTGGCTGGAGGCCCTGGTGTGCCCCTACCCCTGACTATATCCCTATCTCTTTCTCTTGGTATCTCTCAAATAAATGAATATTGAAAAACAAAATATAAAATAACTTGATTGTTCCCATTTCCATCTGCTCCAGTTTTCAACACACAGTTTTCATTTTGCATTTTGTATTTCAGGCAGGGGGTTCGCGAGGCTCAGGTTGTCCTCCAACTTGCTATGAGCTAAGCAGTTCACCATCCTCCTGTTTTCACCTCCAAGTGCCACAGTTCCACACACGTGCCACCAACGCACAATCCCAACACATCCGTGGTCTTAGATGGAAAGTCGTCTCTCCAGTTCTCTTTGCCAAAGGCAAACTTAAAACATGCGCCCTTACTTCACACGGTGGCTGTTTTGTGCTTCTCTGACTGTCTTGCTCAATCGAGCTGTTTGTCTTACGCCTCTGCGAGCTACCTACCTTCAAGTGCACTCTCTGCCAAGCAATAGATGCGGGAAGGGTTATAAATTACCCCTGGCAGGGAAAAAAAAAAGATAGTCTTTTGTTGTTGTTGTTGTGTTGAGCCTGACCTGAAAATAAAGTCCCATTTAGAGATTTCCTGTGGAGGCTGACGGACTCTTCCCTTCTAGGCTCTCAGGCAGGAAGGTTCTTTGCTGCTGTTTTTGCATGTGCTTTGCAGTATGTGGGTCCCCGTGACCTCGTCTGAGAGGAAACCCTTGCACAGCTCTGTGTTATCTCCTGAGCTAATTCCAAAGCCCTCAGTGTGAGATTTGGCAATGACACATCGCATCAGACATGCCTACTATATGGTAGGCATTCAGAAGAAGAAAAAATAACTAAAAGACCTTTGTCAAAATTCTAGTGCTGTTCCTTCTTTAATAATCCGGGCATGTTTTTTTCTCTACTTCTTACCATCCATGTATTTTCCTCATTTTTTTTTCTTTTACTGTGTTTTTATACATATTTTCACTTATTTATGTGAGACGACAGAAATAGGCAGACAGAGAAAGTGAGAGGGAATGGGCACTCCACGGCCTCCTTGCATGGCTAACAAACTCCAGATGCACGCATGCTCCACTTTGTGCATCTGGCTTTACATGAGTGCCGGGGAATCAAACCCAGGCTATCAGACACTTTCAAAGCAAGTGTCTTTAACTCTCTCCAGCCTTCTTTAATGTTTTGACTACCTCCATACACATGCGCAAGGTACTGTGATCATAATCTTCTCTCACCACCCTCCATTGCCCTCCCTCTCTTATTCCTCCTCCATTGAAGTCCTTCTACTTTCTAACTATTCTGATGTCATCTTTTCCTCTCCTACTATGCAGGTCTGTGTAGGTGGTGTCAGGCACGGTGAGGTCATGTATATTAAGGTCACTTGGTGTCTGAAAGACAGTACTGTAAGCACTCCTCCCCTTCTCTTCGCTCTCCTGTTCTTTCCACCACCTCTTACACAATGATCCCTGAGCCATGGAGGGTGTGACAGAGATGTCTCTCTTTGTGCAGAACACACCACTGTCGCTTCTTAGCAATTTGATGAGTTTTTAATCTTACCAGTAGTCACTGACATCTGAAAAAAAAATATTAGCCAAATATGGGCATGAACAGAAATATCTAGAGGGAAATTTGATGGGCATTCTCATTCTTCTTATGAAATTTCTTTGGAATTTTCTGCCGTAGCTCCCATCTAACTAGAGATCCTGTGTCTCCCTAAAATCCCTCATCAGTCCTCTGACAGTGCTCATTGCTCCCAGGATATGTGATATAAACCCCCATTTGTCTATCACTATAGTCTGCCTTGCATTCAAATCATTTGTAGAAAGAAATTGCACATCTGGGATGGACAGGAAGTGAAGTCAGGACTGGAAGGAAGGTTCGACTGTAAAACTCAACGTCCAACTAACACCCAGTGGCCCACTTCTTCCCGCTAAGCTCCACCTCCCAAAGGTTCCACAACCTCCCCCCAAAATGGGGCCACCAGTTGGGGGAATCAGTTGTTCATACAGAGGAACCTGTGAGAGACTTTCATAGTCAATCTATAACACAGCCTATAAGTCTAGAACTTTCTAGAACCTCCTGGGATGCGTTTTAACTCCACATCTCCTTTGCCCTTCAGTTCAGTCACTGCCTGGTGGGTCAGCCTCAGGTGGACTCAGACACAATACAGCACGTGCCTCCTTGCCCATAAGACAGCTGGGGCCCTCTCTCCTGTCCTGGGGCTTCCCTGTGGCCGTGGAGGCATCCAATGCTACTGGGATCTATTTGGTTCCTACCCCTGCATGATCCAGTATCGAATCACTGTTACTGCAGGCTATGCAGAGCAGAATATCTGTAAAAGACAGAAACTGGCAAATCAATTCTCTTATCCTTTGCCTTAAAGATAGATAGTCATGGGCTGGAGAGATGGCTTAGCAGTTAAGCCCTTGCCTGTGAAGCCTAACGACGCCGGTTGGAGGCTCTATTCCCCAGGACCCACGTTAGCCAGATGCACAAGGGGGCGCACGCATCTGGAGTTAGTTTGCAGTGGCTGGAAGCCCTGGTGCGCCCATTCTCTCTCTCTCTCTCTGCCTCTTTCTCTCTCTGTCACTCTCAAATAAATAAATAAAAATAAACCAAAAAAAAAAATAAGACAGATAGTCATGAAAAACTGTATTAGCTAATATCCATTTGTCTTGTGACAAGCAGTCACTCTCATCCGATGGCTGGCAGCAGTCAGATCCACAGCTGACTTTGAAGCCTAGTCGAGGACCAGGCCAGGAAAGTTCCCTGGTTAGGTAGTGGGTATCTGTACTGTGGTGTTTCTCGTTGCTGCGTAAGAATACTTGACAAAATAAAGAAGAAAGAGCTTATTTTGTCTCAGAGTTTAAGGAAAGACACAGCCCATGGGCAGGGATTGGGCAGGCATGGTGGAGAGGGGTGAGGTAGCTGGAGACATTGTTCTGCCAACATGAAGCAGAGAGGTGAATGCTCGTGTTGGGCCTGCTTTCTTCTTTCTTGGAGTGGGACCCCACGGGATGTCTGGGTCTTCCCTCCTCAGATAACCTTCCTTTCATTTCACTTTCTTTCTGCTTCCCTCCTTTCTTCCTTTATTCCCTTCCTTCCTTCCTTCCCTCTTTCCTCCCTTCTTTCCTTTCTTCCTTCCTTCTTTTGTTCCTTCCTTCCTTCCTTTCCTTCCTTTCTCTCCCTCTCTCTCTCTCTCTCTCTTTCTCTGAGTGGGTCTCATGTATCCAACACTGTCCTGGACTCATTATGTAGCTGAGGGTGACCTTGATTTTCTGATCCTCCTGCCTCCACCTCTTGAATGCGTGATCGGATTGATAGGCATGTGCCACCACGCCCCGTGTATGCAGTGCTGGGGACTGAATCCAGATAGGCAAGCCCTCTGCCACCTCAGCTACATCTGTAGTCTCCTCAGTCAAGCCTTTCTGGAAGCATCCCAATAAATAAACCCACAGGTGTGTTTCCATTCTAAACCCAGTCAAGTTGGCAATGGGGATGAACCACTGTAGCGTCCCTGACACATAGAATCTTGGATGTGGGAACACATCTATTTTGTTCTGTCTGCGATGTTTACTTACTTTCTCAGAGCTCCCAGCCTAGCGGAGACCCTGCGACATTCACTAACATAGCTTACCAACGTGGCACTAGAAACTGTAATGTCTTGACTTTACTCTTTCAAGAACAAGTCTGAAGACATTCCAAAGACAGCCACTTCTGTCTCTTCTGCCTCCAGCGCTTTCCTACAATGTTAATATTTGAAAAAAAAAAAAAGTGCTGTCAGGATTAAAAGCATATGAAAACCCTGACATTATCCATCTCTTTTATAATTTATTTCCTCAAGAATTCATTTGTTCCCATTATGATATCGGTTCTCTTTCTGTGTGTGCAATTAACCTGCCCTGATAGAACACGAGACCCCCCGCCCCCACCCGACAAGGGTCAGCACGCTTGTTCATTTCCCATTCTCGCTGGCACACCGGGAGAGCTGTTCTACATGGATCTATGAAGAACCAAGTCAATACCACTTCATTTTCCCATAACATTCAATGATCTGAAAGACAAGAACCAATAGGTAATTCTGTTGCAACCACAAGGAACTGTCCTATTGGTATCCAGCAAGTGCCTTACCTGTCGCTTACTTAATCCACAGTGTTTTTGCCAATGGGCCACTCAAGAACAGAGGGAACCAAACCGATTCAAGTCCAGCTGCAGGTGCTGTGCAATCGTGGCCTAGTGTGGTTAGGTAGAGATAGCGAAAGGTGTGTTGAACTTGAACTACCTAGGTAATTTAAAACAACAATCAAATCTCACCTATTTCTTGGGCTGATAGTAAGCTGACAAACCGTGAAGCCTGTCTGCTTAGAGTTCAGGTTCACGAGTCCAGGGTTGTTCCAGCAACTTCCTGTTTTTTTCTTTTTTATTCTCCATGGAAGCCGCTGGGCTCTGCTCTGCCCCCAAGCTGGGCACACACAATGCTTTCAATTCAGATCCTGAAGCTCTGTACTCGAGAAAGGGCAAAACATGAACCGACCCAGCAGACACATGATTGCCTTTGGTTTGATTCCAGATGAAAAGCAGTGTGGTGTGGCTACTGATAGAAAAAGATCGCAAAAACTAGAATGAAAACGATGCGATGCCGTTTCCCAGCCCTTTGGCACTTGGCCAGACCAGCAGGGGCTACACACAGAAAAAGAAGTGCTCCCAGAAGAGCTCTGGTCCGCGGACTGTCGTTTTATAACCCCTGGTTTAAAAATGAGTAAAGTAGGGCTGGAGAGATGGCTTAGCGGTTAAGCACTTGCCTGTGAAGCCTAAGGACCTCGGTTTGAGGCTCAATTCCCCAGGACCCACGTTAGCCAGATCCACAAGGTGGTGCATGCATCTGGAGTTCGTTTGCAGTGGCTGGAGGCACTGGCATACCTGTTCTCTCTCTCTCTCTCTCTCTCTCTCTCTCTCTCTCTCTATCTGCCTCTTTCCCTCTCTGTCTGTCACTCTCAAATAAATAAAAAAAAGTAAAATATTCATTCATTCCTCCTTTTTCTCCTCCTCCTCTTCCTCTTTCTTCATTTTCTTCTTCTGCCTCCTCCTCTTCCTTCTTCTCTTTCTCCCTTTTCTCCTCTTCCTCCTCCTCCTGTGATTTTGAGAACCGAACCCAGGGCCTTGAGCTGGGGGAGCTCACTGCCACTGAATGACACCAGAACCCATCCTTCGCATTTTAAAGCATATCTGTGACACTGTGCAGCAGACCACGCATTCCTCTAGCTGCAGCTCGCTTTCCTTCTGCCTGTGTTCATCTGCATGACAGTTAACTCATGCTCCACGTTCTTACCATCTTAACTGCCTGTGTTCATCTGCATGAAAGTTAACTCATGCTCCATGTTCTTACCATTTTAACTGCCTGTGTTCATCTTCATGAAAGTTAACTCATGCTCCATGTTCTTACCATTTTAACTGCCTGTGTTCCTCTTCATGAAAGTTAACTCATGCTCCACGTTCTTACCATTTTAACTGCCTGTGTTCATCTGCATGAAAGTTAACTCATGCACCACGTTCTTACCATTTTAACTGCCTGTGTTCATCTGCATGACAGTTAACTCATGCACCACGTTCTTACCATTTTAACAAAGTTAAGTGTTGATAGGTGCAGGCTGCTATCAGAGGAATTTTGGATCCTTGGTCTACATAGAGCAATCCATTACTTCTTGTCATGCTGGTCTCAGAAAAAAATAGCAAATATTTTGAAAAGCCATTCAGTCTCAAGTTTACATGCATTTTTTTTTCATTTTGTGAATATTTGTTTTGATTTCTTTTTTATTGGCTTGAAAGCCAGGCTCATATAAATATTGGATCTTGCTGGTGGAATTTCACACTCTTGTTTCCATGATGAAGCTGGGAACCAGTTGCCATGGAGATGATTTCAAAAGCTCCATTTAGGTTTGTGATGTCTGGTAACAAATGAGCATCCAAAAGAAATGAATGTTTCATAACGTTTTTCAGTTTCAAAGCTCACCTTTAAGCTGACCCTAGCCCAGTGCCGATGGAAGTTCTAATGACTTGTGCAGGTTATGGAAACTTGTTGGATATTAATACGCAGGCTTTATTGCGTGAGGCACGGAATTACAAAGGGGAGAAAGCCCCAGACCACACTCTATATCCAGCCTTGATCTCTCCAGGATAAAATGGCATCTTGAGGTTTCTGAATGTTCTTTGTTATTTTTATTTTTGTTTGTTTGATTTGTGGTGTTGAAGAAACCAAGTATAGGAAATGGGTTTGTCACCTGGGACACTGCTTGGCTTGTGAAGTAAAACACACCCTTCTCCCACACAATGCACCTACCAGCTGGCTGGGAATCTGGGACCCCTCACCCATACCCAGCTACACATACACCCTTACTCCAGACAATGAACTAGCTTTGTTCTCCCTTTAGTGACCTTTCTTCATGATCAGTACCCATTCAAATACTTTTTTTGTTTGTTTTTGTGAGGTAGGGTCTAGCTCTAGCCCAGGCTGACCTGGAATTCACTATGTCATCTCAGTCTGGCCTCTGCCTAGCAGAATTCTCCCTACCTCTGCCTCTTGAGTGCTGGGATTAAAGGTGTGCGCCACCATGAACCTCTCAAATATGTTCTTAGATGGGGACTGGACCAGCAGGGGTCCATCCAGCCTAGACTGGTTTTGGGTATACAATAAGGCAAATTGTGTCCTCTAGGTTATATAATTCAAAGTTGTCAGTCCAACAGAGGACCCAAATTATGCCTCTGGAAACCGATTTATTCTCCCTAGATGACTTCCTGGGGCACTTGAGAACTCTTCACTGGAGTGGACCAATGTCCTTTTTTGGCAGTTCACTCAAACGTTTCCTATAGCTTTGCTCTTAATAAAGTGTCTTTCCACGTAACAACTTGTGAGCACCTTTCTTCCATTCTGTAAGATGCCAAGACATTGGAAGCGCTCAGAACCCACCAGTCACAGCGCTCGAAATGGAACCCAAACCAGTGGCCGCGTTAGACAACTGCTCCTCCACTGAGCTCCATCTCCAGCCCTACTTGGCATTTTTGTAAGTTGAAAATAGAAAATGTAAATTTAAGAAGTTTTGCCTCCTGAGAGGCCTCCTGATTTGTCGGCGCAGCCTGACGGAAAGAGAGCTGGACCAGCAGTTAAAATTAGAGTCAAGTACTGGCGCGGTTACAAGGTCCCCTTATAGAGCTGCCAAATTTAGCACGTGAAAACACAGCATGTCCCATTACAGTTTTATTTCAAGACAATGAATACTTTGACTATATGTATGTCCCAAGCAATAGTAAATTAAAATAATTTATTGTTTCTCTGAGATTAAAATGTGACAGAACAGCCTATGTTTTATTTGGTAACCCCTCCTTAGAGAAATCACACACATAATCTTTCTGAGCCTCTGTCTTTTTTTAAAGTGTAACCTTCATATGTTCTGTTGTCTTGTTTTATTTTGTGTTCTGGTATGTGGTATTAAACCTAGGTCTGTACACACCCTAGGCACGCAGTGTACCACTGAGGTATATCCTTGGACACTGGCATTTAAAAAATATTTTATTTATTTACTTATTATTTGAGAGCGAGTTAGATAGAAAGAATGGGCCAGAACCTCCAGTCACTGCATAGAACTCCAGACACATGTTGTACCTTGTGCATCTGGCTTACATGGGTCCTGGGGAATCGAACCTGGGTCCTTAGGCTTTGCAGGGAAGCACCTTAACCACTAACCCATCTCTCCAGCCCAAGCCATCTCTCCTGGACCTTGGCATTTAAAAAAAAAAAACTATATTTTTGGGCTGGAGAGATGGCTTAGTGGTTAAGTGTTTGCCTGTGAAGACTAAGGACCTCGGTTCGAGGCTTGATTCCCCAGGACCCATGTTAGCCAGATGCACAAGGGGGCACACGCGTCTGGAGGTCGTTTGCAGTGGCTGGAGGCCCTGGCGCACCCAGTCTCTCTCTCTCTCTCTCTCTACTTCTTCTTCTTCTTCCTCTCTCTGTTGCTCTCACTGTCTCTGTTGCTCTCAAATAAATAAATAAAAATAAACAAAAAAATTTAAAAACTATATTTTTATTTATTTGAGATAAACAGAAAGAGGCAGACAGAAAGGGGGTGATTATGGGTTCACCAGGGCCTCCTGACACAGCAAACAAACTCCCTATACATGTGCTCTTTGTGCATCTAGCTTTATGGGGGTACTGGGTAATTGAACCCAGGCTGCCAGGCTTTGCAAACAAGTGGTTTTAACTGCTGAGCCATTTCTCCAGCCTGGGTCCTTGGTATTTTTGAGGCAAGGTTTTGCTAATGTATCTCAGACTGGCCTTGACCTTGTGATCCTCCTGCTTCCTCCTCCAAGTTGCTGTGGTTACAAGTGTGTGTCCCCAGGTCTGGGTGTGATTCATTTTAGTTTCAGTGAGTCCTAGCTGTGGAAGAATTTTCCAGTGGTAGACAAGGCGCAATTCTACAGTAAGTAAACACTGGTTTTCAGTGGCCAAATACAAGTGGTTCTTCTTTGGTTCACATCACATCCGGCGGGAGTTCAGGAGTTGTTGATGGCGGTACAAGAGGGTGGACTCCTCGCTTCTGAGCCCTTGCCATTTTCAAAATGTGCTTTCAATAAAATGTGATAGTAATGGGCTGGGGACAGGGGCTTAGCGGTCAAGGTGTTTGCCTGCAAAGTCAAAGGACCCTGGTTGGAGTCCCCAGGTCCCACGTAAGCCAGATGCACAAGGGGGCGCATGTGTCTGGAGTTTGTTTGCAGTGGCTGGAGGCCCTGGTGTGCCCATTTGCTCTCTCTCTCTATCTGCTACTTCCTCTCTCTCAAATAAATAAATAAATAAAATATTTTTAAAAATGTAATAGTAATTTAATTCTGCTGACAACTGGAGTTAGTTTGGTTGGGTTTCTATCCTAAACTCACAGTGCTGGCGAATGGTAAGGTAACACTGATCCCCAAAGAAGAAGTGATTTACGTGAGTCTCTGGCCACACTCTGCCACGCGCTTTCTTTTTACTCATCTACCCAGCCACACGTCCACATGCTTGGTTCTGTTATTGGCACTGGAAATAGAGTAGTGAACAAACTGGATATGGTACTTCCTTTGGAAAGTTTCATACCAGAAGGGAGAGACAGAAAATAGAGAAATTAGTAAAGCAAATACAGCATGAGCTGTGTGAAGAGGGTGACGGAGTGCGGACAGACAGTGAGCAGCGACAGTTGGCAGGACTGTCAAGGCCTCTCTTAGAAGCTGTGGTGGTTTGAATAGATGGCCCCCAATATATTCAGTTGTTTGTTTGTAGTTTGCATCTGCAGCCACCTGGCTGGAGTCAGTGCCATTGTGTGGTTCTTAAGGTGTGGAGATATGCAAAGTGTGCGTAGCTGGAGTTCCTGAAGTGTGCTATACTGTGTGGCTTTTGGGCTTGTACTTCTCTCTCTCTGCTTGGCCCTGTGAAGGCAGGCCAACTTCTTCTGCCATTTATGGAACTTCCCCTGGATCTGTAGGCTTCAATAAATAACCCTTCCTCCATAACTGTGCCTGGTCTGGAAGTTTATCTCAGCGAACCTGAATCTGTCTGTTACAGAAGCTGATATTTTAAAAGGAGCATAAAGGGAGTTGAGGATGTAGATCGGCTGGCAGAGTGTTTACAACATCACATAGCCTGGGAGTGGTGGCACACTTCTATATACCAGCACATGAGAGCTCGTTGCAGAAGAGTAAGAGTGCAAGGTCTTCCTCGGCTACACAGTGAGAGAGAGAGAAAGACCACACTTGAAAGAGATGGATCTGGAATTTGAGCAGATTCCCACCCCATGGCTAATCTCTTCAACAAGGAATTATAAGAATAAATGTTTGTATCCAAGTCTGGTGGCTCCAGCCTACCATCTCATCACACAAGGATGGATGCAGGAATAGTGCCACTAGTTCAAAGCCAGCCTGGCCTACATAAATTCCAGGTCACCAGGGCTACACAATGAGGCCTTACCAAATAATAATAATAATAATAATAATAATAATAATAATAATACACTTGTGTGATGGTTTTGAATGAAATGTCCCCTATAGACTCATGTATGGGGGTGATTAGGCCTCATACCTGATTCCTGGCTGGTGGAGCCTTTGGGAAGTAGAAACGTTGTGTTGGAGGAGGGGTGTTTCCCTGCGGGTAGGCCTTAGGAATTTATAATCCCGCCCTCCCTTGCTAGTGATAGCTAGCCCATTCGTGCTTCATTCTCCCAGCTGATATCAATGACTGAATGAAGACGTGATGCCCAGCTGGCTGGCTGCTCTTCCCGTGCTTTCTCTGCCATGGTGAAACTTTCCCTTGAACTGTGAGGCTGGAATAAAGCCTTCCCTTCTCTAAGCTGCTTCTGCCCTGGGCTTTTGTCCCATCAATGACCAGGTAACTGCTGCAACTTACTAGACATGATCTCTTCTTTATTAGTTCAGGAGAGTTACAATTCTTTGCTTTAAGGCAGCTTTACAAAATAAGCCTTGCGTATGTGCTTGTCTTGCTGAGATGCCGTCAGTTGAGTAAAAAGTTATCTCCTGGTCATTCAATGAAGCACAGCTCCAATTCCATTACACAGGGGTTGTTGAAAGCTGTTATTATAAAATCATTCCCACTCCATTGAAATAGAACAGACACGATCTTATTGCTTCTCTTCAGCAGGTGGGGTTGGAGGGGTGGAGGAGAAACAGATGTATCTCTAACTCACTAGAAGCTAAAAAGACTTGAGGGAAGTCACCACGGTGTAAACAGAGAAGGTGTGGACAGAGAGCTTTTCACCAATCTGCTGTGGACCTCGAGGAGGACTTCCGTAGATCACCCCAGATGAATTCACCTTCCAGGTTGGTTTACCATGGAAGGGAAAGGAGGCCCGACGAACAGCCTTCTTCAGTTTGCACAGCTGAGAGATTTCCGTTAACCAAACAGAAGCGCGCCGGCATACACTGCGTGTTAGCTCAGCTAGCATTCGGTGGCATCTTTTCAAGGCCCACCGTTGTCTGCAAAGCCCTTCAAAGTCCTAAGTCCACAAGAAAGCAAACAGTTTGCACAGTCATTACTGCCAGGCTCTGTTTTCATAGGACACACTATGAATGTCACCCGCTGAATTAAATCTCAGCAAAACCAAACACAGAGCGTGATGGTTGAATGTGCTCTTGTGTCGGCGTATCAGACACTTTTTTTTTTTTTTTGTAGGGGACTTTCCTCCAAACTACTGCATATTTGACGATACAGTGTAGATAGAGACAAATTCACTGCTGAGCATGTATGGAGGGACTTTTCTCCAACTAGTAACCATAAAGCATTTTCCCCTAGAGTGTGGACCGAGTGAGCACACATTAGAAAGGTACCCACAGCTAATGATTATTTATGGAGCGTCCCTGCGTAAACCTCTGGCTGAGTGTTTTCTTACTTGCTTGGACAAATGACACTATTATGGCTGCATTTACTCATGAGAAAGCGAATACTCACAGTCTTTCTGGTATTTTGAGGGGATTATTTCTCTTGTGAGTAGAAGTGGGATCAAGGTGCCCCTAGCTCTGGCTCCAGGTTCTATCATCTTACCACTACTTCTCTTTCTACACAGGGCTATTGTATCCTGAAGTGTAGTCCACAGCTGGGTGTGGTGCCGTATGCCTATAATCCCAGGACTTTGGAGGCAGAGATAAGAGGAGCATGGGTTCAAGGCCAGTCTTGACTACAGTAATACCCTATCTCTGAATGAATGAATGAATCAATTAATTGATTGGTTAATAACAAGACCTAGGTAGCAGCAGCAACAGCACCAGAACAACTGTCCAAAGGCAGCATTTCAAGCTTTGTCCCATACCCATTGAATCTGAATATGTACACACACGTGTATGTGTGTGTGTGTGTACCATGTATGTTTCCATGCTTATGAGCACACATGTGTGTACAGGAGCACATGCATGTGAAAGCCATAGGTTGATGTCAGATATGTTCCTCAATCTCTCTCTACCTTATTTATTGAGACAAGGTCCCTTGCTTAACCCAGAGCTCACTAAATTGGCTAATGTAGCTAGCTCATGTGCTTGGGAGTTGTTATGTCTCTGCTTCCGGAGCACTGGTGACACAAACACGCCCCACCATGCCTGGATTCATGTGGGTTCTAGGGATCCAAACTCAGGTCTTGACACATGCATGATGCTGACTAAACCATCTCTCCAGTCCCTGAACATGCACCTTTCTTTTGTTCTCTCTTTCCCTTTCCTTCTTTCCTTCTTTCTTTCTTTCTTTCTTTCTTTCTTTCTTCTTTCTCTCTTTCTTTTTTAGAGAAAGCAAGAGAGAGACATAGAGAGGGAGAGAACTGGTGTGCCAGGGCCTCAGCCAGTGAAATCAAATTCCAGATACTTGTGTCACCTAGTGCATGTGCGACCTTCTGCTTGCCTCACCTTTGTGCTTCTAGCTTACATGGGATCTGGAGAGTCAAACATGGGTCCTTAGGCTTCACAAGCAAGCACCTTAACTGCTAAGCCATCTCTCCAGCCCTGAGTATGCACTTTTAACAAGTGTCTAGTGCACATAGTTTCCAACTTGCTCTACAATACACTCCAAAGTGCTGTGTCTTCTTTGTCCAAGAGAATGGTATCTCAATAAAAAGATAGCCTTTGATACATTGAACATCAGGCACCCAGAGGGAAACCAATTTGTGCTATTTCTTAAGGCTTCCCATGGGTGTGAAGAGGATTTTTATCATCATCATTTGAAAAATGCCATTTTCCTATAAATGAATACATTTATAATAACAGTTACATGCATACTTGAGCAAAGAAATGGGGTGGGGTCTACATGAGTTCTCATCAGCATTTGGGATGAGGTTGGGTAGTCATAAACCACCTATTTCATTAGAACTTCTCAGTTGATGCAAACTTTTAAATTAAATGCTCAATACCTGGTAAATGTTCTTGAAATTGCAATCTCCTGCTGTGTACTGGGCTACTTAACAATGGATTATATCAGCTGTTCCTAAGACAAATTATCTATTGGAAATCAATGCTATGTCCAATAACTGTGCAGATAACCATTTAGATTGGATCAGGTACGTCATTTAAAATGACTCCATCCTCATCTATCTTGCCTGCAACGTGAGGCCAGGCAATCTCAGTACATTTCACCTCAGTTCAGCATGGGACTGGAATGTATTAGAGATTTGTAGAGTCTGGGAAATAAAGGGAATACCCAACTGAATAATATCTTTCCCTCTGCATTCTTTTGTGACTGCAGTCCTCTGGGCCCCCCATTCATTGCCCTTCAAGTAACTGTTTCTTTTCCTTATCCTCAGCATAAAATAGCTTCTAAAATCTCAGTAATGTGGCCCAGCACAGCCCCAGACAGAAGCAAGCATGACTGAGTGTGAAGGGCTTGCTGGAACCCTCCCAGAAAGTCAGCAGATAATCCCAGGGCCAGATGCTGGTACATCAGGGTGAGTGGCCTGGGGGCAGGAGCTTTCCAAGAGAGAGAGATTACATAGTGGCAGAAACCTGCTTCCTGAGAATTAGATAAGCTGCCACTTGTCTGTTTTTGTAATGAGGGCTTTCTTCTGAAACCCCCCAGAAGTATATCTCACTCTCAATTTCAGGGTAGTCAAGATCCTTTGATTCTTTTTCTAAAATGTTATTGTTGACAATATCATTTGTGTCTACAGTGTATTTTGATTATGCTTCCCTCAATTACGCTCTTGTAACCCCTGTAATAGTTTGAATGTGAAGTACACCTCTAACCCTGTAGTCTCTAGTATTTGTGATTAAGCGTCATACTCAATCCCCCGCTGATAGCAATTTGGGAGGTGGAGCCTTGCTGGAGGAGGTGTGTCACTGCAGTTGGATCTTGAGTTTTATTAGCCCAGCTCCCAGGCCAGTACTGAGAATATGTCCTTCCATTTATGTGAGCCAGCTTCCGGCTCTGTCATGCTCTGTCCGCCATGATGAAGCTTCCCCTCAAAACCATAAGCCTGAAATAAACCCTTTCATCCCATAAGCTGTTTATGGTCAGGTGTTTTGTCCCAGCCACAGATAAAACCCTAAAACATCACCACCTCACTCTCACTAAACCCCATCTTCTCCCCCAATTAATCCTCTTCCTACTTTCACGTTTTTGGTGTGACCCTCCACCAGCCACGATGGAGTGTTGACAATGGCTCTTGTACTCTTATCCAGCTCTGAGACATGATCTTGGTTTCCCACTCAAAATGTTCAACCTGTGTGTGCGGCAGATCTTTCGTATATAGCTTAGCACTCTAGGGTGAGGAGTGCTTCCTCGCTCATTTTGGCATCTTTAAGGACATCAAGATCCTAACAACAGCTACTTATCACATGGGCTTGTAATGGTAAGGAGAGAAAGATTGAGAGAGAGAGAGAGAGTAAGTTCAGTAGGGAAAGAAAGAATTTCAGAAAGACAGAAAGTAAATGCCAGAAACTCAGGCAATGTTAGGTTGGAATAAAGTCCAATTTTTGACACATAGCATGGGGTTCCCTTGTGTCATCTATCTACTCTGGCGTTCTTTCCACTTCTTCCATATAGCAGTCTGCAAATGCAGTCTATTGCACAATATGTACCAGGCAAAAGTCTCCGCTTCTTACTTGTGCTGGACTCTGATGTTTTCCTCCTTTATAGGGTGAGTGTCTATGTTGCTATAAAGAAATTGGACACTGACCCATAGCTGCCCTTGGATTTGGGATGGATGGGGACTTTCTTCAAGGATGTTCCAAGTTTCTCCATGGGAGGGTGTTTACCAGGGACATGAACCTGTGTGAAATCTTCTACTGACCCTGCCACGGGACATGCTGATGTGTTCATGGTTACCCAACACCTCAAGGCAGAACTGCCATCACAATGCTGGCTTCACCAGAAAGGGGATGAGCTTAATTCTGCTTCCTTCATTCCCATCAAGGTTCCGGCAGCAAAACAGAAACCAGATCAGTAACTTCAACACAGAGAATTGAGTACATGGGGCTAGTTATGCATACATGTATTAGAGCATGGCTTCTTAAACTTTTCCCACTCATGATTCTTCTTTGACTGAGAAAACATTGCATGACCCCAGATGTAAAATATGTATAAAGATCATGAAGTACCTCATTTTAAAATAACGCTTTGGCATATGTATAATTTTACCATTTATTAAAGATAAAAGGAAATTTGCATAGTCATGAGAGAGTCCTATCATGTGATACTTTAGGACTTAAAGCATCTTCAACATTTTTCAAAGCTCATTAAATTTTGATTTTGTAACCATAGGTGTCGAGAACCCCACTTCACATAAATAGGCAGTACAAAATGGCAGAGGTGTGGTTAGGGACATCTTACAAATTACTGGAAATTCTGTCCTAACCCCTAAGCCAAAATTTAATATTTTAATGAAATTCATCAGCAACTCAAACAGCAATTTTTAAACTTAAGGTCAGAATGCAATCCAAAGATATACTCATTTCACATGTGCTACAGAATGATGGAGGGAAGGCATCAAAAGTCTTTGTTTTGGTTTGTGTGATAGTTCTACAAGGGGAAAGGTGTGCACAGAGTAAAAACCAATGAAACTCTGACACGCAAGCAGAGGTATTCCAGGCAGCATCATTATGCTTCAAAAGGGGTCACAACGTGAACAGTGCAAAGCGCAGTCTGCTGTGTTTTCAAAACCCAGGTTGCAGTGAAGTTCCATGGTACAACACAGGCGAGTGTTGTCAGGAACAACTCTCATTCATTATTCATTTGATCTTTGAGTTAATCTTTCACTGTTGTGTTAAGAAACTTTTTTTGTTGTTGTTGCCAACTTTTTCACAACCAGCAAGCCTGCTATAAGAAAGAGTAGAGTCTTTAGAGGAAGTCACTGTCACTAACAGGACAGAGGAATCACGGACAGAAGCAGCTTATTACAGGCATGGGGCTGGCAGAGCTGTGCTCAGGTCTCTGTACACGGTTGACCAGTGCTCATGTCTCGGGATCCCGGGAAAGACCCCTGAAGGGTTGAAACTGTAGGTTTCAAGGCTACAAGCACTGGTCAATGTATACCAATCTCCTGGGTTTGGAAGGAGCAACCTTAGGTGGGTTCTGTAACCAGAACCAACTTCTCATATAAATCACCACTAGGCCACTGCTGAAGTGATGGTGAGAAGACAGACAAGGAATCCGATGGGAAGAAGTGAGCCCAGCCCTGTCCCCCCCGTCCAGCTCTTGCATCCCCCCCAACACACACACCAACTCTCTCTAGGTCCCCCACTTTTCAGAGCTTAAGGAATACCAGAATGAAAAGCAGAAGATAGCAAGTACTGCAAATAGGAAGCTTCGACATGGAAGCCTAATTAACCAGCCCTACACATCCCTCACTCCCCACACCACCACCACATAGGCTATGACAGAAAAACAGATCTGAGAGATGGTGTAACCCACAACAGTTCAAATCTAGTGTTGACATTGAAGTTGACATTTCCTAGAATCCATGGAGAAATAATTAAGTGATAAACATAAAATTCTGCACAGACCCCAGTTCCTATATTGGTCCACGAATGAGGTATAATCATCAACTGTGTAAATGTAGAATATCTCCTAAGAAATGAAGGACCGTGGCTACCAGTCATTACTTCAAAGAAAGCCTCTCTATCTCACCAGAATAACCCAGTCTCATGGTCTGCCTCTGATCCCCCACATCCCCCTCAGATATACTCCACAGATCACAAAGTCTCTAATATTTGAGGTCAATTGAGAATAACATACAGGGGAGGGAAGCTTGAGGCAATGAGGGTCTTTGACACCCTGTTCCTAGCTTTGAGCTTTCTCAGCTGCCTTGCTTCTCATCCATCCATACACACACACAGTCCTTCACAATGAAGAACTTTCCAGCCCCAACAGTCCTCAGTGCTTTTAATGAATCTGAAATGGCCCCCAAAGCTCATGTGTTAAAGGCATGGTCCTCAATGTAGCCAAGTTCAGAGGTAGGTTCTTAGGGAGATCATTGTATTATCATGAAGACTTTAAGATCATCAAGATATTGATCAAGTTATAGATTCATAGCTTAATGAACTATTGGGAAATAGTAAAGTTTAGGAGTATAACAAGTATCTTCTTGTTCCTGGGACAAAACACTCGACCAAAAGCACATGATGGGAAGAAAGGGTCTATTTAAGTGTACAGTTTCTAAGGAAAGTTTCCTCATGGTGGGGAAAGTTGAAACATGCAGAAAGCTGGCTCACATTGTCACAGCTCAGCAGCTGGAGTAAGTAGTCTGAGTGAGGTAACTATGCCCATTGGGGCTGGAATAATAGACATCAAGGATTTCCCATAGTGACACTCCCTCTCCAGCAAGGCTCCTCCATAGGCTCCACTACTTGACAAAAATGCCACCAGCTGTGGACTGAGTATTCAAAACACATGAGCCTATGGGGCATATTTCATTCAAACTATCATAAGGAGTAGGTCTTAGGTAGAGGAACTAGGTCCCTAAGGGTATGCTATTGAATGAGAGTATTTTAGGTCCCGAAGGGTACGCTATTGAATGACAGTATTTTAATATTTTTCCCTGGGTGCACTCACTTGTCTCTCTCCCCTCCTCCCTCCTCACCTCCCTCCCCTCTCTTCCTCTTGCCTCCTCTCATTCCCTTTTCCCCTCCTCCCTCCTTATCTGTCTGCCATGGCCTCTCTACCATATACTCCCCACCATGATGTTCTGTCTCATGGAAGACTAGAAAAAAATTGAACCAGGTGACCATGGACTGAAAACGTGGTCCAAAGCAAACCTTCCTTCCTTTAGTTGTTATGCTGAGGTACTTTGTCACAGCCACAGAGAACTCATACAAAGAAGTACACCAACCTTGATCTAGAACGTTATCTTATTCTGAACAGAGTCTCTGCCCACCACATTGCTGACACAGGAGCTATACTGCACAGACAGAGGTGAAGCCCACAGCATATCTACAGCAACCTTCTCCAAATAAAGGGTGTCCATCAGTCCCACTTCATTGCCAGCACCATGTGGAGGGACGATGGGTGGCCTGCTCAGAATAGCAGCCTGTTGGCTATCCTGTTTCAGCTGTCTAGTGCTATGCTCAGGAATGCAAATGTGTCTGACATTTTCACATTCTGAAGTTTTACCACGCTCCAGGTGACCAACAAGTAATGTGTAGCCCCCTCTCTGAAAGAGATCATGGCAGTTTTCTAAGCAGAGAAAATAAGAGAGGTTCCCAGTCAAGTCTATGAAACAGAATAGTGTGTTGGAAAAACAGTAGTCATAGGAATTACATTTCTATGGAGACCAAAGTGGTTCGTGAGTCTCGCTGGCAATGGAGGCTCTCATATAGCCCTGCCGCTGCAGCCTAGGACGTCCACCTGGAACCAAAAGACTTCCTGTCTCCTGGGTGTCAAGCTTTAGCTCTGTGTTCCAAAGAGCACATTCAGAACCCAGCAGGTCTTGTGGTTTGAATGTAAAATTCCTCCACAGGCTCACAGAGTGGAACACTTGGTGGCAACTCATCATGCTATTTTGGAAGCTTGTGGAACCTTTGCAAAGGAGAGCCTTGCAGGAGGAAGCAGGTCACTGGAGGTTGGATATCCCAGCCCTACTTTGCAGTCCCATCTCTACTTCCTGACTGTTCTCCAGTATGACCAGTCACCTCACAATCCCGTTATATCCCCACCATGTTGTTTATGTCCCTTCCTAAAGCACAAGGCAAAATGAACACGCCCTCCCTTAATTTGCTTCTTATCAGATACTTGGCCATGGCAGTGAGAGAATTACCTAACACCGCAGAACTGCAAGAAGCGTCTTTTGCTAAACTTGCCTGCACGAACACAGCCCCAGTGCTCATTGGGTGTGTGACTCTTGCCAACATATCATATTTAATTATTTATATATATTTAATATATATTTAATTTTTAAAAAAACTTTGACAAGGCTTTGAAACCAGCCATATGGAAATCTGAAGTAGAATTGGTGTCTTCCTGTTTGCAAGATCCACATGAAGACATGTTATACTGAAGACATCCAATACCTCCAGAGCTGAGGTGATACCATGGGAGCTCTCAGCAAGATCAAAATCAGAGGAGTCTGAGAACAGGAGGTGCCTCTGGATTATGTTGAGCCCCTGTGCTTTCCTGTACTTAATTTCTCTTGGAAAATAGTTGAGGTGGGGCTACGGTTCAGTATGTGTGGAATTCAACAAAGAAGGAGGAAGGAAAGACCTCTTTAATATGTTTCTTACATGAGGGAATAAATCCTACATTTTCATGGCATGGGCCACTTGTTAACATGCTGCTGGCTGAGTTATCCTTGCCTTAAAACATCTGAAGGCAATAAATTCAAGTCCCATCAGGTGACTCATAGGAAAGGCACGTCTCTTGCTCGCCACATCCTCTGGTTCAGGCATGAACATTGGAGACACCTGGAGGTTTACTGAGAACAGGTTTCCATGTTTCTGATTTAGTGTGTTCATGGTCTGCTATATGGCCTGGAAATCTGCATTTCAGACAAGTTTCCAGGTCATGCTGGTGTTACTAGTCTGGGTTCACCTTTAGAATCACTACCAGAGACATTAGGACCATTGGGCTTTTAAAATTTTTGTTTATTTTTATTTATTTTAGAGAGACAGTCAGTTAGAGAAGGAGAGAGAGAGAGAGAATAGGCATACCTCTAGCCACTAAAACAAACTCCAGATGCATGTGCCACCTTGTGCATCTGGCTTACATGGATAATGGGTACTGGGGAATGGAGCCTTGAACCTGGATTCTTAGGCTTCACAGGCAAGTGCTTAACCACTAAGCAATCTCTCCAGCCCCCACTGGGCTTTTTAAACCAAAGACTATTCACACAATTCTCTTCTTCAGAAAATCCTAGAGACCTCTTTCTCTGGAGAATCTTTCAGAAATAAGTACAAGCAAAAAAAATCTTCAGTCCACAGGCTCTGCTTTCCTATGTGTTTGTCGCTTACTTCTGTTGCATAAACTTTTCCTGGAGAGACCTAAGCAAATGTCTCCCCCCTCCCCACCAACACACACACACACACACACACAAATAAGGCACCAATGACAGACCAAAGTAATGGGCACCACTGTGCAACTTGGTTAACCAATGAGTTTGTTGTGCCTACTGACAGGAGCCAGGGTGAGGTGTCACTGACAAAAGCATGGGTGACCCTAAAGCAGCCATGTCACTAAAAATTCCCACCCTGGTGTGACTAACAATGTCCCTCTAGCTGCATAGATGGAGTCCCTTTGTCAGTTACACTCTATATGTCTTAGGACCTCCAGAGCCCACAAGACCCCCATCAGCTGGGGCAGAACTGAACATAGCTGATGGGGAGATGTGGGAGGCTGGAGCTGAGATCACTACTGCTTCAGATGAAGAGGGAATGACTGTTATGCCCTGAGGACTATGTTGCCCAACAACTTCATTCTCTACACTCTGCGCCCAAGCAATGACAGGGATGGCCAGCAGAGGCTGCAGACTCACTGTGTTACTTTATTTCTCTGACCAAATACCTGTCAAGAAACATGTTAAAGAAGAAAAGGTTTACCTTGGTTTACAGTTCCAGGTCACAGTCCATCGTGGTGGGGAAGGCGTGGCGGCAGGAGCTTGAGGCAGCTGCTCACTTTCAGTCCACGGTGAGGAAGCAGAGTGATAAATGCTAGTGTTTCATTCTTGTCATTCACCAGGAACCCTCCCCTCCCCAACACACACACACACAGTACAGAATGGTGCTGTCCACTGTTAGTGTGGGTCCTCCCATTCCAATTAACCTCATCTAGAGAATCCCTTCACAGACATGCCCTGAGGTTTGTTTCCATGGTGATTCTAAACCTTATCAAATGAACAACCAAAGATTAACCATCATATTCACCTTCTACCAGATTTGTACACTAAGAAAAGATACAATTTTTTTCTCCAAGCAGGGTACTGATGGGTTGATGTGAGTCACATGTCAACCCCTGCCCTAGAGGTTGGCAGGACTGACAAGCCTCTACAATAATGACTGGCCCATGACATAGAAACCCACCTGGTCCTGTGACAAAAACCAATGGCAATTTCAGGCAAAAATAATTACAGAAAAACTATTTTGACTTTTGAAGAATGTTACTTGACTCATTATCATGGCCTTCTAGCTACACCAGATCCCAATTCCTTTGGCCATCAAACAACTCATTATAACCAAACTCACACTTCATCTGGACTTTGACAAAAATCTGGAATGTGTTCTTCCTAGCATAAAGAATGGAAATAGGTATGATGATATAGAGAGGACTTCTTCTGGACTGAGAGATGGCACAGGGTGTAAAGTGCTTGCCCCACAACTATGAGGATGCAAGGTCATATCCCCAATATCTATGTAAAATGTCATGCATGTTGGCTTACATGTAGTCCCAACCCTGGGGAAGGAAAGACAAGAGGATCCCTGGGGCTTGCTGGCCAGTTAGATAGCTGTGTTGATGACCTCCATGTTCAATGAGAGATCCTGTCTCAAAAAAATGACAAGGTGTACAGTGATTGAGACAAATACTAGACACCAGTCTCTGGCCTCTACATACATATGCACACACAGGAGTGCAACTACACACACATGTGCACCGTGTGTACACACATGCATTCACACCACACACATATACACACAAAAAATTCATACTGTGAACTAATAACATTTAAATTTTTATTTCCCATACTCCTATATAGTGCAGGTCACATTTGTGCTATTTTCTTGTATAGGCATGTGCCTCCGTTTGGCTCATAATCACTGACGTGAAATAAACCCACTGTAAATCAGTAGCTAGCTGAATGTGAAGACAAAGATAAGGGCTGGCAGGGGGTCTGATTTGCTTCTTAAAGCTGTGATTGTTTCTGGTTTACAGAATAAATTGCTTCTTTTTCAGAATGTAGGTATCCTAATCCCAGTGTATTGGTCACTTGCCCATTGCTGTGATTAAATACCTGTCTAGAAGCAGCTGGAGAAAGGAAGGGTTTGTGTTGGCTTACAGTTGTGGGGCGATGCTCCATCAAGGTGGGGATGGCATGGCAGCAAAGCATAAAGCAGATGGTCACTTCGTGTCTATAACCAAGAAGCAGAAATCAATGGGCACTGGTACTCAGTTTTTTTTTTCTTTTTATAAAATCCAGGATCCCAGCCCATAAAATGGTGCCATCCACATCTAGGGTGGGTCTCTCCACCTTAATTGATCTAATTAAGAAATTCCCTCACAGACATTCCCAGAAGTTTGTTTCTGTGGTGATTCTAAATCCCATCAAGGGGACAAGATGAACCAACACATCTCTCACATGACAGAAGATCACAGAAGGAAAGTTAGGTGATGACTTTGGTGAAGATTTTAGATTTTGAGGCCATGCTAACCAGCTTCGTTTTATGGTGAAAATATGGGTACTGTGATGAAACATTTAATAGCATGGATATGAAACTCCACCATGGGTAGCTATTGAGTATCAAGGCTTATTGAACACATAATTCATTATGTTTTAAAAAATTAAGTAGATTATCTATCATAAGGACTAGGTCTTTCATGATGTTTTATTGCATAGTCTACATCAACAAATCCATTAGTTATATTATATGTCTGTTTGATTTTTACAAAAGCACATGGATCATATTTAGGTATTGGAAAACTTCTAGACACAGCTGTGAAGGTACATGCCTGTAATCCCAGCACTTAGGAAGCTGAGGCAGGAGGATTCCAAGTTTGAGGTAAGCCTGATCAAAATAAGGGCATGGTGACACCCTATATTAAGAGAGAGGAGGTGGGAGAGAGAGGAATGGGAGGGGAGGGGAAGAGAGAAAAGAGAAGGTAGGAGGAGAGAGGAAAGAAGGAAGGAAGGAAGGAAGGAAGGAAGAAAGGAAGAAAAGGAGGGAGGGAGGAAGGAAGGAAGGGGGAGGGAGGAGAATGTCTGAAATGGCAAGCACCACATTTTCTCTAATTAGCTCAAGGTGGTAGAATGCTCTGCGGGAAATATTTTTCTTTTTATTTCCCTAATTTGTTCTCATTTACTGTAGAAAAAAAATGTCCATTTGGGTTATTCTTTGGTTCTGTTTGCTTTGCATTCATTCATGTGTTTTGTGGGAAAATGTTCCACCGCAGAGTTAAAAGAGCCATGATCTAATCAGTGCTCAGAAACAGCAAGTCTTTTTGATTGTCTTTGCAGTAGTTTGTTTAATCAGCTTTAAAATGAGGGGATGGCCTTTTAGCTTTCTCTCTGTCTCACTCTCTGTCTCTCTCTCTCCCTTCCCTGTCCTTTCTCTCCCTCTCCCTTTTAAACCTATTGCCTAGCTCAGAGCCAGCCTTTGGTGTAATAAATGATTAGTGTTTAACATAAAATCATTATTATATCAATGGTAGATAGCAATTAATTATAATAAAGTGTATAAAGAAAATGCAGGCCTGGTGTTTAATGAATATTCACTGGCCAATCCAAGAAATGAGGGTATTGAACCACCCAGCTAGCTCTCCAGCTAAGAGAGCTAATTCTTCCACAGCCAGAAGGGTGGGATCCTATAACTACACTGCTGTGGGCAAGAAAGTGTTAACAGCCGATGCCTGTAAGGTACTTAAGTTTGAAATCTAAAGGACTCTAAGGCTAAGCCATTGACAGCTTTTGGTATTTATTTCTTGAATAGTTCAAAATTAATGCTTATTATACAAAAATTTTTAAAAAACCTATGTACAAAGAATAACTAAAAAAACAAATTACACCATGCAAAGGTGTAATATCTTCTGTAAAGATATTAGTATATCTCTAAATTTGACAGATTTGTACTATTGCATACATCCATCATGCTTTTTCCTATGCAAGTAAGATCACACCAGCTACATCCCTGAAACTTTGATTTTTAATTACTTTTCTTAATGTGTCTTGAGAATATTTCCATGCCAGTCTGTTAATTTATATATCTTTTCTATGAATAGGTCCCATTCTCACATTTCATCCAACCCATTTTTTTAAATATTTTTAATATTTCTTGCTGTCAGAAGAAGGCTGAGCTGAAAGCCTCCTCCTTGCAGGAGGCTCCGAGATTCCTGCCTTGTTTGTATTTCTGGCCTCAGGAAAACACTCCAGCTCAGCAGAGGCCAACAGACCTCCTAGGAGATGGTCTTCTATGTTTCAAACATGGGGTCAACTGACGTCTGACTAAACTGAAGGGTCAATTAAATCCAGAATTCGATTGCCTTTTTTACCTCTCATCTATTTGATGTATTATTAGGCCATAGAGATCAAATAATCAGTTTTTATATTTTAGACAGATCTTGCTATCTTTTTAAAATATTTTTATTTATTTGTATGCAGAAAGAGAGAGAAGAGGGGCTGGAGAGATAGCTTAGTGGTTAAGCACTTGCCTGTGAAGCCTAAGGACCCCGGTTCGAGGCTCGATTCCCCAGGACCCACGTTAGCCAGATGCACAAGGGTGCACACGCATCTGGAGTTCGTTCGCAGTGGCTGGAGGCCCTGGCGCGCCCATTCTCTCTCTCTCTCTCTCTCTGCCTCTTTATCTCTCTGTCTGTCGCTCTCAAGTAAATAAATTAAAATAAACAAAAAAAATTTAAAAAAAATCTTTGTTATAAAAAAAAAGAGAGAGAGAGAAGGAGGAGGAGGAGAGAAGAGAGAAGACAATCAGAAAGAAAGAGAGAATGGCTGTGCCAGGGCCTCTACCCACTGCAAACTCCAGGTGCATGCACAACTTTTTGCATCTGCCTTTAGGGATGTGAAGAATGGAACCTGAGTTGTAAGGCTTTGTAGAAGGTGCCTTAAGCGTATCTCTCCGGCCAGCCATCTCTCCAGTCCAGATCTTTCTTTGTTCCTATGCACAAAAATCCTACAAAATAAAAAGATTTGGAATCAATATAAAATATAAGCTGTAACTACATTGGACTGTTTGTTGCATACAGATTTAATTATGAATCAATATAAAGTATAAGCTACAACTATATTGGACTAGGTGCTGCACACAAATTAAAGATGTAATTATCATTGTGCCATTTCAAGTTTGAAAGCTCGGTAGACCATTCTTGATCAATTCACACCTTCACTTTGTGTCTATTTTATGTTTGTTGATTTCAGGTAACTGCAACTTGAATTTCTATAAGAAGCAGTGATGATGATAACACTACTTAGCTTCCAAGCCAAGTTCACTTTGTGTCCCATGACACAAAAGTAGAAAGCAGCCGCTCATCTCCTTGCTTAATGGCAGGCAGCCTTTGATGTCTGTAGAATGTTCCAGAATTCTTCAGAAAGTTTCCCCGGCTGACTTGTGGGGACATTCACCATTGAATGCTGGCTCATTTCCATCTTTCCTCCGGGGTGACTCCTGAGATAACAATTAAGTGTGTGGACCCAGAAACAGCCTTGCTGCCAACAGGGATTATAGAGTTTGTGAGTCACTGGGATGAGTGACTGCTGGGTTTTCAGGCTTGGGAGCAGTGGTTGGGGTGGAGAACCCCAGTGGATGGACAGAGTGGAGTGGTTTGCCAACCACAGTCTTCTAGTCTTCTTTAAAAACTTTCATAGATCTTGGATAAAAACACTTCAATATTTGTCATTTTCTTCATCCAGCTTTAATTTTCACGTAGTAACTATCTGATAGAGTTCAACAATGTCTTCAATATAGGTCTTTTTGTTGTTGCTTGAAGGATAAAGGATTGATTTTTATTAGCACCAAGTTTTACCATACTCTGTCTTAGGGACTGAAGATACAGTTGTAGACAGGAGAACCGTATGTTGCTCCTAATTAAGCTCTTGTTCTTGTGAAGAAAACAAGGCAGTAAATAAAATTAGAATGCATATCGTTTGAAGTGCTCATAAGAACATTAAAGGAAAGGAAATCAGGGGAAAAGGAGAAGATGTGTGGCAGGGTTAATACCAAACTTTTAACATGGGGCTCCCAGGAAAGGCATATCTACTGATATTTGGAGGGGATAAGAGCAAAAGTACTGATGTCCATATTATATCAAAAAATCAATTAAACTGTTAATGAAAATATTTTGCTACCTTGTACCTCGAAATATGTCTTCATAATAACAAACTTGAAAACGGTGTGTAATGTTCTATGACATTATACATTCTCCCAATACATTTCTCTTCCTACATGAAATTTTCAAACATTACTGAATTTAATTATAAATTCAATTGAGATCTTGTGTTTCTGGGAATTGTATTCATGGCTCAGCCATAGTTAACCAAATAATCAAATAGAAATCCATGATTTATGACATTTTATATGTTTTATCTTGTTAAATTTGCCCATTTTTTCATATCAGGAAAATACCTTATCTAAATAATAAAGTTTATAAGCATAAATTTGCTTTAATCACCTACAAGATAAAAGCTGATAGGGTTGTAATAAAAAAGTAATATTTTGTCATCAAAAATGAAAATACATGTAACAATATCTTTAAAAAGAAAATAATTGGCAAGTTCTTTTAATAAATTTATTTAAATATCATACTAATTTAAAATCAATATACAATTACAATATGTGTTGTTATTTTATACTGAAAGTTATTTAAAAACTGAATTTTACAACTTTTATTGAAAATGTAACCAAATTAGTTTATTTTTAAATAAAACCACTCAAAATTTTGCTATTAAGATTTGTCTAGTTTATAAAGGAAAATGTTTATGCATTTCATTTATGGATCATTTAAACTTACAAACAGATTTTAGAAGATAATACAAATTCCTTAGTGGTATACATTGTATACTAGTAACAACCACTGTCATGAACGCTGTGATAATTCATGATAACTTCCAGAACAACATATGGTAACAGATAAAGAAATCAGGAAATGGAATTTCGACATTATTATGAAATTATATTTCATTAAGCATACTGAGAGGAAGGATTTAGAAATTTAATCAAAGTATGTTTTCTCTTCCTAATGCATTTATTATATACTAGTGAGTGGTAATTTACTGGAAAACCAACTAAACCAAGGAACAAGCATTTACCAGCTCAGATCCTGGGAGGCAGGAATCTGGTGTGTGACATAAAGCTGGGGTCTGGGACTCAGGTCGTTTCCAAGTCTCTCATGATGGAGATAGTTGGGCTAACTCAAGCTCAGCGGGGGCAAGGGAATCCAGAAACCAGTCCTACAATGGGACAACAATCAAGAAATATCCCTAATAGTATCAGGAACTATACAGATATTTTTTTCTGACTTCCATGTTGGTAGAATCTGAAAATGTGTCCAACCTACAAACAGTTGGCAGGAAGGCAATATGGTGGGAGAGTTATCACAGTGGAAAAGACAATAATGTTAAAATATAGTTAAAAATACTATACACAGAGCCAGGTGTGGTGGTGCATGCCTGTAATTCCATGGCTCGGGAGTCAAAGTCAGGAGGATTTCTAAAAGTTCAAGGCCAGCCCAGTCTACCAAGCAAGCTGCAGATCAGCCAGGACTTCACAGTGACCCTACCTCAAAAACAAAACCAACCTGGGCACGGTGGTACATGCCTTTAATCCCAGCACTTTGGAGGCAGAGCTAGGAGGATTGCTGTGAGTTCAAAGCTACCCTGAGACTACATAGTGAATTCTATATCAGCCTGGGCTAGAGTGAGCCCTACCTGGAGAAACAAAACAAAACAAAAAATAAGTAAAAGTCTCTCTCTCTCTATCTATCCCCGTGTGTGTGTGTGTGTGTGTGTGTGTGTGTGTGTACGCGAGTGTGTGTGCATGCACATGATTTGCAGAAACCTCAGGGTGTATCTTCTCTCCCGGTTCATTTGAGACAAGGTCTTTCATCACTGGCCTCACCTCCTGTTGCCATGGACACATTGGGAATCCAGATTGGTTCACCACTTGGCATCCGGCTTTACATGGGTGCCAAGGAGAAGCAATCTTAGATCAGCAGGTTTTGCAAGTGCCTTTAACTGCTAAACCATCTCCACATCCCTGGCTTCTAGCTTCTTTTATGTGGGTCTCACGGACCAAACTCGGGTTCTCAGTCTTCAGTAGCAAGCACTTTATCTACTAAGCCATGTTTACTTCATAGAGATATTTCCAAAATATTTAACTTTCAATGTTTCTGGTTCTAAAAATAGTAAAAATAATAATAATAATAATAATAATAATAATCAAACCTGAAAATTGAGATATTTGTACTTTGTTTGTTCTGGTGCTTACACCTCACATTGTTGTTTTTAAATTAATCTGATGAAAGAAAGATGAGGGGAAATGTTAATATATGTAGCTAACAAGTTATGAGAGGTATAGGAATATAACATCATCATACTTTACATATTTTAGTGGTGGAAGAAATTAGTGGTGTTACTGAGTCTTATTTGGGAAACATTTTTCTCATCTTAATGTGGAGTTATCCACATTTGATACTTTCTCTTTTTCTTTAAGATTTTACACTGTCGAGAGCACTCAGTAGAACTGGTCCCATCCATATTTGGTGGGGTTTAAGTCTGACATTAGTATTGCTTTTGGAATAGGATGTAAATATTTTGCTTGTTTCAGTTTTGAATGTGATGCGTTATCCTATGAAAACAACTCTGTAGCTTGCCTTTTATTTTGCCTTTTTTCTGACTGATGGTATGAACAGTACCTTTTTAAAAAACATTTTGTTTATTTATTTATTTATTTATTTATTTGAGACAGAGATAAAGAAAGTGAGAGAGAGAGAGGGAGAGAGACTATGGGCATGCCGGGGCCTCCAACCACTGCAAATGAACTCAAGACGCATGCCCCACAATGTGCATCTGGTTCATGTGTGTACTGGGAAATCAAACCTGAGTCCTTAGGCTTTGCAGGCAAATGCCTTAATTGCTAACCCATCTATGCAGCCCAGAACAGGGCCATTTTATGTATTGTACTTGCCTTCTAGTTTCTGGGACAAGCCATGTGTCCCAAAGCAGAATCTAGAAGAAAAGGGTACATTGCAGCTTACCGTCTCAAGGAGAACTTCATTGTGATAGAGAAAGCATGGCAGAGCAGAGGCCGGACATGGCGTCTTGTCCCAACAGCTGGAAAGCAGCAGCAAGACAGCCTTGGGCTATGGCTCTCCAAGGCCCACCCCCAGCGGCACACCTCCCCCAGCAAGGCTTCACCCCTCAGATTGCCACCAGCTCTGGAGTCTGAGGCTTAATCACGTACACATGAAACTGTGGGGGACATTTCACATTCAAACCACCACAGTATGTTTCTGTAAGAGTGACAGTTTTGCCCTGTTAACTTCAGTGGATGATAAATCTCTTCTCTACATAGCAAATGCAGTGAATGCATTGCCAGTGCACGCAGCCTTTAACGAGTGTATCAGTTGCCTACTCTGTATCCAGGATAATGCTCAGAAAGACTACTTAGAAATATTACTTCTAGGGTGGGAGAGATGGCTTAGCAGTCAGTGAGCTTGTCTGTGAAGCCTAAGGACACATTTTCCATCTCTCTCCAGTTCCCACTTCAGCCAGATGCACAAAGGTGAGGCAAGCGCAAGGTCGCACATGATCACTAGGTGGTGCAAGTGTCTGGCGTTCAATCACAGTGGCTGAGGCCCTGGCATGCCAATTTTCACTCTCGCTCCTGCACTCGCTCGCAAAAAAAGCACAAAATATTACTTCTAAGAAAGCAAACTGGGGCTGGAGAGATGGCTTAGCGGTTAAGCGCTTGCCTGTGAAGCCTAAGGACCCCGGTTCAAGGCTCGATTCCCCAGGACCCACATTAGCCAGATGCACAAGGGGGCGCACGCGTCTGGAGTTCGTTTGCAGAGGCTGGAAGCTCTGGCGCGCCCATTCTCTCTCTCTCTCTCTCTGCCTCTTTCTCTCTTTTGCTCTCAACTAAATAAATAAACAAACAAAAAAAATTTAAAAAAATATTTTTTAAAAAAAAGAAAGCAGGAGCCGGGCGTGGTGGCGCACGCCTTTAATCCCAGCACTCGGGAGGCAGAGGTAGGAGGATCGCTGAGAGTTCGAGGCCACCCTGAGACTACATAGTGAATTCCAGGTCAGCCTGAGCCAGAGTGAGACCCTACCTCAAAAAACCAAAAAAAAAAAAAAAACCAAAAAAAAAAAAAAAACAAAAGAAAGCAAACTGAGTATTGAGAACCTTTAGAAATTATGAAGATATCCTTAGAGAGAACTTACCTCTTGTACTTCTTAAGTCTTCAGAGAAACTTATGTGGAGAAAGAGATATAAGTCACTGGGAGAATGATATTGTACCTTTCAGCTACAGGAAGAAGTCATGATTGATAAGTCTGCATATTGCAAAGAGAGGGGAAAAAAATAGGACCAGAGTATAGTTTAATAAAATCTGAGAGGGTCTGACTCATACTGAGTTCATTCTCCAGTGCCAACTTAGACAGCTGGACATGGACACACATGCCTCCATTCTGTGGTCAGAGAGACTGAAGAATCACTGAGGCTTGCTAATCATGAGAGAGAGAGAGAGAGAGAAGATGAACATGGCATGGACTCTTGCAGTTGCAAAAGAACTCCAGATGAATTCACCAACCCCTTTGTACATCTGGCTTTATGTAGGTTCTGGGGAATCAACCCCAGACTATGAGGCTTTGCAAGCAAGTGCCTTTAGCTGCTGAGCCATCTCCTCATCCCAAGGTTTTTCACTTTTTTGAGCAGTCTACTGGGGGGGATTTTTGCTATTTGCTGATATTAAAATGTCTCAGTGGTAGTTGAAGTCATTAGGGGAAAGACAGGAAATTATTTCAATGTTTTGTAATATAATTGTTTTTAATAAGTCCCATATTAACCTAAAATCTGGTGACTTTATACAAAAATTATTTTATCCCAGCCTGCATTTCAAATTTACTGTCTTATTTCCTTCCCTAGAGAGCTTTATGTTCCTCATATCACGGTGACCCAATATTGGATTTAGAAAACTAAGAACTTTCTGAAACATGACAGTGTACATTGGGCTTCATGACACAACTCTCTTTCTTACTAAGGTGGCAAGGGCGGAATGTCGGGGATCTGACCCAAATCTGTAGAGTGTCAGCGCATCGGGACACCATAAGTGTAGTTTTCTTGTTCACGGTGAAGTCTGGAGAGAATCCCAGCCCTGTGTTTGAGTAACATTCAAGCAGGTTCACGGCTTGTTGCTGCCTTTACTGGCAAACAGTGGGCCAGTGCCAAAGCCTGCTGAACCCACACAGCTGTTTGCAATGACTCATTTCCCTTGATTTCCCAGTTGACCCATTCAGAAAGGCCAATCACAGTGTTTTGAGACCCCGTTGCTAGCCTCCTGCTGCAGAGAGCCTTGTTTCCAATGGTGGGAGCATTGCAAAGGCTGAAGGGAGTTCCTGTTATCCGCCGAACAAAGTTTGCTTCGGGGGCTAGTGAGCTGACATGCGCAAGCAGACAAAAAAGAGATGCAGCAGGGGAAAGATTCGGATGGTGAGGTACGGATTCATGCCTGTCTGCCTCTCCTGCTTTCCCTCAAACCACTCCTGACGTGAGCCTTGTGTCCCAGCCGCTGTGGCACTTCCCCACGTGCAGAAGTATCCTCGCCTTCACTACCATTGCTTTCCCCACTGGTCTAAACACGCTTCCTACTTCTTTGTTTGAGAAATCCCTGCCACCTCCCAGACACAGTCCAGGCATTGCAATTTCTAGAATAGTCTCTGAAACCCTCCACAATAGGTTGGATTATGCTTTACGAACAGGGTAACATTGCCTCCTGTGGAGAGGAAGCTGACTTTTGGAAGGAAAAAAAAATCTTACTTTAAAAAAAAAAACATAATTAGGGCTGGAGAGATGCCTAAGTGGTTAAGCACTTGCCTGTGAAGCCTAAGGACCCTGGTTCGAGGCTCAATTCCCCAGGACCCATGTTAGCCAGATGCAAAAGGGGGCGCACGCGTCTGGAGTTCGTTTGCAGTGGCTGGAGGCCCTGACACATCCATTCTCTCTCTCTCTCTCTCTCCCTCTTTCTCTCTCTGTCTGTCAATCACAAATAAATAAATAAAAATGAATAAAAATTTTTAAAAAACATAAATGGATACTTGCATACAATAAAAAAACACACAATTTATCTGCTCACATTAAGATGTCATTGAGGGTGGGCTAGGGAGATAGCTCAGACAGTAAAGTGCCTTGCAAGCATGAATATTTGACCTCAGGGGCTGGAGAGATGGTTTAGTGCTTAAAGGCACTTGCATGCAAAGCCAGAAGGCTTCTGTTTTATTCCCTGGCACTCACATAAAGCCAGATGCACAAAGTCACACATGCACCTGGAGTTTGTTTGCAGTGGAAAGAGGCCCTGTCATGTTGTTTCCCTCCCTCTCTTCCCAGCCTCTCTGAAAATGAATAAAAATATCTAAATATTTAATTTCAGCCCCAAGAACCCCATGTAAAAATTCAAGGCATGATGACACATAACTGTAAATACCAGGGCTGGTAAGGCAGACACAAGGGGGGTCCTTGGGTCTCACTGGCCAGGCAATCTAGCACAATTGGTGAGTTTCAGGCCAATGAGAGGCTCTGCTGCAGAGGAAGTGGATGATGTTCCTCATGCACATATAAAAAGATCATGAGGGGGGGGGACAATTAGAAGAAAATGTCTAAAAATCAGCCTTGTGGGGCATTGGCAGAGGTAGATGAAACTGAGTGACAAGTGGTTTTGTCACCCCTGTACCTCTGGTATGGATCTTCATCTGAGTGCAGACGGTGTTGCAGCCCGTTCCACGTTTCTGGAAAGAACATCCAACCAGTCACAGTTTAGAGCAGGAGCAGCTTTGTTTCAAGCTCACAGATCCAGGAGAAGTGCCATCAATGGCGGAAGAAGCCGGCTCCCTTTCACAGACCCAAGCTGAGAGAAAAACAACCACCAGCCAGCAATCACCAGCCAGCAAGCACCTTCCAGAGCTCAGCCTGCTCTCTATATGCCTCTGGCTTGAACTTGGAATTTGGATCCACCCCAGTGACAGCCCCTGCCCCCCCGCCACAGCAGGAGTCTGCCTGCTGAAGGCTAAGGCTGTAAATTCAATTTTAATAAAACACCTGAGTCTATGGGGGACATACATTCAAACAACCACAGATGACTTGCTGCTTGGGATTATTGCAACCAAGTCTGACTTGACACCCCTTTAGTAAAGGCTCCTACCTCAACCACATCATGACCATAAGCTTTTTGGAGGCTAGGACACTGTCTTACATCTCACTGTCTCTGCAGGACCAGGCGCAGTGGCTCCTGATGTCCTCTATAAGCGTCACACACCCATGTCTCCTTCTGCAACCTATGAGCCTAATTGACGCTGCTTTCTAAAATTTTACTCCATCAGTGACAGCTACAGAGATAGTAACTCAAAGGTAAATCTACAGGATGGAGGCATCCTGTTAAAATACCTAGTGGGAGCTTTGGCTCAGCCATCGTGAGGGTGTGTGCAATGCTCTGCTTCCAGAAGGTTCAGTGTGCCCACATGGTAGCCAGGTCCTTCAAAATGCAGCTTTCTCACTGTCATAGCCATTGAATCAGAAGTGCAAGGTGCTCTTGTGTCACCTGTTGTAGCAGTAATCGATGTCTCTAATTGTGAGGAAATTAGTAATTGGAGGATTCTTAAAACTGTGTGTGCTCTGATTTGGCAAGTCAATACCGGAAATTGCTTGGGAGGCAATATTTGAAAACTGTTCTTAAAATTGTTTGTATGGGTCTGGGGAGGTTACTCGGTGGTTAAAGACACTTGTTTGCAAAGCCTGCTGGACCAGGCTTGATTTCCCCAGTACCTATGTAAAGCAGCAAGTAGCCCTGGTGCACCATTCTCATTCTCTCTCTTACACAAATAAGTAAACACATAAAAATATTACAATGGTTTGTGCTACTGTGATTAAAATGATTGTGTCCCTTGTAAAATTCGTGTTGAAACTTAACGAGCAATGGAGTTATATACAGAGTGGCTCTTGGGAGCCATTTCAGTTACATTCATGTTTCTGGGAAAAAAACAAAAACACCCAGCCACAAGCAGCTTATAGGAGGAAAGGGTTTATTTCAGGCTTACAGTTTCCAGAGGAAGCTTCATCGTGGCAGAACAAGCTGGCTCACATCAGCATACCTCCAAAAAGAAAGGGCAGAACTAACAGCCAGAGCTCAAGCTGGCTTTCTACACACCTATTAGGAGCTGAACTCAAGATCCATCCTTAATGACACACATCATCCAGCAGGGCTCAGTGTGCTGGAGACTAAGCAGGAAGCCTAATCTTAATCTAAATACCTTGGGCTATGGAGAGCACACATTTCCATTCAAACCACCACAGAAGGTAATGAAGTCACAAGGGCTCACCCTCTGGAGTGGTGTGACCTCTCATAGAAGAAAGTGAACTTCACATAGAACACACCCCATCTTTTACCTTCCTGATTTTGGTTGTGTGAGAACGTACTGTTGTTCCCCTTCACAAAAAAAGGATCTTAAAGCAGAGGGAAGTGCTCACCAGGCCTCTCCCTGCTGAAACCCTGATCTTGGTTTCTTAACCTTCAGAAGCCAGAGAAATACATATCAGTTGTCTATACATGACCTGGTCTCGGGCGCCTTGTTACGGTATCACAGAGACGGTATATATCACCCTCTTCTTTTACATCCTGGTTTTGTTAATAGCTCATATGATGATGATGAAATTAACAGGAAGGTCATGCTGGAATAAGCATACTCTTAACTATATTTCAGGCACTTTTAAGTTTCTTCCACATTTAGTCTCACTAAGTCTTCTAATAGCCTTACTCATGCATGAGGAAAGTAAAGATCAAGGCAATTAAACATTTAAAACAGTCCAGAGACCATGGCCAGAAGTGGAAAAAGTCATGTTCAAGTCCAGGAAAACTTGACTCCAAAACTCAAGCTTCTAAATCACTATGCCATTTTTCACAGGTCTGTTTTAGTACTATGTGCGATGAATATATCATATATCATACACACACACACACACACACACACACGAAAGAGAGTTTTTCTTTTTAAAGTCAAAGCACATAAAACGCTGCCTTCTAACAACGTCTAGGTGGTGATGGTGAGGTCACTGCCAACAGGAGGAGTGAGCTAATGAACACGGAGCATCATCTTGTAAGGAAAAGAATGAGTCTGTGTCATCTGAGCTATTGGCTTCTAAAAGGAAAATTGAACTCTCCCTAAACAATAAGATGTTGAAAAGTGAATTCTAAGGAAAATATTGAGATATAGGGGAATTTGCAGAGCTGAATATGCCCTTAGAATTTGCTGACAGAAAAGTGTGAAAGTGTGTAAGGGTAGAATCTGTCAGTGGAAGGGGAATTCAAAGAACCCTGGGTCCCCCTTCCTCTCTAAGTGCTAGTTCATATGAGTTATTCTCACAGCTGTTGGTATACTGTTGGACTGCAGTGAGTTGAAGAGACCAAAAAAAAAAAAAAAATCTACCCATGGGAAGTGACCAGAGGCCTTAGAAATAGTGAAATCAGAAAAGATAGTTCCTGCTTCTAGGGTGCCTTGCATTTTTTCCCTGTGGCAACATCTCACTTGGCCTATCACAAAAACTGGCCCCAATTTCATAGTTTTCAAGAGCAAAGTGAGAGCACTGAGGAGATAACTTAGTCAGCAAGCATGACAACCTGAGTTTGATCCCCAGAACCTGAGAAGCTGGGTGTGGACACGCATACCTATCACCCTAGTCCTGTGGCAGGGCGAGGGGCAGGAGATTCGTGAAGGCTCCCCGGTCAGCCATTCTGGATGAGAACAGCAGCTCTGAGCGTCACGAGAAACTCCACCTCAAGGAGACGCTCGGAAGAGTGATGGCAGAGGACGCACAGTGTTCCTCTCTGGCCTCCGCGTGCGTACGCATGGGGCACACACATCTGCACACACATGTGCATACCGCACACCTACCGCACACATAGATACACACCAAAAATGTTAATTAGAGGCATATATACAGTTCGAGTTCAGTATTTTTCCCTCCTTTCTTCTTCAATGGTTTTCCTACTACTAATAAGGTACTTATTCTCCGTTTGCTGTCCTGGTTGAATTCCCTGTACAACTTTCGGGGATCATCAGAGAGCAGACACAAACAAGACAGAGCGAGTGGAGGAAGTATCACAGTGCAGTTCCATGTGTGTCGATGACCACAGCTGCTTGTGGTTTGAACTAAGCAAAACTGCAGTCATCCATGAGAACAGAAACATCTCAAGTCAGGTCCCGAGCTCCAAATGAACAGATGTGGCTCAAGAAAAAAACCGGCTGGGAAGGACTGGGAAAGGTGAGGGACACAGAGAAGACAAAGAAATGGGAAGGGAAGGAGAAGAGAGGAGGGGAGGGGAGGGGAGGAACGGAAGGGAATGGGAAGAGAGGGGAGGGAGGGTAGGGGAGAGAAGGGATGGCACGGGAAGGGGAGGGAAGGGGAAGAGAGGGGAGGGAAGGGGAGGGAAGGGAAAGGGAGAGAATAGAAGGGAGAGAGGAAAGGGAGATCGTGTTCTCAACTGTCTCTTTTTGCTAGATACTTCGTCCAGTATATAATGTACATGATTCTACCAGTAACACAGGGCACAGACTCTTTAACTCCATCTTGCAAGTGATCACCCAGTTAACACCAGGGTCAGTTCAACCCAGACTAGGGGCTGCATGGCCATCCTTCACGCACTCTCGGTGGCATAGGAGCCAGGATGTGCAGCTCACATTAGCATAACCGTAAAAAGAGGCAGTGTGTTAATTTCCTATAGACAAAATGCAGGAAGAAGTAGGAAGAACCAGTCCGGGAAATCGTAGTGAAGGTATGCACTGTTGGCTTGCCAACACCCTCTCACCCTTCAGCCCTCCTCTTACATTCCTTCTCATCCCCATCTATTTCTCACTGCGGGATGGCTTCTCGTGCTTGCTTTTCCCACCCACCTGAACCCCTTGTCATGGCAGACTTCTTCATCCTATCTTACAGCTACATGACCAGGAAGGAAAGGTTCCCCGCCTTCTCTTGGGAGGAGCAAGTTTGATCCAGTTGACTGCTGCCCTGACTTGACTGCGCATGGTTTTCTGATGCAATACGAATGCACCGAGGGGCAATGGCAGGGACTGTAAGACGCTGGTGCAAGATAGTCACCTGCCTACACTCATGGGCAAGGTTCTGTAGCACTGGAGTAAAACCCTCTCCTGAAGCAAAATGTTCGGGGAAGAAGCAGTGATTCCAAAAGAAGGAGAGAGAGCTGATGGGACCCAGGTGGCACAATAAACGACCACTCCGCAGGCAGAGACCTAACCTGGGCTTGGGAGATGGGTAGAAAGAAAACTTTAATCCCCTGCTGAGGTTTCCTGGGTGTATGGCACTGAACTTTAGTCCCTGTAACAAGTGAGTTACGCGGTGAGTAGTTAGTAGTCAGCTAATATTCAACAAAAAGTGATAACTAACTAAATACAGGCTTCTAAGAGCAACATGACTTTAGTCGATAACAACATTTTCCTTACCAGGGCTTTGATGGGATGTGATTTTTGGCACTTGCCTTCTTTATCTCTTCTGCCGGGGCTGCTTTTCTCAAGCACTGTGTTTGTGATGGTTAATCTCTGGTTGTACATTTGTCAGGACTTAGAATAACCGTGGAACTAAAGCTCTGAGAATGTCTGTGAAGCACCTTCTAGGCGAGGTTAACTGAAGTGAGAGGACCGCCCTAGCTTCGGGTGGCCGCACTCCATGCACTGGCGTCCAGGACTGCACAAGGAGGTTAAAGTGCTCTCTGCTTCCTTGCTGCGGACTGGATGTGACCAGCTGTCCCCGTGCCTTCCTTACTATGATGGTCTATAACCTCAGACTATAAGCAATTTTTCCTTAAGTTGCTTCTTGTCAGGAACTTGGTAAAAGCGATGAGAAAGTAACCAATTGGCAAGTAATGAAGTAAGTCAATAGTAAGCTCTTGAAAACCCAGAGCAAAACTTTCTATATCTCTGGTGCTTCTAAACTAGCCAACAAAAGGGCTGACATAGGACATAGCCCTGTGTTAACAAAACTTGCTTAAGAAGCACCTGGAGAGGGACTAGGAAAGTAGTTCAATTGGTAAAGGGTTTACCTTGTAAGAATGAAGACCTGAGTTTGATATCCATAACCCAAAAGAAAATGCTGGGTAGGGTGTTGAACCCTTTTAATCCCAGTACTGGAGAGAAGAGACAGAATACCCCTGAGGCTTACTGGCCCAGCCAATCTAGTCTAATTGGTATGCTCCAAGCCAATGCAAGACCTTGTCTCAGAAAAAGGTGGATTACATTCCTGAAGATCACACCTGAGATTGTCCTCTGGCCGCCACATACACAGACCCATACATACACTCATACCCCTACATACATGTGTGCCACCCCCACACAAACACACACACACACACACACACACATGTAAACACAGAAGCAACTGCCAACTTGAACCATTGAAACACTTCACAGACCAGGCATACTGGGAGCCTTCTTCTAAACACAGTAGTATCTAGCCAGGTCCTGGATGGATAAGTATGTCTAGGAATAGGGCAGTCACAGGGTTAACAATGACTTTTATTGAAAACGCAAAAAGTGAGTGACATACATTTTGTAACCTAAAGTTTCAGGGTTATGTTAAATCATTTTCATGCTCAATAATAGTGCTGCCTTGAAAATGCAGGATATTATGAGTGCTAAGCCCTTGTAATCCACCTTGCATTATGAGCCCCCATTATTTAATTCCCTTTCTCCCAGGATCCCTTTTGATACATTTCCATGCATTAATTACATTCACATTCGTACTGTTGGTGTGAAACCACAACAGCCAAGATCATTCTACATGTTGATGGAAAAGCCATGAAATTAGATGAAATCTAAGTGACAGCTTTACGCGTCCCTTTGTGAAGCAGACTTGGAAAGAACATTAAACAGCCTTGCCTAAATAAACCCCTGTTTGAGAATTCTATTTGAGTATTATATTTTTCCCCATAAAACTAAGCACATCATTATTTTGGCTGAGTAACTGGGAGTGATTTGTTGTTGTTGTTGGTGGTGGTGGTGGTGGTTATTGGAACATGAATTACCATTTACTTCTGTCAATGGATGAGAACCTGACCTCAACAAATGCCATGATTGTGAATGAATATCACAGTGGCACAGAATCATTTGAGGACACCTGTGTATATTTAAGAATGTTTAATGCTAAGGGGATAAAACATTAATTTAATGCCAACATTTCTTTTGTATGAAGATAGGAGATGGAAATGCCCTATACTGAATAGCTAATAGTTACGAAAGTAGCCATCCTTCTTCTTCCCCGCCCCCCTGTTGCATCTGTGCATGCATGTGATGAATATGCATGTTCGTGTGCATATTCACATAGGTGTCGGTACTAGTGGAGGAAGTATGTATGTGTGCGTGTATGTGTGTAGGCCACAGGTCACCATCAGATGTCATATTTGGTCACTCTCCACTTTAGTCTTTGAGACAAGAGTTCTTATTAAACCTAGAGCTCACCGATTTAGCAAGGCCAGCCAGCCAGTGAGCCTCTCTAGTGCTGGGATTACAGGCACGCAGCACCAAGCATGCACCACTAAGCCCGGCATTGATGTGGGTTCTGAGGGCCAGAGCTCAGGTCCTCGTGCTTACAGAACAAGTGTTTTATCCCTGAGCTATCTGCCCAGCACCCCTGGTCCCTTTTCTTATACTGATATTTTTTTTTGAGGTACAGTCTCACTCTAGCCCCAGCTGACCTGGATTTCACTATGTATTCTCAGGGTGGCCTCAAGTTCATGGTGATCCTACCTCTGCCTCCCAAGTTCTGGGACTAAAGGCGTGTGCCACCATGCACAGCAGCTCCTTAATGAGAACTTGAAAGAACTTTCTATTTTCTAGAATGTAGCCTAAACTACTTAAGGTTGCCACAAAGGCCCTGTGGATTCCTCCTCTGCTAATCTCCAGTGTTGAATTTTGTGTCCCACCCCCATCACGGTCCAGCCACACTCCCCTCCTTCCTGTGGAGAGTGTCCCACACTGCCCGTGTCTCCACCACAATGTGCTCCTTGTCCACACCTCTGCCAGGAAGACTGTCCCTTCAACCTCACCTGAGTCGCTCTCAGCCTCTCTATTTTCTGCTCAATTAGCATTCCATCCTGACTTCCCAGGTTTGAAGGGCTGTGTGTGTTAGCTTTGAATTTCAAGAAGTCTTGTTACAATCTGTCACTCTTCCCATAGTCATGAATGGTTTCATTTGGATTCCTGGGTTTTCACTTCCCAACTCTAATTTTCTTAGAGAACAAAGTTAAGGAAACAGGAACTGAATATATATATATATATATATATACAAGCAAACACCACTGCCACAGGCTTCAGTGATGGAGTCTGCCACGCATGAGCCAGCATACCCAGTAGCTTCAGTTGGTGGCTCTGAGCGAGATGAGCAAGGCAGTCTTCATGAATCCAGGGAGAAGAAACCATCTGGGCAGACATCTGACCCTGCTGCCCAAATATCTCTCCTCACAGTGCCAGGTGCCAGGTGCCAGGCTTCCTGCTCTAAGTCATGGTGCCTCTGATACATATCTCTTGGTCCCAACTTGTGCTTAGCATTTTAGCTGATGTCCTTTTTTTTTTGTAAAAGAGAAATTTAAATTATTTTATTTTATTTATTTGAGAGAGAGGCAGCTAGAGACAAAGAGAGAGAGAAAGGGCACATCAGGGCCTCTAGGCCACTGCAAATTAACTCCACATGCATGAGCCACTTAGTGCATCTAGCTTTATATGGGTACTGGGGAATCAAACCTGGATCCTTAGACTTCGTAGGCAAGTACCTTAACCACCAGACCCATCTCTCCAGCCCCAGCTGATATGTTTTTCTATCTTTATTTTAACTGGTTTTCATAGGTGATGGGTGTCTCTGTGTGTGTCTCCTGTTGACTCTAAATGGATTTCAGCTTCATCATGTCCATGAATAATGTTCTGCCACTGACAAGTGACATTTGTACACTATATCTGAAGTACTGTTGCAGGTATTCGTTCTGTGGAGCTCTTGGTCTCACAACCATGAAAAAGTAAGCACAAGGATGACAAGGGATGGGTAAAGCCAAGACGATTTATTGAGGAAAAAGTGGAAAGTGTCAGAGCAAGCATGCTTAGGATTTCAGCCAGCATCCAAAGGAGAGAGAGAAAGGAGGAAAAAAAGAAAGAAAAAAAAAACATACATTCTGTGTTAAGATCCAGAGAAGCGGGCAGGCTCAGCAGCAAAGACCTGAGAGTAACTGCTTCTAGTGGTCTAGTTCATTACCTCGTTGATGCAATAACTATTTCTCACACCTCCTTAGCATGTGCTTGGTGAGGGGTGAACTCATGACCAGGTGATTAATTCTTTTTTTTTTTTTTTTTTGGTTTTTCGAGGTCAGGTCTCACTTTAGCTCAGGCTGACCTGGAATTCACTGTGTAGTCTCAGGGTGGCCTCGAACTCACGGTGATCCTCCTACTTCTGCCTCCCGAGTGCTGGGATTAAAGACGTGAGCCACCACACCTGGCTCAGGTGATTAATTCTTAATGGAGGTTACTTAGTCTGCCCAGAGACATTGTTCCTCTGGTCAGAAGGAAGTGTCCCTTTTCCTTTCACATGATGTGTTAAGTCCTATGGAGGAACAATTGTGTACTCCTTTCTAATGTTATCAGGGAAGCAAGAGGTAGGATCTGTCCTTCAATGACCTTCAAGTCTAATGTAGGCCTACTTACAAGATAAGAGGAGAGGACTATGCTCAGTCCAACTACCATGCATCCCATAATGACAGAGCTTAGGAGCAAGGCAGCCTTCTTTTGCAGGTAATTACTTCAGAACTCAGGCCCCAAAGAACAGGGATGTCAGTGTGCTCCAGTGAGAACAGGAGACAGCTCCAGCCCTGAATCTAACCCGACTCATCAAGATGGTGACGGAGGGCAGCACCCTCCCTCCCTCTTCTCTTTACTTCCTGATTCTTGGTCCTTCTGGGAATCTTTTAAAAGTTGACTTTTTCTTTATTTATTTGGGGTGTCTGCTTTTTAAATCCATGCTCAAGAATGTGGCTTGACTATTATGTACGGAAGACATGGGCAGTCATTTCATCATGCACTTCAGTAGCAGGAGGGCTCCGCAGATCAACTTCCGGTGTGACTTTTCTTACAGTGCAGAAGGAAGGACAGAGTCACCGGCCCGGGACAAGCGACAGGAGTGGGGCAGGAAGCCACAGGTGGTCCGCACTGGGATCATGCACTGCCTGCTTGAGCTTCCCACGGCTGCGAGAGTGGAACAGAGGAGGGCGAGCTGAGCAGCTGTAAATCGAAGCAGTCCTTCTGACAGCCGGAGACAGAATAATGCTACCGCCGGGCTCGTTTTTTAAAAGTTTTGGACAATAAGCTCGTCTGAAAAAGTGTCAGTTCCAAACATCAAATTGAGTTGCAAGAGATATTCTAACAAAGATCTAAAAATAAAAGCAATGCCTGGGTGCCCCGTGGGTGTGCAGCCGTTCAGAACAGTCTGCCACTTGATGTCGGGAAAGGCTCGCCCTGTGGTGTGTGTCAGGTTTGGGTTTCGAGATGGAGGCCCTGAGACAAATGGGCTAAGCATTTTCTTTAGTACTTAATTCTCTCAAAAAATAAGAATAGTAATGATTCAAGAAGGGGAATGCTTTGCTGGTTTTGAACGATGTCAAAAGATGTCACAAATTCTCCATATTCATAACATTATCTTTGTACTGACTGGTCATAAAAATGCAAAATGTATGCTACATCAGAAAGGATATGGGCTGTATACAGAGATATGTTCACCTAACTTTTCAGTCACCAGCATATAGTATAGCAGTTCTTATTTAAAAAATATGTCTGAGGGATGCAGCGATGGCTCAGCAGTTAAGGAGCTAGCTTGCAAAGCCTCGCGACCTGAGTTCAGTTCCCCTGTACCCACATAAAGCCAGATGCACAAAGTGGCATATGCATCTAGAGTCTGTTTGCAGTGGCTGGTGGCCCTGACATGCCCATTCTCCCTGTCTTTCTTCTGTTTCTCTTACTTGCAAATAAATAAATAAATATTTTTTTAAAAAATATGATTCAACATGTCCTAACTTTTCCATAAAACGTACAAGGTTGTTTAATGGACACGCACACACGCACAGTTTTTGTGAAGACAAAGTTTGAGAAAGTGATAGGGTGTGTGACTGGAAGTTTGCATTTGAGTCTCAGCTTCATGGGCTGCTATTTTGCAAATTGATTCTGAAAAATAATTGCCTGAATCAAAACTCTATTTAGTCTCCTATATTGGTATTGATTTCACCTATCCTTATCAAATTTATCTTCTGCCTCTTTAATTGTTCCCCCTACTGCCTTTCACTCCCTGAACCAAGGGTGTGTGTGTATATGTATGTATATATGCGTGTCTCAAGTCTGCTCCGGGCTGTCACTGAAACAAGATGTCTTCCAAATGAAGTATGCAGAAGCAGAAACAAAGCCCATTTCCCCGCCTCTGCTTCTCATTAGACCTGCTTCTGAAACAGTTTTGTTTACCCTAGATTTTTTTAAATATCTATATTTGTTGCCTAAGCAAATGAGGATTGCCTTGTACTATTTAGTGCTCTGAAAGACTGATAAATTGCCTTCAGCTTGGCAGCATTGTGAATCATGAAAGTTGAATGGCAATCAAGATTTGCGGAAGACCTTGGAGAAGCTGACCTGAGCTGGACTGAGCTCACAGCGGAGCACTGCCCTGCGATAGAATGAGCAGGAGGGACCAAGACATGGGAAAAAGTTAACATCCGGGAGGACCCAAGCATAGGTCATCCGTAATTCTTTGTACTCTAGTAGTTAATTACAATTTTGTTTAAGTCTGTAATTATTTCTAATTAAAAACGTTTGCAAAAAAAAAAAAAAACACACACACACAGTGCATATATATTTGAAGGATGAGGATTTGTACGTGGTCTGATGTTAAAATAAGCCAGTTGATTAGCAAGACTGACACAAGGTATTCAGTATGTACCAATCGCTTCGCACCCCACCCCGAAGCCCAGGCATGTTGAAAACACATCCGTCTCTGCTTAGGAAGTCCTACATAAGGTCTCGATAATTTCATAGCCAAACATAGGTCTTCCAAGCCACCAGAACAAAACAAAATACAATAAACTAGAACACAAGCCGGAATGTGAAGGATTTCAAACCAATTTTCTTTAAGCACAGTTCTTGCCATTCCTGATGAGTCTGGCTTGCCATTCCCAGGACCATGTTCCATGGAAGGCTGACCAAGGCTCACTGCGTAGCAACAATCCCAACCGTGTCACAACCTGTTGTTTCCATGTGCATGTGTGTGTGTGTGCGTGTGTGTGCGCGTGTGTGTGTGGTTACACAAGCTTATGTGGGCACATGCCTGTGGAGGCCAGAAGTCAGTATCAGGGTGTCGTCTGAAGTCACGTTCCACCTTACTAGTTTTTCAATTTCTTTTTACTTTTATTTATTTATGAGAGAGAGAGAGAGAGAGAGAGAGAGGGAGAGAGAGAGAGAATGGGCATGCCAAGTCCTCCAGCTACTGCAAATCAACTCCAGATGCATGCGCCCCCTTGTGCATCTGGCTTATGCCGGTTCTGAGGAGTTGAACCTGGGTTTTTAGGCTTTCCAGGCAAGTGAATTAACCACTAAGACATCTCTCCATGTCTTTTTAATTATATATATATGTTTGAAGTAAGATCTCACTCTGGTGCAGACTGTCCTGGGATTCACTATATAGTCTCAGGGTGGCCTCAAACTCATGGCGATCCTCCTATCTCTGCCTCCTGAGTTCTGGGATTAGAGGCCTGCGCCTCCATGCTGGCATTCAAAATATTTTTAATTTATATTTAGTTATTAGAGATAGTGTGCCACCTTTATTTTCTGAGGCAGGATCTTTCACTGAACGTAGAGCTCACTGATTCAGCTGGACAAGATAACCAACAAGCCCTGGGAATCTGTGTGTCTCCACCTCCCTAGGGCTGCGACTACAAGCATGTACCAGCATGCTCAGCTTTTATTTGGGTCCTAGGGACCTGAACTAATATTTTCATGTTTGCATAGCAAGCATTTTTCTCACTGGGACATCTCCCTATTCCCTCCAGCCTTCTTCAGACACCTATATCCCACAGCCCTACCATCAGAGCCTGTGACCCTCCCAAGGCATAAACACAGCCAGTCGAGTGCAGAAAAATGTGAGAGGCAGGGGTGGGTCCTCTGCAATACTCCTTGATCCTTCGTTCACCCCCTATTGTAGCCTGCTATGGCTTCTCTCATGAGATGCCTCCTATAATTCTCACAGTATATCAGAGTTTCTGGAAATATCTATTGGCGTGTTGCCCTCTTAGCCCATCTCCTAAAGCAGAGTTGATGGAGGAATTCAGTTTTACATGTGCATTGTTATTTCTGAAGAACAAACGATCTGCTCACTAGACATTTGTTTTCCTCACGGTTCCCCAAGAGAGACACAAAACTGGGAAACTGTAAAACAGAAGAAGAGAAGCCGGGATGCTGAAATAATCATGCACTTTGTTTCCAATGTCCTGACCTATTTTTAAAAGCTCAAGAAAGAAGTTCTACTTCCCCCAGCAAGTAATTTCAGGGGAATTTTCTCCGTGTGGAAATTACAAAGAGTGAGAAGCAGTTCTCTTTATTCTTGGGAGGGAGTTTCAGCAATTTAACTTTCAAAAAAAAAAAAAAAAAAAAGAAAAAGAAAAGAAAAGGCTGCAGTTATTTCTTAATTCTCAGTCTTCACTATTGGTGATTTTTGAATGTCAGCACCTGGCCCACCCTGAACTCAACCACTGGAGGCAGGATCCACGTGAGCTCAAAGACTCCTCAATCTTCGGAAAGTTTTGAAAAGTACAAAATGCAGTATTTGACCTTTCAAATCAGGCATTTTGATTTCATGGAACGTTCCCTTTTGTGCGTGTGCATGTGCGTGCGTGTGTGTGTGTGTGTGTGTGTGTACAAGTGCCACTGCACGTGTGTGGAAGTCAGAGAACAAACTTCTGGGTGTCGGTCCTCTCCTACCATCTTGTCTGACCCAGGGTCTTTCTTTTCGTTGTTTGCTGCTGTGAAGGCCAGACTAGGCGATCCATGAGCTCCTGGATTCTGCCGAGCCCACTTCTCACCGTTGTAGACGCGCGGGGGTCACAGACACGTGCACCACTTTGCCTCTGAGCTTTAGCTGGCAGGGCTGTAGTACAAGGACCTTGAGCCACCGAGAAACCTCTCAGGCGTCCAGAATCATCCCTTTGTGAAGCAAGAGACTCGAGATAGTAGAGCACCGTTTGGGTATCATGAAGAGAATGTAATTTATTCTGAAGAATACAGTAAAAATTTGTCAATCCCACTCAGTTGCAAATGATCCTAGAACCATCCAGAGCAACAACAGAGGCGGTAATTAACTCATTCTTTGTCTTCCTTTCTGCTGGCCAGAAAGGAACTTCACATACAGTACTTGACTAGAGCTCATCTTTCCTTCCTTCTCTTCTGGTGTCTTCCCAGGAACTCAATGGAGTGATTCAACAAAAGCCACATTTATTAACATAACACTTAACAGCCAACAATACGTCAGTGTTTCATGACATTGTGGATACATATAGGACAACGCATAGGCTGGCAGGCAGCCTGTGAGGCATCCATCGACAGGAACACTATTCTAGCATGGTCAATGTTCAGGGACCAGTGCACATATGAAAAGCTACGGAACACATTGCCCCTTGGAGCCTCACTCCCTGGGCTCAGTCCTGCTGGGAGACCTCAGGTCAGCTACCCTCTCCGGACTTCAGTTCCTTCATGTGAGACATGGAAATGAGACTGGGGAGATGGCTCAGTAGATAAAAGTATTGGTGGGCAGGAGAGGTGGCTCAGCAATTAAGGCACTTGCCTGCAAAGCCTAATGACCCAGGTTCAATTCCCCAGTGCCCACATAAAGCCAGATGCACAGAGTGTTGTATGCACCTGAAGTTCGTTTGCAGTGCCTAGAGGCCCTGGTGCACCCAGTCTCTCTCTCTCTCTCTCTCTCTCTCTCTCTCTCTCTCTCTCTCTCTCTCTCTCTCTCTCTCCTGCTCTCTGATTGCAAATAAATATTTTTAAAAGTGTACTTGCTAAGCAAGCATGAGGAGCTGAGTCCATCCTCCCTACTCTTATAAAAAGCTGGGAATGGCTGTGCGGGTTTGAACATCAAACTGATGTGGGGGGCGGGCTGGAAATAGGAGAGACATTGACGCTCCCCAGTCAGCCAGCCTAAGCAAACAATGGCGAGCTCCTGGTTCAGTGAGAGAGCTTTTCTCAGAGAAATGAGGCAGAACGGTAGAAGAGGACACTGACATCCTGCTCTGGCCTCTGCACACGGGCAGCACACACATGTGCACATATCACATGCAGAACATATGTATGTCTGTGTGCATATATGTGCATATATACTCACATAGATACATACATACATATATGTGTGTATATATATCAAAAACAAAGAAAATGGTTATGATGATAGTATTGTACTTACCTCACAGGTTTCTTTTCCAGTTAAATAAGGAAAAGCATGAACGTGCATGTATATGAGCATCAACACTCATCCTTTTGTTCTTATCCATGCCACAAATGTCCCTCAGGTCCAGTGACTATCTACCTACCTGGAGTGTTTCTGATAGACCCCACAATAGGATTGCATGTTTAAGGACACATGGGTACAGACGGTCAGACCTCTCTCACACATAGCTTGGGAATAACATAGGCATTTCCAGATTTCACATTACCAGTTCATGACAGAAGTTCTAAGTTCTAAGTTCCAACCCAATATTCTTTGCCTTAAGTTCTTATTTAAAAGAAGAAGAAGAAGCCAGGCGTGGTGGTGCACACCTTTAATCCCAGCACTCAGGAGGCAGTGGTAGGAGGATTGCCTTGAGTTCGAGGCCACCCTGAGACTACATAGTGAATTCCAGGTCAGCCTGAGCTAGAGTGAGACCCTACCTTGAAACACAAAAAACAAAAACAAACAAAGAAACAAAAAAAGGAAATCCAAAGGGTAGGGATAAAGCCTTATACAAAGGAGAATGGAGAAAATATTTAGAATACAAAGACTTTCATTAAGATCTTAGATTCTGTGGGCTGTAGAGATGGCTCAATGGTTAAGGGGCTTACCTGCAATGTCCAATAGTCCAGGTTCAATCCCCCAGTATACAATAAAGCCAGGTGCACAAAGTGGCACATGCGTGTAGAGTTCGTTTGCAGTGGCTAGATGCCCTGGTGCACCCATACTCACTCTCTCTCTCTCTTGCAATAAATAAATAAAATATTTTTAAATTTTATTTATTTATTTACAAAAGAGAAAGAGGCAAACACAGAGACAGTGACTATGGGCACACCAGGGCTTCCAGCCACTGCAGACAAACTCCAGATGCATATGTCACTTAGTGCATCCGGCTTTATGTGGGTAGTGGGGAATTGAACTCAGGTCTTAGGCTTTGCATGCAAGCCCCTTAACCATTGAGCCATCTCTCCAGCCCAAATAAAATATTTTTGTAAAAATAAAAGATTCTGGAAGCATATTTCCCCAGGCTGCCTCCTGGCTCTACCACTAGTTAGCTTTGTGACTGGGGGTCCTGTGCAACCTCTCTGTGCCTAGACATCTCCTCTGCACAGGGGAACAATGACAGTCCTTCCTAGAGATGTAGTGAGAGATACAGAATAAATTTACTTAAAACATGAATAGCTGTTTTTTAAATTTATTTTGAATATTTTATATATTATTTATTTAATAGAGAAAGAAAGAGGCAGATAGAGAGAATGGGTATGCCAGGGCCACTAGCCACTGCAGATGAACTCCAGATGCATGAACTCTCTTGTGCATGTGGCTTACTGGGTACTGGGGAATTGAACCTGGGTCCTTAAGCTTCACAGGCAAATGCCTTAACCACTAAGCCATATCACCAGTCCTTTTATTTATTTATTTTTTTTTTAGTTCAATGACTCAGTTCTAAAGTGTGAACTCCCTAGCTGATAATCGCCTGTCCAAATGTCAAAAGGTCGTGATGCATCAGAACACAGAGTGTACTTTGAGAACCTCCTGCCAGCTACACCCTGCAGTGGCACTGGTCACCTTACAAGCTACACAATCCTGGCTGATGTTTTCAGGAGACTCGATGGCATCCTGCCTTCCCTCAGGTGTGTCCCTCAGAAAACAAGCCCTTCAGCTCCTTTCCTACAGACTTTTCTATTGTTGGTGTCGTATTTTGTAGCCTGCGAGAGATAGTTCAAGGTTGAACACACAGTGACTATATCCTTCTCTGGCCTCCTCTTGATGGGAACCTACTGTCTTATCCTGGATCCAGGCTACGGTAAGAAATGGAAAATCAGAAGACAACATTGCATTTCCTTGAAAGCTGGTGTCAAGCTCAGCCAATCCAAAAGCATCTCCTATGACTTTAAGTAAGTCACGAAGAGAGAAGAATGTGCCAGTGACTGGGCATTACCTTCCACGATGGTTAATCTCCGTTGTCAACTTGGCAGGGTTGAGAATCCCCATGTCGACAAATCTCTGTGTGTGTCTGTGAGGAATTATAAAGATTACGTGACGTGGGAAGACACGTCCTGAATGCAGACTGTGCCGTTCCTCAAGCTAGGATCCTGAACCGTATTGAAAAGGAGCACAGAGTTCAGCACCAGCATGCAGCTCTGTTTCCTGACGGCAGGTGCGCTGTGATGAGCTCCGCAAGCTCCTGCCGACCGTGACTGTCTGTGGATGCAGTGTAAGCCCCGGCTACCGTGCCTTCTCCACCAGGATGGACTATCGCCTCAAAGTTTCGAGCTGGAACAAAGCCCTCCTTCACTCATTTACTTCTGGTCAGGTATTGGGTTACAATGAGGAGAAAACCTGACGCACCTTCTACAAAGCATCTAGAGGCAAGAATGAGGAGGACTGTTAAGTTCTGCCTTGCCCTTGGGTCCTGTCTTTGGAATCCTTTAAACACCTCCTTTCTTCCTTTAATTAGTATTCCTTTCAGTGGTTTGCTAATAAAGAAACCCCTTAAGTCTTCAATCACTACTGGAAAGCCCATACTGCTGTTTAGAATACAAAATAGTACAACCTTGGAAACGCCAATCTTGCTGTCAGAGTATGTCAGGGTAGGCATGTGCTTACACTTGACTTAGTGATATTTCTTCCAATAATTTACCCGGGGGGGGGGAACCTCAGACAACTTCAGAAAGATAGGCACATTGGATGATCCTTGAAATGAAATTCAGCAACTGCAAGTATAAGAAAATTTTCATCACTTGAATAAATTAACCTATACTAATGGGATACAACATTATATGATTAAAAGTAATGATATTTACTCACTAGAAAAAAGTTCCATGAAATCGTAAGGTAAAGTCTAAAGTCTCTTTATGTATTGTGATACAATTCACATGGTAATGCCTGGGTGTGTGTGTGAATGGGTGTGCAGGCGTGTGCATATGTGGGTGTGTGTGAAACCAAAGAAGCTTGAGAGGATGAACATCCAATTCTGAAAATAAGGGTTGTTTGGGTTATGGATTTTATTTTTATGTTGAATTTATTTTAATTGATGATTATATTTCACAGTGTATTATTTATTAGAAATGAACACATAGTATTTGGAGGGGGAGTTGAGGTAGGCTCTTGCTCTAACCCAGGTTGACCTGAGATTCACTATGTAGTCTCAGGTTGGACTCAAACTCACAGTGATCCTCCTATGTCTACCTCTCCAGTGTAGGACTAAAGGTGTGTGCCATCACTCCTGGCAGGGGTAGGGGGGAGAGGGCAAGGGAGAATGGGTGTGCAAGGGCCTCCAGGAGCTGCAAACGAACTCCAGACACATATACCACCTTGTGTATCTGGCTTTGGGTACTGGGGAATTGAACTCAGGTCGCTAGGCTTTCCAGGCAAGCACCTTAATCACTAAGCTTTCTCTCTAGCCCTAGAAATTAACATATAATATTTTTTGCAGCCAAAAATGTTTGAGAAATGAACATCTCCTCTCATGAAGAAGTCAATGTACATTTTCTTTTTTCTTTTGTATAAGGTTATATCGCATCCTAAGTAGAATTTATTCATTTGTTTATGTATTTATATTTTATGTATTTACTTTCAAGGAGAAAGAGAGAGAATGGGCACACCAGGATCTCTTGCCACTGCAAAGGAACTCCAAATGCACGTGCCACTTTGTGCATCTGGCCTTACGTGGGTACTAGGGAATTGAACCCAGGCCCTCAGTCTTTTCAAGCAAGCTCTTTTAACCTCCCAGCCATCTCCCCAACCCAACGTCATATATTTTCATGTTCCCTGTTGTTGCAGTCAGGTTTGCATTGCTGGTAGAAATCACCCAAAAAATAGCAGCTGGTGGGAAAAAGAGGTTTATTTTGGCTTACAGGCTCAAGGGAAGCTCCACGATGGCAGGGAAAATGATGGCATGAGCAGAGGGTGGACATCACCACCTGGACAGCATAAGGTGGACAATAACAACAGGAGAGCGTGCCAAACACTGGCAAAGGCTATAACACCCATAAGCCCGCCCCCAACAATACACTGCCTCCAGGAGGCTTTAATTTCCAATTGCCATCAGCTGGGGTAACTAGCATTCAGAACACCTAAGTTTATGGGGGACACCTGAATCAAAGCACCTCACCTGTGAAGGTGCTTTGCCTACAGCTGAGGCACACCGAGACCAGTGTTTTGCAGAGGAGGAGCTGGGCCTTGTGGAATGTGCTCACACATACCTGAGTAGGTGAAGAGGTTTGGACCAAAGGCCTTAGAAGCATATGAGCTACAGAGATGGCATGTGGTTCAGTTTTCTACACTGTCATAAACAATTCTTGCAAATTTGATGGTCTAAAACAAGGAAGATGTATCCCTTCACAGTTCACGAGGCTGGAAGCCTAGAGGTAGTATCACTGGGTCAAATACAAAAGGCAGGGTTTGTCCCCTCTCTAGAAGTCCTAAGGAAGAAAACACTTCCTGCCTGTTCCTGCCTCTGATGGCGCGGGCATTTCTTTGCTTGTGGTCACAAGTCAGTGTGTGCCTCTGAGATCACATGATTTTTCTTGGTTTTTCTCGGTTCATAAGGACCCTAGTAATTACAGTTAAGACACTCTAGGATCACCAGATCAATTTCTTCATCTCAAGACCCTTAACTTGCAAACTGCAAAGATTATTTTTTTTTCCACACAAAGTAACATTTGCAGTTTCTTTAACTTACAATCTGATCTCAGGGAGACACTTTTTTATATCATTAAAAAAAAAGAAAATGGTGAAAGTTCCACCCCAAATTGACAAGACCACTTGGTATGGCATCTATGGGAAACAGACATTTGGGATGAATTTCAAGTTTCGGAATGAAGTGTGCATCACTTCACAATTCTACAATGCTATGCGTACATGTTTGAAAGCTGTACAAAGTTTGTGAGTCTATCAGCAGAGCAGATGGTCATGGCTCTTAGAAGAAGCAAATGGCACCATCAAATGGAGCAATGAGGGAGATTTAAGAAAGGGAGCATTCAGAGAAGCCAATAATCAATAACAACAGCAAGACTGGTCGAAATAGATCAACTCTGGTCTGGAGGGGACAAGAGAATGGAGAAGTTACCTAGTGTGGAGACAATGGATGGCATAGCCATAAGTTCAGGAGATGGTTGGTAGGCAGGAGCTGTGGAACTTACTGGAGGAACACGGCCTTTGCTAGTCTCCAACCAGGAGAGAGAAAACCAGATGCCCTATAGCAATAACATGAATGGGTGCCCGGGAATTTGGCGGGAACCCATTAATGCTGTCCATACAGGTCAGTCTTTTCAAGTAAGGGCAACATGGGGAATACAAGTGACAAGAAGAAGTAATCTTGACACCAGGTCCTATCAACTTGTAAGCAATGCCACAATGTACCTAGAGGGTTAAGAAGAAATACGGAGCATCAACTGTCTGCAATATTTTGCTCAGTAGGCAGAGGATCATCTGAGCAAGGGATTTTATCATGTAATTAAACAGGAATCCCCTGAGGAATGGAATGCAGAGGCAAACTCATTTAAAACAGTGATGCTAGGTAGAGACCATCACAGTATTTTTTCTTTGGCCAAACTAAATGAATATAGCTGTAGAGTTCAAGTTTTTTTGTCATTCACGCTGCTGCCCATTTGCTGACAATTCTTCAATACTTACAAGTTTATTCTGTCCTATTAAAAGCCTCAAAGCAACCAGGATTTGTTATAAATATTTGAACAGAGAGCCCGATGTTTCCAATGCTAAATAAATCATTAGAGGCAGAGCGAATGCTGGGGTGGCGTGAGTACAATGTGACTGCCCTTGATTCTGGGCTCACTCCGACGTACCTGCCCATCACTAACCCGGTACTGGGGCACCTTCTGCTAGCAGAGGGAAGCTCTATTTCCTTTTCAAAGGGTTATTTCTCAACTCAAAATGTAATAACAAGGAGAAACATTTCTGTGAACAGTAAATCAATTTGTTTCCTAATAATTAAGAGTTATACAGCCAGGGCTACTATTTCCGCAGAATCAACCTGCTTCAAACTGCAAGCAGAGAGCACTAGTCATCTTAAAGCCAATAATCGCAATGATTATAATAACTTGTTTAACTTGTTGTTCAGATTGTTTTGTGAGTATGTATGTAGCATGTGTATGCGCATGTGTATATGCATGTGTGTGAGCAAGCATGGACTCTGTGCAGAGGCCAGAGAAAAATGTCAGGGGTACTCCCCACCCCTCTTCCACCTATTCTCCATTTTTCAGTTCCACTAGCTAGTCAAGAAGCCCCAATGATCCTATTATCTCCACCTCCCTCTCAGCCCGGGGGTGATGCTGTGCTTGGATTTTTACATGGGTGCTCAGATCACACTCAGGCTCTCATACGTGTATGGAAAGTGCCCTTACCTGCTTAGCCATTACTCAAACACCAACAGCTCTTTTTTTATTTTTTATTTTTAAACGGCCTCAAGACATGCTTGCAAGTCACGGAGAACTTAACTCTTTCCAGAAGCACCCTTTGTTTGTTTCTCACAGCTGAAAAGATTCACCCTTGTCTGCATAATCAGGAAGCAGGTGGTGGTCCTCTTTGCTGGTCATTAGCCTTCACCCAGAATCAGGTTCAAACCAGCATTCTCTTTCAGTTATTTCAAATGTTCCACCAAGATTTGACACATTTCTCATCCATGTGCTGGGTTGTCATGCCCACCTCTTCATCCTGCCCCTAAATAGATACATTAATTCTTCAAAGATTCATTAGCAAACTGCCTCAAATTAAAACATGATATCTCACCATCCTGTAGTTTTGACTTCTAGTGTGGACAGGGGCCATGTTTCCTCTACCAGCTGACAGTGAGAATCCTTTTTGACTTTCAGTGGTTGTCAGCAATACTTGGTGTCCCTTGGCTTGTAAATGAATCATTGCTTCAAGAGAGACACAGCCTTCTGTCGGTACATGGGCCTCCATATATATCTGTTTTTATTAACTAACAAAGACATCAGTCACTGAACTAGGGAGTATCCTCATACAGGATGACCTTACCTAAGCTATTTATATCTGAAAATAATCTATTTCTGGGATGGAGGGGTGGCTTAGCAGTTAGGGTGTTTTGTCTACAAAGCCAAAAGACCCAGGTTCAATTCCCCAGGACCCATGTAAGCCAGATGCACAAGGGGGCGCACATGTCTGGAGTTCATTTGCAGTGGCTGGAGTCATGGTGCATTCATTCTATCTCTCTCTCTCTCTCCTTCATTCTCTGTGCCAAATAAATAAATAAAAATAAAATATTTAAAAAAGAATCTATTTCCAAATAAAAAGCATATTCTGAGGTTCAAAGTGATAATAAATTTGAGGTGACACTATGTTGTAGTTTGTGAAATGTCCCCCAAAGTCTCATGTGTTTGAACACTTGGTTCCTAGTTAGTGGTACCATTTTGGAAGGTTGTGTCATGTTTAGGAGGAGGACTGTGGCTGGAAGAAGTGAGGGACCAGAGACAGGTCTTGAGATCACAGTAGTAAGTCCAGCCTCACTTCCTGTTTTCTCTCTATTTCCTGACTATAGATGCAATGGAACCAATGACCTCATACTTCTGCCTCCGTACCCCTTCCCCATCATAACTCTATCCCCTCAAACTGTGAGCCAACATAACCATTTCTGCCCTAAGCTCTTTCTTGTCAGGCATTTGGTCTCAGCAGCAGGACAGGTGGCTTATGCTACACTCAGTGATGGATCCAGTGTAGGGGGCGCCATGAATTCCGTTGATTCTGCTTTAGCTGAACCATGGAGGATCCTTCTACTTCAACAAGCAGAGAAAGCAAAGGTCTGGCACTGTGGGCACTTGCTCAGATCTAACCCGCTCTCCTGTTATTAATCAACATGTGATCTTGCTGCTAACACCAAGGCACTATGTCCTGTGAGGTGACAGCCTAGGTGTTCAATGCAGGATGCACAGAAGGTGAACCACAGCTCAGGCCAAGCACCTTATCTCACCACCATGACAGAAGATCTGATAAAGGCAGCTTGAGGTAGGAGGAGCTTATTTTGGTTGACAGTGTCATGGCCTGGAAGGCACTGTGGCCAAAGAGGTTTGGGCTGTGGTGGAGGGAAGCAACTTACATTGTGGCTGAGTCATATCGTGGAAACTATAAGCACCATAAATAGCACCACCAGCTGGGCATGAAGTAAGCAAACACACGAGCTTGTGGGGATTTTCTTATTCAAACCAGTAAGAGGGTTCCTCCCTTTTCCTTGTATATAGAAAACAGAAAAATGAAATTCCAAACAGGGTTAGGAAAATTGGAGTAACTCATGCTCCATGGCTCTCCTAAGAGATTCAACTAGCAGCCTCATACTTCAGCATTTTGCTCCAGCTTTGGGGCCACATTCTAACTCAGGGCTGTGCAAGAAATGTTCACTTCTTGTTTTGATCAGTTATCTTCATACATACATAGCACAATCAAGATGGCCTATCAGATGATATCAACTTGAGTATTATGCATGATGCATCTACAACATGCCAAAGTTATTTATAGTCTGGGAGGTGAAGTGATATGCAGGTGAGACTTTGTACAAGGGGTTTAAAATGTAATTAAATGAGCCCAGTGGATGGGATTTAGGGGGGAGTTGATGGTAAGCCACTATGAGGGTGTTAACATTGACTGTTAACTTGATAGGACTAGAGCCACCTGTGAGGGACTATGTAGATTAGTTCAGCCTCTGAGCATGCCTGTGAGGGATTAGCTTGATTACGTTAATTGTGGCGGGAAGACCCACCTTGACTGTGGGCCGCGCCAATTCTGAACTGTATGAAAAGGAGAGGGCTAGCTGAACACTGCCGCTTGTCATTCCCTGCTTCTTCACTGGAGTCAAAAGATCCAAGACATATTAGAATAATGAATATAGGGCTGGAGAGATGGCTTAGCAGCTAAGGTGTTTGCTTGCAAAGCCAAAGAACCCATGTTCCATTCCATTCCCCACGTTAGCCAGATGCACAAGGTGGCACACACATCTGGAGTTCATTTCCAGTGGCTGGAGGCCCTGGCGTGCCCATTCTCCCTCTCTCTCTCTCTCTCTGCCTGTTTCTCTCAAATAAATAAATAAATAAAATATATTTTAAAATAATGAATATCTCATACTAGATCCCCCAAATAACCTATTTAGTGGATAGAGATGTTTGTTGGGAAGAAGGGTGACCTCATGCAAGGACATCTTAAGAGACTGGGACAGTGGATGTCACCATGTGTGGTAGTTTTAATGTGACATGTCCCCCATAGCCTCATATGTTTGTCAAAAACCTATTTGGTTGGTGGACCCTTGCCAGAGCAGGTGTGTGCTGGGTGTTAGCCTACAGGTAACCATCTCCCCTTACCAGTGTTAGCCCGCTCACTAGTGACGCTGCCTTCTAGGTGCTCGGCCATGCTTCCCCACCACGGTGAGATTTTTGCTCAAGACTAGGAAGCCAAAATAAACCCTTCCCTTCCATCAGCTGCTTTGTGGTCAGGTGTTTTGCCTCAGTAATGAGAAGGTAACTGCAGTGCCATGTCTTGACTTTGTTTGTCAATTCATGACATAAACAAAATGTCTTGTTCGTGGATTTTGTGATGACCAAATAAAAATTTGACTAACGTGATTTTTCTCTCCTTGACATAAACCAAGGTTGACTTTATGTCTTTTTTTTTTTTTTTTTTGGCCACCATTTTTTTTAATGCTGTCACCAACAGTACAGGAAATCCAGAAGAGTCACAATCTATACAGAGGGGTCAAATGTCACCCTACCACTGAGGACAGAACATGCTGGTGCTTTGGAGGACTTCCCTTGCTCAACCAAGCGTCACCTGGCATTTAAGAGTCACAAGCCCTCTGCCTCACTTATTGCATCTTAAAATTCAGAAAGAGAAATTTATAAAACAAAATAGATTAATTTATAGTTTGACCAAATTAAGGAGAGATTCCTAGTTTCTCTCCACTTTCCCTGTGGCTGTGTGACAATTTTATAGAAACATGAAATCAAGGCCAAGAAGCAGGCATGTTTTAATTTAACTGTTATTTAACCTATCACAGCTAGGTGAAGTCTCTTTCTCCTCTGGCACCAAGGATTTAGCTTTTCCCAGCCTCCCTAGTATGGGATTGCTGGGGGAATATTTTAATTCTTTAGGGTCCATTGTTGAAGTAGTCAGATGGCCTAAGCGAGGGGTACAGGTGTGTGTAGAATGTCTCCTCTCCTGCCAGGGTTTCAGCATAGGACCAGACTGATGCAATGACATTATTGTCAAGAGGGCTACTGTTCTCATTGCTTTAATAAAATGCTTTCAAAAGCAAACTAACGGATGGTTGATTTTGGCTCATGGCTTGAAGACAGAGTGCATTGTAGTGGGGAAGCTGCGGTGTCAAGAACGTCTTGAGCTGTAAGGACTTGAGCGAGAAGTGGCTGGTCACATTGTGTCCTCAGGTAGGAAACAGGGAGAGATGAATGCTGAAGCTCAGCTGCTTTCTGCTTTGCTCTTTTCTTTATTCAGTTTGAGACCCTAGCCTATGAGATAGTGCTGCCCCCACTCTCCAGCTAAATCCCTCTGGAAACTCCCTCACGGACACACATAGTCTTGTGTTTCCTGGATGATTCTAAAATCAGCCAAACTGATGACGAGCATTCATTGTCCCAGGCAATCCATGCAATCTATCACTATTTCTGAGCAGAAGAGGGAAATTTTGGGTTGGAAAGGTAGCTCATTAGGTAAGATTCGTGCCACGCAAGCATGAGGATCTGAATTTGGACATCCAGACTCACATAAAAACCTTGGGCCTGAAGGCATGTGTTTATAATCCCAGAACTAGGGACACCTAGACAGGGAACCCCGTAGGGCTTGCTGGCTAACAAGTCTGGTCAAGTGGTAAGTGCTAAGTTCAGTAAGAGACCCTACCTTAACAAAAAGGGGGGGGGATGAAAAATCACTTTGTGAGGTCTGATGTTGACCTCTGACCTCCACACACATGCACGCACACATACACACACATGCACCATATGCATATACACATATGCACACACATCGTACACACAAAAAGAACAGTTTCCTGATGAAGGCTTGCATGAGAAGTTTTAATACAAATTAGGCCAATGGACTCTGCTTCCCTTATCCTCTGAGTACCTTCCTTCTTTTAAAATAATATTTATTTTGTTTGTAAGCACAGAGAGAAAGAGGGGGGGGGAGAGAGAGAAGGACAGAATGGGCACACTTATTGCTGTAAACACACTCCAGATGCGTGGGCCACTTGGTGCATCTGGCTTTATTTGGGTACTGGAAAATCAATCCCTGGCTGCCTGACAAGTGCCTTTAACCTCTGAACCATCTCCCTGGCCCGGTACCGTCCTTCCTAATACTCTTTGCTTTGGAGAAGGTCAGCGGCTACTTTATGTTTCTGCTTATAATTTCAAATTCAAATGAAGAGCTCTGGGCCCATCTGCTGAGGCGGCTTCAGACATCCGGGGCAGCCATCAAGCGGCGGCGCGGGCTGCTGGCTGCGGCCCAGTGCTCACCCTCTTCTCAGGTTACTCCCCACTCTCCCAGGACTCATCAGTACATCCTGAGGATGACATTGGCTTGCTTTGCCCTTATGAAGTGTTTGCTGTTGTTTCCATAAATGGGAGGGAAAGGAAGAGGGACTTTGAGAAAGTATTCCATGTTTATAAATTGTCTCAGCTAAGAAATCTCAAATAAGGTAACAGCGTGATAGCTCCGTGGGTCACTCGAAGCTGACTCGGCCCTGCTCAAATCACGCGGAGCACACTCAGAGCTGCCGGTGGATTCTCCCCTCCTCGGGCTTTTATCACTTCCATATGCCTGTGAGTCTTGGAAGGAATTGTGTTTGGAAATACTTCTTGATTCCCTTGACTTCCTGTTTTTCAAAGGTAAGAAACAAAGAGAGAAGTCAAAACCAAAAATACTAACATCTGAATTTCAACCAAAAATAGAAACGAGAGCTTCCAGTAATCCCTGTGAATTATTCAAGGTTTTCTAGAGGAACAGAAACAATCAAATGTATGTAGATGTATGTGTGCACGCACGTGTGTGTGTGCTAATGAAGGGGATTGGATGAGCTTACACAACACAGTAAGAGATGCCGAGTCCCACAACGCCTGTCTGCAGGCTGAACTGTCTGAGAACCCAGCGGCTGCTCAGTTCACAAGGGTGGATGGCCCACAAGTCCCAACCTTATAGCGAAGGCTTGAGTGTGCCTGGAGAATTGCTGGTGTCCAGTCCACCTTGGCAGGCTGAGGAAGCTGAGTTCTAGTGTCTACAAAGGAGGGAAGTGGTGGTGAGGAGCCGTCAAGGGAGATGCTTGGCCCTAAAAACAAACACCCCAGAGCCTACACCTTCTCTCCGTGTGTGGACAGGAGCTCAAAGACCAGCCTGCTTTGGGCACTGCTGGTGGAGAACTGCCATGTTTCTCTTCCTACATAATGAGTGACATGTTTGTAATGAATTTTTCTAAGTCAAATTTTGGTCCCTGTTTTTTGTCTTCCTAAAATAACTCTCTTTCATTTTCTCAAAAGCCCCCAGGCCTTCTTAGTCACTCCCATCAGTAGCTCATGTGGCATTTGAAAACCAAACAACACTCCCTGCATTCTGTCATGCCTTCTATTCTCACTACGATTTTTCCAAGTTGCTATCAACGTTCATGTTGAAGATCCCAGCAAAGTGAGTGGATACCAAAAAAAAAAAAAAAAAAAAAAAAATCCCTTTATAAGTGGCTTTTTCTATTAACCCAGTTCATCCCACCTTGTCAAAACACTTAGCTGTGAGACAGCGACGCCAGTGAAAGTTCTCTCAGGTTTCAATTTGCTGGTGACCTTGGGCGGATGAATCACTTCACCATTGTGACAAAGAGTACCCCTCTGGGAAGATACAATTATTCATTTTCAACTACAGAGTAAGGAGCTGAGATTTCTTAATATTAGAACAGAGCTCTGTAGTTGAATAAAATAGGACAAACGTGTCATGATGTCGCCTTGATCAGCCAGACATGCAGAGGAAGCTGGTGTCCTGCAGAACCCCAGAGCTCGGGCCTCCTACCAAATCCCCAAGGTACAGCTGGGATTCAGGGGCTGAATCCTCAATGCTCAGCCAGCTTCCGTCCCCCACAAGCTATTGCCTGTCTCCCAAGCCCCAGAGTCCTACTCCACCGAGTAATATGGCGGACCTCTTACCTGGCCCGTGCATTGTGCAGGCTGCATAAACTACCTCAGTTACTCTACCTCCACCTTTCACTTTCTGCACGTGTGGATGCGAACATGCATGTGCATATGTGTGTGGATACACCTATGTGCAGGTGTGCATGTGGACCTGTGGAGACAAGAGGTCAATGTCAAGTGTCTTCCTCAGTCACTTTCCTTCTTAGTGGAGACAGGATAATTTTTTTTCCTTTCTTTTTTTTTAATTTAATTTTTTTTACAACTTCCATAATTGTAAACAATATCTCATGGTAATTCCCTCCCTCACTCCACTTTCCCCTTTGAAACTCCACTCTCCATCATATCCCCTCCCACTCTAAATCAGTCTCTCCTTTATTTTGATGTCATAATCTTTTCCTCCTATTATGAGGGTCCTGTGTAGGTAGTGTCAGGCAGTGTGGGGTCAAGGCGTCCTTAATTCCAAGCAGTTGAATTTAAAATATGCAGTAGTTGCTGAGATACCTAGCTCATGACAGTTAGTGAATCTCTAGATGGAAAGTTTCAACATTCCGTGGGGCCTGCCTATGGCTTAAGGAAAATGAAGAAAATGGTCACCATTGTCCTACTCATAGCCTGCAAATCGGTGACAGTCCACATTGCTATGAATGCTTTCCAGTCACACAACTGAGGGTGTGAGAAAATGAATGCTTGTGATGTCTGAATCACTCAGAGCTTCCATGATTCTTCCATTGAATGGCATTGCTCTGATTTTGAATCCTATGATAAGCTGGGAAAGTTGACATTCTTCTTTTGACTCATTCTCACCAACTGGGAACAATTCCTCAGCAGCACTTTGTCTCTACAGACTCATGACCCAAGTATAATTAGACAGAAATTAAATACAGTCCTTTAATGCTGTCCTGTTTAGTTTTATGAATGACAATATCACAACTTCAAACAAATCCATGATGCTTTAAAATAGACTGCAACTTAGCTTCTATTTTTCTGTTTTATATTACTACTACCTTTACAAATATAATTATCTATATAATATACAATTACATATTTTGCTTCATGAAGACTACAAACATCTTCCCAGGTTTTCCGATAGCTAACACACTCTCACGGTATTAGTATTTTGCCAACTATTCATCCATTTATTTAGTTAGGCATTCTTCACACAGTTGGCATGTGACATTAACAGTTTTCAAAATGCAACTGGCTGTAGCCTTTCACGTTCGGACTAGTAGATGAGTGCGTGTACCCAGAGAGCCGCTGGGGTTTGTCACATGTCAAAGCACATAAGGGTTGTGATCACCTTAAAGGACTTTGAGAATATGTGCTTCTATTTGCAGAGGAGTGGTCACATAGAAGCAATGGGTGGGAAGGAAGTACCGTCCTCATTTCGTCTCCCCTGGTTATGTGGTGCGAAGACAAGCTGACTGTGCCCAGGCACGGAGGAGGACGCCTGGAACACTCTGGAAAGGCAGCTGGATCTTCAGCCCGACCCTCTCAGAGGCTGTTCATCCGCTGAAGGTGAGCGCACAGTTGGGACAACTCTCTAGGTCAGACCAAACCCTGAGGCATCCCGGAATAGATTCTGCCAGGAGATAAACTTAAAAGACCTGAAAAATTACATTTTCCAAGAATGTTTGAATTCCAATTTCCTATTTTGGAGGCAGTTCAAATAAAAAAAAAAAAAAAAAAAAATCAGAATCTTTTCACACTCAACTCCCCAAATAAAAAGGGACCAAGATCTCATAGGACAACAGCGGCTTAGCCTAGTAACTCAGAGCCATTTTGACAGTGGGTAAAAGAGCTGACAGAAAACGCCAAGCAAAGGGTACCGAAAAGAACCAGAAAGGAAAGAAAAACAAACACCCAGGGTAAGGTAATTAAGGAAAGGTTAAAGGTTAAAGAGAGACCAAGACAGTCACAGTTCTTCAGAAGCTACATCCAAGGGGCTTTGAGTAAAAAAGCATGTACAAACCGGGCGTGGTGGCGCACGCCTTTAATCCCAGCACCCGGGAGGCACAGGTAGGAGGATCGCCATGAGTTCTAGGCCACCCTGAGATTACATAGTGAATTCCAGGTCAGCCTGAGCTGAGCTACAATGAAACCCTGCCTCAAAAAACAAACACACATGTACAATGCAGGAGTCACTCTCAGGGCCCTGTGCTAAAGCTGGGCTGCTCCACAGCTCCACTCCGCTCCTTCCCTTTTCCCCTCAATCCTTCCATGCTCACCCTGCACACCGTTGACCTACCTGTCTGTCCTCTTTGGCTGAGAGACCGATTACTCACTGTCACGTGGCTGTGACAAAGCATTTGACCATAAGCACCTTAAGGAAGGAAGGGTCTGTTTCAGCTTACGATTAAGAGGTTTCTCCATGTTCTGCGCTAATCACATCAAGACCACACGCATACCACGCGTGTGAGGTTAGACTGCATTACTAATGCTCTCCCATTATTTTATCCAGCTGAGATCACCAAGACAACACAACCGCGTTAAGCCCTAATTTGCGCCATGTCTGCCAATTGCCAAGGTATCTGCCAATTTCTGTGATGTGTCCATGGCCCACACAATAGCGGGGCCCACGGGCATTCCGCGTGGATGATGGAGGAGGCGTGGAACGGCAGGAGAGTGGAGGACATTTCCTGCAGTGGTGTCTGGCCGCGCTGTGTGTGGGGAGCCACAAGCTCTGGTAAACAATCCCTCACCCAGGCCCCATACAGGCAACACTAATTAAACACAGAGGGTCACACCCACACACAAGGAAAACACAATAGAGAGAAACAACAAAGTAGAACAGGGGTTAGTTAGGAAGATGGGGTTTAGCAGAAGGGGGACTGGAAGGGCACCAAGGGAAGATAATAGGACAGGATTACGATCAAAATAAATTATAAACATGCATGAAAATTGTCAATGGAAAGTTACACAGCTGAAAGAAACTATCACCATGGCTGATTACATATCACAAGTGTGATGTCACTAAATGCACATGTGTGCACACACATATATAAACACACACAGCCTAAACACCCTTATAGGTGCTCACACGTGGCTTAAATACCTTTATGCATGTGAATAAACACACACACACACACACAGGACCTAAATATCTTTATACAAGGGTACACACACAATGGTTTAAGTATCTTTAAACATGTTCACACACCACACACAAGTGGCCTAAATAAATTAACATATGTGCACACACACTTCCTAAATAGCTTTACACAAGTGCGTGCGCACACACATACCCCCACACACACATAAATACCTTTATACATATGCATGTATACACAACCTAAGACCTTTTTAGCATGGATAACAGTAAAACACAGGTCATGGTAGATTTAAGGATGTGTCTTCCGGGTTTTTAATAGAATATTTTCATTTATAAATTAATGTGATTCAATTTTTAACATTTCCATATATTTTAGACAGCTGATTCACAAGAATTTTATAAGACGCTCTCATGAGCTGGCACAAGCAGGCTTCAGCACACCCCTGCTCCCTACTTTATTCCACCCCTCAGAGTTCATTAGGCACAACTTTCAAGTTTTAAGTGACAAAGAAAAAAAAAAAATCACAGCTGGATTGGGAAGGGAGTCAGTGAGGACTCATCCCTGAGGTTCAGACCTAGACACCACTAGCTCAGCTTAGGGGATCCAGCGTGAGAGGAGAGGGTCACGACTGAACTCCCGGAACATGCGCGCCGCTGTGGTTTAAGGATGAACATCCCCAGTGCATTCGCAGTATCTGAACACTTGGTCTCCTGCTGGTGGCACTGCCTGGAAAGGCTGCAGACGATTGAAGAGGTGGAGCCTTGCAGGAAGAAGTAGGTAGCTGGGGGTGGGCCTTGAGGGTCTGTTGCCTGACCTCACTTCCTGTTTGCCCTTGGTTCTTGCCTGAAGATGAAACCAGCTCTGTTTAATGTTCCTGCAGCCGTAACTTCACCAGCATGAAACTTTCCCTCAAAACTGTAAACCAGTAAACCAGAGTGAACCCTTGTCTTTCTTAAGCTGTTTCTGGAGAGGTGTTTGTTCACAACAACGAGAAAGTTAACTGAGTTAACTGATACATCCATTAAATGTGCAGAGAAGGGAAATACAGTGTGCCCAAAATGCATGAAAAAAAAAAAACTTGTTTGGAAAGGAAATACAGCTTTTGGAAAAAGATGAGAAGTTCCCACAGGTGCTTCAGGCTAGAGATTAAACAGACAAGACCATGAATTTAAGAAAGTAGGACTCAATAAGATATTATAGCTTTATTTTTAGCTTCTTGGCGTCACCCACCAGGAGTGAAGTCTACCATAGGCTGTGAGCCCCATGTGGTAAGGACGTGTTGCCGTAGCTCACATTTATTGTACAGTGGGATGCTCATAGCACGTCATTGATATGAGCAGCAAAATGTGGTGTATGGGAACACATTGCGCTTTCTGCTCATTTTGCTGTGAACCTCAAACTGCTCTGAAGAAAAAAGAATAGCTTAAGACAAAACAGTGATAAGGGAGGAACTACTAAAATTTAATCTCTCAGATGATGCAATGATTTATGTCAGGGGGATAAGATGCTGTCATGAGCTGTAGAAAATAATGTACTACATATGCCAAAAAGAAACTTGAACATAATGAGTAATTATGGGTGTATGAATGAATGTCCCTCCTAAGGACATTTCAAGAGAAGAAAGAGTACAGTGTGTCTTATTCTTAGAATTTGATGGTGTGACTATTTTCATTGCCATCCCTTTCCTGGTCTAAGGTTCAGCAGAACAATATTTCTCAGATCCTGGACCAATTTGAAACTTAAACATTCAGAAAGAATTATCAGGAGTTTGGTTGTATGCTGTAATAACAAGTATTTGTACAAGTAATGTAAAAAATATCTAAATGCCCTTATTTAGGTATCAGAGTCTTACCAGCAGGAAAACCAATCAAGGTGGGCCAGAGGCGTGGCTGAGTAGGTCAGAGCTCTTGCTACAGAAGCATGGGGGTCTGAGAGTCGATTCCCAGCACCCACACAAGCAGCTAAGCATGGACACGCATGCTTCTAACCTCAGCCTTGTAAGGGGCAGAGCCAGGAGGGTCACTAGGGCTCGCTGTTCAGCCAGTCTGACTGCAAACAGCAGCTCCAGCCTCAGTGAGAGACTCCGTCTCAAGGGGACAGGTGGATGAATAAGGGAGGAGGACACCCAAAGTGCTCCCTAGCTCCCACATGAATGCACACAGGGCATGTGCATCTGAACATACTCTATACAAACAATACATACTACGCATATATGTCAACATAAAAATAACCATTTAAAAATGAAAAGTAGGGCTGGAGAGATTGCTCAGTGGTTAAGGCACTTTGAGAAGACTCAGGACCAAGGTTCAGTTTGCTAGTATACATGTAAGGCCAGATACACAAGGTGGCACATGCATCTGTAGTTCTTTTGCAGTGGCTAGAGGCCCTGGCATGCCATTTTCTCTCTCCTCTCTCTCTCTTTCTGTCTTTCTCTGTCTCCCTCTCTCTGTGTCTCTCAAATAAATAAGTAAAAGTGAAATGAAATATTTAAAACATGAAAAATAACAATGAAGAAATGTTCATCTAAGCCTCCAAGTGGTAAACTGAGCAGAGACTCAAGATACTGTCCTGAGATTCTCATCCCATCTCCTCACAATGTTCTTATGATTAGAGAAATCACTATATTTCTACACAGAGGTTTCATTTAAGGTAACATGTAACTATTACTAGAACCTCTCTACTTTTACAAATGATGTGATAGTAGTTAAGATCAATTCTAAATCATAAAAACTTCATTTTCTTGATGCTTCCTATGGTTTAGGCATGGTGCTAAGAACATTATTACAAATACTTCGACCATCTCATCTCTGTAATAGCCTATGGTTTAGGAATTATTCCTGACATTTTGTTTAAAATGAAGAAAGCATACCCCGGAGAGACTAGGGAACGTGCACACAGTTTCACAGCAAGCTGAAAGATCTATGATGTGAAACTATTGGGGCCTAATTCCAAAGTGCCTGTATGTCATCATATTGATTCCTCATTTCCCTTGTCACTTCTCCCTCAGGACTTCTCAATAAAGGTAGAGAGAGATGAAGTTAAAACTCATAGTTTATACGCTGATATTTTATAACTTCTGTTGTTATGATTTTCATTGGCTCCTTTGGTTGAGACAGAAGCTGTCTACATAACCCAGACTGGTCTTGAACTCATGATTCCACTGTCTGCCCTACTAGCTAGTCAGCAATCCCTAAGGACCCTCACTACGTTCACTTCCTCAGGGCTGGAGTCACAAGTGGGTACCACCATGCCCAGCATTCTGTGTGGATACTGGGCATCAAACCAGGTCTTTGTACCTGTTCTACGAGCACTCAGCCATGAGTCATCTCCCCAGTGCACTCCTGCTCTTTAGACCTTAGCATAGACTGCTGCACATCAGTGAATGAACACAGCGGCACCCTTATCCTGCCTGCTGACCAAGCTCTTCAGAGTCAATAATTTGCCTGTCCTCGGGAGCATCAAAGCCTTCAACCCAATAATGATGGGCTTGGAAAACACTGGTCTGAAACAGACTGGTGAGAATCAGACTCTCGACCTGCAATCACATTTTAGTGCTTAGAGCGAGAGAGAGGAATGTCAAGAACAGAGGGACCCGTGGCTGACATCCAGGGCCTTCCTCACTGTGAGCAGCCAGTAGTGTAGGCCCAAATACTCCCCAGGCCCAGGTCACTTCTCAGCCCATCAACTCACCTGCTGTCATGGTATGAAGGTGAAATGAAGCCCCCAAAGACTCATGAATAATGTTCCCCCAAAGATGCATGAATACTGTCCCCCACAGACTCATGTGTTTGAACACTTGGTCCCCCAACTGGTGGCACTATTTGGGACGATTGTGGAACCTTTAGGAGGTGGAGCCTTTGGGAAGGAAATTGGTCATTGTGGTTGAGCCTTGAGACTTGATAACCCAACCCACTTTCTCTCTGTCTGTGCTTCTTGAGTGAGGATACAATGTAGCCAGTGAGCTTACAGTCCTGCTAGCATGCTTTCCCTGTGGGCTGAAGGGTATCCCCTCAGACTCTAGGCCAAGAGAACCCCCTTACTCCTTGAGCTTGTTTCTTATCAGGTGTTTGATCACAGCCATGAGAAAGGTCACTAAGGCACCTTCTTGGCGACTGTAGCAGCCAAGGTATTATCTCTTCTTGGCTGGTGGCCTCCACTTTAGCATTCCTGAAAAGAATGGGGCTGAAGAGGTGGATTAGCAGTTAAGGTGAATACCTGCAAAGCCTAAGGATCCACGGTGGATTCTCCAGGTCCCACATAAGTCAGATGCACATGGTGGTGCATGCGTCTTGAGTTCGTTTGCAGTAGCTAGAAGCCCTGGAGTGCCCATTCCCTCTATCTCTCTCACTCTCTCTGTCTCTACTAAATAAATAAAAATAGGTCTTTGAATTAAAAAAATCCTACCATTGCAGATTGTTTTCTCTACTTCACTTCATTTAGTCGTTAGCAAAATATGTTCACTGGTAGAGTTTGAAACTGGACAAAGATATAGAGGCAAGAGTGTAGTATGTGACAAGAAGGAGACTGGCCACCTCCTCAGGGGTACAGCAAGGTTTAAGGCAGGGCTGACTGAGAAATGCCAGTTCAGGCCTTCTTGAATCCACAGGCCTTGTACCTTGATCTGAGGATGGTGGGTTGGGACCAAATATTTAACAAATGCAATTCCATACCACAGCCTTTCTTCATGAGGTGTTATGCTTTTTGTCTTTTTGAAGTCTGGCTCTCTGCTATGGTTGTGCATACTTTTGAGGCATTCCACAAAATTTATTGCTCTATTTCATCAACTATATTAAAAACACAAAATATTGAGCATACAGAAATTGTCCACAGGAAGAGTTACATGATGGGGCAGGATGAAAAAGTTATGAAGCTGGAAACAGGTAGAAACAAGAGCAAATCTTGGAACTGGGGTTCAAGCCAGGTTGTTCCCAATTTTGCAGGGACATGGGAAACTGGGAGACACATGAATTACACAAGCTATTTATTTCTCTTGGTCTCTTGCAAGTGACTTATTAAGAAACTCTCAGGAGAGCCCCATTATGACAAGGGACAAAGAAGTAACCAAATGGCAGTGGGTCTAGTTTCCGACAAAACCCCAGCCTCCACCAGACCAAGCAGGAGCTTTGCCATTGAGGTCATTTAGAGGAGACAGGGCCCCAAAGTGAATACCTTTATCTTGGCTAAACTCAGGAATTTCACTGTAGCAGAAAAAACTAGGCCATTACTATAAGTCAGAAATGTCAGAAGAGTCTGGCCATTCCTCTTCTCTGACACCTTAAAGAGTACTTCCCCTCCCTTCTGAGAAGGCCCTTCCTAGAGAATTAAGATTGCTGGAAAGATCTGCACTTTTCCAGAACTCCTGACCCTAGATACCTGATGTCAGGACTAGGCTGGCTAAACTAGCCACCCATCCAGGGGCATATTAAAAAAAGTAATAAATCCAACCTGAGTCTCAAGGTAAGCTTCTCAAAGCCTTTTTGCCTCCTTGGGCAAGAGCTATCTTCCTTCCTTCCACTAAACTCCCTTCTCTGTCTTAAAGCTCTCCCTCCTGAAGCTCTAAGCGGTAATAAAATCTTGCTGAGGCTAGAGATGTGACCCAGCAGTTAAAGGCACTTGCTTGCACAGCCTTATGGCCGGGCTTTGATTACCCAGTTCCCATGCAAATCCAGATGCATCTGGAGTTCATGTGCAGTGGCAGGAAACCCTAGTTCACCCATTTTCTCTCCTTCTCCCTCTCTCTCTCTCTTTCTCTCTCAATCTCTCTCCCTCTTTCTTTCTGTCTCTCTCAGATAAATAAACAAATAAAATTTTAAATGTATATTTCTGAACCTTATCCTCTGGTCTATGGATTTCATTATGCAAGTTTATAAGACAAGAATCCAGAAGCACCCTCAAATTATTGCTGCGTCGATGAGGAAGCATAGAATTCCTGTATTGCCTTCTACATTGCAGCTTGGAGAGCTGAACTTACACTGTAGTGGTAGCCCACCCAGGGAGTAGAGTACCCCTACTTCACCCCCAGGTTTTCATGCAAGGTGAGAAAGGTCACCAGGTGGTCCTCTGAGGCAGCTGGAGGAAACATAGTTAAGCAAAAGCCCATGGTTGTCTTAGCTTTGTGTCCTCAATGCTTACAGATGACCAGGGACTGACTTCTCCTTGATGACCAGAGCTGCCCCATTTGAGTTATTTTCAGTTGCAAAGGAGTTTACCTCCAAATCAAGAGCATTTCGCTGTTGTTCATCACTGCAGAATTTTGTAGAACAGTCTAGAAGCAAGTTCATTTTCCTCACATTAAAGCTGGAAAACAGAGCTAGAGAGATGGCTTAGTGGTGGTGCTTGCCTGCAAAGCCTAAGAACACATGTTTGAATCTCCAGGTCCCACGTAGCCAGACTCACAGTGGCGCAAGCACACAATGTCACACATGCACACAAGGGGGCGCACGAGTCTGGAGTTCGTTCGCAGTGGCAGAAGACTCTGATGTAGCCATATTCTTTATCTCTCTCTTCCTCTCTCTCAAAATTTTTTTTTCAAAAAAAAAGCTCTATAAAGCTGGAAAACAGTATGTTTCACCCATCTCTAATAAATATTTGTCTTCTGTTCACTATGCTCCTGAGCCTGTGCTGAAAAGAGAGCTCCACCATGCTGAGGAACACCACCCTCACACCTGGCTGCATGTATCACCAACACTGAGAGCCCCTCACTGGACTGGGTCATGTGTGCACCTACCAGAGGCACGTGACTCCACGTGCTTCACATGTTTCCATTCCACTCTCAGCTCCAGGGTCAGTCTGGAGCTTCCTGAAGGAGAAGGATGGAATCTTGGCCAGGCGTGCTTACAGGCAAGCGTGAGGACCTGAGTTCAGATCCCCAGCACCCATGTAAAGCTGGGAATGTTGGCACATGTCTGTACTCTGATCTCAGCTCTGAAGGAGCAGAGATAGGAGGATGCCCAGGCAAAGCTGGCCAGCTAGTCTAGCTGAATCTGTGAGCTCTAGGTTCAATGAATGATCGTGTCTCAAGAAATAATGTGAGAGCAATTGAGGAAGGCATCCAATGTCAACCTTTGTCCTCCATACACACATGTCCATACTTTCCAATGCACCAGCACACACATATGCATGCACACATGTGAACACATACCACACACATAAACAAGCAAAATAAATAATTAAAGATATAAGAAGCTGGGCATGGTGGTACACGCCTTTAATCCCAGCACTTGGGAGGCAGAGGTAGGAGGACCACCATGAGTTCAAGGGTACCCTGAGACCACATAGTGAATTCTAGGTTAGCCTGGACTAGAGTGAAACCCTTCCTCAAAAAACCAAAAAAATAAATACATATATGAGCTCAATATCTTGAAAAAATTATAGAGTTTTGGGTTTTGGGGGTTAATTAAAAGATAATTTAAGAAAAGAGAGAGTTTGCACAGGATTTCTCTATGGGAGTGAATAATTCTGGGCTCAGAAGTCATAGGTTTTTTTATAGGAAAATCTCCAGTCTGGGAGTGGGATCCCTTCTGAGATGGTAAGACACTATTGCCAACGGCACCACATGCTTTGGTTGCAGGGCAATGAGAAGTCACGCGAGAACTAAGCTGAAAGTCTCTCTCCAGCTGGCTGGGTGTCATAATGCTACCCAGTGCTTTACGGGCTGTTGGTGAGGGGAGTCACCAACAGTCTTAACGAGGGTGCATCCTGTGAGCTACACAATTGGCCAGCCAGGAAATGTGCCCACTAGTGCAGCAGAGACATGTTTGTTATAGGGATAACCAGTTGCTCCCTGACTGGATTTAAGACCATCTCCATGCCAGGGAATTCATGCCTGGTACTGAAAACCAAGTCAAAATCCTGTGGCTGTGGAGATCACAGATCCTGAGGTGGGAATGTACTACTGTTGTGTGGTTAAATGAGTATGTTGCACCCATCAAATTGCCCTCTAAGCATTTCCATTCATACCCATAGATTCAGGGCACTCTCAATTTTGGTCAGAGAAGCTTCTTTTTGCAAATGGTAATGACTACAAAACTCACCAAAGTACTGAGGAGAAGTAACTGTTGAGCACTCAGCGCTAAGTGAGATCTCCATCGTCCTCTCCCCAGCTCAGGGACCGCTTCTAAGGAGCAGAGGAAACAGTGTGGGATCCAGAGGATGGGGAGGAGGTCCTGGGAATGCAGTCCTCCAGACGTGAAGAGGCCATTGCATTCATGCTTTTATCATTTAGCTGACATTATCAGCACAAGAGATGTTTAATACTGCGCCCCCAACATTTCTTCATGGATGACGAAGGACTAAAAAAGAGACATCAAAACAGAAGAGGGGCTAGTTGGAAAGAAAGTAGGGCTTCAGTGGAAAGATTGCAGGGGACACAGGAGGGAATTATGATCAAAATTTATTATATATACACGTATGGAAATTGTCAATAACATTTTTTTAAGAAGGCATTTAAATTAATTTCACTTATCTCTTTACACTTTTAAACCTGGTAGCTAGGAAATGTGAAATGGCATACTGGTTCACATCCCACGGTAGTTTATTGATCATTGCTTGTCTGTATGGAGTGGTATAACTTCTTTCAGGTACTGAACTCTGATTTATTGAGGTCAGTGAAAATCTCTGGGAATAAAAATGGTGTTTGCTTCAAAGCATTGTTAGGACGAGCAAGAGAGATTCAGATAGAGCATTGACCAGCGGTGACTCTTTGAAAGTGAATGACAGAATAGAACCAAAGCCCTGTAAGGACCACTAAACAAACACACAGCACTTGGTGCATTATATTTGGGAGATTATACCCAGCACAATAACTAGGCACTAGATTTTATAATCTTTGTTTAAAGTTATAAAAATTATTCTACGGGTCTGGAAAGATGGCTCAGTGGTTAAGGCACATGCCTGAAAAGCCTAATGACCTGGGTTAGATTGCCCAGTACCCACATAAAGCCAGATGAATAAAGTGGCACATGCATCTGGAGTTCATTTGCAGCAGCTGGAGGCCCTTGCATGCCCATTCTCTGCCTTCTTCTTCTCCTTCCTCCTCCTCTTCCTCTTCTTCTCCTTCCTCCTCCTCTTTTTCCTCTTCTTCTTCCTCTCTTCCTCTCTCTCTCTCCCCTCTTCTCTCTCTATCTCCCTCTCATTCTCTCATAAATAAATTTTTAAATTTTTTTTAAATTATTCTAGCTGGGCATGGTGGCACACACCTTTAATCCCAGCACTAGGGAGGCAGAGGTAGGAGGATCGCCAAGAGTTTGAGGCCACCCTGAGACTACATAGTGAATTCCAGGTCAGCCTGAACTAGAGTGAGACCCTACCTCAAAGAACCAAAAATTAAATAAATAAAATAAAAAATTATTCTAGGTTCTAGGTTGTGTCTCAGTGGTATAGTTCATGCATGAGGCCCTAGGTTTAATCCTCAGGGCCTCAAAAATTAAACAACAAAAAGTCCTTGAGGAGACAGTTTAGGAGAGTGGAGGGGATTATGATAAAAATTCGTTATATACTTGTATATAATTGTTAATAAAAATAAATTAAAAAAATTACTTTTGTCATACATCTCACATAAGCCTTCCAAGATTCACTTCAAAAAAAAAGTGACAGTAATGTTGTCCCCAGTGGAGAAACATAAAGACATTTTACGTTCTATGGAAATGTCACTTCCAGCCACAGCTGTAGCGCCTACATGCACAGAGTCACCTTTGCTCACACAAACAACCCAAAGCAACTTATACACACAAAAATTAATCTTTTCAGTGTCCACGTTTTCACTCTCCTATACCCACAGAATGCAGAGGTCCCTGGAAAACCCAGCAGAAGTCAGTTTGTCGAGTGGGCAATTTGCCAAACGCCCATGAATTGGACGTTCAGCTCACCGAGCGAAGGACGCAGAGAGTGCCTTTCTACCTCCCCCTGCTTCGCTGGCCTTGGTGACGTCTGACTTTGTCCCCAGTGCAGCATCTTAAAGAATGTTTAATTTGTGTAATGCCACTGTTCCTGCTGGCATGACCTTACAAAGGGGGGGGGGGACAGAGCAGAAGAAAGCCGGCCAGAAGAGACCCTGAAAGAGAAGCACATAATGAGTGCTCCGTCAGGCTGTTTCTGAAGAACGTCCCACTAAGTGGAGCTGGGGAGACCGCTTGCTCAGTAAAGTGCTTGTCATGTCAGCATGGGGTGAGCAGCACCCCCAGAATTCACATAAAAGTGCCAGGCATGGTGGTGCAGGCTTGTGATCCCAGACCTGGGGAGACAGAGACAGATGGATAGCTGAGGCTAGCCAGTCACTTTAGCCTACTTGGTGAGCTCCAGGACGTTCATACCATTTTTTATTTTCAAAAAAAAAAAAATAGCGGGCTGGAGAGATGGCTCAGCTGTTGTGGCACTTGCCACATTTGCCTGCAAAGCCTAATAACCCTGGTTCGATTCCCCAGGACCCGTGTAAAGCCAGATGCACAGAGTGGCTTGTGCATCTGGAGTTCATTTACAGTGGATAGAGGCCCTGGCTCGCCCGATTTCCCTCCCTTCCCTCCTTGAAAATAAAGATATTTTTAATAAGAAAATAAATTTCTGAACACAATGAATATACATGAAGAATTTTTATTATTATTATTTTTACTATCACAATTTTCTCATGCAGAACAGCATATTCGTGGACACTTTGATGTGTGTACATATGTGCATATAAGCATAGGTGTGCAGGTATACTTAGTGTGCATGCATCAGTGTGAATGTGGAGGTCAGTGGACAGCCTCAAGTCACCGGTCCTCGCTGTCCACCTTGTTTCCGACAGGGTCCCGTTTGACCTTGTTTTTCCCACTGAGAAGAGCAGGCAAGGAGCCCTCAGGATTCAGGATTCTCCTGGCTCCCGGAGACACAGTGGGGTTACACAGGCCCATGCTGCTTGCACCCAGCTTTACAGAGGCCTGGAAATAACAGCTGTGGTTGTCAGGCTGACACCGTAGTGCTCACCCACCGTGCCATCTCCCCAGCGCACGAGCACGTTCATATTCAGGAGTTACCCACGTGAGTGATCTTCCTCCTGCCCCAAGTCTCCTGTGTCTCCAGCTCCCATCCTGTCCTGACCCGGGGGGGGGGGGGGGCTGGGCTGCATGCTCTAGAACTCTCAGCAAGACGAGAGCGACAGCCTGTCCATCACAGATAGACTTTGGGAAGGGAAGTTCGGTGAATGGTTATTAACAACACTAGATGATTTGATGAGTTAGCTTCTAGGAGTCTGTTGCCTTCTGAAGACGTCAGAAGAGCCAATAACAGATGAGCTGTGAGGGATGTATGAGGCACTGCACCAGCTGCTGCAGTCTACTTCCATGAGAAAAGTTGAAGCCAGTGATTCTCCAGTGTGTCCATTGTTTCTTCCAGTGTGTGAGCTATAGCACAGGGTCAATACAAGGCCAACTATCACCTGACCCTCTGCCACCCAGTGCATCCCTGACTACCTCCTTCTCATCTACCCACCCCTCAGCCACCCTACCGTTAAGTGGAAATGCTGTGCGAGTTATTACCCACTGATACGAGATGAATGCTAAAGGTGATCCATGATCTCCTAGAATCAGAACTTGCTAGCATCAGCATCCAGAAACTCCCAGCATCCAGAATCCATTCTCCCCACTGAAATAGCATCAGACAACTGGAAATAGAGATTTTCCTCCATGATATGGATCAGAGTGGAAATATACTATTCAAAGACCTGTAAGACACGCCCAGGCTTAGATCGAAAGTCCTTTGTTTCTATTTTGATTTGAGACAGGATCGCACAGAGTAGCCTAGACTGTCCTGGAAAGCGTTACGTAGCTTAAGTTAGTTACAAGCTCAGAGCAATATTCCTGCCTCGGCCTCCCAAGTGCTGGGAGCACAGGGTGTAAGCCGTTATGTCTAGCTGTGTGGAGTGACTTGAAGAATAAAGGATCCCCACCTTAGACACAGGAAGTCCTTCCCACACCCTCCATCCAGTGGCCCCAGAGGCAGGAATGTTCATCTTGTGCAGATAAGAACATTAGGTTGTTGTAATTTCACTCATTTAAAATTTGCATAATAGATTGGACTGCCACTGCTCTTCCCGAATGTTTATACAACAAAGTTTCTAAATATAATTTGTCTTCTTTAATTGGGCTTATCTAAGTGATGTGAAACTCTTAGCAATACATCCCTTTCTAGTTTATAATTTCTAATCATTTCTGGATGAGAATAGCTACTGCCATCATTCCAGCTTACCTCAGTGCTTACGCTGCAGCCTGCTCAGTCATTACCACTAAGCTATGAGGGCAATGCATTTGTTACTGTATTTACTGCTGTGACCAAATACCTGACAAGAAGCAGGTCAAGGAGGAAGGAAGGGTTTGTTTGGGTTTACAGTTCTAGGAGATAATAGTGCACCGGTGGCAGAGAAGGCATAGCAGTCTAAACAAGTTAGGCGAGTGGGTCACATTGCAGCCAGAATAAGGCAGCAGAAGAGAAAAACAAAACAGGAAGTGGCGCCCCACGGTCCTCCCACAGTGACCCACTTCCTCCAGCAACGCTCTGCCTCCTGTAGGTTCCATGACCTTCACAAACAGTGTCATTGGAGCTTTGCATGCTGTGTGCTGTTCCCGTGTGTGAGCCACCAGGGAGTCACCCCTAGAAGTTAGCAAGACCAGAGGTCTGGATGATTCTCACTGTAGAAGATGCATCCCCGGGGGCTTGGCAGCTGGTCTCTCCCGGGCCTCAGGGAGCAATAATGTCATAATCCCATCCACAGATACGGGTTCTACTGATGTCATTGTCATCTTGAAAGACAAATTCTTTTATATATATGTATACATAATTAGTAATAATTACATATAATATGTATAGTATATATAGTAATAATTATATGTAATAATAATAATTAATGTATATATAATTAGAGCAATAGACAAGTTCTCAAGAGCTTTAAAATGCACATATTGTACTGGGATATGGAAAGGGATTATAATGTGCCTCCTTCTACATAAATGAACAAGTAAAGCCAATCCATTGAGTTGAGGGACTGAAGGGGGCAAAGCAGATAAAGCGCTCCCCTCCTGAGCGTGAGAGCCAGAGTTCAGCCCACGTCATAAGATGCAAACTTGCTCGCATGTGCTCACGAGCCCAGCATGTGGAGTAGGGACAGGAGGGTCGCTGGGGCTTGCAGGCTACCCAGTCTGTTGCAGTCAGGTTCGCATTGCTGGCAGAAATCACCCTGCCAAGAGCAGTAGGAAAAAGAAGGGCTTATTTGCGCTTACAGACTCGAGGGGAAGCTCCCTGATGGCAGGGGAAAACGATGGCACTAGCAGAGGGTGGACATCACCCCCTGGCCAACATAAGGTGGACAGCAGCAACAGGAGAGTGTGCCAAACACTGGCAAGAGGACACTGTCTATAACCCCCATAAACCTGCACCCAACAATACACTGCCTCCAGGAGGCGTTAATTCCCAAATCTCCATCAGCTGGGAACCTAGCATTCAGAACACCTGGGTTTATGGGGGACACCTGCATGAAACCAGCACACAGTCCTCAACTACTTACTGAGCTCCAGACCAGCGAGAGACCCTGCATGAAAACAGACAGGTAGACTGGTGCTTCTGAGAGTGATGCCCAAGGTTGTCCTCTGACCTCCACACGCACATGTCTCGCCACATGTAGACTTGCACACATTCACACACACACACATTAAAACAACAACAACTGGGCTAGACAGCTGGCTTAGCAGTTAAGGAACTTGCCTGCAAAGCCTAAGGACTCATCTTCAACTCTCTAGTTCCCACATAAGCCAGATGCACAAAATGACTCAAGTGCACAAGGTCACCCATGTGCACAAGATGGCACACGTCTAGAGTTTAATTTCAGTGGCTGGAGGCCCTGGCATGCCAATTCTTTCCCTCTCTCTCTCTCTCAATCTCTCTCTCTCTCTCTCAATCTCTCGCATAGAAAGGAAATCTATTGGGCTTGCCTCAAAACACACACACACACACAGAGTTACCTAGAATTTAAGCTGTTATGTAAACCTGAAATTCTAAGGTTGAAAGTTGTGGACATCATAAATTTCCCCCATTGGGAAGCCTCTTCCTCCCCTCCTAAAGTCCATCTCCTTCTCTCCCAATTCGTGAGGCCTGGAGCCCTTGAGCAGGAATAGTTTCCAGAACAGGGAGAGCAGAGGAAGAGTGAGGAGATAGCAGAGGCTTCGGGGTGAGAGCTAGGTGGGTAAATAGGATAGTCCTCATGAATCTTAAGCTTAGCAGAACATCCTGTTCCTTGACAAAATAAGGCTTTCCTGCCACAAATATTCCTGACCTTGGGAAAGTAGCGGTGATTGTTTCGCGCAAGAGCAGGAGGATGTGTTTTTGTGTTTGCAACTGCGAACTGCAAGCAACAAGTGATGTTGGGAAATTGTGGGAACACAACTCGCTGGTGGGAGTCCTTCCAATATTTTGAAGGGCCTCAAGTTGCCATTAGAGGAAAACATGAGAATTTACCTTAATACCACTTAAGCCATAACAAAAGAATGACAATTAACATAAGGAAAGGACTTTCTTTCAGAACACAGGAAACTGAGTCAGAGAGGAACCTGGGCCTCAGCTTCCAGGTGCCAATTTTGGTAAGAATGAGGTCATTTAGGATCTAGAAGAATAAGAAAGGCACTTTCATTTGAAAAAAAAAAAAAAAAGAATGAGAAAGAGGGAGAGAGACTGTGATGGGGTAACTGCCCTGCCACTAAGTGTCCACTAACAGTCCTACCAGTTCTTTAAGAAGCAAATAAATAAATAAATAAATGAACTAAACATAAGCAAGGAAAATACCAAGCAGACAATGACATAGTTCTAAATATGTAATAGAAGCAAGATAATTCTAAATACGTTGTTTGCTTAGGAAAAGAAAACAAAAACGGATGTATACAAGAGATAAGCCTACGACCACCAACTTCCGCTCTTCAGGGGTTTGACAAGACAGCCTTTCTCCATACACCCTGACACGAAGTCAGCTGCATTCCTTTGAACTGGAAATGCAAAGTTAAATTTTAATGCATAGTTGTGAGTGTAACTCACCAAGAAAATTTCTCAGCAAATACTATTGGAACATGGTTCAGATGGTGGGGAAAAAAAAAATAGCTTTCTTTGAGAAGATTCAACAAAAAAAATAATCTATAAAACATAGACGTTCAAAAGTAAATTTCTCCCATGTTGAACCAACAGGCTTGAGCCAAGAATCATTTATAACAATTGTGTAACTCTCAGCGACTTCCAGCTGTTGGCACACATACACACACGCAAGTGTGCCCACACAGGCGAGGGCTAGTGGCCTCTTTATCTTTGTTATGACTAGGTTGCAAGTCGGACCAAATTCTGTAATTAATTCAAGCACTTATTTCAGACAAGTGGAAAAACAGTTTATACATCTGGAAAGGTGGTCCAGTGGTTTAACGTGCTTACTTACAAAGCCTGAATGCCCAGGCTCAATTATTCAGTACCAACTTAAAGCTAGATGCACAAAGTGTCACATTCATCTGGAGTTCATTGCAGGAGTAAGGGGACCTGGAGCACCCATTCATTCTCTCATGTTCTCTGTCTCAAATAAATAAATAGATAAATAAATAAATAAATAAATATTAGAAAAGAAGTTTATAATCTGCTGAAAAAATTAATATATATATAATTAAAAAATATATATATATATATCACATATTTTTCTCTCTCCATACAAATAAAATAATTAGGAATGAGGCCTAATAACCAAAACAACTTTATTCCAGGAAGTTGACAAGTTTCTGCTCCACAGAGCTCAGCTAAGCTCTCACACCTAGGTGTCTCTCAAAATTCAGTCTGCAGGGCTGGAGAGATGGCTTAGCGGTTAAGCACTTGCCTGTGAAGCCTAAGGACCCTGGTTCAAGGCTCAATTCCCCAGGACGCACTTTAGCCAGATGCACAAGGGAGTGCACGCATCTGGAGTTCTTTACAGTGGCTGGAGGCCCTGGCACGCCCATTCTCTCTCAATCTCTCTCTCTCTCTCTCTCTCTCTCTCTGCTTCTTTCTCTGCCTGTCTGTCACTCTCAAATAAATACAAAATAAACAAAAATAAAATTCAGTCTGCAAAGCCTGTCTTCACATTGTTCTAGGTCTTTCTCACTGAGTTCAATGAAAACATAACTTCAACATTATTCAGAACCTGCTTCTTAAACTAGTTTCAAGACTTACCTTATTGACCATATTTTGAACTTTCTGTGGTTAGTATTAAGTCCTCCCTCTTCTTAAAGAAGAAAAAATATATTTCAGTTTACTTATGTTTTTGGACACCATCTCATTTAGCCCAAGCTGACCTTGAACTTCTACTGAGTCAATTTGGGCACCTAATTGTACTTAACTGTGCATAACTATACCCCAGCTGAAGAAAATTACAGACATGCCATGTGCCTACTCCCAAGAGCAGCCTCCAGCCCTGAATGGCTGGGCATTTATCATGTCATTAGGGACCAGGGTGTTCATTTGCTTGCTGGAAATCCATCACACTGACTCCTCGCTCTCCCATAAGCAGTTCCAAAGAGTCAGCCATGTGCCAGCAAACCGCCCTGCACAATTCAAGTCACTACATTCATCAACAACCTCCTGAAGCCAGAGCTACCGTCATCCGCATTGTATTCCCGAGGGGCTGAGCATGGCACCCAGTGTCACAGCTTTGTAAGTCATGGTGCTGACCAGCAGGCCAGGGGTCTGCCCAGCCCTCGGATTTCCTTCTTACCTGTCAGGCTGAAGCTCTGGTCTGGTACCACCATCTCATTTCTGGTGCTCAAAAAAAAAAAAAAAAGTAGAATAAGAATAATAAACCATGAATTTGTTGAAAAACAGCTCAAAAGATGAATTCAAGGCAAAAAGGAGCAAAGGGCAATTTATCTGTGTGGAAATGAACCACAGTTAATCAACTGAATAAAGACCTTAAGCTCATCAAAAAGTCTTCCTAATGTATTTCTTTATTCTCTTTGATCCAAGCTGCTCTCATTCTTGGTAAGAAAACCTGCTTCTTACGGATGGTGAATAGCAGGGAGACCCAAGATCGATCAGAATGACAAGGAGAGAAACCCAGACACCCAGCCCAGGATGCGTCATCTCTGTCACACCCACAGGGCCCAGGAATCACAGAGGAAGTGGTGGGTTAAATGTGAGTGCTGCTAGCCAGGGAACCTTCTCCAGCAACATGATGGTGGTAGACACTGAGGAGATTCAAAACTCATCAAAGCAGGAAGTAAGAGGTTTCCAAGAACCCAACTTCCAAGGAAACGTCTATCATAACCTCCAAGGCTCGAAAGTAGGAAATGGTGGAAAGAAGGTGGAACCTTGGTGGGAAGGCACACTGAGAGGCATTCTTCCTACACAGAATCAGCCTGGTGCATTCATGACTCCACAGTGGTTATTGACACCCCAACTGAGGAGCATCCTCAGTGGAATAGGGCCAGAGGAGAGAGGCACAAAGAGAACAACCCAGGGGGAATGTGACCAATTGGTAATATGCTTATATATTAATATTCCCAACAACAAAAAAATCATTGGAAAAATGAATCACCTATTTTCTCTTCCATGGTGATCCAGAATTTCTGTCAGGCTAAAATCATCAGGCAAATTCTCTTTCTTCCCTCTGCATTTAAATAAACAGTGTCTATCACTTTAGGGTTGCTAGCGATTTTTAAAAATGATTTAGATAGGATTGAGTTTCCATTTCTGACACTGGGAATCACTCATTATCATACACTCAACTGATTGGAGCACTGCTGTTTTATCCTTCATTGTAATTTCAGTTTTACTCTATCCCAAGATTTTTTTTTTTTTTTTTACCAAAAATGCCTCTAGCTGTATTAGTTACTATTGTATAAATATTCATTACAAATAAACACAAGAGCCAGACATGGTGGCCCATGCCTTTAATCCCAGCACTGGGGAGGCTAAAGTTGGAGGATCACTTTGAGTTCAAGGCCAGCCTGATTCTACATAGTGAATTCCTGGTCAGCCTGGGCTAGGGTGAGACTCTACTTCAAAAAACCAAAATTAATAAACACTTTTTTCCCAAAGTGGGTCAAATTTTCTTTTTAAAATAGCACAGGGGCTGGGGAGACAGTTTAATCAGTAAAGTTCTTGTATTTAAACATGAGGACCTCAGTTTGATCCACAGAAACTCCATTTTTTTAAACTTTATTATTTACTTATTTATTTGCAAGCAGAGAGAGGAGAGAGAGAGAGAGAATGAGAATGGGCATCATGCCAGGGCCACTTTGTGCATCTGGCTCCATGTGTACAATGATAATGATAAAGATATCTTTTCAAAGGTCTAATTTTATTGTTTTTAATTTGAATTATATTAATTGGTCATTGAACTTAGGTCCTCATGCTTGTAAAGCAAGCAACCTACGGACATCTATGTCCCCTAGACCCTGTGCTACACTCTTTAAAAGGAATAAGGATAGCTGCCTCTCTCTGTTTGCTTTTCTTTCTCTTCCACCCTCCTCAACTTGTCAGCAAAATCAAGAACTCATCCACATACTTACATTTTGAACAATTCAATACCCACAGGGACAACTGGAGGGTGTAAGGAACCTGGCTGTCCCTGACCGCTCGGCCATGCTAAGCTAACAATTTATGCCTGCAGGTGGCTGCATCAAATACATTTAAGCCCTGTCCCCGTTGGGAGGGCTCAAGTGTGCCTAATTAGCTGGTCCAAGACTGTATTAATACTGTAATTTTCCACCTGCAAGAAAAACAGAAAGCTTAAGCCAGAGGAAGCGAAATATACAGCCAGGTGCACGGGTCGTGGCAGCCAGAAGGGTAGAGGACTGAAGCTTGAGTCCATGAGGTTCAGATGGAGTTGGAACATCCCAGGCTCATTAGCAAAGATGTTTCTTAACAGAAAGAGAAAATCCTACTTCCTGCGTGGAATTTATGAAACATGCAGTGCTTAGTCCTTCCAAAGTATGGATTTGGAGTTCAGTGGAAGGAACACAAGTTTTTGAATAGGATCAACCATCATTCTGAGATTTAGCACACTCATAAATAGTGGGGTCAGGATTTTAACATGGCTTACTGCATCCTAATTTCATGGTTTGTCTTCATACATGTAGGCTCCATGACACAGAGTGAGTTGCCATATGAGACAACAAGGTATCACTCCAGACATTTGGTGAAAGTCAAGTGTGAGATCATTACACTCCTGTTTGGAAAGCAACCTAGCTTTCCAAACACAGGCTGGACTGTTTTGAAAGAGCATATTAGAGGAGCATTCTAGAATTGTGACTTATACTAAGACACCATTCCCAGACAAAATGTAAAAAGTGTTTATTACAACCTACAGATTGTGGAGGCTTTATTCTTCTGTTAAAAATAGGGCTGGAGAGATGGCTTAGTGGTTAAGGCATTTGCTTGTGAAGTCTAGGGAGCCACATATGACTTCCCAGGTCCCACATAAGTCAGATGCACAAAGTGATGCAAGGTCGCACATACACACAAGATGGTGCATGCACCTGGATCCAATTACAGCGGGTGGCTGGAGGCCCTGGCATGCCAATTATCTTCCTCTCTCTCTCTCTCTCTCTCTCTCTCTCTCTCTCTCTCATTACAAAAAAGGACAGTCTGTTGAGCTTGCCTCAAAAAAGAAAGAGAGAAGCCGGGCGTGGTGGCGCACGCCTTTAATCCCAGCACTCGGGAGGCAGAGGTAGGAGGATCGCCGTGAGTTCGAGGCCACCCTGAGACTCCATAGTGAATTCCAGGTCAGCCTGGGCTAGAGTGAGAACCTACCTTGAAAACCAAAAAAAAAAAAAAAGAAAACGGAAAAAGAAAGAAAGAGAGAAAGGAAGGGAGGGAGGGAATGAAGGAAGGAAGAGAGGGAGGAAGGAAGGAAGGAAGGAAAGAAAGAAAGAAAGAAAGAAAGAAAGAAAGAAAGAAAGAAAGGAAAGAAAGAAAGAAAGAAAGAAAGAAAGAAAGAAAGAAAGAAAGAAAAGAAAGAAAGAAAGAGAGAAGGAAATAAAAGCTGTAGGGCTGGAGAGAGGACTCAGCAGTTAAGGCATTTGCTGGCAAAATCTAATGACTGGAGTTCAATTCCCCAGCATACACATGAAGCCAGAAGCACAAAGTGGTACTTGCATCTGAAGTTCGTTTGCTCCCATTCTTTCTCTGTCCCTGTCTCTCTCTATTTGCAAATAAATTTTTAAAATGCTTATAAATTGAAACTGTCTAGGGAAGGCTACACTGAGAGAATGGGTCCCCAAGGAAAGCCTAGCCCCCAAAGCACCCCTAAACAGACAAACGTGGCAAAGGGTGGAACCACAGAATATCTATGGCCAATCAGAATTGATTACAAGCTCACACCATAGAGCTACTGCCTGACACATCCATCCTCCTCCTAGGACCAAGCGTTGGGCAATCACGGCTGCCCTCGTTTGCATGATGGGAATGGCGTGCATAGTCCCTGCACTGAACTAAAGAGAAATGCTCCAAAATGAAGACTGTTCAGCCTCTCTCACATGGGCAGTTCTTCTGACATTACAAATCCTTGTTAAAAAAAAATGAATTTGTTTTCCTCTCACTCTTGCCTAAAAGGGAGAATTCTTTCACCAATTTCCCAATCCTCCTCTAGAAAAATTTGAGATAAACATTACTGGAGAAGCTGGGTGTGGTGGTGCAGGCCTTTCTCTCCCCAGAACTCAGAGCCAACTTGGGTCAGCTACAGAGTGAATTCCAGGTCAGCCTGGGTTCGATTTTTTTTTCAAGGTGCTTTCAAACATAAATAACTAAATAACTGGAGAATTAATCACGAATGATTCCTGTTATAAAATGGAACTGAACAGCAGTAGTCTTTGCGGATGAAAGTTAGTTGTTAGGGCAAGGATTTCATGTCGTGGCCCCTGTTATAACTTTGAAGAAAAGAACAGTGGGCCTTGAGGGAAAGCTTTATCTGCCGAGAACTACATTTTCATGCCATAGTAGCACGTTGGGAGAAAGTGTTCTACATACAATGACAACCGCACAGGGAACAAATAAGAAAGTGATCTAGTGTCCCAGTTCTTGAGCCAGAGCGCATCTCAAATCAACATTGGTGTGCTCTCTCGCATGCCCTGTTAAGGCACTCACTGTCACATATGTACAAGTTCAGCCTCCATATTTGAAATCTTTTCCAGTCACCTACTAACTACAACTTCCCCAAGTTATTTGGTACCTTGAAATTTAAATGGGAAAAATCCATGTTCCGTTGTGAGAGAGGAGATAGTGCATATTCAGTCGCTTTCGGTACTTGATCTTGGACGTCTCTACTACCCCTGTATTCTGCTCTGAAACTTAACTGGCTAAAACATCCCTAGGTAATATGGAGACATGCTCAGAACAATGAGAAAGATTATGATGAAGAGACTGCTATGAAAAGGAAGACAGGGGTTTGGAGACGTGGCGTGTAGGTAAGAGTGTCTGCCCTGTGACCGGTGGGGGCCTGAGCCAGTCCCAGGTTTATTCCCTGAACCCAGAGTAAAAATCTGAGTGTGGCCACACCGTACCTTTAACCCCAGTGCCTGTGGGAAGCAGAGACGGGGAAAATGCTTGGGCTCTTTGATCAGCCAGTCTGACTACAGGTGGCCTCTCGAGGTTTAGAGAGAGACTCGTCTCAAGAAAATGCATAGACATGAGAGAGGAAGACATCCAACATTCTACTCTGAGCTCCACATGTTTGTGCATGAGATGCATACACATATGTACACACGTGTTCATACACTAGACACAAATATCATATAAAACATAACACACACTGAGAGAAAAAACAAAAATTAAAAAGAGTTCTTGGGGTGACTAGCACATATGGATCCATTGTTTATCTCATTTTTACATATCCTTAAAGCTCAACTTTCCTCCATCTGCCCTTGATAAACTTTCCTCCAATTATTCTGCAGAATTAATACCCTCTTTTCTAAGGTACTCGAATGCATTGTGCTTATCCATAGTTGCAATAGTTAACCTTCTTTCTACTTGGTGCTTTGGTGAATCTCAGAACTCTCTCACCAGCTCATGTAAGAAATTCTTGGAATTATTTCTAAGTTCAAATAGAAGCCAATGCTTTTAAAATAGTAAATAATTACATCAATGTCTAGAAAGCATATTGATGGGACTGGAGAGATGGCTCAGCAGTTAACATGCTTGCCTGCAAAGCCTAGTGACCAGGGTTTAATTCCCCAGTACCCACATAAAGCCAGAGGTTCAAAGTGGTTCATGCATCTAGAGTTTATTTTTAAGAGGCTGGAGGCCCTAGCCCACTCATACTCCTCCCCCCCTTGCAAGTGAATAAATTTTAAAAAATAAAAGAAAGTATATTGGTGGACAAAAAAACACTAACTACAAACACTCAACCTCTCCTCCGCAGCAGAAATGAACCTTCCGTCTCACTGTACAGAGGACTTTTGGGGGGAAGTGCTACATTATTCTAATCAGAGGAAGATTAGAGATAGCCCCACTTTCTCCTCAATGACTCTCCAGAAAAGAGCAAGGAAAAGACAGCCTTGCACAGAGAATGACATTACTGAGAGGATTCGCTGGGAGCTGACTGTTGCCCTCTGTCATGAAGGAAAAGGGAGATGAGGGTCGGGCGTGGTGGCGCACGCCTTTAATCCCAGCACTCGGGAGGCAGAGGTAGGAGGATCACTATGAATTTGAGGCCACCCTGAGACTACATAGTGAGCTCCAGGTCAGCCTGAGCTAGAGCAAGACCCTACCTCGAAAAACTGAAGTGGGGGGATGAGACCCCATCTGCAGATGGAGTGTTAATGACAACCTTCCTTGCAACGGCAAATATGTGGGGATTTTTATGAGAGAGAGAGAGAGAGTTGGCATGCCAGGGCCTCCAGCCACTGCAGTCGAACTCCAGACACGTGCACCACCTTGTGCGCATGTGCAACCTTGTGTGCTTTTGTCACCTTGTGTGTCTGGCTTACGTGGGACCTGGAGGGTTGAACATGGGTCCTTGGGCTTTACAGGCAAGCGCCTGAACCGCTAAGCCATCTCTCCAGCCCAAGGGTGGGTTTTATAAACCAGAAAAGGCATTGCCATAAGCTGCAGGCCAGAGCCTCGGGCCCCTCTGCACAGTGATTCTGGTGGTGCAGAGATGACTTTGAATTCTAGGCTATATTGAGATGCATGCTTTGTCATCAGCACCTGCCAGTGGGGGCTAAAGAGATGGCTCAGCCGTTAAAAGACAGTTTCTTTGGCAAGCTTGCTGGCCCGAGGCCAACTCCCTGGAACCTATGTGGAGCGAAGAGCAGTGTGGTGTGTGCGTCTGCAGTCCCGGCAGTCCCGGCAGTGGGAGGTGGATCCAGTAGGGTTGGGAAGCTCATAGGCCAGCCAGACTGTTGCCTACACAGCTGCAAAACAGCAAGGGAGACTATTTCTTTAAAAAAAAAAAAAAAAAGAAGTTTTTTGTTTTTTGTTTTTTGTTTTTTGTTTTTTTTTTATTAGTCACAGAATCCTTAGTATGGATAGATCGTGTTTTGGTACCACCTTTTCCCTCATCCCTGACCCCGTCCTGCCGGGGGCCCTCCTCAGTGGGATTGCAGGTTTTCCCATGGGGATGTGGGAGCAGCAGTCAGTTACTGGGGACAGGCACTGCCTCTGGGCCTAATGCCCCAAGTTGTGGTGCTAACAATCTCCCCACCCCCTCTTCCAGAAAATTCTCTAAGCCGTGTTGGGTATGTCTTAAGTCTACTTCAGTGATGGGCTCTTAATAGCCCCTGGTTTTCTGCTTTGGTAGGTGTTGAGTGTCCGCAGCTTCTGTCTCCTTCACCCTGGTGCTGGTTGGCACACCACAGAAGCAGCACTCTTGCTCCTGTCTCCAACTTTTCTGTGGTTTCAGCTGGGGCTTGGCTGAACTGCGAGGGGCAGTTTAAATCCTTGGGTCTCGCTGGCATCTACAGAAGAAAAGCAGATTCTCCAAAGGAGAGTGAAGTCAGCAGAGGTTAAATGGGATAAGCGTTGTTAATTTAGGGAGAATTTGATGGATGTCGTCCCACATTTAGCCTAAGGTTAGTGGGGGCTTGACATTAGGAAGCATAACCTTTTGGTGAGACCTGGCTGGAATCCGGAAGAGAGCCAGTCCCCAGACACTTAGCCCATCCCCTGCCTGGAAGGCACTACATGAGCTACCGGGCCAACAACTGTCCAAGCAACCGGGAGCCTAAGCTACTCGGAAGCGATACCATGACTGAGGACATGACGCAGAGGTTAAAGCTGCTTGCTTGCAAAGCCTGCCAGAACGCGTCAGATTCTCCAGTACCCATGCAGAGCCAGACACACAGATTGGCACATGCATATGGAGTTCATTTGCCGTGGCAGGAAACCCTGGAGTGCCCATTTTCTTACCTTCTCTCTCACACTCTCTCACTCTTTCTTTCTCTGTTTTTTTTCCCTCCCTCTCTCTCTCTCTCTCTCACCACACACACTCACATATATATATATGACATATAAGTAAAAATGTACCACCAAACTCCACCAAAGAAAGTTACCCTTTCTCTCACTGTCTTAGGTGATTTTTTTTTTTAAGTCACTGTTTGGGACCAGAAGGGCTTTTCTTTTGAATCTTGAGATGGATTAATAATCAATTCTTTTAAAAGAGAAAAATGTGTTTTCTTTTTTGCCCAAACATGTTGCCCAGCAAAGATAAGGCAATCCTTCCCCGGGGAGAAGGGAAGAACAAAGGGTGTTGTCACCACAGGAAGGCTGCGCGGTGGACACATGCCCCTGCCACCCTGATTAGAGAAAGGCAGGAAGTGCGGCCTGGGGACCGCAGCTCCCCAGAGGAGCCTGCTGCAGACCTGCAGACCGCCCGAGCAGGAGCAGGGCGGGCAGAAACAGTCCCGTGGGGGGAAGCCCGTGGCTCACTGCACTGCCTTCCAACGTCTTTCTCATCCTCCCTCCTCAGCGCAGTGAGCTTTAGAGTCTGTGTGAAATGCCAGGGATGACGACCCAGTGTCCTCTTTCCCCAGGAACGACTGTGCAAGGATCCATTCACAGCGTCTCTCGGAGCAGAAAGCGTTCCCACGGTTCAGTTGTACTGTGTTCACGCAGCCATCTAAGAACTCTGCTCAGGGCCTGAGGAGATGGCTAGTGGATTAAGCCCTTCTCGCCCAATCATGCGATCTGCGATTCAGATCCCCAGCACCCTGTACCTGCTGGGCGGGCTTCGTCACCTGCCTGTCATCTCAGTGCTTGGGATGCAACGACAAGGGATTCCTGAGAAAGATGCCTAGATAGACTGACTTATTGGTGAGTCCTACACCTGATATCGACGTCTGACTTCCATGTGCGCACATGTGCAACTGCGTGCGCACAGACACACACACACACAACACACACATCATATACACATACACAAGCAAAAAAAAAAAAAGTTCTTTACCAGAAATCCAAACCCTATAAGATTTCAGGTTAACATGAGCCCCAAAGGGCTGCTGCACTAGCCTTCTCATTGCCACGATAAAGCACCCCAACTAAGATAGCCGATGGGAGGAAAGTTGGTTATTTTGGCTTGTAGACTTAAGGGGAAGCTTCATGATGGCAGGGGGCAACATGGCATGAGCAGAGGCTGCCCATCACCTCTGCCACAGCACGTGGGACGCCTCTGGGTAAGAATGAGCTAACGCTGGCAAACTGAGGGTAATCAAATCTCAAGGTCCCCCCCTCCACCCCCAGTGACAGACCTCCTCCAGCAGATCTTCACCTCCCAAGTTGCCATGGGCTGGGAACCGAGTAATGAAAACACATGAGTTTTTGAGGGACACTGAATCAAGCCGCCACGGGGCCCTACGAGGTAGGGTTCGGAAGCTGCCGTTTAGCATGGGCCGCTGAGGGCGTCTCCTGTGAGCAGCTAGGGCACGCAGCTCCCCTGGCCTTCGCCCCATCTCTTCCTTCGGGCACCCAGCTCTCACCCCGCCAGTAACATGAAGGAGCGCACGGGCCTCCCGCCAGCTGGTCAGATGTTGGGAGAAGGAAGGATAAAGAAGAGAACGGTGGGAATTCCAGCTTGTCCTTGGAGAGTGCAGGTCATCCTCCTGAACCTTTCCTCTCCCATGCTTCAAGTCGTGCCCTGCACACTTTTGGGCTCAGGTGTCACATGTGACAACAGTAGAATACAGGAACTGTTGACTTAGCTCTCTTAAGTACACACAGCCAAACCCCTGTGACACGGGCTGTGTTCCACGCCACGGGCAGTCCCATGACCGTGTCCAAACCCACCGAGAATCATCTAAAACTGGAGGACGATCTACCAGTGGTCAAGGAACTGGGGTTGCATGGTTACAGGCAGAGAGTTGCATGAGGGAAGATGTTTGGATTTTGTTTTCGTTATTTATTTTTATATTTATTTATTTATTGATTTGGAAAGAGTACAGAAAGAAGAGAGAAAAGTAAGAAACACTTGCGAGAACATGGGTAATAGCGCTGGGCACCGCCCTCTTCTCAGCAAGCACAAACACTGAAGCAGGCGGTGATGGGGTGACCTTCTCATTGCTAGGACCAAAAACAGCTGATAAGAGGAAAGGTTTTTACTCTGGCTTACAGTCTCCTGGGGAAGCTTCATGACGGCAGGGCATAGCATGGCATGAGCAGAGGCTGCACATTACCTCTGCCACTTGGGAAAAGAAAAAATACATCCAAACAGGGGCCACTGCACAGACGCCCCCCCACCCACCTTCATTGTGTGAGCCAGCAGGAACCCAACTTCCCATGACTGCCAGTTGAAAAGAACTGAATAAAGACCTGGCAGGTGCCAACCGTGTGCCCCGCAAAGGTTATGCGGTTTGCTGTGAACAGCTCCTGTGTCTCCGGATGGCTATACTAAGAATTCAGCACAAAGGTGCTGGACATGTGGGAGATTCCTTTTCTTTGGGGATTAACAAGGTTTGTTTATTCATTCACTCATACATTCTCTGGGGTCCGATTGTGTGACAGGGGTGACCTGCTAAGTCCAGAAACCTAGAGGATAAGGACAGCATGTCTGTTTGCTCCATAGACAGCATCAACTGACATCAGCCCAGTTCCCAGATGCTCTCTGCCTGGCATTCTCTCCCAGAATAGCCTTCTCTGGGGACCTTGACTGTCAGTGGAAGAGCTTCAAACCACTCCAAGCTCTGCTTCCCAAGGCCAGCCTGACCTTCACGGAGCTGGAGAGAAGACAAGGGCACACGCGTGCATGCACTGCCTCTGTTTTGCACACAAAGGGTTCCCGTGACTCCGAAAACTGCAGAGCACCACCTCTACCCAGTCATCAAGGCGTCTGTTATGAAAGCCATGTGTACCGAGACTTCTGAAAGCATGTTAGGCTCTGGGGTCTTAAAGGACCCTTACGCCCAAATCCAGAGTTTGACTTATGTATGGACATTGTTGTTGAGTAGCAAGGTTGGTCCTGCATGTGAATGGGAGAGTGATTCTCATTAACTAGATAGGGCACAGGGTAGCATCTTTAAAATTGCTCTCTGGGGCTGGAGAGATGGTTTAGTGGTTAAGGCATTTGCCTGCAAAGCCAAGGGACCCTGGTTCGATTTCCCAGGACTCACATAAGCCAGATGCACAAGGGGGTGCATGCACCTGGAGTTCATTTGCAGTGGCTGGAGGCTCTGATGTGCCCATTCTCTCTCTCTCTCCCATGCTCTCTCTCTCTCTCTCTCTCAAGTAAATAAATAAATAATTTTTTTAAAAAAACTTGCTCTCTGGCTGAGTGTGGTGGCTCATGCACTAGGGAGGCTGAGATAGAGGATCTCTGTGAGTCCAGGGCCACTAGAGTGAATTCCAGGTCAGCCTGGCCTAGAGGGAGACCCTGCCTCAGGAAATAAATACATTACGTAAATAAATGCAGATATTAGTTAGGCAAGCAGATGAGAAACATATAAGATAATGAAGTAGCCATGTGATGACACTGTACAGATGAGAAAATGCCCTCACCGGAGAACCCAAGCGGCCAGTGTCTGAGAAGCACTTGTCTTGGCTCGCACAAGGAAAATGGTGCAACTTCCGGCTGCTGGTCCACGGGAATCCAAGATGGCCGACCCTCGCAAACTGCTATCAGCTGAAGTAAACTATCACCGCCTGACTCATTTCTAGTCCTTCTTAGTTGTTCTTTGTATTTCTGGCCCTATCCTAAAAGTGGCCTCAATTTTTACTCTAATATAGTTTTTACTCGTTTGAAAGAACAGAGCACTGGTCTATGCGGCCACCTCGTGCAGAACACAGAGTGAATGTTCTTTGGCTAATTTCGACCAGTCTTGGCCGTTATGCAAATTCAATGCAAATACTTACTTGCACAGCTCTGCTCTAAAGGGCCACGAAAGCTGTGAATGAGACAGTGAATTCTGTCACTGAACCTCGTCCTAAACGTTACAGGCAATCTGTGTTATTATGTAAGGAACTTTTGCACATGTGTGTGCATAGGTGTGTGCACGTGGGTGTACCTGTATGCAAGAATGTGTATGGTGTGTGTGCATATGTATATGCGCGTGGGTGTGCATGTGTGTGTGGTATGTGTACATGTGTATGCACATGGGTGTACATGTGTGCATATGTTTATGTTGTGTGTGCATATGTGTACGCATGTGGGTATACCTGTGTGCATGCATGTGTATGGTGTGTGTGCATATGTTTTGTGGGAGAAGCAGTCATTTTTGGGGAGAAGGAATGCCTGGGGGCATGACATCCCATCCTGTGGCTCTGAACACTCTTTCTGTCCCCTCTTCTACAAAATTCCCTGAGCTGTGGTGGGTGTGTTTTAAGTCTGTTTCAGTGGTGAGCTCTTGGGAGCCTCTGGATCTCTGCTTTGGCAGGTGTTAGGTATCCTCAGCGTCTGTCTCCTTCACCCTGGCGCTGATTGTCAGGCTCGCCATGGAAGCAGCACTGTTGCTCATCTCCCCAGTTCCTCTGTGGTTTCAGCTGGGCCTTGACAGAGATGCAAGGGGTCCTTAGCTCCTGGGGTCTCTCTACCTTCCGAAAGAGAAAGTTAGATTCTCCAATGGAGAGTAAAGTCAGCATAGGTTAAATTGGATAAGCATTATTAATTTAGGGAGTTTGATGGATGTAGCCCTTCTTTTAGCCAAAGACTAGTAGAAGCTTGAAATTGGCGAGTATAATCTTTGTCTCCATTGAATGCTGATCTGGTCTCCACTTTCAGATAAGAGCTCCTTTCCACCGAGCAGATCTCTTGGCCAATCAGAAAGCTATTGGCTACCTAACAAGGCTGTGTGCCACCAGTGCACTTGTGTGTACATCCTGTCAGGGTGTTTGCTTCTGAGTGTCTTAGAGTCCTGCTTTTCACACCATTGTTGGCCACTTTCCCCCAGTAGCTCATATTGGGCTTTCCATCACTAGACAGGCTATTTGGGGACTGGCTTTCTTCTGGATTCCAGCCACGTCTCTCCATACTCTGTGTTGGCAGCCTATGGTGTCTTCAGCGATAGGGTCTTAACTTTTATCTCAGGTGGGTAATCAAGTGCTTTGACAGAAGTCTGTCTTGTTTTGGGAATCTCGTAGGTCTCTCTGGTCAACAGCTTGAGATGGGTAGCACCAATTTCTGGTACTGGTACCAGTTCATTTTGGGTTTAGTTTTGTGCATCTTTCCTGGCATCCTTCCCCTCTTCTCCCCCCCCCCAACCCTTCCCACCCTATTGCCTGGGACTCAAGTTGCCTATCTGGTACTCCAGCAACTCAAGCTGATCCAGGTTAGGAACCACAGATGAGTGAGACCGCACGGCGATTGTCTTTCTGTGATTGTGAGTTCGCTGAGTACGAACTGTTCCAAATCTGTCCACTTTCCTACAAATTTCATTGTATTTTTTTTTTTCTTACTGCTGAGTAGGATTCCACTGTGTAAATGCAGCACATCTTCATTATCCATTCATCCAATGATGGGCACCTGGCTGATTCTAGTTCTTAGCTATTATGAACTGAGCAGCTAATAAACATGTTTGAGCAAATATCTCTGTAGTGGTCAATGCCCAGTAAGGGAATAACTGGGTCTTTAGATAGCTCTGTAGTCATCTTTTTCAGGAATCGAATCAAATAGAAACTTGTATGGACATATCATGTGTTGGTGGTATCATTTCCTCCCTGCTCCCATCCAGCTGAGATTCCTCGTCAGTGGGATTGCTGGGTGCGTTGATCTCAATTTCTGGTCAGTGTAGGCAGCTGGAAGTGGCAGAAATCTGGAGCCGCCAACCAGACCTTTCATTACCTGTGTCCTTTAATCTCACCAACAATTTCTGATACACACAAAAACTGTGTCTCCTTTTATTCAATTACAGGCCTGCTATCCCACAAGGCGTGTGCTTAATATATGAATTCCTACTGTTTAAAATGTACCTGGCCTGCTCAGCCCTGCTCCCTGGGAGGGTGACCACTTGACCATTTATGGCTTGCACGACATTTTCAAAATCCTCTGTTGCTGAAGTGTATATGATTCCTGCCACGACTGTTCATGAGGGCTGGAGAGACAGCTCAGCAATTAAGTCACTTGCCTGCAAAGCCTAATGACTCAAGTGCAGTTCCCCAGTACCCATGTGAAGCCAGATGCCTGAAGCGATGCATATATCTGGAGTCTGTTTGCAGTGGCTGGAGGCCCTGGAATGCCCATCTTGTGTCTTGTCTCTCTCTCTCTCCTTCCCTCCCTCTCTCTGTCTTTGCTGATAAAGAAAGAAAAATTAAAAGAGAAAGAGACATTTTAAAAATGCAAAGCATGGCAGGAAGAATGCTATAGACCTTTGGCTTCTTATTTATTTATTTATTTATTGGTTTTGTTTTTCTGTTTAGTTTCATTTGCTTATGGTGCTGGGGATCAAATCCAAGGCTTTGTACCTGCTAGGCAAGCACTCTAAACACTTGACAGCATCCCAGCCTCACATGGCATTTTTGTGTATGTGGCCTCTGTGCACATGTATGTGCTCATACGTGTTTGGCACACACATGTATATGTACCCATGTGCCCGCACATGTATGTGAAAGGTAGAGGTTGACATCAAGTGCATTCTTCAGTTGGCTCTCCATTTTATCTTTGGATACTGGGTCTCTCCCTAAACCCAGAGCTCAACCATTTGGCCAGAAAGACACGGAAATGCTCCTGTCTCCTCCTGGGCTCCTCTAGCCAGGCATGTCCACGCCCAGCATTCACATGGATGCTGGGGATTCAAACCCAGGTCCTCACACTTGTCTAGCAGGCACTTTACTGCAGAGCCATCTCCCCATAGCACTTGCACCCACACATGGCATTTTTAATAACTGCTATTCATAGAGAAGACTATCTAGCCAGCCCATCCATGACCAAGCTAAATTAAAAACCTGGAAATTGGAAGAAATACTAGGGCTGAAGATAGGCATCCTGGGAGGTTTCTAGGTCCTTCAGACCATGGGGCAGAGAGAATCAGATCCACTTTGAGCAAATGAAGGGGACATCGAACACTCGGGTATTTATTACTATGCTGTAGCATCCCAGTATGTTTCCTTAATATCATGCTGCCTTCCAGACATATTCTAGAACGCTGCCTCTGACCTGAGGGAACAGAGCCGACGCTGTCATGGGGCCAGACCACTGCACCACGGCATTGGGAAGCAGAGCCAGGGACCGGCGAGGTCAAATGAACACTGCTGAGTCATAGCTTGAGGTTCAGTTACCATCTGATGCTCTTATCGTCATGCCAACATGAGTTCCACCATTGCCTAGGGGCACACCTACTCCCTTACCCATCAGCCTGGAGAAGTACTGCTCCTCCTTCCTCGCAGAGAAGCCAGCTGTGCCACACCCATGTCTTTGCCTATGCTGGGTTTTTTTGTTTTGTTTTTTGTTTTTTGTAATATGTTTGTTTTGCCTCATCTCAGTTCCCAAGACAACTGGAGTGACAAAAACAAGACTTACTTACAGTTGCAGCTCTTTCTTTAATAGATGCTAAATGAGAATCTTGGCCACAAAAATGCTCATTTACTGGATTTTTTTTTTTTTTTTTTTTTTTTTTTTTGCCAGTCATCAGTATTTTATGTAGTTTCCACTTTGAGTTACCATGCTGTTCTGGGCACTGGAGACAGAGCAGCAAACAGAAGCTAAGATCTTGCCTTCGTGAAGGTTCTTGAACATCCCCTCCCCTTATGTTTCTCTAAGAATTCATCTGGTTTCCCATCACAGATTTTTTTAAACACATAAAGTTATACAATCAACCCCATATTACTCAAATGACTCTCCAAAACTATTTGTAGCTTCACTTCCTTCCATAAATTCTTATTTAAGAAGGTACTGGTAGATCTACTGTCCTGGATTCAGGAGTTAACAATGGTTACCATTGTCCATAGGATAATTGGCAACATGACTTCAATTAAAAATGTGTTTCTGCTTAAAAGTACCGGCTGGATTTTATATTATTTTGACTATTAAAGTCTCTCTCTCTTCCTCTGTGTGGTGTGTATAGTTTGTGCACATGCAAGTTCTCTGTAAGTACATGTTTGGAGGCTATAGGAGGACTTTGAAAGTCTTCCTCTATCTCTCCTCTTTCAGTTGTTTTAATAACAAGTCTATAACTACACACAGAGCTGCCTTTTTCTTTTTCTTTTTTTTTCTTTTTTTTTTTTTTTTTTTGGTCATACTGTCTGATCAGTGAGTCTTCAGTCTGCACCCCACCTCCATAGCTATAAGGTTACAGGTTTTCATGGCTACTCCCAGCTTTTTACCTGGGTGCTGGGGAATTGAACTCAGATCATCTCAGTCCTCTCCAGGTCCTCATGCTTACACACCAGGCACGCTTTCCCACTGAGCCATTTTCCCAGCCCCTTGACTATTAAATTTTAAAATATGGTTTTCTTGATTGTTTCTTAATGTAACACACAGGCAAAGAAACACACAGAATATGAAGTGTATAACTCAATGAACTACACATTGAATTTCTCACAGTAAATATCAGCACTACCACCACTGAGACCTAGAAAGATACTCTCACCCCAAGTCCTAGTCTCCTACCGAAGTTTTAATTCATCAGACAGCATCTCTCTTTCATTTCCATAGTTTCTTTTATTAGTTATATGAAATTGTTGAAGCTACTACATTTTACTTTGTGTGATGGTATACACTGATCATCAACTTAAAACAGGACCTGGAATTACCTGAGTGATTATGTAGATTAGATAATTAGCTTCTGGGCATGCCTGTGAGGGTTTATTTTGATTAGGTTAATTAAAATGGGGAGACTCACCTTAACTGTGGGCAGCAGAATCCCATGGGCTGGCTTCCTGGACTGTATAAACAGGAGAGAGAGAGCTGGGTGAGCTGTAGCATACATCACTCTGCTTCCTCACTGTGGACTGAATGTGACCAGCTGCCTCGAGCTCCTGCCGCCACGCCTTCCCCACCATGATGGACTCTAACCTGGTGCTGCAGGCTGTCATCAGCCTTTCCTCCCCTTACACTGATTTGTGTCCGATATTTTGATCTGGCAATGAGAACATAATGACACACTTGATAGCCCCATAGTCATGTCATGATGTTGACATTATTCACAATTCCAGGTAAATATCATTCCTGAAATGATGTCCCTTCCATTCAGTGTGTGGATTTCTTCTGTTTAGAGTACACAGCAGACCCGTGGTTCCTGTCTAACAGTCATGGTTATTCTCCAGTAGGAATACTGGTTTTGTCCAAGAAGACAATCCCTCATAAAGCATTATCTAATTTGTCACACAAACATTGGGTTTGACTTGGTTTTGAACTTTATATAAGTAAAATGTAAAGATCTGTATTTTTCGTGTCTAGCTTCTTTCAGTCAGTGTTATGTGGGCTAGATTGTCTAGCTCAATTGGTGAGCTATGGGTTTAGTGAGAGATTCTGTCTCAATAAGTAAGAAGGAAAGCAGTAGTATAAGATACTTAACATTGGCCCCAGCCTCTACACCCAGATAGAACTGGCAGGATGGTGATTTAAATATAGTTTTCTGTGAAATTTTGAATGCGAGTTAAATTTTATTGAATATTACTTATCATACTTTAAGGCAACCATTTTTTCTTTTTTGTTAACTTCTTTTTTTAAATATATATTTTATTTGAGACAGAGAGAGAAGGAGAGGGAGAGAGAGAATAGGTGCACCAAGGCCTCTAGCCACTGCAAACAAACTCCGGATGCATGCACAACCTTGTGCATCTGGCTTACCCGGGACCTGGAGAATCAAGCCTGGGTCCTTAGGCTTCACAGGCAGGTGCCTTCACTGCTATGCCATCTCTCAGCCTTTTGTTAACTTCTTCATTGACATGTGATCATAGTCCATATTTTGGTAACATCTTTATTGAATTATAATTCACCTACGTAAAATTAATTGCAGAATTAGTATACAAATGAATAGCTTTAATTTATTCACTTGTGTGTGTTTATGCATATCTGAGTCTACCAGGGAGTCTTGTTGCTGCAAAATAACACTTACCCCTTATGTCACATTTTTTGGATCAGACATATATGGGTAGGTTGGGAATTGAACCCAGACCAGAAGGGTTTGTGAGCATGCATGTTTAACCACTGAGCCATCCTCTCAGCTGAGTGATGCTTAATACATTCACTAGATTGTGTGACAGGACCGTTGCCCTGGGTTGTGTTCCCCAGCACCACATAAACCAGGTGCAATGTCACATGCCTATAATCCCTGCACTACAGAAATAGAGGCAGAAGATCAACAGTGCAAGGTCGTCCTCAACTACAGAATGAGTCGGAGGACAGCCTGGGATTCATAGATTATGTCTATAAATAAAACAGAATGGAGGAAAAAAAAGAGCCCTTAACCTAATGAGGAAAATCTAAGAAAAGAAACTACAGATAACATCATACTTGAAGGCAAAATGCTAAAGACTTTCTCCCTAAGACCAAGAACAAAGGAAGGATATCCACACTGGCCATTTCCAGACATCATTGTATCATTTCCAGACATCACAGATAAAGCAAGAGAGAAAATGAAAGGAAGAAATCAAGCTGTCTTATTCACACAGTGTGATGATCTCTGCAGAAAGCCTTACAAAACACACCTAAAAAAAGAGGGAGAGAGGAAATTTAAAAAAAAGCACTACTATAACTAATAAATGTGTTTAACGACTTTGAAGGATGCAGTTAATTCACTAAATTATTGAAATCATGTATTATTAATTATTTAAAAAGTAACTGGAAATGGAAATTAATGAATAAAACAATTCCCTTTACAATAGCAGAGATTTCCACTTCCCTCCAAGATGGAGATAGCAGAGGTTTGTAGTCCTGCTAAGATAATCAAAGCACAAGCCCATGAAACAAAAGTTCACAAGATGATAAGCATCAAAGAAGGACAATGATTCCCAAGATGGAGAACAAACGAGGTGAAGCCTGAACTGGCTTAAACTCCTGCCCTGGAAGAGCGCGTGGGCTGTGACGAGGGGGAAGCCAGCAGGCTGGTGGGCTGTGACGAGGGGGACGCGAGCAGGCTGGTGGGCTGTCAGCGGGAGGGAGGCAAGTCCAGAGGGCAGCAGAGTCTGAGCAAGGATTCCTCCGGGCAGTGCTGTCAGATTTGGTCTCGTGTAGTTTGATGCTTTGCTTGTTATACACGCAAGCCTGTTACTGGGAGTTTTTAACAGCTTGTAGGATCAAACTTTTTATCATTTCATATTATCCTTCTTTGTCTGAATAGCAGTCCCTAGTCCTGGGGAAGTTCACTTTACCTGAATTTTATAGAGTGACCCTTACTTTCTTTTTGATTAGTGTTAGGATGGTACATTTCTCTCTCTCTCTCTCTCTCTCTCTCTCTCTCTCTCTCTCTCTCTCTCTCTTTCTCTCTCTCTTTCTCTCTCTCTATCTCTATCTCTTTCTCTCTCTCTCTCTCTCTTTCTCTCTCCCTCCCTCCCTCTCTCTGTCTCTCACTTTCTCTCTCACTGTGTGTGTATGTGTGTGTGTGTGTGTGTGTGCTTTGAAGTTACCCTCTCATTACTGGCACAAAATATCCAACCAAAAGCAGCTAATGGAAGAACTTTTTAAATTAATTTTTAAAGTTTTATTTATTTATTTATTTGAGAGAGTCAGAGAGAGAGAGAGAATGGGCATGCTAGAGCCTCCAGCCACTGCAAACAAACTCCAGATGCATGTGCTACCTTGTTACCTTGTGCATCTGACTTATGTGGATCCTGGGGAATCGAACCTGGGTCCTCTGGCTTTGCAGGAAAATGCCTTAACTGTCAAGCCATCCCTCCAGCCTGAAAGAACTTTTTTAAAAAAAATATTTTTAATTTATTTATGTATTATTTATTTGAGAGAGAGAAAAAGAGAGGGACAGATAGAGAGAGAATGGGTGCACCAGGGCCTCCAGTCACGGCAAACGACCTCCAGATGCATGTGCCTCCTAGTGCATTTGGCTTGTGTCGGTACTAGGGAATTGAACCTGGGTCCTTAGGCTTTGCATGCAAATGCCTTAACTGTTAAACCATCTCTCCAGCCCAAAAGAACTTTTTCTTTTTTTGGTTTTGTTTTTAATTTTGGCTTACAGTCTAAAAGGGAAGCTCCATGATGTTAGGGGAAAGATGGCACAGAAGAGACTGGACATCGCCTCTGCCACAGCACGTGGCACACAGCAGCAGGAGGGTGAGCCAGACTCTCACAAGGGGGAACTGGCCATAACACCCTAATCCCGCCCCCAATGACGCACTTCCTTCCGCAAGGCTCCATCTCCCAGATTGCCATCAGCTGGGAACCAAACATTGAAAACACATGAGTTTAGGGTGGGACACCTAATTCAAACTACCATAGCATGTTTGTGTGCAGATGCGCACACCACATGCACATGCATGCAGAAGACGTGTGTCCCCCTCTGTCACTCTTCAGCCTTGCTTCCTTGACTCGGTGTCGCTCACTGAACCGAGAGTCCTCATGGATTTGCTTGGGTATAATGGCTGACCAGCAAGCCCCACTGTGTCTCTGCCCCTCTCAGAGCAAGTGTTACAGGTGTGTGTGAATGAACACGGTAATAAGTGAATTTAACCACTTTGAAGGGTACACAGTTAATTCACAAAACGTATTGCATGTACATATCTATTAGCTTTTGACGTGGGTGATGTGGTATGAATTCAGTTCCACATGCTTCCACAAGCTTAGTCATCTCCCCAGCCCCTTTCCACCCTTCCTTATTTGTTTGGTTTTAGTTTGAGTTTTGAGGAAGGATCTCATGGATCCCAGGCTGGCTTCACTACATAGCCAGAGATGACTTTGGACTTCTCATGCTAGAACTATAACCCTGCACTACCACACCTAGCTCCACCAATTTTCAAACATCCATAGGGTAAAGTGTCACACAAGCATGAGAAAGTGAGTTTGGATCCTCAGCACCCACATAAAATACTGAAGCAGGAATCCCAGAGCTGGGGAGGCAGAGGCAGGAGGAACCCCAGGACTTGCTGGCTAGCTTGTCTAGCTGAACTAGTGAGCTTTGGGTTTAGCGAGAAACAATATCTCATGAAGATAGGGTCGAAAAACAATAGAAGACTCCTGATGGTGATCTTTAGCCTCTACAAACACACACGCATGTGCACCTGCACACACACATTCCCACACACGTTGGAGCATACATCCACCCATGTGCACACACCACTTATACATGCATACATGCAGAGAAAGAAAAAAAATTAAAGCTTATTTTACATTCACATATTAATTCCTCCTTTTGATGTTTTTGTTTCTTCCTTCTTGGAGTACGTCAGTGTTTCTGACCTACATCACTTTCATTCTACATAAAGAATTTAACATGTCTACCAGGACAGGTCTATGAGCCACCAATTCAATTCTTGTATACCTGAAGGTAATTTTGGAGGGGGACGTGATTCTAGGTTAACAACATTTTTTTCTTATCAAAATTTTATTTTGTTTCATTCCTTCCTTACTTGCATGATTTCTGCAGACACCAAATATAATTTTTTATCTTTATTGTTCTTCAGGGAAGCTTTTTTTTTTTTTTCCTCTCAGGCTTCTTTCAGAATGCATATAAATATAACCTTTGATTTGCTATGGCTTGATAGTGATATACCTAAGATTATTTGAGTGGTAGGAGCTTGGCTGGCAACAGGCATATCAGCCACTGTTGGCCTTGGCGCTGGGATAGTGAGAGGAGGGAAGGTGGACCTTCAGGCATGGATGTCGCAGGGAAAACAGCCGCTGGGAAGGCAGCTGGAAGAGGATGTCTCCAGCTAGTCTCCCTCCGTCCTTCCACTCCTCTGTTGCTCTCCAATCTTAATGTCCGTGGAGCAGAGAGCAGGGGAGCCAGGGAAATGCAGACGGAAGGCTCAGCCTCAGCGGTACATCACCGGCCAGGAAAAGGGTCTGAGGACTAACAGGAAGTGGCGGCCCGTTCCACATAAGATGGGAGATATTTCTTCACTGTCAGTGATGGACAACTGCAGGAAGAAAAGGAGATGCCTATGGAAGTCTGAGGTTCCAAATCTTTGTTTTGTCTTGTCTGTTTTTTTTTTTTTTTTGTTGTTTTTTTTTAATCAGGGTAAATAGGAACAAGTCATTTTGTTTACAAAAACAACTCTAGAGCATTTTTGTAAAACAATGGAAATACACCGAGAACACATCACAGAGCCAAGTTCAGGTGAACCCAGAATAATTCCCAAGCTTCGGACCCTGCGTCCAAGGGGTCATTCCACAGTGAGCAGACAAAAACGAAGAGAGCAAATATTTTAACGTCTGAGCATTCCTCTTTGGAAAATTAAATAAGGCAGAAAGACTGATAGAACCACAGCCAAGGCATCTATCTTTCAGAGAGGCGGAAGCATCGCTGAGCCAATAACAAGCCAGAGAAAGCAAACATTCATTTTCCTGCCATTCTGGGTGTGATCCTAATTCCTTCGACTTAGCATAGTTACAAACCGTCTTCCCTTCTCTTCTTGCATGCCTCAGTTCCCCACATCCTTGCAGGACCCTGCCCTTCCGCACACGTCCGTGCTTAATGAAGTCAGCGCTGGCACATTCTGCCCCTGGTAATTAAGTTAGCCGCTTGCTATCGATTCTCTTGCTAGGGCCTGAGAATCTGCTCTTGTTTCCCTGTGGGAGTGGTGGGAAGGGGCAGGGGAGGGGAAGGCACATTCTTATACTTTAATTTCTTTTTCCCCCATAAACCAGATGTTCTCCTCGACTCTCACATCTTTAAAACATTTTCTCTTAAGAAAGATTTAAAACAGTGTAGGAAGCCCAATCTTGTTTTCTCAGCATACCAAGAGTACGCACCCAAGTCGCTGATATTTACTCTGATAAGCCCTTGTGATGCTGCTATGCATTTGATAAGCTCCACATACAAGGCTGGTGAACCTTGTTTCCTAATCTGTTTCGGTTGCCCTTGGAAACAGCAAAATGGTGCTATGAACAACATTACCGTATGTTTTAGCATGTGTGTGTACGTGTGTGTGTATGTAATATATATGGTCTGGTGTGTGTTTAATATGTGTGGTTTGATATGTGTGCACATGTGTATGTGTGTGTGCATGCAATATGTGTGGCTTGGTGTGTGTATGTATAATATGTATGGTTTGGTGTATATGTGTGTGCATGTAATATGCATGGTTTGGGAGTGTGTGTGTGTGTGTGTGTGTGCATACGGCTAACATTAGGTGTCCACTTCTGTTACTCTTCCACTCTATTTTCTTGAGACTAGGTCTCTACTGAAACTGCAACTACCATTTCTTCTTTGGTCAGACCAGTGAGCCCCACTGATTCTCTCATCTCTGCCTCTTACAGGAATGGGACTTCAAGTGGGCAAGGCTATGCTTGGGTTTTTATTATTATTAATATTTTGAGAGAGAGAAACAGGCAGAGAGAGAGAATGGGTGCACTAGAGCCTTCTGCCACTGTGAATGTCATTGCATGCTTGCATCACTGGGTGTCTGGCTACATGGGACCTGGAGATTCAAACATGAGTTCTTAGGCTTTGCAGGCAAGCACCTTAACTGCTAAGCTGTTTCTCCAGCCCCCCTTTTTTTATTTTGAGAGAGAGAGGCAGGGGGAGAGAGGAAGATAGGCTTTTTAAAAGGGTGTTAGAGATCAAACTTGGGCTATCTGGAGTCCTCTCAAGCCCTCATGCTTTTGAATCAAGTACTCTTTGCCAATGAGCTGTTTCCCAGCCTTAACACTATGATTTAAACACCATCCCAAATTTAATGAAATAAGTTCATTATCTCACAAGTTTTATGAGCTGAGGATCTGGGTAAGACTCAACTGCGGCTATCACATGAACTAATTCAGGATTGCTTCAGGCTATATATACTCATGGTCTCTCCATCCTGGATGTTTGGAGTAGCTGGACTCCCATACCAATTGATTTCCCTAGAGTGGATAAATCAAGGGACCAAGAAGCTGCTGAGTGGACAAGCCTTTTACAGCCGAGCTTTAGAAGTCACATAACCTTATTACAACCATTCTCTATTGCATTGGTTCTCAACCAAGAATAACTCTGCTCCTACACCCTGCCCATAAAATAATTGGCAGTGTCTAATACACTTTTGGTTTGAACAGGTGGAAGTGGAGGATGACATTGGCATCTAGTGAACTGAGCTCAGGAAGGTTTCTAAATTTTATACAATACAGGAAAAAAACAAACAAACATCTGCAACAAAGAATTTTGTAAACCAACAGTTAGGAACCTGCCTCAATATCTAAAGAAGACACTCCTACCAGACTTGAGGGTCTGGAACATAGTTTAGAATTCATGATGGACAGAGTCAAAATATTGGTAGACACTGTAAAAATTCATTGTAGGCCTGGGGAGATGGTTTAGTGGTTAAAGGTGCTTGCTTGCAAAAATCTGCTGGCCCGAGTTCAATTCCCCGGCATTCCTGTCAAGATGGTTTCAGAGTGGTGCATTCATATGTGATCCCAACACTGACTACCACGAGGAGAGTCAGAACCAGGGGAATCTGAAGCTCACAGGCCAGATAGTCTTAAACCTGAGAGAGAGAAGAAAGTGACAGTAGCATTAAAAGCACATCAGGTATCTCTAAGTGGGGCTCAGAAGGCACCGGAAAACTTACTTCCACCATGATCTTCAGAAGGAACCCAGACGTTTCTTTGCAAAGTCATGCCACCAAGCAAGTAGAAAAGCCTCAACTATTACTTCTCCCATTTGAAATACATTCATGTCATTCACTAGGCTTTCTCCTCATTTCAGCCTCCCTCTTCACTCATTCCATCATTATCCAGCTCTAGATGAATGTGATATTTAGAAAATTACTGTGGGTTTATAGAAAGGTAACTTTCAAAAGGACATACCTGAAATCCAGAGCACACTGTTCACTCCACAAATTGAAGGAAGAGACAAGAGCATGCAAGGGAGGGTCTTATGGCTGGAGGTGTCTCCTCCACATTCAGTAAGCCATGGAGCCTGGGGAAGGACGCTACGAGGTGTCTGCCTGTCCTTGCTGAAAAGCAACTGTCTCAGCAAGTCCCAGAACCAGGGGGAATGTGGGGACTAGAAACAACTGGAAGCATCAGATCTCTTCAGATAAGCTGACCAATTTCATATCATGGAAGGAGGAGTAGGGGGCATCTTTAGACAAGCTGTCTAATTTTATACTGTGGAAAACAGAATTTTAAAGTACCTGGTAATAGCAATAAATTTTCAGTTGTTTTCATGAACTGATTTCAAATATCTATATGCCTATCCTTTATTAGGTCTAGTATTCTTTCTAAGATCTTCAGATATCATGACTGATTTTTCTCGATCTCTTTTCCCCATATGGATGGAAGCAGGAAATGACCTGGTTTCACCCCCTATCCCTACCCAGCATTCCTGGGCACTTCCGATGTTTTAGGGAGGTACTGAGGGCTGAAAGGTGGAACTGCGACCAAGGCCAGGCTGATGTCCCTGACTCATAAGGTCGTTTGCACCCACATGGCCTAGTGGGAGAGACACCCAACTGAACAGGCAATGGCCTGGACCAGAACCTCTAAAACTATAAGATGAGAAAGGCCTTTGGCTTGTTATTGTTTCAAGAGGTTCTAGTCTCTGATTGGTTGCTCTGGGGTCCAGGAAAGACAGTAAGAACAACACGAAGGGAACACAAAAGAAGAGCAAAACCACTCACCATGTGACCAGGAGGTAGTAGAAAGGAAAAGGAAAAGAAAAAGACTGGATCCCTTTGGAAAGCAACCCCCCCCAACACACACACAACCAATGACTCAAAGACTTCCCACTTGGCTCTGCCTCTTAAAGGCTCTAGCACCACACAGCCTCCCCCCCCCCCACCTCCAATCCTGTCAATCTGGAGACCAACCCTAACACATGGATCTTTGAGGAACATTTGAGATCCAAATGACAACATAAAAATTCAAAGTCAAAATTAGATGAAAAGAGCCGAGGTGACAGGAGGAGTAGAAAGACTTCCAAGCGAAGCCTTGAATAGGTCTTTCCTGTGAACTGAAATGTGAGGGAGGCTCAAGAAAGTTTCAAGGCTCAGAAAGATGGAAGAGTTCACTACTCATAAAGTCCTTCATCGAGGTTAGAAAGCACTGGAGAATTGCTAGGGAGAGGGGACGCTCCAGGAGAGCTGCAAATTGTGCAGGGGCAGCCAGGGATGCAGCTCTCTTAAATCAACACCAATGGTGGGGTGGGCCTTATGGAGAGGAAGTGGCCTTTGGTCACCAATATTTCTGTAAGTAACCCCTCACCTATGTTCCTGTCAATAATCCTAATAAACTCACTGGATCAGTAAGCAAGACTTGGATGGGAGTATTTCTTTGGTCAGTTGTTGGTGTCCTGTCTGGAGTGGACAGACATTTATTCACATCTCTTCAAAACAGGTTCTGGGGCTGCAGAGATGGCTCAGGGGTTAAGGCAATTGTCTGCAAAGTATAATGACATGGATTCGATTCTCCAATGCCCATTTAGGGCCAGATGCACAAAGTGGCACATACATCTGGGGTTCATTTACAGTGGCTAGAGGCTCTGGTATGCCCATTCTCCTCTTCCTCCTTCTCTGCTTCCTCTTCTCCTCCTCCTCTTATTCCTCTCTCTCTCTCTCTCTCTCTCTCTCACTCTCTCTCTCTCTGTCTTTCTTTCTCTCTCCTTACAAATAAAGAAATAAAATACCTTTAAAAAACAGGTTCTGCAACACCAAGAAAGTAGGTTCACAGCTCACCGTAGGGGTGGTCTTTTTTATTGCTGTGATTCTTCAACATACACACAATTCCAGAAGAGAAATTCAATAGGCCATTGGGTATAAGCTATGTGAATCTTTTTTTCTACGTATGACCAGGGTCTGTTTCAACATTCGGCTCTTGATTTTTACTATTCATACAAACCAGATGAAAACTCTTTTCAGCTAATAATGTATTTATTTACAATAAAATTGATAACCACTGAAGCTTTATGAAGAACCTTTACCTTAGCCTGCCAAAGATAATCCCATACCCTGTACTGTTATTTATCACACTGACTACAGAGTGTCCACATGAGCATTTAACTTATATGTACGCACACACACGACACAAACACACACACACACACTCACATACACAGCTGGAGAATAACCATTCAAAATATGAGCCTGTGGTGGAGGGGGACATCTCACATTTAAACCAAAGCACTTCCCCCTAACTTTAGAGTGTGTGTTTGTGTGTGTGTGTGTGTGTGTGTGTGTGTGTGTGGTGTACGCACATGTGTTTGTTAGTGTACACAGAAAGAAGAGAGAGACAGAGAGAGAGAGAAGAGCTACCACAACTATAAAATGTGTGAAGATGTTCTCATCCTAGGATTCCCAAGGCATCAAGATTCCTAGAACAGAGTCCCAGATTTATGGTTGTATGGAGCAAGTAGGTTGAAGAAAGAAAAAAAAACAAAGCAGGTCTATCTCATTTAGCCATTGGCAATTGTTCAGAGCTAAATAAAGGCTACACAAGGCATTGACATAATCCTTACGTCAGTGCATTCCTGCATGCTGAATTATGACAAGCGTAAGTTGGTGCTTGCTGAGTGATGGAGTCTACGTATTAACTCGTGTTCTTCGCAGTGTAGGAACAGCCAGGCCTAGAGCACAACACACATTCTCCTGTTTGTTTACCTGTCAGAGTGTGGCAATAGTTACAGCAAGCATTTTAGTCATTGGGATAATATATTCATTTGCATCCTTTGAAAAGCAAAACAGAAAGGTGGGGGCAAGGCTAGTGTATAGCGTGCTTGCTTCACGGGTATGGCAGCCTGAGTGCAATCCCCAGAGCCCATGTAGACTAGCAGCACCCACCTGCCATTCAATCCCAAGGCTGGGAAGGAGGAGACAGGAGGATCGCTGGCTACCCAGTCTAGATTAACTGGTGGGTTCCAGGTCAATGAGAGATCCTGTCTCAAAAAGAAGTAGGTGCTGTTGTTGAGGATGACACCTAAAGATGTCTTCTGGCCCCCATGTGCACACGCACACACATATACAAGCGTGTATGTACACATGCATATGTAACACACACACGCACAGAGAAAAAAGAAAATTTTTAAAAAGCAGTCGTTAATTTGCTTGCTGCTGTGACCAAATACCTGACAAAAGCAACTTCAGGAAGAAAGGGAGGGAAGAAGAAGAAGGTGGGGAGGGGAGGAGGATGAAATGAAGCGGAGGGTCATTTTGGCTCCCAGTTTGAGGACGCAGTCTATCATGGAAAGGAAGGCATGGCAGCAGAGGTGGGAGCCGGCTGGTCACGTTGCAACCGCAGTCAGGAAGCAGGGGGAGGGCAGCACTGGTGCCCAGCTCACTCTACCACCCACACTCAGGGTGGCTTGTACCACCTCGTGTCCACCTCTGATTCAGTCTGAGAGAGCAGATGTGGCGCAGTACCACACACATTTAGGGTAGATTGCTCCACCTCACCTAAACCTCTCTTGAAACTCTTGTACAGGCATGCCCACAGGCACATTTCCCAGATTCAAAACTCTGCTAACAATTGACATTAGCCATCATATCTATGAGCCTAAGATCGTCTGTCCTTAAGGGTAGAGGTGGGAAGAAGAGGGGATTCAATGGCAGTTGGAGGGGGGACAAGGGATGGTAATGAGGGTGAATTAGATCAAGGTTTTATATATGAATGTTTTAAATATAAATAGAAAACTGTCAACAACTAAATAATGATTTTTTTTAAAAAAATAAAACAATAGATTGTCTGAAAGGAAAGATCTTTAAAGAAGATACTGGTGGTTTAAATGTAAAATGTCTCCCATAGCCTCATATGTTGGAATACTTTATCTTCAATTGGTGATGCTATTCTGAAAGGTTGTGGGATCTTTAGGAGATTGAGTTTTGCTGCCACTGGAGATAGGTCTTGAGATATTACGGCTTGGACCCCACATGCTGGTTTCTACCTTCTTTCTCTCTCTCTCTGTTTCTCTCTCTCTCTCTCCCTGTCTCTCTCTATTTTTCTCTCCTTCCGGTTGATGTGATAATATAACACCTGCATCCTGCTCTGGCCATATTTTCCCACCATGACAGTCTCTACCTCTGTACTAAAAGCAAAATTAAACACTCTTCCTTCTTTAAGTTGATTCTGATCATGTATTTTTGTCCCAGCAATGAGAAAATAAGTGATACAACACGTTATACCAGCCAGTATATGCAAGGCCCTGAGTTAGATCCCCAGAAACACAAAAGAAAATGAACTATTTAGATGAAGGAAATTAATGGAGGAATAATTTGGCTAGTCTGGATAAACTAAAAACATCTACATCCTCAAGATGCATTCCACATGCTAGTCCTCCAAATCCCTAAATATGTTAACATGTATGTTAAAGATTCTAGGTGATAAGGTTAAGATCAGAATTTTAAGGTAGGAGATTATCTTTTTATGGAAAGAAAGGATTGATTTCAGCTTACAGTGTCGAAGGGAAGTTTTATCACAGCAGGTAAAGCATGACAGGCCTAAGTAGGAAGCATGGATCACATCTCCCTATCAGCAGGAGGGATATAGTATCTCTTCTAGGCTTAGATCTGGGTTATATCACCCAAAAACCAGCCCCCAGTGACACACTGGGGATTATCTTACATCTCCAAGGTAGTCCCAAGATAATCACTGAGGTCTTTAGAAAAAGGATACCAGAAGGTCAAGGTTAGAGAAATGCAGTCCAAGAAGAAGAAGAATAGATCAAAAATAAACGTACTATAAGCATTATTGGAGAGAAGTTGACACACTACACCAATACAAAAATTGAGCTGTAGGGAAGTTACATCATTCACTCACCACTACACAGCTGTCGTACGGACAGCTCAGAATCTACACCTCGGGAGTGTGGCCTCAGAATCTAGAGATTCTCTTCCCTGCAGTTCCCCATCAAGAGAGAATGTGGTGCTTCGGGACTCAGATTATCTCTTTCTTTCTGGTCCTGGCTACAGAAAGGTGGGTTCACTTTGTGAAGTTTCTCTACACTGGTGTATTTTAGTAAAAAGTATTAAAAATAGGAATATAGACAGACCTCTGGGGTAATAGGAAATGTAGAAACATTCATCTGGAATCTGAATGGAGAATTAATCAAACTATGTTCAGTATCTTTAATTGCATGGCTGGAGAGAATGGTAATAGCTGCCTGACAAGAATGAGGACGCTGGGCTTTATTTAACATTACTTAGAGACCACACGCTCAATCACTGCATCAGGAAATAAATCCCTGCTGCTCGTTATTGCTAGCTACTATCCACACAGCAATTGGCTTCTTCTCATTTTCATCTCTAGATGACTTTTTTCACTGAATGGTTCATTTAGCAGAATATGTGTACATAACTACCAATCACACAGGCCCTGATGTGAAGAATCCATGACTGTTGTTAGAGATGGTGGTTTTGTGGCCGTGTGAGATGAACCAGTGTCTGCTACCTGACTACATATCTCATCATCTGCAGACACGCCTATCTCTCCACCATTTCTTCTTTTATATTCCCACTGTGTGTGTGTGTGTGTGTGTGTGTGTGTGTGTATTTGTGTGTATGTTTCCATTTGGTCTGAGTGTACAATATGTTCATGTGTGTAAGTACAGGCATGTGTGTGTGGCACAATGTGCTTACAGATATCAGAGGACAACTTTTGGTTGCTGGTTCTCACCTTCCATTTCTGTTCAAGTGGTGTTTCTACTAACTGGTTCCTGAGCTTCCATCTCTGCCTGCGTTCTTTCCATCAGTAGGACAGGAAATACAAACACCGGTCACAGCATATCCTTTTTGTTGGGGTGCTGGGGTTCTCAACACGGGTACTCAAGCTTGGTGCAAGTGCTTTACCACTGAGCCATCTCCCCAGCCCATATGCTCACTGAAGTTTTGACTCGTGCTCAATTTTGTTTCAGAAAACTTGCTTCAGCAAGATGTTGTTAGGGACATCAACTAAGCTTTTGCTTATTTGTCTACTTGTTTATTTTAATAAGGGAAATTAGAAGTAAAACCAGGTTCTGAGCAGGATGGAATCTTGTGTGACAAATAGAAAAGGCATCATTAAGTATTGGATACTTCTTGATTTTTCTGACAAGCAAGCAAGTCCTAATGGTATTCATGACAATAATACATATTACAAGGACAGAGCTAATAAGATAATCACCTTATCTGAGACCATCCGAAGTCCACAAAGAGATATGATCTTAAAAAATATCTACATCACAAGTGACAAATGTCATTGAATGAAGTAAGTATATAGGGTGTCAGGAACTGGCCATTTGGGTTTTGATTGTCCTCAATTTTCCACGTGTTTATTTTCAGTATAATTTTCCAGACAAAATGTCTTACCATATTTTAAGGGAGACCATTTAGATTTGTACTCATTTTATCTGAAGCTTCTTCCTTTTTTAATAAATTAAGAAATATGCACAAACTATTCATAGAACAAAAAGGATGCTTATCACTTTTTTTTTTTTACAATGTCCCAAACTGACATTAAAATGCAACTTGTCTTTGAGGAAAAGTGAAGTCATTTGTAAATACTAATGACTGTAGTTGATGCCTGTGAAGAGAAAATGTGATCTATTTATATAATGTTTTTAAAGTGTTATTCTCTTTCTGACAGAAGGGATTTGTAAGGATTAGGACATTCCAGTCCTTACAAATGATGGCATCAGGATGAGACCTCTCATCAGCTCAGAAATCATAAGGTTCTGGGCTAGAGAGATGGCTAAGTTTTTAAAGTGTTTTTCTCACAAGCATGAGGTCTTGAGTTCAATCACCATAGTTCACGTGGAATGCCAGGGTTACAGTATACACCTGTCATCCATTGCTGGACAGGTGCACACAGGTAGATCCCTGAGGGTCACTGGCCAACACATATGGCCTAATTTCTGAGCTCCAGACCAATGAGATATTCTGTCTCTGACCCAAAATTTATCCCTAGACTTTCACATGCTCGCTGTGGAATGTGTGCTTGAAACACACACACACACACACACACACACACACCTGCACTCACTAATACATATGACCATGCATATACACACTAAATGAATGAATAAAAAATAACATATAATACATATAATAAAAAAGATCACTGTAGAAAGCATGCATGGCACTCACACATATAAACATGCAGTCATACACTATGAATGAATAACATCACTGTAAAATGTGTGCATGGTACACACACACGCACACACATGCACTCACGCATATGAACATGCACACACGCACACTAAAAGGATGAATAAATAAACAAGAAAAAGAAGAGGCCAGTGTCCCTGATGGTGACACCTGAAGCTGTCCTCGCAATTCCTCCCCACACACAGATGTGCAGTTACACGCCATGCATATGAGCTTGTATACACACATGCATGCACACACCATGCACTCGAGCAAAAAAACAAAAGGTTCTTCTAAATGGAACGATTGCTTGATTTGCATGGATTCTTAGCTTTAGCTACTTAGGTTGCAGTTTTGCCTTTGATAGCGTATGTGAGTAATATGTATGGAAACACAGGAAACGTGGTAATATTATTTTCCAGGTTTCCAGAATTTAGTAGGCCACACAGAACGGTATTCGATGCTGAGTCATCTTCAAACCCCATACACCAGGAAAATGTTGACCTTGCCCTGCCTTTGGGTTTGCTTCTTCAACGTTACAAGCTTCGCACAAGTGCCTTGATAACAACCCCGCCAACTACAACCGTCTTCCTGGCGGATGGTGAGTCAGGCTTTGACACCACACCTGGAATGTTAACGGTGCCCTCCTCCCACTGTTTGCTTCACGCACTGGCTCAGACTTGAACATCAACGTGCTTATCGAGAACTACCTTCACTTTTTCCTAAAAGCATTCTGTAGTTTTCTGAGCAAACAATTTCAGGCAAAAGCCTTAGACAACAAAAAGTCACTTCTATTTGGTTAGTGTTTGCCCCTGCGGGAATAGGCTAATAATTATATTATTATATTATTATTATTATCATAATTATATTGAATGTGGGGGTGGAACATACTATAAATGCACTTATCTCATTTATACAATATTTATATACAGGTACGTAAGCATATATGCCACATTATTCCATATTCAAGTGACGTACAATCTATGTACTTTTAAAAACTAGAAAATAATTTCAAAGGCCATATATCTTGTAGTTTTTTGAAAGAGAGAGAGAGAGTGGGCAAGCTAGGACCTCTAGCTACTGTAAATGAACTCTAGATGCATGTGCCACTTTGTGCATCTAGCTTTACATGGGTACTGGGGAATTGAACCTAGGTCCTTTTGATTTGCTAGCAAGCACCTTACTACCGAAGCCATCTCTCCAACCCTTGTTGTATTTTTACTTTATTTTATTTACTTATTTATTTTGTTTTTTCAAGGTAGGGTCTCACTCTAGCCCAAGCTGATCTAGAATTCACTATGTAATCTCAGGGTGGCCTCAAACTCACAATGATCCTCCTACCTCTACCTCCCGAGTGATGGGATTAAAGGTGGAATAGTTAACAAGCTTTTCTATAGCTCTTAAAGCTACATAAACATATGGTAGGTGAGCTACTGTTAGGTATTCTAGGTATTACTGACAGTATTTGTTAATGTTAAGGCTTTTATGTGCCTTGGTATATGCAAATTCAAAAACTTGAAAGAGGCTGGAGAGATGGCTTAGCAGTTAAGGCACTTGCCTGTGAGGCCTAAGGACTCATGTTCTACTCTCCAAGTCCCACGTAAGCCTGATGCACAAAGTGATGAAAGTGCATAAGGCTGCACATATGCACAAGGAGGTTCATGTGTCTGGAGATTGATTGTAGTGGCTGGAGACCCTGGAGTGCCAATTCTCTCTCTCTCTCTCTCTCTCTCTCTCTCTCTCTGTCTCTCATAAAAAAAGGCCAGTCTGTTGGGCTTGCCTAAAAAAAAAAAAAAAAGGATATCTACTGTCTAATGTTTCTAACTATAAGACAATTAGAAAAAGTTTCAAAATGCATTGTATACATGCATGAAATTGTCAACCATAAATAAATTTAAAGTGAAAAGATCTTACTGCTGTTTATATTTGTTAACATGGTTTATATTGACTGACAACGTGACAGGACCTAGAATATCACCTGTGAGGGATGATGCAGATCAGGTGAGCCTCTGGGCACATCTGTGAGGGATGACCTTGGTTAGATTAACTGAGATGGGAACTTGACTCTGGGCAGCACCGTTCCGTAAGCTGGGGTCCTGCGGCCACGCCTTCCCCTCCATGATGGACTGCAAGCTGAAATAAACCCTTCCTCCTTAAAACTGATTGTTGTCCCAGAAATTAGAAATTAACTAGCACAGGTGTCAAGTACTGTACAATAGTCACAAAATGAGCGGCGCTATGGAAGGACAGGGAGGGGGGGCAGTGAGAAAGGAGAGTGAGTGAAGGCACAACATAAGAACGCATGTATGGAAATGTCATATGACACTGGTTATTTTGCGTGCTCCCTTGTGCTGACTTCACTCTCCCTTGGAGCATCTGCTTCTCTTTTTCACATGGGAGCGGGACCTGAGGAGATAAACGACCCAGCACACTCCACCCCAGCCCCAGCTGAAACCACAGAGGAACTGAGGAGATGAGCAAGAGGGCTGCTTTCTTAATGAATCTGATATCTGAAGGGGATAGACCCTGAGGACTCTCAACACCTACCGAACCAGAGATCCAGATACTTCTAAGAGCCCATCACTGAAGGAGACTTAAAATGTACCCAACATGGCACAGGGAATTTTGCAAAAGAGGGGGTGGAAAAATTGTTAGAGCCACAACTTGAGATATCATGCTCAGAGACATTGCCTCACCCCCATAACTGACTGCTGCCCCCACAATGCATGACCCACAGTCCCCACGGGGATAACCTGCATCCCCAACAAGGAGGGCTCTTTCGGAAAAGGGGAAGGGAGGAGGGAAAGGATGGTACCAACATGTGTTGTTTCCATACTAGGTATATCCATAACTAATAAAAAAAAATTTTTAAAAAACACAAAGAATTACAAAATGAAGACAGTCTCAAGGATTCCTAATAATGGCATTTTATATTTTATTTACTTATTTCCTTGAGAGAGAGAAAGAAGGAGAGTGTGACAGGCAGATAGAGAATGGGTGTGCCAGGGTCTCCAGCCACTTTTAAATGAACTCCAGACGCATGCGTCACCTTGTGCATCTGGCTTACGTGGGTCCTGGGGAATCGAACCTAGGTCCTTTTGCTTTGCATGCAGGTACCTTATCTGCTAAGCCATCTCTCCATCCCATAATAATATTTGTAAATCATGGTTATCACGCATCACTAGCCAAATGCCACTATCCCATCATTGTGGCAAATGCAACTCTGCCCTTCCGCTCAGAGGCATCTTCCATTGCAGTGGGAAACACATGTTGTCAGTAAGGAGTGGATTCCTGACTGTGGGAGGGACCAATGTGCCCGGTAAGACAGGATATATCTAGTGGCAATAGGTGGTGCCACCTTGCACAGACCATCCACTGCCTGTGTGACCTTCCTCTTTAAGTAGAGGCTATTTTCAAATCCTGTCCCAGTAGCACATGCTGGGGGGAGGAAGCTGCAGACGTCAATTATTAAAACCAGTGCACTATTGGGCCTATCAGCATTCCGTCGTGGGTGGTGAAGGAGGGAATGAGCTCCCATCCGTCCATAAGAAGTTTTAGGCACTCAATGGCTGCTGAAGACGAGTAAGACATTTTCCCCCACCGGTATAGCCTCTGGTCAACGCACGTGAACTGGTAAGTAACCCGACCCCCATGCATGCTCATGCAAGTAACATTAATTAAACTCAGTGGGTCTCACAGAAACTAAGGGGAAAAAAAAGACATCAAAGTAGAAGAGGGAGTCGTTGGGAAGAAGAAAGGGTTCAGAGGGAGGGCAAGAAGGAGGGGAAAGGAAAACTATTGGCACAGAATTATGATTAGAAAACATGTATGTACATGTAAAAAATTGTCAATAAATAAAACAAGAGACACCTAGACTCAACTGGGCACACACCTGTGACCACAGCATGCAGAAAGTAGACGCAGTAAAATCATGAATTCAAGGTCAACCTAGTCTATATAGCTAGGCCCTTTCTCAAAAAGAAAGCAAAATAAAAATTTTTTAAAGGCATCTTCGTTCCCACTATCCATCCTAGCTTGAAGACAGTCTAAGTTTAGCTGGAATGCTATTAAACCTGGCTTCAGCGCCAAACGCAACACCATCTTCCAAGATTATGTGTTTAGCTGATTTGACCATCTGGATGACTGCCAGTCTTTGTCTTTTACACTGGTGTTTTCTTTCTCTTCCTTGTTGATTACAGATATTCATAATATATTCTGCACATTAATTGTGGGGTGGGGCAAGGGTTTGTAAACTTTATCTGCAAGAATGTCATCTGAATGTCAACTATATGGTGTCCTTCATTGAATACAGCTCTTTAATCTTGATGTAGATGAGTTCCTTATTATTTTTTGGCTCTATGAATTATAATGAAGGAGTGAGTCTTGATTTAAAAGTCCTTTCCTATTATACTCTTATCTAGACCTTGTTAAAGAGCCTTCCTTCCATGATTTTAGTTTTGAAATGGATTATGACTTCATCCTACCTGTGAGTTTTAAAACAACTTTGCTATTTTCTCCAAAAAAACCTCTATAATCTTTTGAATTTATGTACTATTTTTTAGAGGATCAAGCTTTCATACTTCTGTCGTTGTAAATATATTTAAAAATGCACAGTTACCCAGGTATTCAGTTTCTTATCAATGTCCTACAGTTGATCTTAAAGGTTTTCTCCTTTCTTACTTTTTCTAAGGGTGATTCTAAAGGCAATGTAATGTTTGTAAGTTTCAAAGCCTACTTTTTGTAAATAGCATCTTATTTTATTATAGCTTATTATCTATTCTGCTCACTTTATCTTTTGCAAACTTATTTGTCTTTTTTTTTTTTAAAGCTCTCTTGTTGGGCTTGGGATAAAGCTCAATTGGTAAAGGGCTTGCCTTGCAAACATCACGACCTGAATTTGAGGCCCAGAACCCATGTAAAAATACTGGTTTTATTGGAACATGCTCGTAACCACAGCACTGGATAGATGGAAATTGGCCAGCTAATCTAGCCCAGTGGGCTAGCTCCAATGACAGACCCTGTCCCCAAGAAAGGTGGACAGTGTACTTGAAGATGTACCAAGGTTGTCCTCTGGCCTCAACACACACGCTCACACACATGTGCATGTGCACCCACACATACACACACAATCACCAATCACACAAACACACACGGGCATTAAGAAACAGGAAAAAAAAAGAAAAGAAACTCTCTTATTAACTCTAATCATTTCTTGAGTTTTGCAGAGCTCAATGCAGATGACTGAGCTGCTTCAAAGAAGACTTTTGTCTTTCCACTGTCTGGGCTGTGACTTTTATTTAGTCCTTTAATTGGACAGAGCCTCCCAACCCATGTTGAACTTTGTAGGGATAAAAGACCTCCTCTTCTTTTTTATTCTGGATTTTAAAAGAAGCTAGATCTAAAGTTTCCCTTTATGTTTGATGTTTGCTCTACGTTTCTGATGTACAGCTCTCATGAAGGAAAGAGACGTCCCTTCTAATCATAGCTTTCAGAGAGTCTCCCAGATAAATAAGTATTGAACTTGCAGTTATTTTATGTGGCCGAGGAGGTGTAGGGGTGTGTGTGTGTGTGTGTGTGTGTGTGTGTGTGTGTGTTTTCTTTCTTTATTCTATCCTGTAGTATTCCAGGGCACAGGGGCCATGCACTGGACGTGTCTGCCATGAAGGTGTTGACCTCTTTCCTCACAGAGGGCACCTCAGGTGCACCACCCTCCCTGTCTCGGTCCCACCTGAGAGCGAATAACATACAGAGACCGTCTAATATTGTCCTCTCTCCCCACCCCATGAACAAGCCCTCTTTGATCATGGTTGCATTTCAAATTTTAGTCATAATTCGATTCCTACATTATTTTAAAACTTTGCAGTGCTCGTGGTAAGTAAAACGTGCTGGTAATTTTATTTCCTTTACCGTCCTCATCTAGTTTTAGGATTTCTTTGCTCAGTCTTTTTTTTTTTTTTTCCTTTTGAAAGGTTTTCACATTACAGATACTAACCAGTGACTCTACAACTTTCTAAGACCATACCAAGAATATGTTTGAACAAGTCATTTCTATCACACTAGACTTCTACTCCCTCATCGTCAAAACAGACATGATGACACTTAGTTTGTGCATTTGTGAGAAAAGCAAAACTTTAACGACATCACGTAGCTTGAACCTGGCCCAGGGTGGGTGGCTCGGTGAGGGAAGGCTGACCCTTGCTTGGGCGTTGCTGACTAGTTGGGCCTGGACTTCCCCTCCCCTAACTTCGCTGGGTATGCACATGCCATCCGTCATTTTCCAGAGCCTGCTTTAATTTCATCAGCCTTGTCTTCCTCTCATATCAAGAACAGCCCAGCTCCTGATCGTTCTGCTGGGTTAAGATGGGATGGAATGGCATCTCTGAAAATCACCCAGCATGCTTTGTGTCTGCTGTATTTCCGGTTACCTCACTATCCTCCTCTGCAGGCAGGTGCTTAGAAATGTGGTGCTCACCGCCTCAAGGGAAAGATGGGATTGCTGGAAGGAAATATTTAAAGATGCATGTAGCCTTGTTTTCTTTCTGGATCTAAATTTTCAAGTGGAAAAAAAAATTAATGTGAATAAAGAATACAACAGAATTAGGAGGAAATGTGATTTTTTAAATTTTTTTGTTTATTTTTATTTATTTATTTATTTGAGACCAACAGACAGACAGAGAGAGAAAGAAGCAGATAGATAAGAGAATGGGCGCACCAGGGCTTCCAGCCACTGCAAACGAACTCCAGATGCATGCGCCCCCTTGTGCATCTGGGGAATTGAACCTTGAACTGGGGTCCTTAGGCTTCACAGGCAAACACTTAACCACTGAGCAATCGCTCCAGCCCAGGAAATGCATCTTATAAGAATAAGACAAAGGGCATAGTGTGGTCACAAAACTAAGTCACTTCAACTAGGTGGGAGTCAAGACACAGAGTTCTCAAGGAACAGAGGTCATGCGGTCTACTGAGGACCAAGTTGCCCTGAATCCTGCCCATCTCAGATCAGCTTGAGCTGCGGGGATATTAAAGGAAACTCATGTCATTTTGGTAAATTCCAGGGCAGGGGGAAATTGTGCTGTCCTCTGCAGAGATCATCTGGGAATTGGAAAGTTGAGAGACCTCTGCTGTCCTCCCTAGGGACCTGGAAGTGGCAAGATGCCCGAGTAGGTCAGTGTGGTGTGTGCGGTCAGATGGGATTTTAGATATGGCATCAAAGTCGCTACTGACCCAAGATGACACAAAAACAGAAGTGAGCTTGTATTGAAGACTGGAAGAGAAACAACGAAGAGCTGTGTGGAGCTGTGTGTGACTGGTCTCCTGGGGACATTATGGTCCAGATTTGGAGGTTCATTAGGAACTCCAAGAAGACCAGGAATTAAGAGAGGTGAGCCAAAGGAACCTGGCTGCTGACACGAAGTCAGTGGGAACAGATGGAGAAGGGCTGTCATGGATAAGCACCTAAGTACAGACAGGAATGCTGACATCTCAGTGGGTGTCCACAAGGAAAGCTGATGGCCCAGCCTGCATGCTTCCCTTTGAGCCTTGATGTATCTTTATGGAAGTCCGTCACAGCACAGACACCACCCCCAAGCAATAGACAAAAGGGAGGGATTGGTTGAGATCGTTTCCAAGAACCCAGATATAGAGTAAATAATAAAATCATATTTTATAGGGAAAATGGAAGTTGTTTCTTTTTAAATATTTATTTATTTAGTTTTTGAGAGAGAGAAAGAGGCAGAGATGGGGAGAGAGGAAGAGAGAGAATGGGTGCACCAGGGCATCCAGCCACTGCAAACAAACTCCAGACGCATGCTCCACCTTGTGCATCTGGCTTACGTGGGTCCTGGGGAATCAAATCTGGGTCCTTTGGCTTTGCAGGCAAATGCCTTAACTGCTAAGCCATCTCTCCACCCTGAAGTTGTTTCTTATATACCTGTCCATTACCAGATTTATGTCCCTCCTTATCCCTGCTCCCCATTCCTGTCAGAGGTGCAGCAGTGGGATCTGTTGGAACATGCCTTTATCCTATTATGATTGCTGGAAGGTTAAACTCCCTTTGGCTCAGTCTTCATATTAAAGCTGTAGACATGGGCTTTATAGCCACTCGTTTGATAATAAAGTGAAATAGTGTGTTTAATCATGTCTGGTATCTAATTGATACTTGAATTTTACAGCTGAATTTCTCAACTCTAATTTAACAGAGAAAAATACCCACAGAAATTCAAAAGGAGGGTTGGGAAGATGGGTCCATGGTTAAAGGTGCTTGTTTGCAAAGCCTTCCAGTGGGGACTTGGTTCCCATCTGCTCATTCCCATGTGAACTGGATGCAAATAAAAAAATAATAATAAATAGGGCTGGAGAGATGGCTTAGCAGTTAAGGTGCTTGCCTGTGAAGCCTAAGGATCCATGTTCAATTCTCCAGATCCCATGTAAGCCAGACACACAAAGGCGAGGCAGGTGCAAGGTTGCACATGACCACTAGGTGGCGCAAGAATCTGGAGTTTGATTGCAGTGGCTGAGGTCCTGGCGTGCCAATTTTCTCCCCCCCCCACGCCCTGTCTCTCTCTAAAATAAAAAAAAATAAGGGCTGGATAGGTGGCTCAGTGGTTAAGGGCTTGCCTGTGAAATCTAACGACTGGAGTTTGATTCCCCAGTATCCATGTAAAGCCTTATGCACACAGTGTCATGCATCTGGAGTTTGTTTGAGGTGGCTTGAGGCCCTGGCATGCCCATATTCTCTCTCTCTCTGTCTCTCTCTGTCTCTCTCTCTGTCTCTCTCTCTCTCTCTGCCACCTTGCAGATACATTTTTAATAATTTTGAAAAGTAAATAAAATAAAATGTAAAACAAAATAAAAGAAAGCCAGGAGCTTGGCGAAGGTACATGGTGGTTTTGGAGGGTATTGAATGTGGTTGCTGATGCTCACGAGGCTGAGCGCACAGCTTCCAGAGGAGGGCCACAGTCAGCGGGTCTGAGGGTCGCTCACTGCAGTTAGCCAGGACAGGCCTGTTGACCGGTCCTAACACCAAACTCTTGTCGGCCTTTTTCTTCTCAATCCTCATTTTCTGTGACTCATGCATCACTTGCATAAGAACTTAACCCCTCCTTGTCTTGTAAAGGACACCAACAGTATTTGCTGTTTATCACAAGGAGAAAAGAAAATCTCCCAGACCTACTCTAGTGACAAGAGGTTTTCCTTTAATGTCCCCTCACAGTTAACTACATTAAGATAAGAACTGGTGTTGTGTGCTTTTTCTTTGTGAGCAAAGAGTTTGGGAAGTCCGTCTGTGTTTGCTTGTATCTATTTAACATGTAATATCGATGACTCAATAATGTAATTAAATGCTGTGTAATTTTCCCTCATTCCATGCCCCAAATTTTATCATTAGATCACTGGAGACTTTATTCTGAATGGCATTCCACTGTCATGTTTCCTCCAGAAATGTGAAGGAAAAACTATTGTTTTGTTGTTGTTGTTGTTGTTGTTGTTTTGTTGTTGTTACCTTCCTAACGTTATGTGGGGATTTGTGAGAGAGACTTTTCTGGAACTGCCTAGCAGTGTCTGAGGGCTTTGGCTCACCTGTCTCCACAAAGAAAGGGAAGTCATCTCTACTTACCCAGAACACATATCATACATTGTTAGGGACAGACTCCATTTGAAACATTCTCTGTCCTTGCTTCCATCAATAGATTCAATCTTTTCAGAGCACACAGTCCAAAAACAACCTCAACGCACTTCCAAGAGCCCTGCTTCTCCTACCGACAGGAAAAGGAAGTGTGTGGGAAGTGGAAATGGAGAAAACCCGTTGGGGATAAAGGAAAGATGAGAAGGGAAACCATTTCAGAATGAAAGATGACTGCAGAAGATCACGTTCCAGGTCCTATTTTCACTCAGACATCCCTGGAGCTTTTGCCCAGACAAGCTTGCTAGTTTAAACTCAGAGTAAGAAGGTCCTTTCTTTCTTCCTCTTTAATTGTTTCCTTCTAAATCGATCTAAATTAGAAACGACCTGCTTTGGTAATTGTGGTAAGCACGAGTGGAAAGGATGCTTAATGCTGTTAGAATCAATGATATTCTGTATTAGTTACTTTTCTCATCGTTACTGCAAATACCCAACAAAAGCAACTTGAGGAGAAAGGGTTCATTTAAGTTTGCAGCCCGTCATGGCCGGGAAAGCATGACATGAGAAGCAAGGGGCAGCTGGTCACATTCAGTCCACAATCAGAGAGCAGAGAGAGGTGAATGCTGACATTTAGCCAGCATTCCTCTGTTTTATACAGTCCAGGACCCCCCAGTTCATGAAATGGCACCACCCACATCAAGGGCCGGATGTCTCTCACTTCAATTAACCTAGCCAACAAACTCACTCACAGAACTGCCCAGGGATTCTTTTCCATGATGATTCTAAATCCTGTCCAACTGACAAATCAGATTAAGTTCCAGAAATTCTTCACTCACTCATTCATTCTATCATGCATCAGGTGCTGGGGTAACCTCTGTTTCAAAGGACCTCAGAGTGTTCAGTGGGGCGGGGAATGGAAGAAACGCATCGCTAAATACAACATAATGTGAGAGAGAAAGGACCAGAGAGAGCTCAGAGACAGCAGTGATACTCAGAGAAAGTTATTAAAGAAGGGGGTCTTGGTTAAGAGAGCCTGAATTCAAGCCTTTCTGTGGAAATGAGAACAGCATGCTGACAGAGATAAGAGTACACGTAGGACCTTGTAGAGAACCTGTACCTCTCGCCGTGTAATTGGCTTGGTGTTTCAGTGTGTGAAGGCTGGTGACAGAGAAGAGTCAGGTGTTCGGGGTAAGGTAGGTCAGGAAAGACAGGAACTCCTCTTTAAAGCGTTTGACTGTACTTAAGCGCCCAAGACGAGAACCGGAAACATCTGAGACAGATGCGACGTGACTGGGTTTGCCAGCAGGCTGAGTCGAATGGAAGGCCAAGGTGAGTGATTTGTAGATGTGTAGAGATGATTTTTGAGAGCATAAATAGTACAAAAAAAAAAAAAAGAAGCGAACACTTGTCAGAGACAAGCAGCCATGGGAAGGAAAAGCCCACGGTTTAAGAGACGATTCGGAAAGAGTGGGATCTGGGAACTGCTGCCCTCATCCTTCAACCTCTCCAGTTCATATAACTGAAATATTGGTGTCATAAATTAAGGGGGTGTATTGAGTCTGAGAGGCCAGTAGGTATTAATATTAATATTAATATTAATATGGTTCAGGAGACAGCATGATGGGAGATATTTAGAGATTAAACTTTATCCAGGGTGCAAGAGAAAGCTATTGAGGACATTTAACAAAATAGTAGTATCATCTGATTTTTTTAAAATTTCCCTCTAGTCTGTGAAGAATGAGATATTAATTGGAAAAGTGAGCCAGAATGTGGTCACCCAAGGTACAGCCCACAATTTAACTCAATCAACTATTGTGCTCTGACATTGTTTTTCTAAATTCAGTAAAATTTGAATCATTTTGAACATTGAAAAATTTGAAGGTCTCACATACAATTGGGGTCATGAGGGGCCTAGGGAACAATTTTGTTTGTTTCTTTGCTTTCAAAATTTCAAAGGTATGACCATCTTGGGTATCAAAGAATAACTGGAGCTGAACTTTTTCAAAAGCGGCCCTTGTGTACAAGGTGAGAGGCTCTTCCTCCTGCCACCATCTAAGAGGGCCATTTGGTGTGATGTCGTTGTTTTTGTCTTTCCAGATGGAGCATACACACTGATGAACAAGATAGTTGAGACTTGCGAGCATGAGGACCCAAGTTTGATCCCCAGAACCCACATAAAAACAAGAGGTGTGATGGCATGTACCTATAATCTAATCTAAATTCTGAGAAGGAGAAAGGCAGGGCTCGCTGATCAACCAATCTCACCAAATTAGGTGAGCTCCCGAACAATGAGAGATCCTCTCAGTAGAGACAGATGACATATGACACATGAAGATGACGCCTGAGGATGTCCTGTGGCCACACACACACACACACACAAAATCAGTAAGATATTTTCATGGTTTTGAAATATCTCCACATATATGACTATTCATTGCAATGAAAACAAAATTCTAAAGATGGGCTGGAGCAATGGATCAGCAGTTAAAGCACTTGCCTGCAAAGACTAATGACCCAGGTTCAGTTCCCCAGGATCCATGTAAAGCCAGATGCACAAAGTGATAGACACATCTGGAGTTCATTTGCTGTGGCTGTCTGGCTAGAGGCCCTGGGGCACCCATTCTCTTTCTCTCTGTGTCTCTCTTTGTGTTTCTCTCTACTTCTATCTGTGTGTGTCTCCCTGCTTGCAAATAAATAAAGTTACTTTTTAGACTGCTATAAAAAAATCCAAAAGATGCTATGGATAAATTGGACAATATCTTGATTGGGTGACCACAGTTAATTTGACAGGGAGCCTGGAACTCTATATGGGATGAACAAAGAAAGGCACATGGCTGAGGTGGTGCTTATGTGGACAGAGGCAAGGACCAAAGGATGCTGCATTCGACTCATCAAAGAATGTTGGGGCTTTGCAGTCATACAAGGAACCATCTTCTTAGTTTCAGGCCATCTTGAAACTCCCATCACATGGTTGGAGATAAGCCTTCACTTTCTTTCCTGAGTTCAAAGACAACTTAAACATAGTTTACACATTTGAAAACTTTCTGAACTCTTGATTCAGACAGAGAACATCCAATGAGCATTTTCAAGATTTTGAGAAAATCTAAAAATTGAAAAAGCAAATTCCTATATGTCTTTTTGTAACTGGTAAGGCTCTATAGGCTAAAAATGGTGGCAGATGAAGGAAAAAATACATCCACATTGGGCAAATTAAACATAAGAAAACCGATATATAAATATGTGGCATGTGGCATGCTGTCAGAATTATTTCATTTGTTATAAGGAATTTTCATTGTAACAAAGATTTTCATTATTAGAAAAATAATTCAAGTAAAGATTCAGCTTAAGAAGGCATATGAGCTAGGTGTGATGGTACATAATGTAAACCCCACACTCAGGAGGTAGGAATGGGAAGACTGCAGTAAGTTCAAGGCCAGTCTAGATTATGCAGTGAGTTTCCGACCAGCAGGGCTACATAGCAAAACCCTGTCCCCCTCAAAAAAAAAAGTTTTAAATAGAACAATGAAAAAATAAGTTATATGAAGGATGAACAATAAAATATCCCCAATTAAATGAAGTAAATAAACGAAGTTGCTATAAAAGAAATAAATAAGCACAGTGAATAAACCAAGGATCAAGATTTCTAAGAAAACAATAAATTTTCCTGGTATGGGTCAATTCAACTCAACAATAATCCAGAAATAGACGTCCAAAAAAATTAAGTTTCAAAATGCTACCAGAATAATAGATATTACTTTCTAAGTGTAGGAAAAAAAAACATATGTTATCAATTCTTATATACAATATCATAAAATTGTTCACAGCAAGGTTCTTACTGTGGCAGCAAGAAAATATAAGCAGTCATGTAAGGAATGGAAAGTTTTACCAAGCAATAATGTGCATAAGAGTAATCTAGGCTAGATATTATAGTTTTGTAGACCCGTTATTTACATGTCATATGGGGATACAGCCCAGTGGCAAATGGTGACCTAGCATGTCCAAAACCCCAATATTGAAAAAAGAGATGGTGGAAATTTTTCATATTACATAAACTTTTTCTGTCACTAAAAATGATGGAAAGACTTTTAATTCATTTTTTTGTAATGAGTCTGATCCTGAAGCTGAAATCTAACAGAAGGAAATAACACAAGAAAAATTAGAAACAAATTTCACACCACCACATTACAATGAGTTTGTGATATGTGAACTTTCATTCATAAATGCCAAATATTTTTACAAGATCTTAGAATATAAAGGTATATGCTATCAATATAAATGTTGAGCTTTTATGTGACACCCGAATTTGGCAGTTTGTTAAAAGGGAATAGATACGTCACGAGACAAGAAAAGCAGGGCATGATGGTGTAATCTCAGGACTGGAGGCAGGAAGATCAGAAGTTCAAGGTTATCCTCAGCTACACAGTGAGTTTGCAAGCAGGCAGCCTGGACTACATGAAACCCTGTCACAAAACAAAGCTTAAAAAAAAATGGCAAATAGTATACAGTGTAAAACTCATCCTTGCTCTGCATGAGATTAGAAGAGACTTCTGGAAATTGAGGTGTAATTCCTTTGGAGTGGCATGCGTGTTAGCTACTTGTCTCCTTACTGCCACCAAACACCTGACAGGAGGCAACATAAGGAAGGAAAGAATTGTTTTAACTCATGGTTTTGAGGGGATGGGGCCATGATGGCAGGAAAGGCATGGAAGGGGCAGGGGCAGACTGGCTGTGGCAGCAGGGTATGTGGCTACCTGATGACATCTCCAAATACCAAGAAGGAGAGAGGAAGTGAAAGAAAGGGAATGAAGAGAGAGAGAGAGAGGAGAAAGAGAGAGAGAGATTATCACTGTTCTGGCTTTGTTTTTGCCCATGTTTTAAAATATTATGGAAAGAAAAAATTATCACAGGGGTAATATTCTACATTTATTTTTCCTAACCAAAGAAGAGGTCAGAAACCAAAATAAATGTGAAATGCATGGTGTATGGAATGAAACGCTAAACAGGAAAAAAATACACTCGAATTGATTGTCCAACCAGCTCAGGAGAGATCTCAGCGTTGAAATGGTGAGGTCCGTGTGTTTTCTCACAGATGCATTGAGCATTTCCACTTCCTAGGGAAGAACAAATGAGGCCAAAGACCTGCAAGCAAACAGCAACAGGTGTGGTGGAGAACAGACTGCCCTCATAATTTACCCTCTGTACTATTGTTCCCGTGGAGCTTTTGAAAAAAAAAAAAAAACTGTCTATCTACAAATGAAATAAACATTCATTAAACCCATTGAGGGAAATCTAGTTAGGAAAACAGCCGGGACATTTCACTGGGCTTTGCCACAGGGAACCCTCTGAGTGTTTAAGGATCAAGGCAGGCAGCGGGGTAACTGCAGAAATGAGGGACTGTGCTTAGAGGAGACTAGTGCTTCTCCAGAGAGATCCACATGGCAGAAGGCTGAAGCCTCATGGATGCTTTGATTTCTTCCGACTCTCTGGGCGTCCTTCCGCCTTCACTCCATCGTCTCTCGCCTCCATCAGTGCCGCGATCTCTGTCCCCTTCTCCTTTGGTCTCATCACTCTTTCCACGTTGGTTCTTGGGATCCTCCACTCTGCAGCCTGAGTATATTCATACGCAACAAGTGGTAACAGAGAAAATGAATTACATGAAACAACACTTAAAATAGTCGCTGACATCTGGAGAGGTGCCTCCGTGGTTAATGACGCTTGCTCATAAAGCCTGGCAGCCAAAGTTCAATTCCCCAGAACCCCCAAGAAACCAGACGCACAAAGTGATGCATGCATCTGAAGTTCATTTGAAATGGTAGGAGACCCTGGTGTGCCCATACCCCACCTCTCTCTCTCTCTCTCTCTCTTACTTTCTCCCTCTCCCTTTCCAATCACTAAATAAAAAATGCTCACTTAAAACCCAGACTGGGCTGGGGGAGATAGCCCAGTGGTCAAAACACTTGCCACTTAAGTGTGAGGGCTTAACAAGACCTGAAACAAACCACCTGGATTTGATATCCCAGCACCCATGTAAAAAGTTGGGCATGGTCACGAACATCTGTAATCTCAGACCTGTGGGTAGCAGAGACTAGAGACTAGAGAATTTCTGGAGCTCACCGACTAACAAAATGGCATCTCCAGCTGAAAATCCAGCAGCTCTAAGGAAACGGAGGGACTCAGCCTCAAAGAAATACACTGACCAGTGATCGACGAGTGTAACCGAGGCTCTCTTCTGGTCTCTGCACGGGGTGTGCACATCTGCGCTCACACATGCATGTGTCGCATGCCACACACACTCTATGCACACCCAGCAAAGTAAATAATAAATAATTAAATAAATAGAGGGGCAGATGATTAAAATTGATTATGATTTTTATGAGAGTTGTCTTTCTGGCCTATAAAGTCCTTCCAGGATAAAGAATTCGTTCCTCGTTAGATTTTTGTTTTGTTTTGTTTCCAGGACGTGCAAATGTTTGCCAACACCCAGGAGGCATACAAGCTACCACGTGTGGTACGAAGATGAAGGACTGGGTGTGGCAGTGCAGCCTGGGCTCCTCAAGCTAACAAGAACCCCCTTGAAGTAAAGGTCAGCCTGGGCTACGTGCATTTGAAGCCAACCTTGACTCCATATAGTGAGGCCCCGAGGTGCTTTGAATCAGATGTCCCCATAAACTCATGTGTTCTGAAAGATTGGTCCCCAACAGGTGGCAGTTTGGGAAGTGGATCCTTGCTGGAGGAGGTGTGTTGTTGGAGGCGGTCTTAGGGGCATTAGAGCCTGCTCCCCTTTGCTAGAGCTTGGCTCCCTCTCTCCTGCTTCTGTTTTCCACCTGCTGTGGCAGAGGTGACGTCCAGCCTCTGCTCGTGCCGTGGTGTCGCCTACTATCACGGAGCTTCCCCCTTGAGACCGATAGCCAAAATGGACTATTCTCCTTCCATCACCTGCTTTTGATCAAGTGCTTTGTACCAGCAACAAGAAGGTAGCTACAGCAGAAGGTCAAGGAAAGAAAGGTAGCCAAGCCAAGAAGTAATCTTGGCAGAAGAAATTCTTTCGTAAGCTGCCCCACCTCCATCCCACCCTCACCCTGCTCCTAAAGGTCCCCTTGGTTCATGATGAGATATTAAGGGTGTCATGGATTAGGCTGCTTCTGAAAGTAGGGAAAGGTGGCCAGTCAAAACCTTCAGTAGATGCCCCAGCATGTGCCGGTGGGGAGGGGAGACATCCGAACGACACGTGAAGCATGGAGCGGAGATCTCGCAAACTCTCGTGGATCACGGGGTGGAGAAGGTAGGTTGCACTCTGACAGAATATGGAATGGTGTGACATTAAATGTGTGCTTTCTACTAGCTGGTCTTCCCGACACTATGGTTTGTGGAGAAATCCCTACTTTTTCCATAGGAAACCTGCTGGTCAGACTCCAGCTGTTTGGCACAGGGGGGACTGTATTCTGAAGGGACTGACGTATATTCTACTGTTTTACAAATTACCTGCTCAAAGCTGATATGTTCCAGATGTGGCTAAGGTCTGACTGTAGCAGGAAAGCCAATACCGCCAGATGAGCATATCATAATCACAAAGGTGGTTGTGGTGGTTTGATTCAGGTGTTCCCCTTAAATTTAGGTGTTCTGAATGCTAGTCTCCCCAGATGATAGCAATTGGAAATTAACACCTCCTGGGGGCGGTGTACTTTTTGGGGGGTGGGCTTATGGTGTTATAGCCAGTTTCCCCTCACCAGTGTTGGGCACACTCTCCTATTGCTATTGTCCATTTTATGTTGGCACGGCGGGGGGGGATTGATATCCACCCTCTGCTCATGTCATCGCATTCCCTTTCCATGATGGAGCTTCCCCTTGAGTCTGTAAGCCAAAATAAACCCCTTTTGTTCCCAAAAGCTGCTCTTGGTTGGCTGATTTCCGCCAGCAATGTGAACCTGACTGCAACAGTGCTCAAGATCTCCACACGAGGGATAACAGTGCATCACCAGGCATGCATCTGCTCTTTTCTGTAATTGTTCTCATTCGACAGTCCTATAAAAAGAGAGCTTCTGGGCTGAAGAGATTGCTCAGTGGCTAAGGTGCATGCTTACAGAGCCTGATGGCCTGGGTTTGATTCCCTAGTACCCATGTAAAGCCAGCTGCACAAAGTGAAGCATGGAGTTTGTTTGCAGTGCCAAGAGGCCCTGGCATGTCCATTCTCTCTCTCTCTCTCTCTCTCTCTCTCTCTCTCTCTCTCCTTACAAATAAATAAATAAAGTAAGCCTGGGCTAAAGAAAGACCCTACCTCAAAAGAAAAGAGAAAAAGAAAACATAGGAAGCTTCTTTTCAAAATTAAATGTCAATATGTAAAATAAGAAACATACCTTCAGTGAGTTCCAGCTTCAGTCCAACATACTCTCTGGATAATAATTGGGAGCCTCCCAAGCAATGTAAGTTCCTAAGATAAAGTGGGGTGGTTTGAATGAAGTACCCCCCCCCCATAGACTCATGGGTTTTGAACATTAGGTCCTCAGCTGGTGGCAACTTGGGAGAGCTATACAGCCTGTGGTGGTTTGATTCAGGTGTCCCCCATAAACTTAGGTGTTCTGAATGCTAGGTTCCCAGCTGGTGGAGATTTGGGAATTAACACCTCCAGGAGCAGTGTACTGTTGGGGGCGGGCATATGGATATTATAGCCAGTTTCTCCTTGCTAGTATTTGGCACCCTCTCCTGTTGCTATGGTCCACCTTATGTTAGCCAGGGGGTGATGTCCACCCTCTGCTCATGCCATCATTTTCCTGCCATCATGGAGCTTCCTCTCAATCCTGTAAGCCAAAATAAACCTCTTTTTTCCCACAAGCTGCTCTTGGTTGGGTGATTTCTTCCAGCAATGTGAACCTAACTGCAACACAGCCTTCTAGAGGTAGCACCTCTCTTGAGGAGATGTGTCACTAGGAACAAGCTTCGAGGTTTACTAGTGCAACCCCCTGGATTATACAGCTAGCTTTCCAGATGCCTTCTAGCAAGACGATGTGACAAGCTGCAACACAATGCTCTCCCCACCAAGAGGAAACTTCCCCTCAAAACTATAAACCACAGGCTGCATTTGGTCAGGTGTTTTGTCCCAGCAATGAAAAGCTAACAGCTGCATAAGGGTCCTGTAATGAGCATGGGTAACTCACAGCTAATCACATACAGTAGGTCCATTTGGCACTGCCAAAAGACATGTGTGTTTATATTGTAATAGGCAGCTTCGGTCAATGCCAGGTACATCCACTGAATTTTTGCATAGTTGCAAAAGTAAAATGTGTTATTTCGGTTTTGATCCAGGAAGCCCTTGGAAAATTTACATTTAAAAACAAATTCCCAAGCCTTTGTTTGATATAGCTTTGTGTATAAAATAATGAAGAGAGTTGTCCAAGGTGAAAAGTGGGAATTGTTCTCATTTTACCTCACCTTTGTTGATTTGCAATTTAAAAAGAAAAGTCCTTAGGGTGAAACCACTTACCAACAAGAAGTCACTGCTCACCAGCAAGCAAAATGAAATCACCAATATGGTTCCTTTTCGAAGCAAGCAGTGTGCAAATCAATCATGTCTTGTAATGTGATTCATTTAAATAATTAAACTGGATTTTCAGGTCGCGTGTTGTTTGAAAAGAACAATGAGGTCTTTAATAAGAACTGCATGCTTCAATGTTCACATCTTGGGAGGGAAGAAAGCACGTGGTCTGGAATGAAGGATAGAAATATCAAAGTTTTCTTTTTTATTGCCTTTTTATGTCCTCTAGATTGAGAAAAGATTCTCCAGAAATCCATTAATATTTAATGGAATAAGCACTTTACTGTCCTTTTTAAAAGCCCCTATGCTGCAAAATTAAGTAAAACAGAAATTATGTTCTATCTCATTACAGAATTGGGTCAGACTCGACCAGTGGGAGAACGGCATGCAGATAAGCCCCTTGTCTGTGGGCTCCATGATGCTGACTCACTCCTTGTCCTGCAATTCATCAAGTTCTGCTCCTTGCTATGGGCCCTGTGTGGTCATGCCCCGTCATGATGTGCTCTTCTGTGCACTCAATGTCACTGTCTCCTTCTCACCTTCGCTCCCTCAGAGTGGCTCCCTGTGGCCTGCATAGAGTGGCTCTACTTATCCCGGTGACTCTCCATCCCATTACTCCCTTTAATTCCTTCTTTGGACTCTCCCAATCTCAAATGATGCTTATTATGGTTTAAATATGAACTGTCGGCTGGAGAGATGGCTCAGAGGTTAAGGCACTTGCCTGAAAAGCCTAAATAATGTGGTTCGACTCTCCCAGTACCCAGTAAAACCAGATGCACAAACTGGTGCATGCATCTGGATTCATTTGCAGTGGCTAGCCCTGGAGCATTCATTCTCATTCTCTCTCCCTCTCCTTGCAAATAAAAGAATTTTTTTGTTTTTTTTTAAATATATTTTATTTATTTGAGAGAGAAAGAGGCAGACAGAGAGAGAGAGAGAGAGAATGGGCATGCCAGGGCCTCCAGCCACTGCAAACGAACTCGAGACATATATGACTTGTGCATCTAGCTTAGGTGGGTCCTGAAGAGTCGAACCTGGATCCTTTGGCTTTGCAGGCAAATGCCTTAAATGCTAAACCATCTCTCCATTCCCCCCCCCCTTTTTTGTTGTTGTTGGGTTTTTAAATACATTTTATTTATTTGACAGAGAAATAGAAATAGAGGCGGGGAGGGAATATATTTTTTTAAAAAATATGAAATGTCCCACATGGGCTCGTGGGATAAATGCTTGGTGGTACTATTTTGGAAGGTGGAGGAGACTATGAAGAGGTTGGGCCTAACTGGAGGAAGGAGGTGACTAGATACCAACTTCTGAAGGTCATGCGTGATCCCCAGTCCCTTCTTCACCCTCTGCTTCCTGTCTGCCTTGAAGTGAGCAAACTCAGTCACGTGCCGCCATCGCCCCAGTTTTCTTCCTCACCACAGAGCCCAGAAACCTCCAAAACAAGTGAGCTAGGAGAAATCCTCCCTGGGACTTTATCCCAGTGAGGAAGTTTTACCAGCACTTGTGGTGCATATCTAATTAGTTAGTGGCTTCCTTTGTATCTCCCCCACCAATACTTTAAGACCCTTATGGTCTGTCTTATCTCTTGCTGTGTCTTCCTCCCCTGAGCCACGTGCACTGAAGACTCTATGCTGCTTCTTGGTAACCAGAGTTTCTTTGTGGAAGGATTTCTAAGGAAGTTTCATATAGTACATGTGGCACAGGGATAAAGTAGGTGGGAAAGATGGTTATACTTTTCTTTCTTTCTTTCTTTTATTTATTTTTTTTTTTTGGGTTTTTCAATTTTTCTAGGTAGGGTCTCACTGTAGCCCAAGCTGACCTGGAATTTACTATGTAGTTTCAGGGTGGTCTAGAACTCATGGTGATCCACCTACCTCTGCCTCCTGAGTGCTGGGATTAAAGGCATGTGCCACCATGCCCAGCATTGCTTTTCTTTGCACCTAATAATCTTACTGACAAGGTGCACTGGATTCCCTAGCTACGCTACGCATCTGTAGGCCATGACGTGCGTGTTTAACAAGATACCCTTGTTGTCTTACATTTACCTTGCTACTGTTTTGTGAAGAGTGGCTTACTTTGTATCACACAAATAAAATTAACTGCTCTTTTGACTGTTTCCAAACCAAATATAAGCGAGGTGTCAAAAAACAACTGTGAAGGGCTGGAGAGATGTCTTAGTAGTTAAGGCAGTTGCCTGCAAAGCCAAAGGACCCAGGTTCGATTCCCCAGGACCCGTGTAAGCCAGACACACAAGGTGGCACATGCATCTGGAGTTCATTTGCAGGGGATGGATGCCCTGGTGCGCCCACTCTTTCTCTCTCTCAAATAAATAAATAAAAATAAAAATATTTTTTTAAATGACTGTGAAAAGCAACTAATATGACATAAAACATGTAAGGAAGGAAGGATGGGGATGGATCCACAGACATGGGGTGGAAGACCCCCCATCCCATGAGAGGAGACAGCACAGAGGAATAGCACACAGGCACATTCCCTGGATGGCTGCGGCAGTCGGAGCAGGAAGGGAGATGTGGGTAAGGTACGAACCACTTAAAGTCAGCCAGAGGGAGTGCGCATGATGTGTTCCACGAACAATGGGTCCCATTAGACAGGAGAGAGAGCTGCCGCTTGACTGTTCGTACCAGAGATGGGAACTCAGGTTCCAACCCAGCAAATGGAGGTTTCCATGCAGATACTCTAAGTCAGAGTTCGCAAACCAGCTGAATCTATTTACCAGATGTCTTCTGTTTAGTCTGTAGTGTTGAAAGAATTCTAATCGGATGCCAAAGTTAAAAGTCAGGAGTCTCACATCTCCTTTGGAGAAATAACTACTCAGATTCTCGGCCTAATTTTCAAGTTGAGCTTTTATTTATATTCAGTCATAAGAGTTCCTTTCATACGTTAGATAAGAGCCCTTCTCCAATATGTGGCATGCAAGACTCTCCGGTCCTGCAGGGTGTCTTTGCAGTTAGTTGATTATTTCTTTGCTATGTAGAATATGTGCAGTTTGAGGGAGGCATGCTTGCTTAGTCTTCCTTTTATTGCGTGAACTTTTTGTTGTTACATCCAAAACAATTATTGTCACACCAGTTCCAAGGGACATTGTCTCCATGGTCTTCTAGGAAGTTTTATATTTTCAGCTCTTATGTTTAAGTTTGTAGTCCTATTTAAGTTGCTGCTTGTATAAGATAAAAGTCTATATTCTTTTTTTTTTTTAAAAAAGTTGTTTATGTTTTATTTATCTGTTTGCAAAGAGAGAGAGAGAGAGAATGGGAACACCAAGGCCTCCAGCCACTGAAAACGAACTCCAGACACATGTGCCACCTTGTACATCTGGCTTATGTGGGTCCTGGGGAATCAAACTCAGGTCCTTAAGTTTGTGGTTTGCAGACATGCACCTTAGCTGTTGAGCCATCTCTCCAGCCCCCAAAAGTTTATTTTCATTCAATCACATATAGTCATCCAGTGTTTGCCTGTCATTTGTTACTACTATCCTGTTATAATTAGAAGTTCTTAATATTCATGAAGTACAACTGGTCACCCTCTTCCTTTATCTTCGGCGCTGTTCTGACCTGTTTTAAATTTTATTTTGGCATTCCTTGCTAGCATATGTTTACTCCTGCATCTATTTGAATATGATGCCTACTTTTCTTTTATATTTTACTTTTATTTATTTGGAGAGAGAGATTAAGAGACTGAGAAAGAGAGAGAGAGAAAGAGAGAGAATGGGCACATCAGGGCCTCTAGCCACTGCAAACAAACTCCATATGCATGTGCCACCTTTGTGCATTTGGCTTACAAGGAACCTAGGGAATCAAACCTGGGTCCTTTGGCTTTGCAGGCAAGCGTCTTAACCCCTAAGCCATATCTCTTGATATCCATGTTTCTACTTACTTTTATCTGGAAACTGTAATAAATATACTTATTTATTATGTATTTTGTAATGACATCTTATTGCATGCTCTAGATGCTATAAGATAAAGTCTCAATTTTAATTTTAATCATTGCACTTAATTTCACTAGTAAATATGGTTCTTCTTCAGGTTTTAAAAAGTCCTCTTTTAGGTTAAGAGAAACTCTACTTTCAAATAGCTATAAGTGGTTTTCAACAAGAATTTTTTGATTTTATCATTTTATCTGTATCTAAGTTAATCATAATTTCCCATATGTTTTTGATAATGTGAAAAGTTATACTGTTATTATTTTAAACATTCAGCTTCCTTGCTTTTCTGGTGTGAACCCAACTGGACTGTGATGCTAAGTTTTAAAATAATGATGGGTTTTATTTGCAAGTATTTTGGTTAGGGTGATTTCACCAGTGCCCATTAGAGAGACTGGTTTGCAAGGTCAGTGTCTCTGTACTCCAGTCTTCCACATTCACTGCAGCTCTCTTCATGATGGCGAATGCCAGTCACCATCCTGGATGTGTACCCATAGAAGACAGTGTGAAAAACCATTCCACATGTTTGCTTGTGTGCGTGCGTGTGTGTGTGTGTCTGTGTGTGTGTGTGTATGGATACATATTTCATTTTATTATAAGAAAGATCCCTGTTATCCCAGCACTTGGGAGACTAAAGCAAGATTACTATGAGTTTCAGGCCAGTTTAAGATTTTAAAAAAATCGATAGATAGATAGATATAGATATAAATATATATGAATCAAATAGTATTCAGCCTAAAGAAAGAGGAAATCATCCCATTGGCCCCCAAAATGAATGAATCTGAAGGATACTCTACTAGGTGAAATTATCCAGAAACAGAAAGAAAAATTTTACTTAGGTATGGAATTTCAAACATTGAAAGGACATCAGTTATTTTTTTGTTCTCTGGAAGATAGCATGCTGTTATTCTTCTGGCTGCTTCTAAATAAATCATTTGTATTTAGTAGCAGTTTAACAGTAATGCATATTAGTCAGATTAGAATGAATTGTATTAAAAAGGGAATTTATTGGGTTAGCTTTCAGCACTCTAACAATAGCAGTCTGCAGGCCTGAGAGTCAGGGAACCTGGTTAGCTTCTCAGTCCACAAGGCTGGAGGCCTCTGCAGTCCCCGTCTGGCAATGAAGGCCTGGAGGCTTCCTGGAGAGCCGCTGCTCTTCCGACCATGCTGGAAGGCTGAGGAAGGATGGCCGAACAGGACAGATGCACCAGCAAGCAGCCCTGGCAGCCAGATGGGAGGAAGGGGCTCCTCCCTCTCAGGGCTTCCTTACATAAGGCCCCCACTGGGAGGAACACGGACCCACTCTGCAGGAAGGACTTCCTCCTTCAGCCAGTCCTTCCTGGAAGCAACCTCAGAGACCCAGCCAAGACGAGGGTCTGTGGACTCCTAACCAGTATCAGGTTGAAAACAGAGCTTACCCGCCACAGATAACATTTTATTTTGCATGTCTCTTCTTGGGATCATAGTAAGTTTGGAATCCATGCCTTGATATTTTCCATCAGCTTTAAGAAACCTCTTTGTCCATGCATCTTCAAGTATTGCTTCTGTCCCAGTTCTTCCCATTTCTCCCTCCTCTTTTCAGCCCTCAAATCAAAACTGTTAAAACCTTTATTCCTTGACTGCACGCACTTCCTGTTTGGATGAGTCAGTACTGTGTCATAAACTATCCCAAAGATCAACGGCTTAAAACTACAATCATATTCATTAAGCGCACAATTTTGTAAATAGGGGATTTTCTCAAAACGTAACGGGGATGGCTTCTTTCTGCTCCCGAGTGGCGGTTTACCTGGAATGACTTGAACAGGTCAGAGACATGCTTACTGGTTCACCTGGGGCGGCATATCCAAGGCTCACCTCTGCTTGCTGCTGGGATCCTCAAGCCTCCTTCGCGTACTCCTTCCAAATGACTAATTTGGATTTCCTCGAGCCTGAGCTAATTTAAGAAAGCATTCCATGCCGTCAAGCTTCAAAATGAACTCCCGCATTAAGCTTTTGCCTAAGTTACTCCTTCAGCATCCCAGCGTCTAAAGAAAGTACCAGCGCTAAGCACAGAGTCCACATGGGAAGGGGCTATAAGAGGGCGTGGCCACTGGAAGGCATGGCGTGGTGGTTTCACTGTAAATGGCCCCATGGCCTGAGGTATTTTTGATTAAGCTCCTGACTTTTTCAGCAGGTAGAGCCCTGCTGGAGAAGGTGTGTCACTAGGAGTGGACATTGGAGTAGAGTCCAGCCCTAATGTTTGTCTGAGCCAGCCTGGACTCGGCCTGTTCTCTTTCTCTACTGTGCATGAATAGAGCCACGTTCTTCCACTCTGTTATAGCTTCCTCTGGAATCTGTAAGCCTGAAATAAAGTCTATCCTCCCAGATATAAGCTGCTTCTGGCTGGGTGTTTGTCCCAGCAACGCAAAGATAATTGCAGTACCTGGACTGGAGATAGGTGAGACACATTCCCCCCGCATGCAAAAGTACTTTCACCCCAGTAATGATCCTAGAAATTATCTCATGACAGCACCAGGCAGAGGCTTCCAGCGTCTAAATCAAGACCCATCCTTGCTAAGGCATCCTCAAAACATGGTTTCTTGGACACAGCTTTTCGGCCCTGCTTTATCTTGACCTGTGTACCAACTGATTCAAATATAAGTGACGCTTCTCTCTACACTAAACATAAAATGGGGATATGGGGTTTGTAACTGGAAGAGACATACAGGAGAACGGGAGAGGCATAGTAATTATCTGTCCGAAGCAGCTCAGTAAGTTGGCTGGACTTACCGCGTTTCTTCTTCTCTGAAGACAGGGAACATTGATTGCTTGGAGAAGGTTCTGTTCACCAGAATGGTCCTTCTGGCTCTTGACTCTCTCCTCTATGGTTGGTATTCATTTTCCCTTGTTTGACACATTCACTTTTGCATAAGAATGGGAGTCTGGGGAGATAGCTAAATTGGTAAAGCGCTGGTTTTGCAAGCATGAGGATCTGAGTTTGATTCCCAGAATCCATGTAAAGAGAGAGCGGAAAAGAGAGGAGAAGCCAAATGTGTGTGTGTGTGTGTGTGTGTGTGTGTGTGTTTAATGCACAAAAGAGAGAGAGGGAAGAAGAGAATTGGTGCACCAGGGTCTCCAGCCACTGTAATTGAACTCCAGACGTGTGCACCACCTTGTGTGCATGTGCGACCTTGTGCACTTGTGTCACCTCGTGCGTCTGGCTTACATGGGATCTGAAGAGTTGAACATGGTCCCTTAGGCTTCACAGGCAAGCATTTTAAGCCATTTCCCCATACTGGGTGTGTGTTTTTTCTTTCAATTTTTTTTTGTTTATTTTTATTTATTTACTTGAGAGCAACAGGCAGAGAAATAGGTGGATAGATAGAGAGAGAGAGAATGAGCACGCCAGGGCCTCCAGCCACTGCAAACAAACTCCAGACGTGTGCCCCCTTGTGCATCTGGCTAACATGGGTCCTGGGGAATCGAGCCTTGAACCGGGGTCATTAGACTTCACAGGCAAGGGCTTAACCGCTAAGCCATCTCTCCAGCCCCTGGGCATATGTTTTGAATGCCAGTGCTGGGGAGATGGAGACAGGTGGATCCCCTGGACTCACTGGCCAGCCAGCCTAGCCTACTTGGCAGCTTCCACATGCATGTGAACACACACACACACACACAGCCAGTTCATAGTGTAACCTAGTGACATTCTTGGCTTACTTGCTGCCCATAGAAGGTTGGATCCCAAAGTTCTCTTCATTCTGAACCCTCTGTGTTCTTGGGGAAGACACCACTGTATCACAATCTTGTGGGCATCTTTTTGTCCAGTTGCGTCACTTCATTAAACACACCAACACATTTCTTTAAGATAACGTCTGTGTCGGCTTTGTGTTGCTGTCAACGTGACCAGACTAGGAACACAGAGGCATTCCTCTTGGGCTGGTCCCTGCGGTTGCTTCCAGGAAGAACTAACTGAAGCTGGAAATCCTTCCCAAGTGGGCAGCACTCCCAGTGGCGGGCTAAATACAAGGAAGCTGTGAGCGGAGAGAGTCCTTCTTTTCGCCTGGCTGCCTGTGCTACTCGCTGGTGGGCGTCTTTCACCTGGCTGTCCCCACTGTTCACTCATGCATGCTTCTATCCTGTTCTGCCATCCCTCAGCGTTGGAACCACGTTTCCTCTGCCTTCCAGTGTGAACCGAAGACCAGCGCATCTCTGGTTGTCCTTCCGGCCTTGGTTGTGTGCCTCATAAATCTGTTAAATACGATAGGTCAGAGGACAACCTTGGGTGTCAGTCTTCGCCTTCTGCCTTGTTGAGGCAGGGTCTCTTCTTCACCATGTGCATTCCTAGCTGGCCTAGTGGGCTTCTGGGCCATTCTCCTGCCTCTGCTTTCCTTCGCACCATAGGCACTTTAGGGTGACAGAAGCTCCTGCCGTGGTGTCCGGCTTTGCCATGGGTCCCGGGATCCAGACTGAGGTACTCAGGCTTGCATGACGGTGTATTTATCTGCTGAAGCACGTCCCCAGCCCAACTTTTCATTTTATTTTTATTGTTTTATTTCTATGCTTATACTGGATATTTCTTACTGCTATTTCTATGTCTCATATATTATTTCTTCTGGGTTTAATATGTTGATAAATGTACCTATTAAATTCTAAATTGGATTTATTACTTTTTTTTCAATGACAACATTGCATGTTAAATCCTTTAATAGATTTTTTTGGTGTGTGTGCAGATGAATGTCTCCATTTCATCATATAATTTGTGAAAGACATAGGTTGAATGTATTAAGTTTCATGGCGAATTGTGTTCACCCACGGATCTCCTCCGGGCTTCTAAGTTCAGTGCTTGCTCTGTTTGTTGTATTCCCAGCTCTCCCTCTGCTTTACGTACGTCTCCTGTCTTCCGCCATGTCTGATAACATGAATGAAATCTGATCACTGGAAATGCAGCAAGTCATAGAGCCTCTGCTTCCCCTCTTTCAGGTAGATTAAGGGGCAGAGCCCTTTGATCTGACGGAGAACTGCGCTGATTCAAGCCAGAGGTGTTCTTTTGCTGAGGTCTGCTCAACTCCTGCTTTTTTGCTTTCTGCCTGGGATGTAGCCTCCCAGGCCTCCAGAGGAGATCTTTGCATACTTACTGAACACCGTCTCTCCTTTGAAGTGTCCCGACATTAACATTCCGTCTCCTCAGCATCTACAGCTTGCTACAAAGCTGTGCTTAACATTTTAGCTTTTGACCCCCCTCTGCTGCTTAGATGCTTCAACGATACGCAATGTCTACAATTTCGCCAGTGCTTTCAGGATAGAACCTGCACAGAATTTAATTTTTTAAATATTTTATTTGAAAGACAGAGAGAGAGAGAGAGACTATGAACATGCCAGGGCCTCTTGCCACTGCAAATGAACTCCGGATGCATGTTCCACCTTGTTCATCTGGTTTTACATAGGTACTGGGGAATCGAACCGAGGACTTCAGTCTTTGCAAGCAACACCTTTAACCACTGAGCAATCTCCCTAACCCACGTACAGAGTTTTAGAATAATTTTCCTACCTATCCAATAATCCTTAGTTAAAATTTTTGTCACATCAGATCAATGAGACAGAGGCACGTTTGAGGCGCTTCCATTCTGCTGTGCTTCGTGGCCCTGCATCTCTTACAAGTCAGTAAATGTTGCAACAGGCTCATTGCAGTAGATTTTCCTTCAAAATCTTGGTTGCTTTCCAAAGTTTCCTAACATATGTTTGTCGTTTTACCTTATCCAGCATTTATGGGTGTCTAGGCAGATGGTATATTCCAGTAGAAGATTTGCTGAAGGCATATTTTCTTTGAGTCTCAGGTCCTCATTATTGGCAACTCTGTTATTTTAAGCCCATTTCCATGAAATTAAATCTGATTTGATGCTTTCTATTGATATGAAAATGTATAGCTATAAAAAATCTTCCCAATGTATTCTTTTTTTAAAGTTTTTCTCTGATTTATTGGTATTTATTTATTTATTAGAGACAGAGAGAGAGTGAGAGAGTTAGAATAGGTGTGCCAGGGCCTCTAGCCACTGCAAATGAACTCCAGATGCATGTGCCACCATGTGCATCTGGTTTACCTGGGACCTGGAAAATTGAACCTGGGTCCTTAGCCTTCTCAGGCAAGGGCCCTAACTGCTAAACCATCTCTCCAGCCGCTTCCAAATGTATTCTATTTCTTCCTAATCCCCTCACTTTACAAGCAGCCTGCCAATGCAGAGAAACTGAGACGAGAATTGTTGCCTTCAGGCTTCTGGTCCCTTCTGCATTTTTCCACCATGATGATGTCTCATAATTAATGGCTAAAACACATCCTCAAATCTTACAATCTATCCTTCAAAAAATTTCTAGGGGCAGGTGAGGTATTGTTTTAGTCACACACTGGCTGAAGAATGCGTATATGTAAATGAGTCTCTAGGAATGTGCCAAAAATATTCAGTTTGCCTAGTAACCAGCAGGAAACTAGCACCTCTCCACCTTTTATTGCCTTTTTTTTTTTAATCCTTAAAAAATGTCATCCCAAGATAAATGAATAACGACATCTGCAGGCAGAAAGTTACTAGACAAATTTGGACATGGGTAATGAATGCAAGACTGGAAAAATGTTCACTTCCATAGGCGGAACCCATTGGGAATGAAACCAGAAGAGCCCATTAATCAAAATGAGCCACAGCACCTTGACCCAATTTCATCCAAACAACTTCTATGCTGGTACTTTTCTTGCTGGTACTCACTGCCCATGGTGCTTTGATTCAGGTGTCCCCCATAAACTCATGTGTCCTGAATGCCAGGTCCCCAGCTGGTGGCAGTTTGGGAATTGGTGCCTCCTGGAGGCAGTGTGCTGTTGGGGTGGGCATGTGGGTGTTATCGTCAGCTTACCCTTGCCAGTGTTTGGCACATCCTCTCACTGCTGTTGTCTGCCTGGTGTTGGCCACAAAGTGATGTCCAGACTGCTCATGCCAAATTCTCCCCCGCCGTCATGGAATTTTCCCCTGGAGTCCGTAAGCCAAAATAAACCTTTCCTCCCACAAGCTGCTTTTTTGCTTGGGTGATTTGTGCCAGCTACGAGAGGGTAACTGCAACACTGCCCTTTAAGAAAGTTCATGTCGAAGCTGGGGAGATGGCTCAGTGGATAGAGTGCTTGCCATTCAAAGATGAGATCTTGAGTTCAGATCCCCAGGACCCACATGAAACCTGGGCAAAGTGGTACAAGACTGCAGGGCGAGTGGAGAGAAGAGGTGTGGGGATCACTGGTTGGCCGGTCAAGTCAAATCAATGAGGTCCAAGCTCAATGAGTGACGCTGTCTCAAAGAAACAAGGTAGAGAGCAACTGAGGAAGACACCTACATCTGCCTCCAGCCTCCACATGCACACAACTGCATACATGTGCATCCACATGACTATTTATACACACAAACACACACACTCATGCAAAAGTAAGGACATGATTCCTAGGAAGCCCCACTCTAGTAAAGGTGTCATTGATTAAGAACAAATAAGCCCTCTCTCTCTCTCTCTCTCTCTCTCTCTCTCTCTCTTCCTTCCCTCTTCTCCCTCCCTTCTTCCTTCATCCTTCTAACAAGTGCTGTCACAATCTGGTGGTACGAACAGAACACGGAAGGTAGCATCCACATATCGCTTTCATCCTAGACTATATTAAATAACTGCTTTGCTGTAAAGTCCACATTAACTGTATCAACAAGTGAACCCTGGTTGGGCGATGGTGAGAACTCATCCCTGTGCCCCGGCCAGCCTGCTCCATGGTATGCATGATCTGTCCAGCTTGAAGACTTTTCCAGAGCCAAGTGTAAAAGCACAGCATCCTGCCTGGCTGCCCGTAGGAAACCTTATTTCCCCTGTGCTTATTCTCCCTGAAATTGAGTTTGCTCCTCTGAGAGTGACGGAGATTTGCTTAACCAGCAAGAGAGTGGTTTTATGATGGGAAAAGGCAGCTTCCAATATTTCCTGCCCCGTAATGAGGGAACACACATGGCATTAGGGACCGTTCTGTTTAGTATACATCCATGCCGTTGCCTCTACAGAAAGCAAGCCAACGGTTTCATATTGAAGCCCTGGGTCCTCTGACCATGTCATCCGATTTGCAGAGCTCATTAACATCATCAGTGGAAAATTACCATCTGGATATTCATGAAACCTTCCCCGTCCGCCGAGGACATTGAAAGCACTGAGGGTTCACATGCACTCTCCCCATGGTGTCTACTAAAGGAGGGCCCCAAGTGTTGCTATGCAACCAAGGAAAGCAAATAAATTTGTTTTTGTTTTTGTTTTTTAATCACAACTTACTTTGTTGAAGGTATCAGGCACCAGAAGAATTTGGAAAGATGTGTTGTCCAGCTTTCTGGCACGAACAATACATGTTATTCACCAAAAAAAAAAAAAAAAAAGAAAAAAAGAAATAAAAGTTTTTCATAGGAAACCAAAGGGAAAGGCTGTCTCTCAAGAAATGCCATCCAGGCAGCCAGGCCACAGAGCCCTCTGCACCAAGTTTGACTAGTGGTGCTCATGAGAGTCCCTTCTCCCATCTGGGTCATTCACTATGGGCCACTTCACACTCCTCATGATAATTGCAGGATGGTAAGTTATCAATTAATCCAGTTACACCATTCCAGCCCAGTTTTCCTTCCTTGGTAATGGTCCAACCTCCCTGTATACTGAAGATGAAACTATTCAGGAGAATCATTTTGCTAGACCTATAAGAAATGATTTTAAAAAAATAAGAAAGGAATTCCGTGTTCAGTCACCTTCCTGTTTCTTTCTCCCCACCATCTACCCCCTGCTTTCTGTTCTTGGGAATCAGAGAAATTACTTGTGTCACCAAGAGAACAGTTAAGGAAAAAAAAAATATCATGGAGAGATAGATGCTCTGGTGATTTGAATGTAAAATGACACCCCCCCCCCACCCACACACACATGTATTTGTAATCAAGCCTCCTGATTAATCCCCAGCTGGTGGAGCCTTTGGGAGGCGGAGCCTTGCTGGAGGAGGTGTGTCACTGGAGAAAGGTCCTGGGGTTTTACAGTGTAGCTCACTTGCAGTGCTAGCTCTCTCTCTCTTGCTACTTCCTCCCAGCTGCTGTGACACCATGTGACGCCTTGCCGTCTGCTTTCCCTGCCCCAATGAAACTTCCGCTTGAAACTGTGAGTGGAAATAAACCCTGCGCTTTCCATCAGCTGGCCCTGGGCCAGTGTTTTTCCTTAGCAACGAGAAGGTAACTGCGACAGATGCTGTTTTAGAATAAAGCTCTGTTTTCCTAAAGTGACTGTGGAATAACCATAGTAAGATAAGAACCACACCAAAAGCAGCGCTGGAGTAATTAACAAATGTCAGAACCTTCCATTGCTTGTATGTGGAGACTGGTTGCCCCACACTAAGCAAATAATATGCCCTCTGTCCCAATCAGATAACTGCCCATGCTATTCTCTTTCAAGACCAAAGAGCAAACTCAGAATCAAGCAATCCCATCTGCAATACACTGTGGGGCTCTTTCTTTAGCTTGCCTTGTGACCCATTATGAAAGCTGGGCAGAAGTTGAGGTGCTGTTGTGTAACTCGGGTTCTAGTCACCAAAAGACATGACAGCTTGTTTGAAATTGAACTTCCTTAACCTCCTCATTTTCTTATTTAGTGTTGGACAACTCATGACACAAAATGACTTACGGTAGCAGCAGAAAAAAATCAGAATTAACATGTGCCTACGGCAGAGCAGAGGTTGAGGTAAGGCAGTGATGGCGCCGTGGATGGGGTCAACTGCAGGGCAGGACTTGAATGTCACATTCTACCTCCAACCTGCCCACTGACACAAATGCTGGACCCTCTGCAATCTCTTTTTCCCCCACTGTTAAGTTAATGTATCCTAGATAATCTATACCCACGTAAGCCAGATGCCCAAGGGGGCACATGCATCTGGAGTTCATTTGCAGTAGCTAGACATTCTCTCTCTCTCTCTCCCTCTTTCTCTGTCTCTCTGAAATAAATAAATATTTTTTTAAATGAAAGAGCCAAACTAATAGTGCAAAGCAGAAAGGGGAGATGCATTCAATGTGGCCACATTGGGAATACAGACCAAGAGATCCAGAGAATGCCCCACTACCACTCCCAAGTCTATTTTGGAAGGGTCCTGATGGAAGATTTGGGTTTAACTAGGAAGCCAGAGGTGTACATGGCTAAGCAGTCCTCGTTAAGGTGTCCTCCTGCCAGTAATTGTCAAGGGCGCCAGTCTCTCCTATAGGGTAAGGTGGTCGGACCAGTCCCCAGCGCTTCCTCTCTAGGGGAGACAAGTTTCTCCTCTGACTAGCCCCAGGCTTTGGCCTGTCCTTTCTCAGGGCAAGAGATTCCCAGGGAAATTCCAGTTTCTTGGGGTTCGTTGTTTCAATAGTCTTAAAGCCAAAGGGAATGGAATGCACAAGTGTCTCTTAGAAAAGTCTTCCTTCCTGCCAGGCAGGTGGCACTTGGGCGGGGGTGGGGGGTTGGGTGGCAACAGTGCCAGCCAACACCTTGGGGACGTGTACAAGACCTAAACACAGTCCTGTGGGCAAATATTTACAAAGGGCTTGGAACACAGCAAGACCTCAAAAAAAAAAAAAAATCACTGGCTTGTTTTATTCTCAGTCCTCCTTTGCAGGTGAGAAAACAACCCGCGGGAGGAGTCTACATCTTGCCACATTTATAGGTGCTTATAGGTAGAGAGGCTCGCACTTACAGTGGGCTCACTCCTTCCCTGTGCATGAGATGGAGTCACTGAAGTCACTCAGTCAAGAACTAGGACCAGGGCTGGAGAGATGGCTTAGCAGTTAAGTGCTTGCCTGTGAAGCCTAAGGACCCCGGTTCGAGGCTCAACTCCCCAGGACCCACGTTAGCCAGATGCACAAGGGGGTGCACGTGTCTGGAGTTCGTTTGCAGTGGCTGGAGGCCCTGGCACACCCATTCTCTCTATGTCTCTCTCTCTGCCTCTTTCTCGCTCTGTCTGTCACTCTCAAATAAATAAATAAAATAAAATAAACCAAAAAATTTTTTTAAAAAAAGAACTAGGACCATGAGCTGGAGAGGTGGCTTAGCGATTAAGGCACGTGCCTACAAAGCCAAAAGACCCAGGTTCAATTCCCCAGGACCCACATAAGCCAGATGCACAAGGGGGCGCACACATCTGGAGTTTGTTTGCAGTGGCTGGAGACCCTGGCATGCCCACTTTCTCTCTCTCAAATATATATATATATATATATAACAAAAGCGCTAGGACCAAAGAACTCCAGCATTTTCTGGTTCATGTTTACCACTGTATTGGAAACTTCCTCCTGCTGTGACCATGGCGGTGAGCAGAGGTCCGCAGCACCACAGGCTCTGTGGAGTCCATCTTTGTTTGTTTAGGCGAGAGCAGGAAAGGTGCCTGAGGAGTTGGCTGAGTCCGCAAAGTTCTTGTTGCACAAGCATGAGGTTAAGGCATTTGATCGCAAAGCCAAAAGACCCAGGTTCAATTCCCCAGTACCCATGTAAGCCAGATGCACAAGGTGGCGCATGTGTCTGGAGTTCGTTTGCAGTGACTAGAGACCCTGGCATGCCCATTCTCTCTGTGTCTGCCTCTTTCTCCCTTTCAAATAAATGAATAAAATTTAAAAAACAAAAAGGAGAGATTGTGCCTAGGCAAAAATCCAACCCAGAGAATGATACTTTTTTTTCCTCCATGTATATTCTATATTCTAATTAAGACCAAAGTGTGAAACCTCAGGGAAAACCAGTTCTTCCATTCGTTCAGCAAACAAAGGCAATTTCTGGAGTGACTGTTTAAATGACACACACTATGCTAAAGCTTATGGATCTAATTCTGAGAAAGGTTTACAAAGCCTGTGCCCCCAAAAGCTAAGATTCTGAGTTGGGGGTGTAGCTCAGTTGGCAGGTTGCTTGTCTAGCATGCTGGAAGCCTGGGATTCAGTCCTCAACACTGAATAAACTGAGCATGGCAGGACGCATGCATAATCCCAGCACTGGGCAGCAGAGGCAGAAGGATCAGGAGCCCAAGATCATCTCAGCTACGAACGCATGAGCTTAGATTTGATTCAAAGAGAAAAAAGTAAACCTGCAAGAAAGAAATGAATCTGTTCTATACTTTCAAGTACTGGTAAGTGCTCTGAAGACAGTGCAGGACAGTGGTAAGAAGGAGGGTAAAGGATGGGGTGATGAGGGCGGTTTGGATCAAATGCTCTGCAGGGAGGACTTTGAACACAGATGTGAGAAGATGGAACCAGCGTTTAGATTTGAAGCAATGAGGGCTGGAGAGATTGCTTAGTGGTTAAGGCATGTGCCTACAAAGCCGAAGAACCCAGGTTCGATTCTCTAGCACCACGTGAGCCAGATGCACGAGGTGGCACATGTGTCTGGCCTTCATCTGCAGCAGCTGGAGGTCCTGGTGCACCCATTCTCTCTCTTTCTCTCTCTCTCCTTCTCTCTTTCTCTCTCTCTCTCCAATAAATAAAATAAAAAAGAAATTAAAATAACAGATTAGAAGCAATGGGCAAGGTAACAATAAGCAACTTCAATGAAGCCTGGTTTGTGGGGCCAGGGTGCTCTGAGGAAGTGAAGGGGAGGCACAACACGGGGTTCCCACAAGAAGGTTAGGGCTAGACCAAGAAAAACCAACAACCCAGGGTGCCAGAGAGAGGATGAATCTCATCCCAAGTGGCTGAGAACTTCTGGAGAGTTTCCAGCTGCCTATGTGTCAGTCTTTAAAACTTGCTTTGACTGTTTTATGGAGGAAGAATGACAGAGTGGAAGAAAGGGGAGGCCGGGCAGTCCTGTCCAGACCTACTTGTAACTTGGCCTGGAATCACCAAGTTTCCAGGTTCTCTGTGAACAACAGTCATTACTTCATGGGAACCTGTGACATTTGACAATTAACTTGAATATCATGGGGAAGAATGGGCCTGTATCAGAGATATTGTAATACTGGAGAATTTGTTCTGACATTTAGCATAGCCTTTTCTTTGAAAAATCTAAGTGATATTGATCCTGCCCCTACCTTACTCCATCATTTGAGGAAATGCTATTCCATAAACTGGCAAGCCTAGCTTTGAGTCGGTTTTGTGACACTGTCTAGAGTCCCCTCTCCGCCTCCATCTTCCTCTCCGTGATGGCTAATCCCTATTATCAGCTGGATTGGTGCAAGAATCAAGTAAGAGATACACTTCTTGTCAGGCTATTTCCAGGAAGAGTGAACTAAGGGGGGAGACCCTCCCCCAGAGCGAGCAGTCCCTCCAGTGGCAGCTTGTATAGAAAATGGTGTCAGAAAAAAAAAAAATCTTTGGGCTGGAGAGAGATGGCTTAGCAGTTAAGGTGCTTGCCTGTGAAGCCTAGGGACCCATGTTCAACTCTCCAAATCCCACGTAAGCCAGACGCACAAAGGTGAGGCAAGTGCAAGGTCGCGCATGCCCACTGGGCGGTGCAAGTGTCTGGAGTTTGATTGCAGTGGCTGAGACCCTAGCAGACAATTCTGTCTCAAAAAAAAAAAAAAAAAAAAATCTTTACTTTTTTTTTTTTTCTCTGCTCGCACTTACTCCTCACTAGTGAATGCATTTACCCTATTGCTACCCTCTGAACCGAGGTTCCTAGGCCTTCCAACATGGACTGAAGGCCAGAGATTCTCCAGGAAGCTTCCAGGACTCCAGCAGCAACCTGGGGAGGATGAAGCATCCAGCTCTGGAGTCCTGCAGCTACTGACTTCCCAGCCTCTCCAGCACACAGACAGCCATGGTGCGATGATGCCCAGCCTGTGCCGTCTAAGGCAATCTAGCCCATCCCCTTCACAACAAACCTTCATTCCACATTGTACAGGCGCTGCTCCTCTAGAGAACCCTACCTAATACACTCTCCCTTTCCCCCTCTCCCTCCTCCCTCTGCAAAGCACTTTGGTGTGGTGAACACTGACAGACCGTTCCTTTGCCGGGAGAGGAGAAAACGTGAAGAAAGTTACACTGTAAGGACCTTCATGAGTGACCGTGACAGAACAGCCAGCGAGTATGCAAAGAGCCAGAGTGTTTGTCACATGCGGATTGCTCAACAAGTAAGTACACAGTAAGGAAGAAATACTTGGTCACCAGGAAATGAAGTCCTCTGAATAACTGCACTTGGGAGGGTAAGCCATAGAAACAGGCCATATCCAGCCACTGACTGAGGGCTCTATGCACACCCCAAAGCCGCTGAAGTTGCAGACATCACATACCAGCAGCTGTAAGGATAAATCTGGTCCCTAACTTGGTTTTCCTCAGGAAAACTTTCATGATAGCAGGGGCTCATCTTGCTGAAATCACCCTTCAGAGGGACAAATTCCTCCTGTATCCTAACACTATTAGTATTTGCTTCTGCTGAAAGATGCCGAGAGAGTGTGGTTCCCTGTATTAGTAACTTTTCTCAGCACTGTGATAAAAAAAATAATAATCTGACAAAAGCAATTTAAGGAAGGCAGAGTTTATTTGGGCTCATAGTTTGAGAGTTCAGTCCATCCCAGTGGGCAAGGCGTGGAGGGAGGGGAGGGAGGCGGGCAGTCATGTCTCTACTGTCAAGAAGCAGAGAGTGATGCATGCTGGTCCTCCACTCACTTTCTCCTTATTCACTCTGGGACCGTAATCTGGGATGGAGTATCCCACAATCAGGATGGATCTTCCCTCCTCGCAGCTGGACTTCTCCTGAGACATGCCCTTGCAGACGTGCCTGGGTGACTCTAAATCCCACAAATTCAGATAGCTAATGACAATTAGCCATCACAATCCCAGCACTCAGGAGGTGGAGGTAGGAGGATTGCTTGTGAATTCAAGACCAACCTGGGACCACAGAGTAAATTCCGGGTCAGCTAGGGCTATGGTGAGACCCTACCACAAAAGAAAATACACACAAAAATAAGATTAATCACCACAAACTCCTAAATATTCTCTAAAAATTATTTTAAAACAAGAGACTTAATGGGCAAAGCACAGGGCATAGAAACATGGAAAGCAAAAACCAGGCCCCTCAAGCTACATTTTTGTTTATTTGGTCTTGTATTTATTTACTTATTAATCAATTTTTTTTTTTTTTTTTGGTTTTTCAAGGTAGGGTCTTGCTCTAGCCCAGGCTGACCTGGAATTCACTTGGTAGTCTCAGGGTAGCCTCGAACTCATGGCAACCCTCCAACCTCTGCCTGCCAAGTGCTGGGATTAAAGATATGTGCCACCTCACCCAGCAATTTTTTTTTTTTTTTTGACAGAGTAACTCTATGCAGCCCTGGCTGGCTTAGAAGTCACCATGTAGCCCAGCCTGGCCTCAAACTTGCAGTATCCTTCTGTCTCAGTTTCCCAAGTGCTTGGATCACGGGTGTGTGCCCCTCCACGTGGTAGACTATATATTTAATCTTATCTGCAAGTGCAGTTGATAGGCGTTGTGGACCATCCCTCCTGGGTACACTGAACCCTGTGCTTTCCAAAATATAAGAACAGGGCCTGGAGAGATTGCTCAGTGGTTAAGGTGCTTGCCTGCAAAGCCTAAGGACCCTGGTTCAATTCCCCAGTAGCCACGTAAAGCCAGATGCACAAAGTGGCACATGCATCTGGAGTTCATTTACAATGGCTACAGGCCCTGGCATGCCCATTCTCTCTCTCTCTCTCTCTCTCTCTCTCTCTCTCTGTGTGTGTGTGTGTATGAGGGTACAAATAAATAAAAATATTTGAAACGTAAATGTCATTTCTTCTTTCCACCTCATTCTCCTTCAAACTCCGGATTTTAGACAGAGATTCCAGCCAGTGGAGGCAGCAGCACTCGTTCCGCAGTTAAACATGGCCCGAGTCATTTTCAAAGGTGTAGGTACAAAAGCCCCATCCTGTATCCAAGGCGAACAACAGACAACGGAACAGCCCACAGACGCTAAGACGTCAGGACAGCTGCAGGTCTTGCCCTGAGACAGGCTGCAGGAAGTGTTGGAGGACAGTACAGCTGTGACGTGTGTCCTTGGGATCTATGCGCCCTATATGGAGATCACGCCCCGACTCACTGCAAGATGCTCCTCATTAAATAACTTTTTACAAAGGAGCTGTGGGGCTGGAGAGATGGCTGAGCAGTTAAGGCATGTGCCTGTGAAGCCCAAGAACTCATGTTCAAACATCCAGGCCCCACATAGTAAGGCACACAGTGCCTCAAGCGTGCAGTGTAGCACATGAGCACAAGGGGGCGCACAAGTCTGGAGTTTGTTCATAGCCGACTGAAGGTCCTGGCATGCCCATTCTCTCTCTCTCTCTGTCTCTCTCTCTTTCTCTCTCTCAAAATAAAAATAATTTTTTTAAATTTTTTTTGTTATTTTTATTTATTATTTGAGAGTGACAGAGAGAAAGAGGCAGATAGAGAGAGGGAGAGAGAATGGGCTCACCAGGGCCTCCAGCCACTGCAAACGAACTCCAGACGCGTGCACCCCTTGTGCATCTGGCTAACGTGGGTCCTGGGGAGTCGAGCCTCGAACCGGGGTCCTTAGGCTTCACAGGCAAGTGCTTAACCGCTAAGCCATCTCTCCAGCCCAAAAATAATTTTTAAAAGGAGATGTGAATCAGTATTTGGATAGTGTTATTCTGTGATTTACTATGCCAATGTAGTGTCAAAGAATCTCGCAGTTGGGTAGATTTATTTTTCCTATAACCTTGTGGTGCACACACACACACACACACACATCTGTTCCGTGAGTGGATAAAATAAAAAGGCAAAGTCTTCATGGGTACTCAGAATGAGACGAGAGATAGCTGATATTTAGATAGGAAAGAACAGGAGGGCTCCGAGGAGCTGGTTGCATATGCATAGGCTTGGGAAAGGAACACAGCCAGCATTGCAGGCTCATGGGGAGATTAACACTAAGTGGCTGAAGGTACTTGGTCCACGAGCCTGCTGCGCAGAGTTTCAATCCCCAGGAACCATGTCAAACCGGGTGCCAAGTGGTAATAATCAAACCTGCCGAGAGCAATGGGAGGAGGAGTCTGCAGAATCCCAGCTGGCCTCTCCCGTAGGAAACAAGTCAGAAGTTTTCCGGAAAGGGTGGAAGGAGAGAAGCCACCCTGAGGCTGTCCTCTGACCTGTGCACCCACGTGCACTGCAACTAGTGATAATAACAATAACAATAACAATAGTGAAGACTGTAGGCTCAATCCTAATAATAACAGCCATAATTTCCTAAGTGCCTCTCCACCACATAGCACACACCCTCTGTGAGCCATCTTACTTCTGAAACATTATTCCAAATTGACAGAAAGCAGTTTCCATCACCAACCCCCCTATGTCTAACTTTCCAAAATCCACCATTCATTCGACCTGAAAATGTCTAATAGCAAACTCCAAATTCTTGCTCTGACACCTTGAATCAAGACTCGGTGTAATACAACTTGCCCACCCGGGCATCAGCTTTTCTTTCTTCTTACAGAGGCTATAACATAAACTGTGTGCACGAGATGAGATAACTCTGGTATATTTTCTTCACTCCGGACTCCACATAGAGTGTTCAGTGTAACCTCTAGCCACGGGTCTTGAGCTCCTGGGTACACACACATCCTCACACAGCCTTGCTATAATGCATCTTGAAGAGCGCATGGTTCTAGCAAGTTCTGCAGCGACATAGCTGTGCCTCAGCCCGCGCACGCTCGGGGAGGCCAGGAGCTGAGGATAAAGTCTGTGAGGCATCCTCCTGCGTGTGCTGCGGGCTGTCCACCCTGCCCTTCCGTTTCCACTAAGTAACGTTCCTCCTATTCATCGTGGACTCTCACTCCACGAGGTGTCATCAAAATATCCTAGGTTTATGTGTCTTCTTTATTTTTGAATCTTCCTAGAGAATTGAAGACGCCAGTCCATCTGCTCTCTTAGCTGCATTGAAGTGCCCCCATCACAAAGAAAAGTCCTCAAATCTGCTCTTGCAGAAGTCCTCTGTCTTTCACACCATCAACAACCACCCAACTGGCCTTTGCTGTTGGTCTTGCTCAGAGCACACGGGAGGCTCCCGGAAGCCTAGAAACGGAACTGCATCACGCCTGGTCACGTGCTTCATATGTTTGCTGACACTTGCAAATACAGGCTATGTTAAATACCATGTGTGGTTTTTTTTAAGGCAATGGAGGTTTTTCAATTTTTATTCATTAGAGTCAGAGAGAGAGAGGGAGAGAGAGAGAGAGAATGGGTGCTCCAGGGCCTCCAGCCACTGCAAACGAACTCCAGACGCATGCGCCCCCTTGTGCATCTGGCTAACATGGGTCCTGGGGAATCAAACCTGGGTCCTTTGGCTTTGCAGGCAAACGCCTTAACCAGCTAAGCCATCCCTCCAGCCCTGCTGTGTTTTATCTTCAACATGTCACAATTGATTGCTGCTAAATAGAGCTTTCTAGACAAATGTTTCTTAAATAAGCAGTAGAGCAGAGCCATCCAGAGCAAGATCCAATTGTGTCCTGGGGAACACACATCCAAGGACAATACTCACAAGCTGGACATCGCTTGCTCGTGTCTGAAATGCCAGCACTTGGGAGGCTGCGAAAGAGGATTGCTGCAAGTTCAAGGCTAGCCTGGGCTGCAAGGTGGGTTTCTGGCCAGTCTGAGTAAGAATGTAAGACCTGAGAAGAAGGAAGAAAAGAAAAGAGGGAGGGAGGGAAGAAAGGAAGGAAGGAAGGAAGAAGAGTGAAACACTGAGAGTAACATTGACTGGAAAACAGCAACAGCCATTGCCCACATCTTGTCCATCTGATTACACTAAGCATTGTGGGTATTTTCTGGTCCCCAGGGTGTGTGTGTGTGTGTGTTTGTGTGTGTTCAAAATTTATTTATTTTTATTTTATTTTATTTTATTTTATTTTTGGTTTCTCGAGGTAGGGTCTCACTCTAGCCCAGGCTGACCTGGAATTCACTATGGAGTCTCAGGGTGGCCTCGAACTCATGGCAATTAAAGGCGTGTGTCACCACGTCCAGTCAAAATTCCTTGATAGCTTTGAGGACAATAGAATAGAAGTGAGTATCTTCATTAATTTCCCCAAAGAGAGCTATACCAGACCCTACCTTACCATTCTCATTTCTGTTTGTTTCTTTTCTAGCTTGCTTAACATATAACATTCATTTGCTTGTTTTTTTTTTTGTTGTTGACAGGTGACATTCTATGATTTTTAAAATCTCATTTGTTTCCATTTGAATTTCTATAGAACTTACTGTGGAACAACAATTTTATATCAGATACAGTCATGTTCTCTCAATAATTAAAACATACTGCTGTTTGATGATATCTAACATTACTTCCTGGCTCATAGATTTGTTACTCTACATAATTCAATATACTAACTGACAAGGGATGTCATCTCCACTACGAACTCAGGCTGTGGAGGTGTCTCATAAATATTAGAAAACCTTCATTTTACCTTTATCCTTTTCAGCTTGAGTTTCCTCATCTGTAAGATAATGATAATAACTTCCTTTTAAAAATTTGTATGTTTTAAATATTTTCTTTATCTATTTGCAAGCAGAAAGAGTGGGAGTGAGAGACAGAGAGAGAGAAGTAATGGGCGCACCAGGGTCTTTGCCACTGCGAATGAACTTTAGACGCATGTGCCACTTTGGGCATCTGGCTGTATTGGGGAATAAAACTCAGGCCATCAGGCTTTGCAAGCAAGCACCTTTAACCACAGAGCCACCATCTCTCCAGATTTTTACTCTGTTTTTAACTTGGTAAATATCTTCGAGGCTAATTCAAAGGCACCAAACTAGAAAAAAGGAAATAGCTTGTTCATTAATCCAACTGAAAAACAAATCACTCTCCAGAAATAAGACAGCTATTATCTTCAAGCACAGGCAGACAGTTAATGAAGCCCTACACCAGAAACGATACCAGCATAGGTTCTTGGCGGACAGATATTTTGATAGGTGTCCCATGATTGTGGAAGCTCTGGCAATGTGAAGTTCTATTTCATGATTCACGAGAACGTGCACGTTTTAACACAGACAAGCAAAGGCTTGGTATTTCCTAAAACCCCTCATAATTCCGAATAGTCTATCTATCAGGTAAAAAGGAAACCCAAGCAAATTAGAAAAAAAAAAAAACATTGTGCCTGGGCTGCATAAACGGGCCTAGATAACTGAGGCAGAATTACCCAGTAGGCTGTACTGGAAACTGCTAGCTGATACACATTTAGCCAACCCTAGGATGTCTGCACACCATTATGAAATGCTATGATTTATGTTAGTGATTAAGCAATATTAGAAAAATCTCCAGCAAGGGGGGAAAAAAAAAAACTTGCAGCATAGCTAGACAGGCTCTGTAGCTATGCTGAAAACCAAAGGCTTGTCACAGAAGGACAGAACTTCATAAACTCAGCAGCTGCTGGGCGCATTCTGTGATAACCTCCCAAGTATTCTGTGGTTCACATTCATCTCGATGACTCAGCGCTGGATTTTCTAATCACCCACGGCTTGAAGTGCTGCGGACTTGGCTCTGTGAGTTCCCTGGTCCGTGTAAAGAAGTCTCTGTGGATGGAGTGACTACTCAGATCCAGTCAGACGTCCGAGAGGCCCAGGGCATCTGGAGGAAACAAAGCTGCTATTGCCAGCCTCCCAAGAGGGCAGGGGCTGGACAGAAAAGGCACTGACGTGAGGACCCAAGGGAGCCAGCTGCTGTTCCCTTGACCCCAACCAAGTGCCCTTCAGAGAGCGCCCTTGTTCTCCCACGGAAACAGCCTCCCCTTGCACGCACAACGCCGCACTCCCCAGTCCTGATGAAGGCATGCTCGGGGCTCCTATGCAGTGCTTGCTGACAGAATGAGATGGTTGGGTGACAATAATGTCATTGTTGTTCCAAAGTATCAAAGAAGCCTTTCATGAGAAGCATCATTTCGAAAGGCTTGCATGTTGGGCAAAATTAGCCCGTGTACGGCACTGAAGTGTCCTTCATCCCGCCTCATTGCACCCAAGGTCATCAGAATTCCCTCGTGAGAAAACGGTAGCAAGGCACCCTGAATTCTGAGGCTTTGTCCCAGGCTTATGAAATAGAAAGTACATTATAACCCAGACACCCCAGTGTGGTGGCGCACGCCTTTAATCCCAACACTCAGGAGGCAGAGGGAGGAGGATCGCCATGAGTTCGAGGCCACCCTGAGACAACAGAGTGAATTCCAGATTAGCCTGGACTAGAGTGAGACCCTATGTCAAAAAAAGAAAAACAAACAAACAAACAAAAAAAGAACATGATGGTAAATACCTGTAACCACAGCTCTCTGGAAGTGAAGGTAGATAGATCAGATCAGGAGTTCCAAGTCATGCTCAGCTATGTAGCAAGTTTGAGGACAGCCTGGGCTACATAACACCCTGTCTGAAAAATGAATGAATCAATGGTGTTCAGTGTAAGGTTAGAAGGCAACTGGTATGTTTCAGAAGAGCCAAGATTTTTCAGTCTACAAATTGATTATTGTCAGAGACAATTGCTTGCATTTTCATTTTCTTCTCTGTTAATTTTTTTTAAGAGTTCCATGTTTTCAAATTATCTCAGGTGAGCAAAAGTTTAAAATGTTAATACTGGGCTGGAAAGATGGCTCCCTAACAACTCATATTCAATTCCCCAGTACTCATGAAAAGCCAAATGCACAAAGTGGAGGCCTAGAACACCCACATTCTCACTGTCCCTCCCTTTCTCTCTCTCTCTCTCCTTTCTGTCTCTCTCTGTTTGCAAATAAATAAAAATAGCTTTTAAAAAATGTTAGCACAAAATATAACCAGATATCCTTTAACTTTAGTAAATTAAGATTAAAGCTGTACTGATATGGATTAGGAGCAAGGTAGCTTTTCTCCTGGTAGGTGGTTAGCTGAGGACTGTCCCACAGAAGCACGGAGGCCACCTTGCCTGCCCTGGCAAGACTAGAACCAGATCTTGATCCAGTCTCATCCAAGACGGCTGTAAACAGCAACTTCCTAACCCCGACACAGCAAAAAAATAAATAAATAAATAAATAAATAAATAAATAAAATAAAAAAGCTTCCTGGTTCTCCCTCAGTTTCCCCAGTTTATTTCCATGGTGGGTCTTTCCTAAATCAATGTTCCTTTTTGGCCCCCCAAACCAAACCAATCAGTTGATTCCATACACACACAAGTCCAATGGTACTGCTCATTCTAAGCGGATAGTGGATTCATAGACATGGGCCTGGAATACTTGTGTAAGGCCCCGGTCAGCGCTTAGCTCTCTGACTGGACTTCACTCTTTCCTTACGTGAGGGGGGAATCTGACTCCGTCTCCCCTGCCCCTTTCTAGCTGGCTGGGAAGGGGAGAATTTCCTTTTGCTTGGGCATTTGCTGCTTTGCTGAGACTTAGTTCTCACCCTAGGTGAGAGGGGTTTGCTTTTTCTCCTCTCCTCTTTCTCAGGGGCAGAACTGGGCGAGGACCAATACTGAGGTTGTGCTCTGACCACACACACCTTCACAACACACACACACACACACCTTCCCTTGGCTTTGGGTTTCCTGCTTGCTTTCCATCTTATCGTTAACTTATCCTAAAGTAAATCTCATAGTTAATGATTTACGCCCCCTCTAAGTCGGTATTCACAATTCTCGGTTAATGTGGGTAAGAACCCGAGACTTGAGAACTGCTCTCGAAGACTGGTCACTCCTGAGTCGGGAACACATTTGCCCTATTCTGATGCGCAGATGATCACAAATCATCTTTGATTGGGTGTCACAAAAGCGTCTAGGGTTTGGAGAGAGGGCGCCACAGTTACGGACACGGTCTCCAAGCCTGCTGACTGAAGTTCAAACCCCCGGGTACCTAGGTAGAGTAATATGCAAAATGGCACCTGAGTCTAGAAGCCCAGTGCACCTATGGCAATGGGTGGTAGGGGGAATGGGCAGGAGAATCCCAAACCTCATGGGCCCCTTAGTCTGGTATTTGCAGAAGCAAAATGACAGTCAGAGGGCTGGAGAGATGGTCTAGTGGTTAAGGCATTTGCCTGCAAAGCCAAAGGACTCAGGTTCAACTCCCCAGGACCCACATAAGCCAGATGCACAAGGGGGTGCACGCATCTGGAGTTCATATGCAGTGGCTGGAGGCCCTGGCATGCTCATTCTCTCTCTACCTATTTATTTCTGTATCTCTCTCTCAAATAAAATAAATAAAAATAAAATATTTTTTTTTAAAAAATGACAGCCAGAGATACTCTGCCTCAAACAAGGTGGAAGGAGGGGACCAAGGCCCTGAGGTTGTCCTCTGACCACACACAGGCCATGCTATGTGCATACATGCACACATCATAAACACACAAAGAAATAACTTTTTTCTTGCTTTTTTTTTTCTCTAGGTAGGGTCTCAGTGTAGCCCAGGCTGACCTGGAATTCACTACATACTCTCAGGGTGGCCTCAAACTCACAGTGATCCTCCTACCTATGCCTCCCAGGTGCTAAGATTAAAGGCGTGAGTCACCACGCCCAGCTTTTAAGAAATAAATATTTTTAAAAACCATCTAAACTTGTCATATAGCTGACACTAAACTATTGGTTATTTCCCTCAAAATTCACTCCCAGAGACTCCAAATTGAGACCTAAGTAAGAAGGAGAAAGTCACGTAATTCTGGGAACGAGGTGCTGGGGAGACAGCTCAGTCAGCTGTGTTTTCCACAAAAGCCTGAGGACCATTCAGTCTCCAGAAACCACATAAGAAAAGCTAGTGTGGAATATGCTTGCCATGTGCCAACTCTGGGGAGACAGACCCCTGGGGCTTGCTGGCCAGCCAATGTCACCTGTCACCTACTTGGCGAGTTCCAGGCCTGTGAGATCCTGCCTCAAAAAACAGTGACCCGTACCTGAGGAATTACATCCAAGGCTATAGCCTGGCTACACACACACATCTTCACATACATTAATACGGGCACACCACCGTGCACATACGTACACATACAGACACATAATATAAAAATAGGAACAAGGGCTGGAGAGATGGCTTAGCAGCTAAACTTCTGGCCTGCAAAGCCTAAGGACCCAGGTTAAATTCCCCAGTTCCCATGTAAGCACGATGAGCAAGGCCGTGCAAGTATCCGGAGTTCACTTGCAGTGGTTACAAGCCCTGATGTGCCCATTCTCTCCTTCTCTTTTCCTCTTTCTCTCTCTCTCTCTCCCTTTCTCTCTGTCTCATAAATAAATACACGACAAATAAATAAAATAGTGTTAAAAAATAGGAACGATAGTAGTGGAATGTTCCCAGTAAAAAGAACTACCTCCATATTGCTTTTTCTCATTGTTTTGACCTAATACCTGTTAAAAAAAGGTCCTTAACGAAGGAAGAATTTATTTTGACTAACAATTAGAAGAGGCACAAACATCCCGGAGGGGAAAACATGGCCTCGGTGGGGTCCAAGGTGGCAAGAGCTCTCAGCACTACACATTTGGGCCGAACAGGAAGCAGAGCTGGACTACAAAACCTCAAGGCTGGTGCCCAGGGACCTGCTTCCTTCAGCAAGTCTCCACCTCCTGCAGGTGCTGCGAGCTCTTAAGACAGCGCCACCAGCTGGCGGCCGAGTGTTCAAACACACCAGTCAAACCACAGCATTGATTACCCTTTCCAAGATCATCAAATCAAATAACAGCAACAACAAAAAATCAACAATCACGGGCTGGAGAGGTGGCTTAGCAGGTAAGCGCTTGCCTGTGAAACCTAAGGACCCCGGTTCGAGGCTCGATTCCCCAGGACCCATGTTAACCAGATGCACAAGGGGGCGCACGTGTCTGGAGTTCATTTGCAGTGGCTGGAGGCCCTGGCACGCCCATTCTCCTTCCCTTCCTCCCTCCCTCCCTCTCTCTCTCTCTCTCTCTCTCTCTCTCTCTCTCTCTATATATATATATATATATATATATATATATATATGTATGTATCTCGCTCTCTCTCTCTCTCTCTGTCTCTCTTTCTCTCTGTCTGTCGCTCTCAAATAAATAAATAAAAATAAACAAAAAAATCAGCAATCACCTTATAAACTCTAGTCCAATACCACACAGGATTACCAGCCCTTCTACAGAGCTATTCATCATGAGCAATCTGGTTTTATGAAATGTACTGAACTTGACTGGCAATCTACAATGTTATATATGCACCTGTACCCTCTCTCTGGCTTGCTATTTTTAACATAAGCATTATTCAAATTAAGTTGAAAAGAATCACAGAACCGCAGGAAAGCTTGCTGGCGTGGATCAGAGGGCCGCAATGCACTCCGTGCGGGCAGCTTGCACACCAGCTACGAATTACTCTGATTCCTGTAGTATTTTCCCCAGGTCTACACAGTCAGTGGTCAGGTTATAACTGCCGCTGGTCTGCTCTTACAGACTGTGCTTCTTAATCGAGGGACTGTATTACACATAATTTACCTGAGGGAGCCCAAACTGTAAAAATGACACTTGTAATCCGCTTCTGCTCTGCTGCTGTTACTAACAAGGAGATTGCTCCAGCATGAAGCAGCTCATTTCTTAAAATGTATCCGCTATTATTAATGACTTCATATTAAGTCAAGGGCTATTGAACACACAATAGTTTTCACCCATTGATTCTAAATTCAGTCCTCCAGAGTCACACAAAACAAAAAAAAAATAGAAAGGTTCATGGTTTATTTTTGTTTTGTTGTTTTCTTTTTTTCAGTACTGGGTATCAACCCATGTCCTTACACATGGGGGACAAGTCCTCTACCACTCAACTATATCACTGACCATCTTTGTTCTGTTGATTTTGAAACATGGACTCACCGAGTCCACCGGACTCACTATGTAGCCCAAGAGAGCCTTGAATTTATAAACCTCCCACCTCAGCACCCCAAGTAGCTGGGGCGAGACGCTTAAACCGCCAACTCCAGTTTAGATGGTTTTCTGTGCTTGTTTCTTCTATCCTGGGTTGATGCATTCCTGGTGGCAAAATGGCTGCAGAGATGGCTTAGTGATTAAGGCACTTGCATGTGAAGCCTCAGGACCCATGTTTGATTCCTCGGTGTGCATGTATTTATAAAGAAATAAAATATGAAAGCTTTGAAAAAATGGCGATAAAGATGCCAGTTTTGATGCCTTTAGATTGGGCCAAAGCAATTTAGGTGTCAATCCCAGCCAAAGACCGTGGTCTATCTCCCTGACTTCCAGGCCTTTCCTGGCATCCCAGTTTCATGTTGATAAGTACCAAGTCCATGTTTGTAGGTGCCACTGTGTAATTTTTACCCAATCCTGACTGCCATCCAAATGCTATGTACCATGGACTTATATGTCAATAACAAAGTAAATTGGGGTAGTTCCTGTGAATATTTGACATTGAGTGTCAACTTGACACCACCTATGGTCATCTTGTGAGGGGTTGTCTCAGTTAGGTTAGCCTCCTGAATCAGGCTATGACCGTGAGGGATTAGGTTGACTGGTGTGGAAAGACCCATCTTAACCGCGCACAGTAGCATCATCCCACGGGCTGTGGTCGTGAACCGTATAACAAGCGGATAGCTGGTTAAGCTCTGCTTCCTCACTGCGGACTTCCTTCAAGTTGTTTCAGACACTTACTTCATCTCCCTGGTAAGATTCTATATCCAATAACTACAAGCCATTTGGAAGCTGTCGTGGCTTTCCACCTTTGATGTTCTCATTGTCTCCATGAAAAAATATCCTATTTCTCAATTTCTAAGGCAGCTTTCCTACCCACAAGATGGTCTTGGCCAGGAACTCAGGTTAGAATTTCTGTGTTTAACAGCTTTACTGAGTCATAATTGGCATACAGAATGTAAACCGTAGGCTTTGGAGTATTAGACATGTATATATCCATGCAAAATTATCATCATAAGCAGGGTAATATCACCCCCCGAAGTCTCTTCGTGCCCCTTGCAAATTCCCCTTTGCTACACTTTCCTTCCAAACACAAGCAAACCTTGGTCTCCTTCATCCCTGTAGATCCAACTGCGTTTCAGAGTTTTGAACAGGCCACATCATGACGTAGGCAGCCTGTGTTCGGCTGGTTCAGCTGCCTTCTTACACTCTACAGGATTATTTGGAAATTCACTCACACTGTGGCACATAACATCGTGCCTTTGAGTTACTGAATGGCAATCCATTACGTGGCTATACCAAATTCTTTTTGTTCATTCATCAAATAATGAGCAGCTGGTCTACCGTCGGCTTCTGGACATAACAAAGGAAGGAGAGTTCTTTAGATCTCTCTTGAATGTGTGGGTTTCCTCTCTGATCTTCCTTCTAAAAAATATTTGTGGGCCGGAGAGATGGCTCAGTGGTTAAGGCGCTTGCCTGCAAAGCCAAAGGACCCAGGTTTGATTCTCCAGGACGCACATAAGCCAGATGTACAAGGGAGCGCACACATCTGGAGTTCGTTTACAATGGCTGGGGGCCCTGGTACACCCGTTCTCTCTCTCAAATAAATAGATTGAAATATTTAAAAAAGAAAGAAAAAAATATTTGTTTATTTAGGGCTGGAGGAATGGCTCAGCCGTTAAGGCACTTGCCTTCGAAGCCCAATGACCCAGGTTTGATTCCCCCAGGACTCACGTAAAGCCGGATGCCCAAAATGGCACATGCGTTTGGAATTCTTTGGCACCTGCTGGAGGCCCTGGCTTGCCCTTTCTCTCTGTCTCTGTCTCTTTCTGTGCCTGTTGTAGTTGCTGCGCAGGTTACCGGAAGAGAAAAGTTACCGATGGCCTTCCAAGCTGTGAGCGCTACGCGCTGTGCACTCAACCTGCCGGGAGAGACGTGCCCGCTGGTGCAGTCGTGGACGGCTGCTACCTGCTTTCTGTTCAGAGTTGAGGCCTGTTCCACAAGTGGGAATTCATTCCTGGCGCCGTGGCTGCAGACACGATATACCCCTGGGAGAGAAGCTACGGTTGCTGCAAATGCTAAACTGTCTTCAAACACTTGTGCCCATGCCCATAGCTTAGAACACCTACAACACTCCTCTGAGACTCACGAGACATCACTAGCCCTGAAAAGCAACCAGGATGAGGCCAAAAGCTTGCCTACGAGGAGAAGTGCACGGAACACCCTCTTCGAGTCATGCTGTGCCCATCGCGTTTGCGATCTCACAGCAGCTGTAGGACCGCACAAGCCTTTCACAAGATTGCGCTTGCCAATCTTTAGTCATGGGTGGGGGAGGGCTTGTGACGGCCTCCCAGCCCTTCTTGAAGAGATATTTGTAAAAAAAAATTCCTTTAAGGGATACCTTTTTCCCCCGGACCCCAAAAGTTAAAAAAACCCGGGGAAATTTTCCCCAAAAAAGGCCAAAAATGGGGGGAAAACTTTTGGGCCCGGGGGGCCTGGCTTTCCTTTTTTCGATTCTCCAGGACCCACATACGCCAGATGCACAAGCGGGCACATGCATCTGGAGTTCATATACAGTGGCGGGAGGTCCTGGCATGCCCATTCTCTCTCCTCCCTCCCTCCCTCTCTCTCTCTCTCTCTCACACATAAATAAATAAATACTTTTTTAAAAAACACAAATATTTTACCTTCTATGATATTTTTTTTCTCCCTAAAGCCCAGAATAAGACAATATGAAGGAATGGAGAAAGTATAGAATACACATGAAACAGGGAACAAACCTGGTATGATTTACCCTCCAAGAAATAATGAACCACTCCCTCGTTGTACCCTAAAACAAACTTGTAGCCCCCACTACACATTATCATGTCAGATTTTTTTTTTTTTTTGTGTGTGGAATGGTTTAGCTCTAGCCCAGGCTGACCTGGTATTCAGTATGTAGTTTCAGGGTGACCTTGAACTCTCCACAATCCTCCCACCTCTGCCCCTGAGTGCTGGGAGTAAAGGCGCGCATCATCATGCCAGGTAACATGCACAGCCCCTTCCTTAACACTCTAGACGGTCTCCAGTGATAGTAGAGAATGCTCTGTGTTCCCATAAGCAGTAGAAGCCTAATAAAATTTGAACTTAGTTCTGGAAAATATAAGATCTTCTTGAAAGGCAGAATCCTAATCTAGGATGTTCTAAAGTCATCAACATTGAAATAAAATGGAACAAAGGAACCAGAACCGATACCACCAAAGTTGTTCAAGGGATTCATTAGAACAGGCTGATCTCAGCTTGGGCATGAGGCACAATTGGTGAAGCACTTCTCTAGCCTGCACAAAGCCCTGGGTTCGAGCTCTAGTACCCCATACATGAAGCACAGCGGCATGTGCATGTAATCCCACCACTCAGAAGATGGAGCATCACAAGCCTAATGTCACCCTCAACTACACAGTGAGTTTGAAGCTAGCCTGGGACACATGAGACCCTGTTTCAAAAATAAATGAGGACTGGAGAAATGACTTGGCAGATAAGGCACTTGCCTGCAAAGCCAAAGGACACAGGTTCGAGTACCCACGTAAGGGCAGACACATGCATCTAGAATTTGTTTGCAGTGGCTAGGGGCTCTGGAGTGCCCATTCTCTTTCCCTACCTGCCTCTTTCTTTCACTCTCTCTCTCTAATAAATTAAATAATAATAAAATGGAACCAATCTCCATCTAAGAGACACTGGGTTCAATTCCCAACATTACAAGAAAGAGAAGAAGGAGGCTGGCTAAGCTAAAGCGAAGACCATGAAGGACAAGGAGACTGTGAAAATTTCAAAAGTGAGGCGAAACCCATGATGCTTTCATGTGGATTTCTAAACAGAGGCAGGAATTATACAAGTCAGGCTGTCAGGGTCAATTAGCCAAGAAAAAAAAAAAAAATCAAGGTCCATAGGAGAAAATAGCCCCCTGCAATCTCTGGAACTCAATGCTTGGTTAATAATAAGGAAAGAGGAAGAGCTTTTTATATATAAGTATCTCAGCTATTTCCCCAGCTTACCGCAAATCGTAGAGGTAAGTCATTTGTTAATAAACATCAGCCCCATGTCTGTTCCACCAAGAACAGATGGTTCATGCAACTGGTCTCCAGTATAACTATTCTCATTTATGATTGGTTTAGTGGGTTTCCTATTTGGATAGCTTTGTGGCCTGCTTGATTTCCCAAGACAGCTGATTCTATCAGTAAGAGAAAGAATGGTGAAGGATGAGGCCCCGATCTCCCAAGGCTGATTTTGAGTAATGCTAAGGACTGAGGTAGAGGAAGAAAAAGGTTTTGTATTATTACTGTTGTGACTTAAAATAAAACACTTTATTTTTATTTATTTGAGAAAGAGAGAGAGAAAGAAAGAGGCAGAGAGAGAAGGAGAGGGAGAATGGACACACCAGGGCCTCCAGCCACTGCAAATGAACTCTTGTGCATTCATCTGGCTTATGTGGGTCCTGGGGAATGCAACCAAGGTCCTTTGGCTTTGCAGGCAAGCGCCTTAACTGCTAAGCCATCTCTCCATTCCCTACTGCTGTGATTTTTACTCTGAGCAGGGATGGGCTTAAATCCCTGACCACAGTCCTTCATCAAGGGTCTTTGTCACTGGCCTTCCTGCTCATGGGTGACGAATAGTGGCAAGATGGGTTAACGGGCTTGCTATGTAGTGGCCAGCATTGGCTCCTGTGTCTGCGTGGATCTCCGACGGGACTCATTCTTCAGAACAGAAGAGGGCTGACTTTAAATCAGGACAGATCTGGCTTGCGCTGGATCTACACCATCTCTTACCTGTGATTTCCAGCATCAGCTAGGATAGCCTCTGTCACCTAGGTCGTCTTTGTTCTCAGATGTTAGTGACACGTGAAGATCCATTGGCAATGGGCTGAACAAACACAGTAAATGGGTGCTGACACTTCTGCTGACACTGTAGCTGTGACATGTAATCTGTAACTCGGGCTCCACCCTCTCGTGACACGTACCGGGAACTTATCATGAGAGCTATCTGCCCGACCCCTCACCCCGCTTCTGCTGGGAACCAGCGTGGAATTTGGCATGGGCGAGAGAGATGAGCACTGTAAGCCCCACGGAATTAAGGTCAAATATGTTTTCCATCATCCTTTGGCTCGCTTGAGGGTTGGTAATAATAAGACTTTCTCCCATCAGGCCTGTAGTTAATATTTAGTAAGAGAATTGCAGTAAACTCCATGGGGTTGGGGGACTTCGTTCACTGACACAGCGCAAGGATTTTACCTGCTAAATCTGGCATGAGTCAGGTACTCAATCTAGCATGAAACGGTGCCTTAGTTAGTTAGTTGGTTGATAAGCTACTTGTTAGTTAAAAGTTTAGCTCTCTTGAGACAAGACTTCTCTGTGTATCTCAGGTTGGCCTAGAACTTACTGTGCAGCCTAGACTGGCGTCATAGTTATAAAAGTCCTCCTTCCTCAGGCTCCCAAGTGATTGGATTAAAGTTGTATTTCCAGACCCAATAGGTATCAGATATATTTTTCTTTTTTATAATTTCCATTTTAATATTTTTTATCCAAGGAACTTTTTAAAATACTTATTAGCTGAAGAATTCTTTGACGCCCAAATAGGGTCTTATTCTTATTCACAACCCCTTTGACGTGACATAGTGAAAGATAAAAGCACAATTCTTTTTAAAGTACCAATTCTTTTAAAAGTACATTTAAAAAAAAAAGAAAGATGCAAAAGAGTTATATAGGAAGGAAGAGGCAGAAAATAATTGTGTCAGAAAAGTAAAATATTGCAAGTTACATGCGTGGGTTTTCAGTTTTCATTATTTGAATTTTCTTTTTGTCTCCAGAGACTGACAGAGGCTCCCTACGTAGCTCTCCACCCCTTTCCGGGTAAACTGGGAAAACGCTGGTTTATTGAGAAAATGTTGGCATTGCCATGTTGACCCCGTCATCCAGAACACGTTCCATCGCGAAGTCTCCTGAACCCCAGCCTGTGGAGAAGCGTAGAGCACAGTGAAGGTGAGCCCTTCGCGCCTCAGTGAACCTAATCTAGATCATTCCCACGCATGCTCTGAGGGTGGTTTCCTGGGTGATCCTGGGTCCATGGAGAATGCATATTAACCATCACAGATGGATGTGATTTGTGGTGATTAATCTCCCTTGTCAACTTAATTGGATTAATAAATGCCCAGGGCATTCGTGAGGCACACTGATGAGTGCCTCCTAGGGCTTTTCTAGAGAAGATTAAGTAAAGGGAGAAGACCAGGCCTGAATGTGGGTGGCACTATCCCACGGGTTGGGGTCCCAGAGTGAGAGGAAGGGAGACAGAGAGAGCCAGGTGAGAACTGGGCTTCCTTTCTCTGCCTCCTATCCGCCCAGATGTGTTCCCGCCTCAAATGGCTGAAATTCACTCTCGCCCACGCCGCCTTCTATAGCCTCAAACCACGAGCCAAAATAAACCTTTTCTCCCTGAGACTGCTCCTAGCCAGGTATTTTGGTCACAGCAACAAGAAAAGTAACGGATACGCCAAACCAATCCTGATGTATTTGAGATCACACCCCCGGGGTGCTTTTAATGTGGGGACATGTCTATAAAGAGTGGCTGTGCCTGTGCTTTGGAACTCAACCTCAAAAGAGCCCAGGGGCCAATAGCATCGGAGGGGAGTCTGGCAGAGAAGGTGACAGACAGATGGCATTTGCTGCTCCAATGACCATGGCCATCCGCATGCCAAGTCCCCTGCTGTGCCCTTCCTGGTCTTTGTTTATGTAAATTACTGCTTCACCATCTCAAGAATGTTAACATTACCATTCTGGGAAAGGCTGAGGGGAAATAAGAAAACCACGTTTTGCCACCAGTTTGTGGATGTCTGGGTTTTTTTGTTTTTTTCGGGGGGGGCGCGGGATATGGCATAGATAAAAGCAACTCAAAATCCAAACAGAGAGAGAGAGAGAGAGAGGAGGAGGCAGGGGAAGAAAATGAAGAAGAGGAGGGGGAAAGAAAGAGAAATTCTGGAGCCTAAGAATCCTTGTGAGGTCATCAAACAATACGACAAAGAGAGAAGGGGCTAAAAAGAAGGAAAGAGCAGGTCGCAATGGCGCACACTCTAATCCCGGCATTGGGAAGAGGGTATAGGCCGGAAGGTCAGGAGTTCAAAGACAGCCTTGGCTACATAACTAAGGCTAGTCCAGGTCAGTCTGGGCTTCAGGAAACATTGTCAAAAAACAAAACAAAACAAAACAAACCTTAGAACAAACAACAGAAAGAAAGAAAGAAAGAAAGAAAGGAAGAGAAGAGAGAGAGAGAGACGGAGGGAGGGAGGGAGGGAGGGAGGGAGGGAGGGAGGGAGGAAGGAAGGGAGGGAGGGAAAAAACAACAATGTGAAAGGGAACATAACTGGGACTTGCTAGATGACTTTAGGTAGTAAAGTGCTCACCTCACAAGCACGAGGACCTGAGTTCAGATCCCAGCACCTATACTGGGCAGATGTGGTGGTGGCCTGCGCATCTGTAATCCAACACTTCAAAGGTGAACAGAGGGAATCCCCACATCAACCTGGCTACCTAGACTCAACAACGCAGAAAGTTCTGGCTTCAACTGAGAAGTTCTGACTCAATAAATAAGGTGGAGAGTGATCAAAGACAACACCTGACCTCAACCTTTGGCCTCCACACACACACACACACTTACCTGCAAACACATGTGTGAACACACATACACGCATACACGCACCTTACACACACATATAGGCCAAAAAAATCAACTAGCAGTTGCTTGCTTTTTTTTCTTCTTTTCATTTACTTTTTGCAACTTAAACTTATTTCTGTGTGTGTACAAATGCATGTGTATGTGTGTGTGTGACTATAAGCACGCCACACCACATGTGTGCAGGTCAGAGGACTTGTCAGTGCCCTGCTTCTTTGAGACAGAGGCTCTCGCCACTGCAAATGCAGTCTCTGTCATGGGTTCTGGGGACTTGAACCCAGGCCAGCAGACTTTGCAAGCGAATGCCTTTAATCACCGAGCCACCTCCCCAGCCCACTTCCCCTTTTTATATTAACAAATTTCATTAGCATACAGAGAATTCATTTTTATTATGGCAACTCTCAAAAGAATTGTTTCCTTTTCCCTCTCTTCCCCACCTCCCCCGCTCCTATGTGCTCTCCCTGCCAGAGTCTCGCTTCCTCTTTCATTCATGTTCTTTTGCCCTCCCGACCCTTTTAATTATTTACTTACTTTTAAATATTTAATGCATTTATTTATTTGAGAAAGACAGAGAGAATGGGCATGCCAGGGCCTCCAGCCACTGCAAATGAACTCCAGATGCATGTGCCACCTTGTGCGTCTGGCTTACGTAGGTCCTGCAGAATTGAGTCTGAGTCCTTAGGCTTCGCAGGCAAGTGCCTTAACCACTAAGCAATCCCTCAAGCCCTCACCCCACCCTTTTAAAAGTTACAAGTATGAAGATTATAGACAGTCTTTAAATATGTCCTAGTTGATGGACTATATTGGGCCGTGTCACTCTAGGAAGCCATGAGACTTTAATTCAGGAGGACTTATTCTATTTTAAAGAAAAGATTTATTTTTATTTATTTATTACAGATAGACAGAGGGAGAGAGAAACAGAGACAAGGAGTGAGAATGGGCACGCCAGAGCATCTAGCCATTGCAAAAAAAAAACTCCAGATGTATGTGCCACCTTGGACATCTGGCTTACGTGTGACCTGGAAACCCTGGGTCCTTAGGCTTCGCAGGCATGCGCCTTAACCACAAAGCCATCTCTCCAGCCTGGGACTTATTCTTGACTCATAATTATCTGCATACTGAAAGGTAGCAATAACTAGCATTTGTCATTATTTCCAACCACTCTCCTTCCCCATGTTGCCAAGACATAAAGCGTCTTTCCTCAGGACTCAGTTCAGTCCCAAATTGATCTCGAGTGTTGTGCTTGATTTTATTAATAAACAAATTTAAAGAAAAGGGGATGGGGGAATGTATCCAGAAACCTGATTACGGCCATAGAGCCAAGCCACTTTCTAATCTGCCGTAAATAAAGTTAACATGTTGATGTCTGTCTGATTAATCCATTTATCTAGTCTTTACTTCTGTGCTCAGAAAGGCAGGGAGAAGTGTTATTTATTGTTTCATAAAACTCCCAATTAGTGAACCAACTGGGAGCCTTGATAGATAGCTGTAAACACTGATATTCAAACTGAAACGGTCTGTGGATCCCGTGGAGACACGAAGGTTATTGGTTCCATCAGGACAAGGAGATGAGACTTTAATCTTCAGTGTTTCATAAACTCTGGCCTGGTCTGCTTTCCTAGCTTGGAAATTTGTAGCTGCTTCCATGGTGATGATGCTGCATGGATATATTTTTTGTTTGTTTGGGTTTGGTTTCCCTTGTTTTTTCCTTATAACAAGCATGGGCTTGGGGGGTGGCGGGGTGCGGGGTTCTGCTAATGGCCCTGAACTATTTTTATGACCACGGATGGCCTTTACTGGGGATTATGTCAAAATTCATTCATTCAAATGCACAAATATTTAAGGAGCTGCTTTAAGTACCAAGCCGTGCTCCTAGTTTCCAGTCAGTGAACAAAATGTAGGGAAAGATAAGGGAGATTAGGAATTCCAGAAGGAGGAGGACGGTTCTCAATAGCAAGGGATGTGGTCAGCCTACACCACATTGTGGTAGCACCAGCCACTGACCCTGAAGAAGGATGGGAGAAAGCAAGCTCCTTTTGGGCAGTTTCAGTTGGAGATTGAGGACCAAGGAGAACCAGGAGATCCCACCTCACCCTGGCACAAGCATGGAAATGGGAGTCATATCTGATCAAAACTGATCTATCACACCCCCTGTGGCCCTCAGTGCAGCACCCTGACTCAATAAATAGCCCAGGTGGGCTGGCCCTGAGGTCCACCCTCCAAATCTCCAAACAAATCAGGTCTTCCCCTTGCATACCCCCAACTCTGACGCTATAAAGGCTGTGGACAGAGGCTGGAGGGATGGCTTAGCGGTTAAGGCGTTTGCCTGCAAAGCCAAAGGATCCCAGGTTTGACTGTCCAGGACCCACGTTAGCCAGATGCCCAAGGTGGCACATGCATCTGGAGTTCATTTGCAGTGGCTGGAGACCCTGGCACGCTCTCTCTCTCTCTCTCTCTCCCTCTCAAATAAATAAATAAATAAAATATATATTTTAAAAATGTCATGTGTGTCTCCCCAGCTTTTACCCTGTGCTGCTTGGATTCGTGGGGGTCTGGCTTCTACCCCCCACCCAGCATGGTGGGAAAGCACAACACTGTTTCTTGACCTGAACTTTTCTGCTTACCTCAACTTTTCTGCTTACCTCTCTGTTATAATTTGGAATAATTTCCCACCTCGATTACTGGTGTGATTTTCCTCTGCTCTCCAAATCTACCACCTGCGTACTTCCCTTACAGTCCAGATCTACCACATGGATGCTCTCCCCAACTCAAGCCTTGCTACCCATGTAAATTCTTTAAACTCGGGGTAACCATCAGTGTACGCCCCCATTACTCATTTCTCCTCCAAATCTCTCTGTCTCTGCTTTCATATCTGTCCTCTCATTTTCTTTTCTTTTTCTAAAAAGATATTTAATTTACTTGTTTGAGAGAGAGAGAGGAAGAGGCAGATAGAAAGAGAGAGAATGGGCGAGCCAGGGCCTCGAGCCACTGCAAACGAACTCCAGATGCATGCTCCCCATTGTGCATCTGGCTAACGTGGGTCCTAGGGAATCGAACCAGGGTCCTCAGGTTTCGCAGGCATGCACCTTATCTGCTAAGCCATTTCCTCAACCCTGTTCTCTCATTTTTCCTTGTGCCTTACCATTTGTCCTCTTAACTTCCCTCCATGGGAAGCACCTGGCAGATGCCATGCAGGCTCCTCCCGAGTCTCCCTACACAAACTCCTAGATTCTACTTTCCACATGTTCTCAGCTCTACTCCAGCCTTTCTCTAAAAACCTCAATTTTTCTTAAAAGCAATTGTGTAAACTATGCAGCATTCTCCAGAGGACAGGATGTTTTCTACTTCCCGTGTGAGTATGACTCTGTTCTAGCATCCCTTCCTAGGTCCCACTCTCCCTTAAATAAACCCCACAATTTGTGATTTCCCCTAACTAAACTTAGGAATTCATAATTTATCCTTCTTGAGTTCGTCTTTGTAAATTCTTTAAGGTAGGACAGAACCCAAAACTTGGGGATCATGAATTCTGGGAGACCCCCCTCCTCGACCCCTCCAAATTCTGCATCAATCCCAGGGTAAGGGAGGATGATTAGGAGTTCAAGGTCACCCTTTGCTACATAGGAAGTTGAAGGTCACCTCGTGCTGCATAATGATATAGGAATATGGGGTGCTTTGGGAGCAAGTGGGCCTTTCTCAGCTCCTGAGCAGCCTTTTAAGTCAGGGATTAGTGTGCAGGATACTCACTCACAGTCACATCAAACGTCCACTGGGCTATTGGCCTTCTGCTCTTGTCTCATGAATTAGATGAATAAAATCCATGGGTCACAGATAGTGAGGTTTAGAATGATTTTATTAGTGGAATGACCTTATTGGTTAAGTTAAACTATATAGAGGACTTTGGTTGGTTGGTAGGTCAGGGAGAAGAGTAAAGATTCAGAATAAGGTTTTACTGGATATCCGGTCAGTCCAGCTCCCTTGCCAGGAGTCACTCCAGGAAAGGGGAACTCCTTCAGGGAAAAGGAGATAGGAAAACACCAGAACTTCCATTTTGCCATTCCTAGCCCCCAGCAATGTTCAGGTTGCTGAGGATTCCTTTAGAGGAAAAGAGAAAAGGAAAAATAAGTTCCTCAGTTAGGGGCTGGAGGACAGTCCAATCTTCAGGGCCCTATGCTCCCTCAGCAATCTCTATACTCTGTTCTTCATCAACAAGACCCTGTCTCAAAAAAGCAACAAAAAAAAAAATAGATTAAAAGAATAAAATCCAGTACAACATTTGAGCAAAGACTTGAAGGAGATGATATGGTAAGCCAGGCAGCTGTAAGGAAAGTGGGGTAGAAGAACACTGTAGAGAGAGAACAGATAAAAAGAAATGACACTCTGGGTGGGAACTTGGAGTTGGGGCTTGGGGAGTCACTGGAGTGGAGAAAGCAAACAGAAGAGTGTGGGGGGCAGAGATCAGAAAATACGAAGGAAGTCTAATAATATGGACTCGTTACAGTTTTGCAGATGTTGAACTAGAGATGTGAAGTTAATCAGGTGTTTCATGATCCGACATGTTTGTACAAACGAAAGTTTGTGCGTGTGTGTGTGTGTGTGTGTGTGTGTGTGTGTGTGTGTGTATGTACCATAAAACTGGGCAGGGGCATGAGAGGGGAAGAAGAGATCAACAGGAGTGAGAATACATGTGGGGCATGGAAGCCAAAGGGAAGCTGTTCGGGGAGAGGAAGGGTAACAAGCAAGAAGTCGACAGGGAGATGCGGAAGAAGGGTGGACAAAGGGGACTGTGCTGTCGTGTTGCCTTCCCAGTGCTGGGACAAAGCACTGACCAAAAGCAGCTGACGGAAGGAAGGGTTTACTTTGCCTTACCCTCCCTCGGGGAAGCTTCATGATGGCAGGGGAAAGCATGTCATGAGCAGTGGCCAGACACCACCTCCGCCATAGGAAGGGCAAAACAGCAGCAGGAGAGCCAGCAGAATTCTGACAAGGGGGTGCTGGCTATAACACCCTTAAGCTGGCCAAAACAACACACCTCTTCCAGCAAGGCTCTGTCTCCCACATTGCCACCAGCTGGGGACCAAGCTTTCAGAACACAGGAGTTTCTAGGGGACATCTGATTCAAACCACCATAAAATGCCACCGAGATGACCATATTAACTTCACGAAAGGCGTAGCCGAGGCTACCAGGGTGGAGGGAGCCCAGCCCCTCTCAGAGGTCAGCTGAGTGGAGATGGCTCCTTCCTGAGATTTCACTGTCAGTGAGGTAAAGGATGTGAGAACAGGATGTTGACAGAGGATAGGACAGGATAGGAGAAAGCTAGCTTTGTTTTTAGGGACTGAGGATCAAAGAGAAAACCAAGAAAGACGGGCCTGATGGCGCACGCCTTTAATCCCAGCAATTGGGAGGGAGAGGTAGGAGGATCACTGTGAGTTCGAGGCCACCCTGAGACTACATAGTGTCAGCCTGAGCTAGAGTGAGACCCTACCTCAAAAAATAAATAAATAAAAAGAGAGAGAGAGAGAGAGCCAAGAGACACCACCCTACATGCCATCTCGTCCTAACACAAAGGCCGAACCTGGCAGAAATGGAACTCTCCTCAGGTTGAGACTGATGCACATGACCCAGACAGACTGGTCCAAAGATCTGCCCTCAACCTACCAACCAATCAGGTCTTTCCCTTGCCTATAAAGGCCCCTGTCTTCTTCTTGTCTGTCTGAAACGGTACAATTCCGCCCAGCTCTGCGCAGCTCAGCTCTGCTTCTGTGCCCTGCTGCCCACACCTCTCTGCATCCAGGTCACAAGGGCACACGTGAGTCCAGCTTCCCCTTCACTCAGCGTGGCTGGATTGGGTAGGGGGGGGGGAGAAAAACACAAAACTGTCTCTTGATTTGTTGGCTTTTCTGTTTCTCTCTGCTTTATACTTTGGGGTAACTTCTCTCTTTGATTGCACGCATGATTGTCCTCTGCTTTCTGAATCTACCACGTGTGGGTTCATCCCAAGTTTCCTACGCAAGCTCCTGGATTCTACTTTATAGGTGCCAGCAGCTTTCCCTAATTTCTCTTTAAAAGCCTCAGTTTCTCTCAAGTCCACATGCTTGTGGCTCTACTTCTGTGTTTCTCCCCCAAAACCTCAATTTCTCTTAAACTAATCTTATAAACTATGCACCGTTTCCAGATGAGAGCATGTCTCCTAAACCCCACAAATTGTGACTACCCTCTCAAATAAACCCTACAATTTATGATTTTCCCCCTCAATAAACATAATTCATAACTTATCCTTCTTGAATTCATGTTTATCAATTATTTGTTAAAGGTAGGGCAGATCCCAAAACTTGAGGTTCATAAATTCTGGGAGAACCCCTCCTGAACCCTAGAATCCTGCATCAGTTTCACTGAACCAGCTGTGGTTGGCTGGATCTCAGTGTCTGCACATCTTTACCAGCACAGGTGCTACAAGGAAAACATTGAGGACAGTGTGTTAGAAATCCAAATGTATGTGTCTAGAAACAAACAAACAACAAAAAAAAAGGACTAGAGGCTGGGAAGACTGCTCAGTTGTTAACAGGGCTTGCTTACAAAGTCTGATGGCCTGGTTTCAGTTCCCCAGGATCCACGTAAAGCCAGATGCCTATAGTGGCACATTTGTCAGGAGTTCTTTTGCAATGATATGAGGACCTGCACTCATATTCTCTATCTCTCTCCCTCTCTCCTCTTTCTCTCTCAAATATATACATATACATACACACACACACACACACACACACACACACACACACACATATATGAATAAATACATACAAAAGAGTGGGTATGAGGCGATGGCTGAGGGGATAACAAGTACATGTCAGGATCTCTAGCACTTGTGTAAATTCTGGGCAGGCCTGTCAGCCCACCTAGAATCCCAGTGTTGGAGAGGCAGAGAGGGGATCCCTGGGCAAGCTGGTTAGTAAGACTAGCCAGATAGGTAAGCTCTGGTCTAATGAAAGACCCCCATCTTAAATAATAAGATGGACAACAATCAAGGGAGACATGTGATGCCAACTTCTGGCCTGCACAAGCACATGTATACATACATGCGCCCATACACATTTGGACATGTGTACACGCACATACAGCTGCAAGAAAAGAGTAAAAGTAAAGAAAGCTTTCATGTTAATAAAACCATGCTAACTTGAAGGAAAAGAGGAACGGAGAGAAAGCTATAATCCCAGCACCCCAAAGGCTGAGGCAGGAGGGTGTTGGATTGCTGTGAGTTCTGGGACAATTTGGGTGACATAATACATTCCAGGCCAGCCTGGACTGAAGTGAGACACTGTCTTAAGAAAAAAAGAAAAAAGCGCCGAAATACCTCAGTTGGGAGAGCATTAGACTGAAGAAAAGAAGGAGGAGAAGGCGGAGAGAGAGGAGGAGGAAGAAAGACATAACTTTAAAGTGAAGCTACATGTTAAAAGTTAGACAGAGGGCTGGAGAGATGGCTTAGTCGTTAAGGCATTTTGCCTGCAAAGCCAAAGGATCCCAGTTACATTCTCCAGGACCCACATGAGCCAGATGCACAAGGGGGCGCATGCATCTGGAGTTCGTTGGCAATGGCTGGAGGCCCTGGCGTGCCCATTCTCTCTCTCCCTCTTTCTCGCGCTCTCTCTCTCTCTCTCTCTCTCTCTCTCTCTCAAATAAACAAATAAAAATAAAGGTTTCTTTTTTTTTAAGTTAGATGGAAAAGAATTATATGAGACTCCAGAAAGAAAACACAAGGAGCAGATTGGGGTATAGATCAGTGCACTGGGCAGAAAAGTAAAATGGCGAAGGACGTGTTTTCATCAGGGGCACAGTTTTCCAAGATGGACTTCCAAATGAACAGCATCTTCATTTGCTCTGTGTAGTCACTGGCTTCCTGAGAAGAGTTTAGGTCAGAATTCTTGATCCTGACCAGGTTCCTCGGGCTTGAGGTTTTGGTCCCCTGTCACAGCTGCCCTATAGGAGCTTGCTGGAGGCGTGCTCTGCTCCCAGTGAGGCAAAGACAAGCATGGAGAGAACTCAGAGATGCAGGGGTCTGGGGAGGGGAAGGCAGTGTGAAGAGACCAAGGAAATTATTTCCATAGCAAAAAAATAAAATAAAATAAAATAAAAAACAGCAGACTCTGGGAAGATAAGTGCCTCCTTGTGAGAAGTGTCAGACACAAGTGTCGCTCAGCTTAAGCACTGCACTCAGTGGATACTGGAGACTAAGAAGCTTAGAGCAGCCGGGCGTGGTGGCACACGCCTTTAATCCCAGCACTCGGGAGGCAGAGGTAGGAGGATCACCATGAGTTCGAGGCCACCGTGAGACTCCATGGTAAATTCCAGGTCAGCCTGGGCTAGAGTGAGACCCAGCCTTGAAAAAACCAAGATAAATAAAGAAATAAATAAAATAAGCTTAGAGCATATGATGTAAGGGCCAGAGTGGGTAAAGGAAGATGCAGGGCTAGTGAGACCTTGACTAGGGTGGGAGTCTGTTCCAGCTTCTCTGTCCCTTCAGGGACGTGTCCAACCCACATAGCCCAAGGCCGTGCTCTCTTATACATAATCTCCACCCAGTGAGTGGTAAATGTGACCAGGGAAACCCCTGGGCCATCCCAGGCCCAAATTAGGGACCACTCTAGATCAATCCAGCCCCATATGGATAAATTCTAAGGTGCCAGCTACTGAAAATATATGTGGTGGTTCAAATGTGAAGTATCCTCCAGAGCCTCATGTGTTTCAGTTGAAGCATTCCCAATCCCCAGCTGCTGGAGCCTTTAGGACATGGAGCCTTGCCAGGGGAGGTATGTCCCTGGGGGGAGGGGGGGCTTAGGTTTCCTAGTCCCATCCTAATGGGTGTTCACCAGGTAAGTCACCCTGGCTGCTTCCTCCCCACTCCTGTGACGAGATGTGATGCTCAGCCTCTGCTCTGCCGTGCTTCCCCTGCCGTGATGAAAACCCCGCTCGGCTCCACACTGTCAGCTGAAGTCAAACCTTTCCTCTCATCAGCTGCTTTTGGTCAGATGTTCTGTACTGGCAATGAGATGGTAACTGCAATCCTAGTCCATGGGTATTTCCACACTGAGCAGAGCGAGGTGTGAGAGAGGAGAGTTTGCACTTTAAGAGGAGAGTTTGCACTCTAATTTCTTTATTCTTTAACTTAAACTTACAAGAGAATTGAATTCGGGGAACTTTGATTTCACCCCAAGGGTTTAATAATAAGAAAGAGATTATGCTATTCAAATGAAGATGCATTTTTTCATATTGTGACTACGCTCTTAACCTCAGACGGTTCTGCGCTGCCGATTTAGGCTAACACCTCTTGAGCTATATGAGGCGATGTGGCTGGGCATAATTTGAAAAGAAAAGGGCGAGTAGGGAACCATATTTCAGTCTGGACGCAGCGTGGTTTCAGAGCTAATTTAATAAATGTCTCCTTCTGCACCATTGCAGGAGCTTTTCTCACAGGTAAAAATAAATTGCCCACCTAATGAAGGTGGGAACAAAGTCACTTCATTAAATGGCCACAGCTGTTTGCCTGAGAAATAAAGACATACAAAGTTGATGTCAGGGAGAATTCTCTAGACAAGCTCCATATTCCCATAGAAGAAAAAAATGGTGCACCAAAATAGCCTATACTATCGTCTGTGATTCATACTCTGTCTCTTCTTTTCCTATCCTCTTTCTCCATTCTTCTCTCTCTCTCCTCTCATCTCATTCCTCTATCATTTCTTCTCTATTGACTATCTGGCTGCCAGGCATGGGGAGAATATGTGAGTGTCCATGTCTTGGTACTGCTCCAGGTAGAAAGACATTATTGAAGTGGGCAAAGACTTCTGAGAGCAGGCTCGGGCCCATGATGGCTTTACACACTGATGCCTTGGAATCAGCCACCCGTTGTGGGAGTTCATTCTGCAGACCCAAAGTCACTCTTCACTATCACTGTCACTAAGTCAACGTTTTTGGAAAGTTCAAATTCATGACTTAACCATTTGGGGTCTGATTCCAGAGTGCGTTTCACGAATACTCTGAGCTTGGAAAATGTCAGTTAGTTAGTTTTCTTGGTACTATGATCAAATACCTAACAAAATCAACCTAAGGAAGGGAGAACTTTTTTCACCATTTATACCTTGAGAGGACTTCCAGAGGATCAGTCTGTTATGGTAGCAGGAGCATGAAGCCCTAATCCGTGGGATGATGCCAAGCACACACAAGGTGGTTCTACCCATCTTCAACAGCCCAACAGGAAACCCCCCTACAGACATGCCTAGAGATTATTTCCATGGCAATTCTAAATCCCCTCAGGTTGACAATCATGACTCATCATCACAGAAGGGTTGGGTGGAGAGGGCATCACTAATTGGACGGTGAGGTGAGAGGAACATCAGAGAGGACACTAACTCACAAAGGAGAAGGATTGGCGTGGTGGTTTGAATCAGGTGTCCCCATCAATTCATATCTTCTGAGTGCTCGGACCCCAGCAGGAAGAATATTGGGAGGTGGAGCCTTGCTACAGGAGGTGTGTTTGGGGGACCATGCTTAGGGGTGTTGTAGCCCAGCTCCCCCTTGCCTGAGTTTGTCTCACTCTCCTGCTGCTGTTTTCTACCTTCTGTGGCACAGGTGATGTCCAGCCTCTGCTCATATCTTCCTTTCCTCTGCCACCATGAAGTTTCCCCTCGAGACTGTAAATCAATAAAACCCTTTCTTCACATCAGCTGCTTTGGGTTGGGTGCTTTGTCCCAGCAACAAGAAGGGAACTACTTCAATTGAGGTTTTTTGTTTGTTTGTTTCCTTCTTTCTTTCGAGGTAGGGTCTCACTCTAGCTCAGGCTGACCTGGAATTCAATACGTAGTCTCAGGGTGGCCTGGAACTCAAAGCAATCCTCCTACCTCTGCCTCCCGAGTGCTGGGATTAAAGGCGTGCGCCACCACACCCAGCATGTGTTTTTTTTTTTTTTTTTAAGAATGTTATAAGAGTATTTAAAGGCAGAAGAGGATGTTGTTTCTACTCAGTAGGCCTTCTCTGCCATCTCTTTTGTTCTAGGTAGAGCACTTTATACCTTAAAGTTTCATTTGTCAAAAGAAAGTAGTGGGATACATAGTGAGTCCACAACGGCAAAGGTTACAGAGCAAGACTGTCACAAAACAAAACAAAAAATAAAAATAGGGCAAAAGAGAAGTCTTAGTGTTTAAGGTGATACCCTGCCAAGCCTAAGGTTTGATTCCCCTATATCCAGGTAAACCAGATGTACAAGGTCACACATGCATCTGGAGTTTGTTTGCAGTGGCTAGAGGCCCTCTCACGCCCACTCTGTCTGTCTGTCTGTCTGTCTGTCTGTCTCTCTCTCTCTAATTATCTCTCTCTCTCAAATAAATGAAATATTTAAAAATAAATAAATAAGTAAAATTAAGGAATCAATTAATCAAAGCCACGAAGCAAAAATCACTAGTTCCTTAAATGAAGGACAAAGAAGATATGTCGATGAGAAAATTCAGCCACAAACATGTTGAGTTAACCATGAGTAAGACAGAAGAGAAACTCCTGTTGTCTAGAAAGGCAGCATGTACTTTCCACTACTAATCCTGGTATTTCAGACACAAATTCCATATGGACCTCATTTGTGCCCAACAAGTGCTCTGCCACTGAGCTATACCAACAGCCCAACAATCTCTCTCCCTCTCTCTCTCTCTCTCTCTCTCTCTCTCTCTCTCTCTCCCTTTGTGGCGGGGGGTTTTGAGGTAGGGTCTCTAGCCCAGGCTGACCTGGCATTCACTATGTAATCTCAGGGTGGCTTCGAACTCACGGCAATCCACCTACCTCTGCCTCCCAAGTGCTGGGATTAACCAACAATATCTTAATACAGAGAATGTAGAGGGGCTGGGAAGTTGGCTCAGTAGTTGAAGGTGCTTTCTTTCTTTCTTTTTTTTTTTTTTTTTCCGAGGTAGGATTTCACTCTGGCTCAGGCTGACCTTGAATGCACTATGTAGTCTCAGGGTGGCCTCAAACTCATGGAGATCCTCCTACCTCTGCCTCCCGAGTGCTGGGATTAAAGGCGTGCGCCACCATGCCCGGCAAAGGTGCTTTCTTACAAGCTTTCTCGCCTGAGTTAAATTCCCCAACATCCAGGTAAAGCCAGATGGGAAGGGGGCACACACTTCTGTGACCCCAGCACAGCAACGGGATGTGGAGCCAGAAGAATCTGGAAGCTTGAAGGCCCAGCTAGTCTGACCATCCTTGGCAGGCTGGCCGTTCGTTTGCAGTGCCAGAGTCCCTTCCTCAAAGAAGGTCGGGCTCAGATATCATGACCTCCTGTCATGTGCACCCATACACACACTAATGCATTGATTGATTGATTGACCAACTTATTGAAGGAGACAAATTCAGAGGAAACTTAGAGGAGTTCGTCTGCTTATGACCTGCTAGAGGTGAGCTTGCTTTCTCAGTTGAGAAACTGCATCATAGAGCAGCATGCCCACCTGGGTCCAGATATTCTACATTCCCTCTGTAACCTGAGCCTGAACTCTACACCAGTGGCTCACACACAGTTGGACTAGTTCACACGTCCTGATTTGGAAAACATCTGGAGACCTCCTTCACATACACACACACACACACACACACACACACACACACACACACACACAGAGGTGCCAAGTGATAACACAGCCCCCTCATCATGCTTAGGACTCTGAGATGTTGGGTTCCCGTGGGATGTTTTAGAAAAGCTGTTGCCATGGCAAGCTTGGCTCAGACTGTCATTCATCATAAACCTGTAGCACACGTCCTCCGTCTGCCTCACCTGTAACCAGATCTTGTGTGTTCGCAGCCAGACATCCCTCGTCTCCATTTAGTAACAGTGCACTTCGGAATCATGGTCTTTCCATTTGTGGCATGTGGGAAATCATGCCATGTAGGTTATGCTGCGTACAAATCTCCCAGTGCACAGCTGATGTGCAGTAAATGTTGCTCATTGTCCTAAGCTTCCAATGGGAAAGGTGCAAGAACGAAGCCAGACTTCTTTTATGCCTTTCCCCCAGGGTAGCCATTCTTGTGGCTAGAACCCCCTGGCTTTTATAAACACAACACACTGTGCACTTTTTAAACCACTGATCGTGACTACTGAATCACATTTCCACCTTCCTTTCTTCTCCTCATTAATCCAGAAATGAGATGCCTTGGTTTTCAGCCCAAGTGAATTCCCATACCCAACTCCCAAACAAAGCCAAGGATAGAGATATAAAACTCACAACCAAGAAGGTTTAAGAACCAACTTTCAGAACACAGCCAATGGCTTGTCAAAGCACAATAAGTTTGTTCAAATCTGTGAGCTCATTATTCCCAAGATACCTCTTTTTATTTTTCAAGACAGGGTTTTATGTAATCCAAGCTGGCCTGAAGCTCACTATGTAGCTAAGAAAAACCATGAACTTCCGGTCTTCTCGCCTTCGCTTCCTGAGTGCTGGCATTACAGGTGTGCACCACAACACCAGGGTTACGTAGTGCTGGAGAATCACACCCGGAACTCTGTGCATGCCAAGCAGGCGCTCTACTCAGTGAGTTACACCATGAGCACCAAAACTATTTTCTTTTACTTCGGCAGTTAGGCTACTTCCAATTTCTAGATGAAAGTTGACTAAAGAAGTACAAATTGGTGGGGCCGGGGCAATGACTCAGTAGTTAAAAGTACTTGCTAACAAAGCCTGCAGGCCCTGGTTCAATTCCCCAGCCACCCATGTATAGCTAGATGTGCATTAATTTGGAGTGGACAGAGACCCTAGTGCATGCGCGCTGCGCGCACGCACACACACACATGCACACATGCACACACACACACACACACACACAAATAATTTAAAAAAAATAAAGTCTGGAGAGATGGCTCAGCAGTTAAGGCACTTGCCTGTGAAGCATAAAGACTCATGTTTGACTCTCCAGGTCCCACATAAGCCAGAACACACGATGCTGCAAGCATGCAAAGTCACACATGTGCACAAGGGGGCACACACATGGGGAGTTGGATTGCAGTGGCTAGAGGCCCTGGCATGCCAATTCATTCTCTCTCTCTCTCTCTCTCATAAAAAATTAGGGGACAGTTGGTTTCCCCCATAACAGACATGCCACTATTGCACCCTAATTTGACTGGAGGCCCACGCCATGGGAGGGAATACATTCCTGATACTGAAAACTTACAACAGGGTTAATCATGAGCCCTAGGGGTGTAACATCTGCTGCTGTCTGGCTAAATGTATATACTACGTTCATCAAACTGCCTAGTAAGCACTTCTCTTAATATTCATACCCATATATTAATGCTGCTCTCACTTTTGGTTAGAGAATCTTCTCTTTTCAGATGGCAATGACCTTGGGATGACTCAGAAGGCATCATGATGCTGGAAAGAAGTGACAGGAGTGCTCAGCACTGCAATATCTCTATCACACCTTCCAGGGCTCAGGGTCCATTGCGGAAGAGGTGGTGGAAAGAATGTAAGAGCCAAAGAAGGGTAGGCCTCCTTACAACGTGCTCCTCCAGACACAAACTGGCCTGGATATCCATGACCTCACAGTGCCTGACACTACCTACACAAGACCATCATAATAGGAGGAAAAGATCATGACAGCAAAATAAAAGAGAGGCTGATTGAGAGGGGGGAAGTATATGATGGAGAATGGAGTTTCATAGAGGAAAGTGGGAGGAGGGAGGAAATTACCATTGGATATTATTTATAATCATGGAAGTTTTCAATTTAAAAAAGAAGCCAGTCTGTTGGGCTTGCCTCAAAAAAAAATGGAGGTGTTTGGATTGGTCATCTGTGTTACATGCTAGCTGTTCATAGGAAGAAAGTGAGGGAAGAAGTGTTGGACATGATGGCACAAACCTATAATCCTAGCACTTGGGATGGAGGAGGGTTGGGTGTCCAAGACCATCCTTGGTTATAGAGTGTGTTCAAGGCCAGCCTGGGCCACATGAGACCTTGTTTCTAGATAAAATGGAGGAAGAGTGTTACCAGAAGATTGTCTCAAATAAGACCAGATAACAATCATGGAGGACTTCACGTAGAGAGACTGTGGGCACGGTTTCCCATAGCTTTGCATAGCAGCTCTTGATGCAGAGCCTCTCCATGCGGCATGCATGATCTCACTTGATCTCAGTGGTTGCCCTCTGAGGCAATGGTGAACAGACAGTGTCATCATATGAATGATGGAGCCAAGGGAAGATTGGTGTGACTGGGAGCTAATGAGTGGCAGACCTTGAATTCAAACTCATGTAGTGATGAAACATGCATGCCTACTTAAAACCAGGAGTCTTCTCCATAGTGTTCCTCAAGGCACACGTGCAAGAAGAAAAGTGTGTACTTTTCATTTTGGACAGGCTAAGCTACTTAAGTTTGAACCGCACGTGTTATATTTTTAATGTGAAATGCCCCCCAACAGGCTCGTGTATTTGACCACTGGGGACATTGTTTGAGAAGGGTATAGAACCTTTCAGAGATGAAGCCACATTAGAGGAAATGGGTCACTGGGGGACAGAGGGTCCATGAGATTTTCTAGTCCAGCCTCGCTTCCTGTCTCCTCCGGGCTTCCTGAGCACAGACACAATGTGACCAGCCGCCTCGTGCTCCAACCAAAATGTGTTTGCCACCATGCTATATTGTATCCCTTCCTCAACTATGAAGGAAATTAAGCCCTTCCTCCCTGAAGTTGATTTTTGCTGGTATTTGATCATGGAAACTAGAACAGAATCTAATACAACATGGAGAGTCCAGGAGGACACGGGCAAGGAGGGCATTCACTGCAGGGAAGCTGAGGCCGTTCAGTCAGAGGGGTGCAAACCTGACTCTCGTAGGCAGGAGTGGAGTGGGCCCAGGACGTTCCAAGTATGCAGACTTGAGTGTTGCCAGAACTTCCCCTGGCTCATTTCTTCTTCATTTCTGTGAGAGTTACATCTTCTGTCACTAAGTACGACTTCTGCATATGGCAAGTGTCAGAATTGCCTGAGTCTCCTGTGTCTGTCTCACACTAACTGAGAAGCTACTTAAAAAAAAAAAAAAAAGCTGCTGTGGTGTGGTGTCATACACCTTTAATCCTGTCACTTGGGGGCAGAAGGTAGGAGGATCCCTATGAGAACAAGGCCACTCTAAGACTCCATAGTGAATTCCAGGTCAGCTTGGGCTACAGTGAAACCCTTCCTCGAAAAACCAAAATGATAATGATAATTAATAATAATAATAATAATGGCTGGATGGATTGCTTAGTGGTTGAAATACTTGCTTACAAAGCCAAAGAATCCAGGTTTGATTCCCCAGGACCCATGTAAGCCAGACGCACAAGGTGGTGCCTGCATCTAGAGTTCATTTGCAGTGGCTGGAGGCCTGATGCACCGATTCTCTCTCTCTCTCTCTCCCTCTCTCTCTCTCTCTCTCTCTCTCTCTCTCTCTCTGTGCACCCATTCTCTCTCTGACTCTCAAATAAATAAAATATTTATTGAAAAAAGTTTATTCTTTAAATAATAATAATATCCAGCCAGGCATGGTGGCCTCGAACTCACGGCAATCCTCCTACCTCTGCCTCCCTAGTGCTGGGATTAAAGGCATGCGCCACCATGCCCAGTTCCAAGTATCTTTATACATTCTTTTAAATTTGTTAATTTGAGAAAGAGAGAATGAACATGGGCATGCCAGGGCCTCTAGCCACTGCAAACAAAAAGCAGACTTCCACCAGTTCGTGCATCTGGCTTTACATGAGTACTGGAGATTGAACCCAGGTCCTTAGGCTTTGCAGGCAATTGCCTTAATGGCTGAACCATCTCTCCTGCCCACTTTTTTTTAAAGAGGGTGGTTGGGTGGGAGAGATTTCTTAGTGGTTAAAGCACTTGCCTGCAAAGCCAAAGGACCAAGATTTGATTCCCCAGGACCCACGTAAGCCAGATGCAAAAGGTGGCGCATGTGTCTGGAGTTTGTTTATGGCGGCTGGAGGCCCTGGTACGGCCTTTCTCTTTCTGTGTCTAAAAAATAAATAAAAATTTAAATTTAAGAAGAGGAAGATTGAAGCCTGAAGACAGAAGACTAAGGGTAAGAAGAGGCAGGCTTGTGTCACATTATAGGAACTAAGTCATGTAGTCTTAACACATTTTCATGGAAAGGGTAACTGAAAACCAGAAAAAGTTTTCACTTGCCCCGAATCACTGAGCCAGAGAGTGACCACAGCAGCCTTCACACCTAAGCTGTCTCCAGAACCCAGGTCCTCCCCTGGAAGCTTCTCGGTGGGACTAGAGATCAGGAACCCAGTGCACCAAGCAGGGCAGAGAGGCTGGATGTTGAGCCGGCCTTAGGGCTGCAGCCCAACGTTCCAGGCACGGGGCTGACGGTGCGGTGCCGCGGGACGGCTGTGTGACCCAGTGCAAGCGAATGCCTTCCTGTCACCCGTGTCTAGAGTGGACAAACTCAAAGATGCCTTGGGTCTCTTATGCTGTGCACAACCACATCTCTAAATCCAGCTGGGAGCCTGGTGACATCCCCCACCCCTGGAGCCAAGTCCAAATGAATTGTAGAGCAAGTTACCAGCTTGCCACTCCAGCTACGTGTGGCATTCCGGGGTGGCGGGTATGAGAATCTACTCTATCTGCATGAGCAGATGCTGGGCAGACCACGGACCATGGGTAGTGCATCTCAAAGAGGGAACTGGAATATGCAAAGCAATTCTCTCAGAACACAGAACCCAAGGAAACCACAGATGAACCATTGCGTCTTTTCTCTCCAAATCATAAGATTGCATAGTGTCCATCACCGGTCTTCATGCCACACATATGCATACCCTTCCTCAGCTCATACAGACCCCATCTAGGTCACCATGTCCCTGTCTTCCTATGCAAACCTTCATCTCAGGGACTGTGTTGGCTCAAATGCAGATCCTAACCTAAGAAGCCTTGCCCCCCAGACCCAGGAAGGTGACGACAGAACTAGCTGAGGAAAGACAATCTTAATGAGTTGTCTACTGAATAATGCATGCGCTGTCTGTGAGGTTAATTAACTGAATTCACTTATTTGAATAATGGGGCTAAGACAGCAAGGAATGGGTTGAATCAGGAAGATCTTTACCTGACGGTGTGCCCCTGGCTCTTGTCACCTGGAAGCCACAGCAAGCCTCCTGGCGGTACTGAATGTATATGTTTCCAAATGCTTTTTAGCTTTGTACTCACAGGATCCAACAACCTTGATTCGACTTTTTAGTGAACACCTTCCCCCTCCCCAAATTACCAGCACACAAGCAGAAAGCTGACCCTCTGCTGTGCACACTTCGCGATGCAGTGGTGAGATAGGAAAGCGACTTCTTTCCCGTCTCCAGCATTCTAACCATAGTCGCATGTTTTCATTCCCCATTTTAGAATACTAGCTAGCCGAGTCTCCACTTCCTTGTGCATGGACTGTCTTCTGATTTCAAAGCCCTATAAAAGGCCAAACTCACCCAGGAATGGGGATTTATTTCTGAAAACTCTAGAGACTAAGGAAATGCAAGACACTAGTTTTCTTTCAGTCTCTGGGTTGTCATTCTCTGACATTTCAATCAACAGCAAGGACAAGGTTATTGTATGTGGGCTTTCTCAGATCCATTACTTTCTCTAAGGAGGCATGAACCACTGTCTCTTCACCCCAGATAGGGCACTGAAGACAGACCAAAGTAAAGATCCCACCCCAGCCCACCTTAGGGAACCAATGAGTTTCTTGAGCTGACTTTTTTAAAGTATGGGCACAGGGGGGAGATTATTTACAGAAGCATAGGTGACCCCAAAACAGCCACATGCACCAGAGTCCCACACCAGCATCAATGGCAACCTCTTGGAAACATCATCATGGAGTCTCACGTTCAGTTACTTCCTGAAGGCTCTAGATCTCCCAAGATCCCTTGCTGCTGATGGGGCAGGGTGGGGCCAAGAGGGAGTGATGGCTGGAATCCCAGCTGAGGGTCCTTTGACCCTCCTCCGGACCGTCTGATAGAGAGGGAAACAGTGTCACTGTTATCACCACAGACCTAGTTGTCACTGTCTTGTCCTACACGAACCTGAGGGTGACCTTAGAGTCGTAACCTCCCAGCTTCTACCGCCTAAGATGAAGCAGCTAAGATTAAAGGCATGTAACACCAGAGCTGAGTTTTTTCTTCTGCGCCTCTGCTTCTTGTGTTATGACAGTGGTCGCAATAGCACTTTGCGGCCAGCACACTTGCAAATCTGAGAAACATCATTTGCTAGTCCAGAGCCATAGTTTCTTGCTTGTAACATGGGGCTGTGGGGAGGTGACATAGGGAAGTTGTGTAGTGAAGACTGAAACATAGAGAGGTGGAATATGTGTTCATGTTTTACGTCAGAGCTGGGAAACTGTAGCTCAGTGATGCACTACACATTTTATGGAAAACCAGAGGAGAAGAGCTCCGAGGGTTCCAAACAAAGCAACCGAGGAAGGGTGCAACCTCGTGATCATGGCACTCTGTGCACATACTGAAATATCATGTATAAACACGCACATACAGTACATGTGGACTAAAAAGGGAAGAATGGGCCTGGGAAGATGGCTCACTGGTTAAGGAGCAAGTGTGAGGAAACCGAGTTTGGCCCCCGGCACCCACGTCAAAATGCCAGACGTGGCAGCACACACCTATGATCCCCCTGCTGGGGAGGCAGACGCAAGGGGGACCCTAAGGCTGGCTGGCTAGCTAGTCTTGCCAAGTCAGGGATCTCCAGGTTCAGTACAAGACCCGAGGGATGGAGAGATGACTCAGTGGTTAAGGCACTTGTCTGCAAAGCCTAAATACCCAGGGTTTGATTCCCCAGGACCCACATAAACCGAGATGCACAAAGCGGTACTTGCATCTGGCATTTGCAGTCACTAGCAGCCCTAGTGTGACCATTCTCTCTCTTTGCTTACAAATACACAGATAAATAGAAAAAAATTTGAGGCAAGCCCAATAGACTGGCATTGTTTTATGCGAGAGAGAGAGAGACAGAATTGGCACACCAGTGTCTCCTAGCCACTGTAATCGAACTCTAGAAGCATGTGCCACCTTGTGAGCATTTGTGACCTTGTGTGCTTGCGTCACCTTGTGCGTCTGGCTTATGTGGGACCTGGAAAGTTGAACCTAGGTCCTTAGGCTTCACTGGCAAGTGCCTTAACTGCTAAGCCATCTCTCCAGCCCTGAATGGAAATATTCTTTTTTTTTTTTTTTGGTTTTTCGAGGTAGGGTTTCACTCTAGCCCAGGCTGACAGGGAGTCTCAGGGTGGCCTCGAACTCATGGCGATCCTCCTACCTCTGCCTCCCGAGTGCTGGGATTAAAGGCGTGTGCCACCACGCCCGGCCCCGGAAATATTCTTTTTGAAAATGTAGAGAGTAACAGAGAGAGAAAGACACCCTATAACAACCTCTCACTTCCATAAACATGTGCACACATGGCACATGCATGCACACACATGTATACATGCATAAAACGAAAATAGATTACTGGGCTGGAGAGATGGCTTAGCAGTTAAACACTTGCCTGTGAAACCTAAGGACCCTAGTTCGAGGCTTAATTCCCCAATACCCATGTAAGCCAGATGCACAAGGTAGCACATGCATCTGGAGTTCATTTGCAGTGGCTGGAGGCCCTGATGCACCCATTCATTCTCTCTCTCTCTCTGCCTCTCTCTCTGTCTGTCACTTTCAATTAAATATATAAAAATAAACAAAAAATGAAAATAGATTACATATTGAAGTGAAATAACTTACATGAGTCATTCAGCAAGGTGTGTTGAGTTTACGTGTACCAAGGCTTTTAGACGAAGCCCTGAACCCAGTACTGTCCAGGGAAAGAAACAGATGAGTGTTTGATTAGAGAAGTCACACGTGAACACCTGTCCAGGTATTTGCTTTGAAGAAGTGTCTTGGAGCACTTGTGGTCATCGGTCAGTTTATCCTTTTGGTCATACTGGTGCAGGATTAGTTAGTCCAAGAGAATAGCTCTCCTAATGCATGGATTTCATTTTGTTCACAGTGGATTAACTCAGCTCTAAACCCACCCAGACAGACATTAGTTTATTGAATTGATAATATGCATTTCATAAATTCCCTTCCACAAAAGACTGCGATGCGTCAGGCCTCACAAAGTGCCCTAAGATGGATGCCTGCCATGGGACGGACTTGGTGGCTCTTTGGGAGGCCATTCGCAGCCTGTAGGGTAAATAATACAAGTTGTATAAATCACATCAATGCTTTGTTTACACAACAGAACATAAATACTCCCGAGGAGCCCAAACAATCCAATACACGTGTGGTTTATAAATGATGTAAACACAGTGCGGTGTCTCAGTTCATCAGAGAAGCAGCGCCCAAGGGAGACAGGCTTGTCGAGGAGGCCTGAGAAGGTGAGATAAATGAAATGAAATGCCTTTGGAAAAAGTTGAACAGGTTAAGTCACCTGACATGCAATCAACTAGTCAACCAATCCCCTTAGCAGAAAAGGGAGCAAGGCTGGGGATATAGTTCTACAATATAGCCCAAGCTGGCTTAGAACCTGGGGTAGAACCCCAGCTCTGCTAATTAACTAGTTAATTATTAAATAAACAAATAAAAAGATGGAGAAAATGGTAGGCAGGAATCATATCATTTTTATAAAGTTTTTAAAATATGATATTTCTTTATTTGCAAGCAGAGAAAGAGACAATCAGAGAGAGTGAGAGAGAGAAAGAAAGAATGAGCATCCCAGGGCATAGTGCCGCTGCAGGTGAACTCCAGATGCATGCGCCACTTTGTGCATCTGGCTTTACGTGGGAACTAAGGAATCAAACCCAGGTCATTAGGCTCTTTAGACAAGCACCTTACCTGGTGAGCCATCTCCCCCAGCCCAGATCATCTTAGAAAAAAAGAAAACTTAAAAGAAACAATAAAAATAAATTTTAAAAACAGGGCTGGAGAGATAGCTTAGCAGTCAAGGCACTTGCCTGCAAAGCCAAAGGACAAAGGGTTGATTCCCCAGGAACCACATATGCCAGATGCATAAGGGGGCACATGTGTTTGGAGTTTGTTTGCAGTGGCTAGAAGCCATGGAAGGCCCATTTTTCCTCTCTCTCTCTCTCTCTCTCTCTTTCTCTGCCTATTTCTCTCTCTCTCTCATAAATAAAAAATAAAAAAATCTTATATATATATATATTAAGTATATGGAGCACAAGTGTGCTATAGCACATATGTGGAGGTCAGGGGACAGCTTCAAAGTGTCTGTCCTCTCCTTCCACGTCTTTTGAGATAGCTGTCATGTTATTTGGCCACTGTATGCACCAGATTATCTGGACCAGGGGCTTCTGGATTCTTCTGGTTCCACCTCCATTGCCATCGGCAATGGCAGCATACACATGTACTTTTGCTGCATGCTGGGATCACAGACATGTGTGCCACTTTGCTCCCCTGCATGTTCATACTGGGGAGGATTGGGTTTCTCCCATCTCCCCAGCCCTGGAGTCAGGTAGATCATCTTTTACAAATGCATAAAGGGGCTGGAGAGATGGTTTGGTGGATAAAGCATTTCCCATACAAGCATGAGTAGCTGAGTTTTGGATCCCGGATCCCTACATTAAAGCCAGGCACTGCTGTGGGTGTCTGTAACCCCAGCACATCTACAGCAAGAAGGGAGGCAGAGTCAGGAGAATCTTCCAGAAACTCACAGGCGAGCTATCCTGGTGAACACAGAATCGAACCAGAGGCATTGTCTCAAAAATAAGGTGAATGGCTGAGCAGTTAAGGCACTTTCCTGCAAAGCCAAAGGACCCATGTTCGATTCCCCAGGACCCACATAAGCCAGAAACTCAAGGTAGCGCATGCGTCTGGAGTACATTCACAGTGGCTGGGAGCTCTGATGCGCCTGTTCTCTCCCTCCCTCCCTTTCTCTTCCCCCCCCTTCTCTCTGTCTATTTCAAATAAATAAAAATAAAATAAGGTGAATGATAAAGACCAACTGGATGTGTATCACGGCATGTATGTGCCTACATTCACATACATGAAAACACACACACACCAAAACAAATGTGCAAAGGTACTTGTGAGAAATTAGAACTCAGAATGTAGCTGGATTTGAAAGAAGTCAAGTTAGAGAAGGGAAGTATACAAAACCCATCTCACAGCTCACGTCTGTCATCCTTCCCATCACAAACTTATTCTTCTCGCTCTCCCCAAGCCTGGTCTGCTCAGAGCTGGGGAGATTCAGTGATTACAGGTGCTGAACATGCTTACAAAACCTGCAGGTCTGGGTTCAATTCTCCATCCATGCAAAACTGGATGCCAAGTGGCACGTGTATCTAGAGTGACAAGAGACATACCACACACACACACACGCAATTTTAAAAAATGACCTTCACAGTAAGTGTGTGCATGCCTGTCATTCCAGACCTCAGGAGGCAAAAGCAGGAGGATGCAGAGTTCTAGGCCAGCCTGGGCTACACAGTTAAGACCCTGTCTCAAAACACCAAAAACAATAAATGAAGAAACAAAAATTGGCCTTCTTTTAAAACAATATAGTTTAATATATTTATTGGCAAGCAGAAAGAGAAAGGGCATGAATATGCATGAATTTGTCACTGCAAATAAATATCATACACATGCACCACATTGTGCATCTGGTTTTACATGGGTGCTAGGGAAATGAACCTGGGTCCTTTGCAATTGCAGGCAAGAGCCTTAACCGCTAAGCCATCTCTCTTGCTTTTTTTTTTTTTTTTTTTTTTGTCATTTTCCAAGGTAGGGTCTCGCTCTAGCTCAGGCTGACCTGGAATTCACTATGTAGTCTCAGGGTGGCCTTGAACTCCCAGCAATCCTCCTACCTCTGCCTCCCGAGTGCTGGGATTCAAGGCGTGTGCCACCACACCCAGCTTGCTATTGTTTTAACACAGGGTCTTGCTATGAAACCCCGACTGGCCTAAAACTCATATGTACCCCAGGCTGACCTAAAAGTCATATCCTCTTGCCTCCTAAATGCTGGTATTACATACATGTGCCACCAAACCCAACTTCAGATAAGAAGGGACAGTGTACATTTAGAGAATGCAAACACCTTGTCCAAAGAGACATTACAGAATGTTCCTGTTGTCACTGGAGGGCACAGATTCTCTTTTACAGGTTCCTGGTCTCTTTGATGAAGTAATTTTAAAAAAGACTCAACAGAGAACTTGGGGGCCAAAAATCAGGGCGGACAAACTGGAACCTGGTAGCTATTATGAGGAGGGAGCCAGAGAAAGAAGGGAGGAGACGAACTGGGTGCCCGGGGCCTTGGTTGCCTTATTTAGCATTAAAGAGACACATTACTGTTCATACCTTAGGGTGAGGTGGACCTTAGCTGCAAAAGTACCGCTCCATCCTTTTAGACCACCAATGAGGAAATATTCAACTTTAATATTAGTTATCATAACCGTGCAGTCAGCTAACAGTTGTCCTGGGTGACCCACAAGTCAGGATTTGTCTAAGATAGAAAGGAATAAGACTTAATTGTATTTGTTGATGTCAGTTCACCTTCTAATTTTGTTACTTTGGGGCCATCGTATAACCCTTGTCATGTTTAATCTCATGATTCATTTCAAACATCCTGGCAACCTTTTCCCTCACTGAGTCTATTTCTAATCTAGCCATAGAGGGTTGGTGTTCAAAAGTGAGTTATGGGTGGGGCGGGGGGTGGCTCAGTGGACGAGAATACTTACCACACAAGCATGAGGACCCGAGGCCGCCTCCTACCTGCCTCATAAACAGCTGAGCTTGTTTGCTTCCCGGCTGGTAGGCAAGTGGCTTGTTCCACCACATGCCCGGCCCAAGTTGCTTCTTATAAGAAGTCCAAAGCAATGGAGGCTCTTGATCCATAGACCAGGACTTCCAAAACCAGGAACCAAAACACCAAGTTTCTCTTTTTTTTAAATAATTTATTTATTTGCAAGGAGAAAGAGTACGAGAACAATGGGGCACACCAGGGCCTCTAGCCACTGCAAACGAACTGCAGATGCATGTACCACTTTGTGCATCTGGCTTTATGCGGGCACTGGGGAATTGAACCCAGGTCATAGGATTTGCAGGCAAGCGCCTTAACCACTGATCCATCTCTCCAGCCCCCAAACATTTCTCTTTATGAGTTTGTTTCTTCATTTTTTTGTTATAATGAAAGAAAACTAGAAACATATTTTGTAACTTATCTTGGATGTTTACCAAAATATTATGTTTTAAGTGTGGATATTTGGTGCCTAGGCATTTCAACTGTTGAATTTGTCTGGTTTTACACTACAACGAGGTTAAAAAGCAACTTTTTTTCTATATAAGATCAAAGAGGAAATACTTTAGTTGTTGTGGGCAAATTGTTCCGTAACTATTTGTCACAACTGTTCCTTTTCTTCCAGTGTCAGAAGCAAAGACATCAGCAGAGCTGGGGTCCAAAACACTCTACTTTGGGACATGAGCTTGAATTTTATATAATTATTCATGTCCTAAAATATAATTCCCCTTAATTTTTTTTGAGGTAAGCCCACACTGGTCTTTTTATTTTTATGTGAGAGAGTGACAGTGAGAGAGAGAGAGAGAGAATTGGCACTCCAGGGCTTCCAGCCACTATAATCGAACTCCAGACATCTGCGCCCCCTTGTACGCATGTGCGACCTTGCGTGCTTGAGTGACATTGTGTGTTTGGCTTACGTGGGACCTGGAGAATCTAACACAGTGCTTAGGCTTTGCAGGCATGGGCTTTATCTGCTAAGCTGGAACCCATGACCTTGTATATACACTAGTCCAACACTTAGCCCTTGAGTTACGCTCCTCGCTTCTTATAATTTCGTTAGCTCTTCCATTTTATCTTCTTATTCTTTTATTGCCAAAATTATATACATATGTATATATATATTTGCAATCATAGAGATGAGAGAGAGAGAGAGAAAGAGAGAATGGGCATGCCTAGGACTCCAGCCACTGCAAATGAACTCCAGATACATGCACCACTTTGTGCATTATATGGGTACTGGGGAATCAAGCCCAGGTCCTTATTCTTTGCTGGCAAGTGCCTTAAACACTGGGCAATCTCTCCAGCCCTTATTACCTCATTTTTAGTTTTACTTCCTAAGTTCCCCTTTGTAACACATAATTAAGTTTCATGTTTCAGATTTAATATTTCATCTTCTTAGTGACAACTGATGACTGAAGTTTTGAGGTTTCTTTCTTTTTTTCTTTTTGGTTTTTCAAGGTAGGGTCTCGCTGTAGCCCAGGCTGGCCTGGAATTCAATATGTAGTCCCAGGCTGGCCCCAAACTCAGGGTAATCCTCTTACATCTGCCTCCCAAGTGCTAGGATTAAGGGCATGGGCCACCATGCCTGGCTTGAGGTTTCTTTATTCCAGCAAATTATCTCAAACTCCTTTACTTTGTTGTCTTGTTAATTTTTGCTTCCACCTACCTTTCTTTTTCTCTTCCTGCATCTCTCAAATATTGATCTTTTTCTCTTGCCTCTCGGTGCTCATGTTTTTTGAGACAATGTCTCACTGTAGCCCAGGCTAACCTGGAACTCACTTTGTACCCCAGGCTGGTCTGACACTTACATGATCCCCCTACCTCAGCCTCACAAGTGTTAGAATCATGGGCATGAACCACCATACCTGACTAACCTGTCTTCATTTTCCAGAATGTAGCAAAGCCAGGTGTTGTGGTGCACACTTGTAATTTCAGATCTTGGGAGGTTGAGACAGAAGGACCACAAACCTGAGGCCAGAGTGGGCTACACAAACAGGTCCTTTATACATGAAGACAGCCATCGTGAAGGAGGCTGGGTCAGGCTTGGCTTATAATCCTGTCAGGGAAGACAAGGTGGCATCTCCTTTGGCCTCTGTATTAGTCAGGATTCTCTGGAGGAGCATAACTGATAGGATGAATTGTATTAAAACGGGAACTTAGGGCTGGAGAGATGGCTTAGCAGTTAAGGCGCATGCCTGCAAGGCCTAAGGACCCAAGTTCGATTCTCCAGGTCCCACGTAGGCCAGATGCACATGGTGGCGCACGTGTCTGGAGTTTGTTTGCAGTGGCTAGAGGCCCTGGTGTGCCCATTCTCAATCTTTCTCTTTTTTGCTATCTCTGTCTCTCTCTGTGTGTCTCTAATAAATTAATAAATAGATAAAAATAAATCTTAAAAAAGATTTTAAAAAGGGAAATTATTGGGTTAGTTTAAGGCAGTCCAACAGTAGCAGTCTAGCAGTCTGTAGGCTTGAGAGTCAAGGAACCTCTTGGCACTCATCAAAAATGTTTTATCTGAAGTTGGGTTTGATGGCACATGCATGTAATACCAGCATTTAGGGGGTAAGAGGATCATGACATTTAGACCAGCCTGGGGTGCATATGAGTTTTAGGCCAGTCTGGGCTCCATAGCAAGACCCTGCTTTTAAACAAAAGCAGGGGCTGGAGAGATGGCTTAGTGGTTTAGGCACTTGCCTGCAATTGCAAAGGACCCAGGTTCATTTCCCCAGGACCCGTGTAAAGCCAGGTGCACAAAGTGGCACATGTGTATGAAATTTATTTGCAGTGGCAGGAGAATCTGACATGTACACTCATGCACACACACACACTCCTACACACAAGTGTATCTGCATAAACTCAATATGCATACACCTTACACACATACACACACACACACACACACCCACAAATATAACATTGTAAGGAAATTAGAGAATCAGCCGGGCGTGGTGGCGCACGCCTTTAATCCCAGCACTCGGGAGGCAGAGGTAGGAGGATTGCCGTGAGTTCGAGGCTACCCTGAGACTCCATAGTGAATTCCAGGTCAGCCTGGGCTAGAGTGAGACTCTACCTCGAAAAACCAAAAAAAAAAAAAAAAAGAGAATCAACCCAACACATTCACTATATGAAATATAAGGATTTAAAAAAAATATTTTATTTATTTATTTATGAGAGGACAGAGAATGAATATGGGTGTGCTAGGGTCTCCAGCCACTGCAAACCAAGTCCAGACACGTGTGCCACTTTGTGCATCTGGCTTTATGTGGGTACCGGGGAGTTGAACCTGGATCCTTAGACTTTGCAGGCAAGCGTCTTAGCCTCTAAGCTATCTCCCCAGCCCACATAAGGACTTTTATTTTGAACGTGAAGCATGTTCTTACTTCTCAGTCTTTCTGCCTCAGCATCACAAGTGCTGGGATCACAGGGGTTACACCATGGCCAGCTCTGAAATAGAAGGAATTTTTTTGTTTATTAGATTCATTTATAAGAAAAAAATATATAAATAAAGAAATTTCTTTTGGAAACTGAAAGACCCTTGTTTCTGACTTTCATGATTTAAAAAAGTTAAGTTAAAATGGATTAACTAAAATAGATTTGTACTGGGGCTCTTTAATGAGGAATTTCAAAATCTTAAGAATCAAAAGAAAAATCTATAAGCTTCCAAACAGAGAAAAAAATGTGTATTTACATAAATTCGGGGATGTTTAATGCACCAGAAACTCACAACTTAAAAACAATAATGCCCTTGAAGAGTCGGGCAAAAAATAAATGACTTCACCTTTCAAGTGAATATTCAGACAATGTATCAAGTAATGAGTATGGAATAAGGATAGTGCAGGATAAACCTCATTTTTTTTCTCTCCCTGCTCTTTATTTCTCAGGAAGCTACTAGAGTGTATGTTTCTCCAATGCAATGGAGTAAATTCCAGAGAGAAGGGAGGCAGGAAGTAAACCCCATTTTTTTTTCCCTACCTGTACATGATTTCTCAGGAAGCTCCTGGAAGGTATGTTTTCCTCGTGCAATGTAGTAAATTCCAGAGAGCAGGGAAGGGGGCAGGTAAATAGGTGATCTCACAGGGGAAGGAGCCCAAGTCCAGTGGGAACTCCATGCCTGGCTCAGGTGCAGGTGGCGGCTCCCCACAGAGAACAGCCGGACAGAGGGGAGCAGGTCTGACCGACAGCCCCCAGAGCAATCCTCCCGGGTGGGTTTATAAAGTGCCTCATATGTTTAATATAGCAGAGAAAGCTTCATGGCACCAAGCTGGGGATTGAACCAGTGCAAACCAAATGAGATGGGGCAGGGGGGTGAAATTCAGTGGTAAAGCGCTTTCCTGGGGAGAGGAGAGAAGAACAGAAGGAAATGGAAGAGAAGGAATAGAGGGGAGGGAAAGGAGGAGAGGAAAGAAGAGGGTTCAGGAGAGGAGAAAGGGAAGGGAAGAAAGAGGAGAAGGGCGGGGAAGATGGCTCAGTGAGTGACGAGCTTACCTGAATTTTAATCACTAGACTCCACATAAAAACCGGAAGCCATCTATTCGGGGAAACGAGACTTGCCCAGAAGCCCGTGGACCAGCCAACTTGATGAACACAACCAGTGAGCAATGAGAAAGGAGGGGAGAGGTGGGGACAACACCCCAACGCTGTCCTCTCGGCTCCACAGCGTGCCATGGCATGCACACATGTGCACCCACAGTCACCACACGAGCACACACACACCATGCATGTGCATGCAATAAATAAAAACAAATAAATGAGAAAAGAAAAAATGTAGATAAGGCGGAAGAGGTGGCGGAAAGAATGTAAGAGCCAAAGGAAGGGTGGGACTCCTTACAACGTGCTCCCTCCAGACACAAAATGGCCTGGATGTCCATGACCTCACAGCGCCTGACACTACCTACACAAGACCATCATAAGAGGAGGGAAAGATCGTGACATCAAAATAAAAGAGAGACTGATTGAGATGGGGAGGGGATATGATGGAGAGTGGAGTTTCAAATGGGAAAGTGGGCAGGGAAGGTATTACCTTGGGATATTTTTTATAATCATGGAAAATGTTTTAAAAAATTGAGAAAAAATAAAATAAAATAAGATTTAAAAAAATGTAGATAAGGCCAGCATTAATACCAGAGGAAACAGAGTGCAGGAAAGACATCAAAATAAGCCACACGATTCAGCTGTGAATAATATTGTCCAGTCAATAAAACACGCAAGTGCTTGGCGTGGTGGCGCACACCTTTAATCCCAGCACTCGGGAAGGCAGAGGTAGGAGGATCGCTGTGAGTTTGAGGCCACCCTGAGACTACATAGTGAATTCCAGGTCAGCCAGGGCTAGGAGTGAGACCCTACAGTGAAAAACCCAAAACAAACAAACAAAAAACATACATACAGCAAACATTATTATCCCACCAAAAAAAAAAAAAAATCTATGAAAACATCTAAAGTTAGAGGTAAAGGAACACCAGGAGGGTCCGTGCTTACGCGCTGAGTGTAAGAGCATAAGGAAGCGGAGTTTCCTCTGCCCACAGTGGACAGTCCTACATAGTAACCCTTCACTGGGATTCAAACAGAATCCAACAGAGCTCTTCAAACTGGTCCTCTAGAGATCTAAACGCGGTGATCAATATTAAAAGAGGCACCTGGGCTGCAGTGATGGCTTCGCAGTTAAGGCACTTGCCTGTGGAGACAGAGGACCCATGTTTGACTCCCCTGATCCCACATAAGCCAGTTGCCCAAAGTGATGCACGTGCAAGGTCACACATAGTCAGATGGTGGCACACACATCTGGAATTCGCTTACAGTGGCTAGAGACCTGGGCATGCCAATTCTCTCTCACACTCTGGCTCTCTCTCATTAAAAAAATAAAATAAAATAAGAAGGGACTGGGGAAATGGCCTAGGCATTGACCTGCAAAGCCTAAGAACCCAGGTTTGATTCCCCAGGACCCACATAAGCCAGAAAAACAAGGGGACACATGTGTCTGAAGTTCATATGTAGTGGCTGGAGGCTCTGGCGTGCCCATTTCTCTTTGTATCTGTCTCTTTCTCTCTCATAAATAAATAAATAATTTTTTTAAAAAAAAAAAAAGAGCCATGGGCTGGAGAGATGGCTTAGCTGTTAAGGAGCTTGCCTGTAAAGCCTAAGGACCCATGTTCAACTCTTCAGGTCCCACGTAAGACAGACACACAAGGTGATGCAAGCACACAAGGTCTCACATGAATTTAAGGCCAAACTGGGCTGTAGAGTCAGGTCTAAGTCAGCCTGGGCTGGAGTGAGACCTCGCCCAGAAATGACAACAAAAATAACTGTGTTGTTAACTTTTCTTCTTGTTGTGATAAAATACCTGAAAACCTCAACTTAGGAAGAAAAGGTTTATTTTGGCTCACAGGTTGAGGGTACAAGTCACCATGGTGGGGAGGGTATGCTGCTCACGTCAGCAGTCAGGATGCAAAGGGGTGAGTGCTGGTGATCAGCTCACTTTCTCTTTTGAAGCCCAGGACCCCAGCCCATGGGATGGTGCCCACAGTTAGGGTAGATCTCCCCATCTCCATTAACCTCCTCTAGAAAATCTCTCACAGGCCTTCCCAGGGGCCGCGAAATTCTGACGCTGACAAGCGATACAGTGACCTGCACATCTGTCTGGAGACGCCTCGGGTACATGGGCTGGACACCAGCATAACTGCTGCTGTGCTTCCCCCGTGTGCAAAGGTTTCGGATCGAAACGCGCTCACGGACCCTGGCTGGGTGGTGCGTCCCTGCCGGGCCAGCCCTGCTGCTTGGAGAAATGCCCTAGGCCTTATGTGCAACGAGAGAAGTCAGATCCCAGGCTCCACAGTGAGTGAGGCAGCAAGCAAAACAAACTGGTGGTGACGAGCCTAAAAGTCTGCGTTCCGGACTGTGAGGAAGCCTGAGGGAGCGCCGGGAGGTGGCTCAGTGGGTAAAGCACCACTTTCTACGCAAGTTCCCAGATCCCACATATGTGTCAGCTGTCGTGGATCACGTGTGTGTATCCTCCATGCTGGGGAGGTGGCAACAAGCTGGCCCGCTAGACGAACCCAGTGGATGAGCTATGGGTGCAGTGAGAGACCCTGCCTTAGCAAATATGGTGGACGGTGACACAGGGAGGCACCTGATGCCAACCTCTGGTTTCCATGAGCACACATAGACACTTGCATGCACACACACACAAACATGCCTGCATGCACGCACACGCATGCACACCAAAAACAGTATAAAGAAGAAACCTGAAGGAAACTGATGGCCTAGATGTGCCCCAGTCTTGGTATAAATATGTTTGTGTATGTAAAATTCTCAAGATGAATACTAGAGTCCTGCTCTTGATGGACTTGGTGACATGACTGTTAGGCCAGAACTTGGGAAGTAGAAACAGGAGGATCAAGAGATCATGGCAAGCCTCAGCTACAAGAGACTACCTCAAAAAAAAAGAAAGAAAGAAAGTAGGAAGGAAAGAAGGAAAGAAAAAAAGAAAGAAAGAAAGAAAGAAAAGAAAAGAAAAGAAAAAGAAACAAACTTTTTGTAGTTAACTGGATATATGTTACACATTAGTGGAAAATCAAAATTGCACAAAAACACAAAACCTAAAAAAAAAAAAAAGCTAGAGAGATGGTTTAGTGGTTAAGCACTGGCTTGTGAAGCCTAAAGGATACCAGTTCGAGGTTCAAGGACCCAGGACCCACGGAAGCCAGATGCACAAGGTGGTGCATGCATCTGGAGTTTGTTTGCACTGGCCAGGGGCCGTGGTATGCCCATTCTCTCTCTCTCTCTGTCTGCCTCCCTCTCTCTCTCTCTCTCTCTCTCCCTCCCTCTCTCTTTCTCTTGCTCTCAAATAAATAAATAAAAATAAAACAAAGAAACAAACAAACCCTCAAGATATTGATGGAAACAATAGGGCCGAAGGAGTTGACTTAGTATGCCTGGGCTGAGGAAACTCAGAGCTTGCGCCCAGCTGTGCGGAAGGAGCTCTCGCCCTGTCTCTGTGGCTGGCAGCGCCGTCTCTAAGAGCACTGCAGAGAGAGCTGGGCGGCATAAAAACCTGGAGAAGGGCTTTGCTGGCCCTCGCCCGCTTTCCTTCAGGCACGCTCACAGAATTTAGCAAAGCCCTGTCTTCACATAGCCGGCTTCTCTCCTCACCCTATACTCACCCTGTTTGACTCCAGGCCGGCAGAGAAAGAAGCTTGCTTCAATAGCAATGTCAATAGCCTTGTTTGATTTGAGCTGTGTTATGGTGTCCTGTGGTGTTTTGAGACAGTATCTCTATGCGGCTCAGGCTAGCCCCAAGCTCATAGCAATCCTCCTGCCTCGGCCTCCCAAGTGTTTGGATTACAGGGGTGTGCCACCATGCACTGCTGGAATGAAAGAGGCAGACGGAAAGAGAGTGGGTATGGGAGTGCCAGGGCCTCCTGCCACTGCAAACGTGCTCCACACGCGTGTGCCATTTCATGCACTTGGCTTTATGTGGGTGCTGAGAAACTGAACTAAACCATCAGGCATTGCAAGTGAGAGTCTTGAACCCACCGAGCCATCTCTCTAGCCCACGGATTATTTTATACTAATGAGATTACAATGACTATAAACTGAGTATGTTGCTTAGTTGGTAAAACACTTGACTAGCGTGTGAGAAGGAGAGGCAGGAGGTTCAGAGGTTCAAAGTCATCTTTGGCTAGGTAGCAAGTTCAAGGCCAGAATGTGATACAAGAGGTTGCCTCGAGAGGAGGATGAGGAGGGAAAAACAATTGCAGTCGTGACAGCAAGCGAGTCTGCTCATTGTTTTTTTTATTTTTAAATAAGCCACAGAAATATCAAGTGGTTTATCCATGAAAATATCTGAGAAGCCCCCAGGCTTCATCAGTTCTTTAGTTTTAAAACTTGGTGCCGTGTAGATGGTGTGTATAAAGTGTTTTGTGGCACAAACACAAGGCTCTGAGTACAGACCACCAGTGCCCACCTGAAAGCTGGCCACATGGGCCGCGTGTCTACAATCACAGAGCCAGAGACAAAGGCGCTCTAGGATTGTCTGTCTAGCAGTGAGTGAGTTCCATGCTCAGTGAGAGAGCTTGTCTCAAAAAAAAATTTAAAAAAAGGAAAGCAAGAGAGAAAGAAAGAAGGGGGAAAAAGAAACGAAAGAGAGAAAGAAAAGAAAAATAGGGGGGGTTGAGGAAGATACTTTAACCTGATGTCAGCCTCTGGCCCCCACATGAATGCACACACGTGCACATGCACCTGCTTGTGAGCGCAGGCACACACTCACACACACACATACACACACACAAAACCAAACAAAAGCACTCACTGGGTAAGCAGGAATTGTAAGTCTGAATTTTCTAGCAAGAGTGCATTCAATTTTGACATGGTAGATGGGGGGGGCAGCAGCCACCCCCAAATGACCTCAGTCTCCAAAGAGGAAAACTTCCAGCAGGTGACCCACCCCTTCTAGGAAGGGTGCTTTGATAAGTGGCAAGTGGACTAATACCCAATCAAAGCAGAAGTGTGGTGTGCTGGCAAGGGGACTGGGCCCAGCAGATCCGACATCTGGGAGCTCTGGCATGCCTGCGACATGAAGTCATCATTGGGAGTCTTGTTTATGGAAAAGTGAGTTTCTCGGGGCCTTGGCTGAGCTCAGGCTGCGGGAACCAATGTGGGTGATTCTTTACAAAGTCACCCTTTGTCAAGTCTTCCAGAACAAGTGTCCGGCTCTCAGACCTCAGCCTGGAACTCAGAGGCCTAGGCCTATCACTTTTCTTCATTTCCTGTAGGCCTCCGCCCTGTCTCAGGACAGCTTTGCAAACTACACCCTGGGTTCCTTCAGGTACGGATGTGGGGACCTCTTTCGCAAGGGGTGGCCAACCAACACGGGGGGCCGCAGGGGCTGGCGGCAGGAGCTCCACACATAACTGGCCCCATTCAGAGTCCTTTCCACTCACAGTGACGTCCAGGAAAAGCAGAGTCGCCTGTCTTTCTGGGGACATTTTAGGACTCAAAGACCATGGTAGAAAGTCTCTCCAAGCCTGCTTCTGTGTGAGTTCTTTTCCCCATGTGATTCTTTGTCAGGAAGAAAAAAAAAAAAAAACTAATTACTTGTTGCCATTTTCTGTGTGCATTAGATGCACTCAGTCAAATCAGGACAAGATGGTATGAAAACTGATAAAAAGCCTTTAATTAGATTTCTTTGTCCCAACTCTCTGTAGAGAGCTCAGCATTTCCGGAGTCAATTTGATGGGATGCTTGGGGTATTTGAACGACTTCTGGTATCTGAGGAAATACAATACGCTGAAAGGTTTGGGGGGTGATGAGAGAGAGGGGAGGTGTCTGGCAGAATCTAGAGTCAAGCGTAGCACATGGCTCAATTGACGGAATGCTCGCATACATGAAACCCTGGCTTCAGTTCCCAGCACTGCATGAATGTGGTGAGGTGTGTTTGATACCAGCACCCGGGGGTGGAGACAGAAAGATCAGGAGTTCAAGGTTATCCTCATCCTTTGATACATACAGTTCAAGCCTGGGGTTCATGAGACTCTGTGTGTGTGTGTCTCCCTATATATGTGTGTATATATATATATATATATATATATATATGGTGTGTGTGTGTGTGTCCCACACTATGCTGAGAGTTCAAGGCCAGACTAAGCTACAGTGTGAGAACCTGTCTCAAAACAAAACAAAACAAAGAAAGGAAGAAAGAGAGAGAGAGAGGGAGGGAGAAAACAAAGGAAATGTAGGGAGAGAAAGAGATATATCACAATAAAGTGTGGTCTCTTTTCCTCTCTTCTTGTCTTGGAATTATTCCTATTCCTCCTCTTCTTCCTCCTCCTTCTTCCTTTTTTCCTTTCTTCGCAGTTTGTGTGGTGAGAGAAATATTAAGGAGATGTCCGTCTGTGCATCTATAGTCCTAGGCCTCCTCCTGTTTTTTTTTTTTTTTTTTTTTCTTCTTCAGGTTCCTAAACAACAAGAAACGTGTCTGGGGTTGGGAATGGGCGAGGGTGAGGTCCTCATTGCGCGCTGTGGTCAGAGCTCAGTGCTCCTGTGGGGCCCGTCCTGGCGACTTTTCTCCTTGACACTCAACTAAGCCCCATATCCACCCATTGTAACAAGGCAGAGGATGAAAACTTTACTGATCAAGGTGAGCCTATGGCAGATGGCCACAGGCTCTGTTCGGCCACCTTTTCTTTCTCATAGCCCCTTGGGGGTTTTCAGATCTATCCATAAGTGATGAAATATCAGCTTTACTGGATCCTTTGACATAAGGGATCACCCTTCCAGTTCAAATATGTAGATCTGATCATTAGTGCTTAGCATAGGTTACTTTAGACATTCAAGGCCAGAAAAATATTTCGGTCACATAGGAGTGAGCTGCCAAAATTTCCTGAACATTGGAGGGTTATTACATGCCTAAGTCTGTACCTAATAGTGTCCCCTAAGTGAGTGACATTTCCTACCCCGGAGAGTGACCAAGTGAAAAGATAAAGCAAAAGACAGTGAGAAACTGGTTCAAATGGGATTGCTTTGTCCTGCACGTGAGAAATCGTGAGCTACGAAGCTGTGGCATTGCTATCGTGAGCCTAGAGACCCCGTCTTTGTGCTGAAGATGTATGCATTTCGGAGTCACTACTCTTCCCTTTCTTTCTTTCTTTCTTTCTTCCTTTCTTTTATAAATGCGTGTGCATGTATTTAAGCTTGTTTCTATGTGCGGGCACATGTATACCGGTATCCATGCCCATGTGTGTGCAGACATGACGAAGCCAGAGGTGGGCATTGGTGTTTTCCTTGCCCTCTCTTCCCTCAGTTGACTGAACAGCGTCTTTCATACTGAACCCAGAGCTCACTGCTTTGGCTTGTCTAGCCAGCTAGTGTTTCCTGAGGATCCCTCTTGCTGCTTCCTGGAGCTAGTCTTACAAGTGGGCCCCCACGCCTACATTTAGATATATTCTGGGTTCCCAAAGTCAAGTTCGCATGCTTGCATGACAAGTGCTGTAGCCACTGAACCATCTTTTCAACCCTTCCTTCCTTTTTTCCTCCCTTCTTTCTTTCCCTCCTTCCTTTGCTTTTGAAGCAGAGTGTCATGTCTCCCAGGAGGGCCTTGAAGTCCCTACGGAGCTGAGGATGAACTTGAATGCCTGATCCTCCTGCCTCTCCTTCTTGAGCGTTGGAATTATACCTATGCCCAATGTATACAGTGATTGGAGGCTTGGGAGATGGCTCAGTGGTTAAAGGCACTTGTTTGCATAGCTTCTGGCATAGGTTCAATTCCCTTGTTCCTACATAATGCCAGATGTACAAAGTGGCACATATTTCTGGAGTTCTTTAGCAAGAGGCACTGGCATGCCCATACTCTCTGTCTGTCTGTTTGTCTCTCTGCTCATAAATAAATCAATGCACAGTGCTAGGGATCAAACTCAGGGCTTCGTGAATGTTAGTCAACCACTCTCGCAGCTGAGCTGCATCTCTAGTCTGCCCACTGTTTCTTATGTCAGGCATCAAGTCAGACACTAGGCATTCAGAACATAAGATGTGGTCCTGGTCTTCAAGGAGCTCACAGTTCAACAGGAGAGGGAAATCCGCATAAGTATAGAATGAGGTAGTTTCCTCAACCATGAGAAATGGGAGTGGGGAGTGAGGACATTTGCCATCAGGGGCTGCCCAGTGTAGGAACGGTGGCCTGGCAGGCTGAGCCTGAGTTCAAAGCCCAGCCCTTCCCCCTGGACAGCTGTGTGACCTTAGAACTCTTTAAACTCCCCAGGGTTCAGTTTTCTCTTCTGTCAAAGGGAGATGATAGAGAGACCGGCCTCCGCGGGTGGCTCCCATGTGTAGATAAATGAACGCGCCCACACCAGCCAGCGGCGGTGACATCAAAGTCCTTGCTCTTTGCTATCGTGAGGACTTGGGGTGTGGAGCAATGAGGAGCAGAGGAATGGAATGGGAAGGGTCTTCACCAATGTCGGTGATCACTCCAAAGCTGTGAGAAGATTCAGTTCCTGGGGCTAGCAATATGACTTCATGGTTAAAGGCACTTGCTTACAAAACCTCCTGGCCCAGGCTCAGTTCCCCGGCTTCCACGGAAAGCTTGGCGCAAAGTGGGGCATGCGTCTGTGATCCCAAAGCACCTACAACAGTGAGAGATGGAGCCAGGAGAATCCTAAAGCCACAAGCCAGCTAGACTGGCATTCCTTTGTAGAGACAAGGGGCTCAAATAAGGTGGGGGAAGAGCACAGATACCTCAAGGGATGCCAGGGCAAGTGTGTGCCAACACACACACACACGCACACAAAATAAAAATTAATGGACAATATGATTTTCAGTTCTGGCTGATTTATATAAGGTGTATTCTTTAGTGGAAATCTTAACTCCTGAGAGCTTTGATTTCCTGGTTTACTAAATGAAGGTAATGCCACCTAACAATGGAAAATAGTGGTATATTGCAAACTGTAAAGCCCCATAAACTTAAGCTAGCATTGACTACCCAAATGCAGGAAGCTACCTACATAGAGAAACAAAAAGAAGGCAGGGACAGTGGCCTCTTTTGAAACAGACAAACTACTCTGGTTCTCAGAGCCTCTGTCACACTATGTGGAAAACAAAATAAATTTAATATTGTTATTTCATATGCATCTTGGAGAAAGGTTATTTATACAAAGTAGGTGGCCCAGAACTGACCCGTGTTAGATACAGTAAATCTTCATTTCCTTCCTTCATTTTTCCCCAATTCAGTGACTTTACCTGGATGGAATATTCAGGGAGAACGGGTGCCTGAAGTCATTATGCCCTTCCTGCCTCACACTGCCAATGGAGCCCCTCCCTCAGCAAAGTGCAGGGCAGCAGGGTTTCAAAGGCAGGCTGCTGAAAGTGCCCAAATCTGCACAAAGCGACACAGTGCTGTCCCTGAGTCAGGCTCCGATGTCCTCGGGACACCACAGAGAAGTGTCCTGGAGAGTCCCTGCTGCTGGCAGCTACAGCTGATTCCAAATATATCTGCCTTACGTGGAAGTGCAGGAGGGAGCTCACAAGAGGAACAGACACGAGGCCACACGACCTAAAGGGAACATGGGAGAGAAAAGCAGAGAGCGCTTGGAGCCCCAGGGATGGGGCCACGCTAAGGCAAGACACACCCTGCACCGCGCATGCGTGCGCTGCGTCAGGGGTGGAGCTGCGGAGAGGAAGATCACACGGAAGAATGGCAGAGCTGGTTTACGGCTAGCCGCTGGCTCGGTGTGTTGCTCCTATTTTCCCCAAAGGGCTTGATCGGGGCACAATAAGAGAGAAGAGGAATAAATGTCAATTATTTTGTGTTCTTGAGTGACTTATGGCCCTGAGATTTCTCCCACAGATGGATGGATGAATAGATAAATAGATGATACATAGTAGATGATAGATAGATAGATAGATAGATAGATAGATAGATAGATAGATAGATAGATAATAGATAGATAGATAGATAGACAGATAGATAGATAGATAGATGATAGATAGATGGATGATAGATAGATAGATAGATAGATAGATAGATAGATGGATGACGGATAGGTAGATAGCGTGATACATGTCTGTGTGTATTTAATGGGGGTGCCTGTGTACATACATGTGTAGTAGCCAGAATTACACATGAAGTGTCTTCCTATGGCTCTGTCCACCTTATCCTTTTTTTTTTTTTTTTTTTTGGTTTTTCGAGGTAGGGTCTCACTCTAGCTGAGGCTGACCTGGAATTCACTATATAGTCTCAGGGTGGCCTTGAACTCACAGCAATCCACTTACCTCTGCCTCCCCAGTGCTGGGATTAAAAGCGTGCACCACCACGCCCAGCTTTGTTTGTTTGTTTTTGAGGTAGGGTCTCACTCTAGCCCGGGCTGACCTTGAATTCGCTCAGTAGTTCCAGGCTGACCTCAAACTCGCAGCCATCTTCTTACCTCTGCCTTCCGAGTGCTGGGATTAAAGGCATGCACCACCGTGCCTGGCCTGAAGATTCTTTGTTTTTTTGTTATTCTTTGTTTTGGGGGGACTTTTGAGGCTTTTTTTTTTTTTTTTTTTTTTTTTGAGGTAGGTTCTCATTCTAGCCTAGGCTGACCTGGAACTCACTCTATAGTCCCAGGCTGGCCTTGAACTCACGGTGATCCTCCTTCCTCTGCGTCCTGAATGCCCCTCTCACCTTATCTTTTAAGACAGGGTTTCTCACTGAACCGGAAGCTCAGCTAACACAGCTAAATTGGCTGGCTAGCAAGCTGCTAGGGATCCTCTAGCGTCCACCTCCCACTGATGCGTGCACACTCCTGGCTTTCGTGTGAGTGTCACGGGTGTGAACTCAGGTCCTCATGCTTGTGGAGTAAGCGCTTTTCCCCACAGTAACTCTCAGTAGCTTCGAGAGCTCATTTTGTGTGTGTGTTTCTTGAGACAGGGTCTATTGTAGTCACCTTCACATTACTAAGACAAAACACCCCAAACAGAGGCAGCTGACGGGAAGAAAGGGTCTATTTTGTCTTACAGTCATGAGGGGAAGCTCCTTGAGGGCAGGGGACAGCGAGGCCTGAGCAGGGGCTGCACAGCACCTCTGCCCCGCAGGTCCTTGATAGCAGCGGGACAGTGAGCTGAACTAGCATTGGCAAGCGAGGGGCTAAGGAGCCTCAGGCCCAGCCCCAGCAGCACACCGCCTCCAGCAAGGCTCCACTCCCATCAGCTGGGGAGCGAGCATTCCGAGCACATGCAGGGGGAGGGGGCATGTGGGTTCCTGTGTCCCCCGGGGGCCCAGCCACGGTTCCCCCGAAGGCGTCCCAGGCAACCGTGGAGAGCAAGGCTGCGCACGCGTGATGAGAGAAAGAATCACTCCCGGGAGTCAGTTCGGGTGAACAGCTCGGTTTATTGTCAGGGAAATGGGTTTATAAGCAGTTGAGGGTGGGAAGAGGGTCCTAAAGGGATTGGATATGCTTGCTGATGCCTAATTAGCATATGGGGACCTACATTCCAGCTCATAGGCAATGGCAGGGGGAGGGGCTGTGCAAAGGTGCTGGCTGGTGCCATATAAGGAGTTTCCTAGGCAACTGGCCGAAGGCCACAGGGTCATGGGCAAAGTCTAAGTCTTATCTGAATGCCCAGGTATCCCGTGCTTGGTGAGGGAGTGGCCTTACTTCCTGTCGATCTCGGGTGTCAGAGATTTTGTCAGGGCGTCCAGGCTCACTGCGACCCCCCAAAATGGGGGGAGGAGCTCCCCTGCTGGTCGGGGCCCCCGAGATATGGCCGGTGGTTCAGACTGCTGCGACCCCTCCATAGCCTGGAGCCTTCTGTCCGACAGCTTAGGGTTTGCTTTAACCCTGCCTGTGTCCGACAGGCGGACATGTGGTTCAAACCACCACAGGGTCATTTGAAGTCAGCTGAGGACCACCGTAAGCCTGTGATCCTCCTCCCTCCACCCCTAAGTGCAGGAATCCGGGGTGAGCAATACCACGCCTGCTTTCACGTGGTGCTATAGGACCTCGAGCATGGCGGACGAGAGCAATGCCGGCTAAGCTACATCTGCAGCCTCTCCTCGGTAGTTATTAAAGAATTAGATTGAACTTAAATGTGCCGTAAGAACAGTGATGCCAAGGCGGGGTCGTGTGAGGAGATTTATCAGGCCTGGGGGTGGCAGTGTTTTAGACCGCCGTAGGTCACGCAGGGTCAGTGACAACCCTGAGATCAGCCCTCCTCCTCCCTGCCTTACTACACCATCTCAGCAAGTGACTGGACCTCTGAGCTGTTTTCTTCATCAGTAACAAGAGAGTTGTAATGAGTCACACCTCATAGGATTGTTTGGAGACTTAAATGAGAGAGAATATACAAAATCCTGCGCATGGAAGACAGGAGCATTCAGTTAGTGCTAGCTGTTAATATGACTGTCACTGTCTGTAACGCAAGTGTGTTAACCACCTCCGTGAGAGTTCTAGATGACTTCGTGATAGCTCAGGTTTCTGACACAGGCCCTTTTATCTGCTGCGTCTACACATTCTCGCTGGACACTCTCACTAAAGCCGTGCCCTAGCACCGGTCTCTCCCTTAGTGATGCCCACATTTTGATGTCCAGCCCAGCATTCTCTCTTGCATCCAAAGGTGCATATGGCATGACCTTCTGGGACACTCTAAGAGACCCTGCAAAACCAGTGTTCTAAACTGGACTCGTGTTTTTCCTTGAATCAAATATATTTTTCTGGGGCTGGAGAGATGTCTTAGTGGTTAAGGCCTTTGCCTGCAAAGCCAAAGGACCCAGGTTCAATTCCCCAGGACCTATGTTAGTCAGATGCACAAGGGGGAGCGTACATCTGGAGTTCATTTGCAGTATCTGGAGGCCCTGGCACGCCCATTCATTCTCATTCATTCTCTCGCTCTCTCTCCCTCTTTCTCTGTCAAATAAATAAATAAATAAAAATAAAATATTTAATATATATATTTTTTTTCCTGTCTCCTAACATAGTAAATGGCTTTGCCTTCAAACCAAGAACCTTGGAGCCACCCTTGATTTCTGAGGGGCCCTCACCTCACTCTTGACCCAACAGTAAAAGCATCCAGACCGGTTTATCTAAAAATCCCATTATTTCAGCCGGTGAGACGGCACGCATCTGGAGCCCCAGCACTCAGAAGTCAAAAGCAGAAAGTATCATTTCAAGTTCCAGGCCAGCCAGGGCTACACTGAAGATCCAGGCCAGCCAGGGCAACGCAGCAAGATCTTGTCTCAAGAAACCAGCATAATAAAATCCCTTTGTCTCTATTATATCTCTAGCACAATCAAAGCCCCTACTCTCCTCTTCTCTCTCTCTCCTCCTTCAACTCTCTAAGAATCTTCCAATGTACTTTCCTACCTCCAATCTTCTGTCCACAAAGAAGTAACACGTTCTTTCTGCAATGATGGAGTGATATGTATTACTCATACTGAGAACTTATTAGCCGCTGCCCATCACTCACAGGGTCAAACCAAGTTCCTTAAATTGACTTTCAAAATGACCAGTGCATCTGCCCAGCCAGCCCCGGTCTCCACATTCTAATCACTCTCAAGTACCTTTGGTTCTGAGAAATCCCCAGCTAGTCTTTGTTATTTTTGACTGTGTATGTACACGTGTAGTGTGTGTGTGTGTGTGTGCATGATTGTACGTGTATGGGTACACTTGTGGATGCATGCATGTGAAATGCAGAGGGCAGAGGTTCATGTTGGTGTCTCCCGCTAAAACCCTCCACCAACTTTCCACTTTGTTTTTTTTTTGTTTTGTTTTTTTTTTTTATGAGGTAGGGTCTCACTCTAGCTCACTCTAGTCCAGGCTGACCTGGAATTAACTATGTAGTCTCAGGGTGGCCTCGAACTCACAGCAATCCTTCTACCTCTGCCTCCCGAGTACTGGGATTAAAGGCGTGCACCACCCACACCTGGTTCCACCTTGTTTTTTGAGACAGGATCTTTCACTGAACCCAGAGCTTATGGATTCGGCCAGTCTAACCAGTCAGCATGTCCTGGAGACGCTGCTGTCTCTAGCTCTGATCACTGCGATGACAGGCACTCACCACCATGCCTGGCATTCACATGGGTCCTGGGGGAACCCGCTCAGGTCCTCAGGCTTGGGTGTCAAGGGTTTCATCACCTCAGTCATCCCCCCCACCCCCAGCCCCCGCGTGCTCTGCTGCTCAATTTCGCATAGACATTTCTCCTGCTACAAGTCTCTCTCTCTCAGTCATCCTAGGGTCCTGGCTACATTGTCAAGTTCTAGGGAAGCTTTTTTGTCCAACCTGAACTAGCTGTTACTCCTTTTATTTTGACCATACTAGAAAGTTTATTACCCTACATTTTCATGCAATTCACTGCACATGTGCTCCTGGATTTTTTTTTTAATTGAGAACTTTATTGTATGAACACATTGCATATGGGTCATATTCCCATCAGGTTGTACTTTTTATATTTATTTATTTGAGAGAGAGAGGGAGAGAGAGAATGGGCAGGCCAGGGCCTCCAGTGCTGCAGATGAACTCTAGACACATGTGCCACCTTGTGCACCTGGCTTACGTGGGTCCTGGAGAATTGAACCAGGATCCTTTGGCTTTGCAGGCAAGCGCCTTAACCACTAAGCCATCTCTCCAATCCGGGTTATGCTTTTATGTTCATTCTCCCCCTCCCCTGTCCTCAGTGGGGCTATCAGTGATCACTGGGGGTCATGAAGGCACCAGTCAGTCAGTCTCTGTGGGCGGGGTGGAGTGCCCCAGAGTACCCATTCCGCCTTGTATTCTTTCTGCTCTCCTCTTGCACTGTGCTCCCTGAGCCTTATCGGGCACGTTATAAGTCTCCTTTAGTGCTGAAGGAACCGCCACTCACTCTTCTGAGTTTTCACCCAACACCCATTATCATAAAAACCCCAACTCCAGTCCAAATGCATGTAGAGGTCACGTGTCTGTTAATGTCTTTTTTAAATAGTTTACTTATGTACTTTTTTTACTTGAGACCGAGAGAAAGGGAGAGAGACAGAAAGAGAATGGGCATGCCAGGGCCCCTAGCAACAGCAAATGAACTCCAGATGCATGCATCTCCTTGTATATCTGGCTTACATGGGTACTGGGGAATTGAACCTGAGTCCTTAGGCATTGCAGGCAAGTGCCTTTACTGCTAAGCCATATCTCCAGCCCAACGTGCTCTTGCTTTTTTTGTCTCCTGTACAGAGCCACCTGCTCCAGAAGGGCAGAGCTGACATCTGCCTTTAACAGCATTGAGCCCTTGAGGTTTACAACCATGCCTGAGGCTGAGTGAATATTATGAGGCTGAACAGAGATGGTAAGAAGACTTGGGATCCATCTCTTCCTTACTGAAGTCTACCTGTCTATTTCAGAAAGCTTAGCGTCTGTCCCACCTTACTGAAATGTTCCTGGCTAGCTCAGAATCATTGGCACCCATCTCTCCAATACAGGAATGGATCTAGCTGTTGGACGCGGGTCCAGCGCTTCCTTGCAGGCTCTGGGCAGCGCAGCATGATTGGCCGCTGTGGCCACAGCTCCCTCTTCACTCAGCCAGAAAGGAAGAAAACCTGCGTCCAGCTGGAGGCTCCACGCTCACCTCCTCACAGGAGCCTGGGCTTCCGCTGAGTGACACTGAGCTGGACTGAGACCCCTTCGCCTGGTGTGGGCCCTGGGAGGTGAGGGCGTGTAGAACCCTCAGAGGGGAGATTCAAGACCTGGTGAAACAGAGTAGAATTGGGACAAGCAGATTCTCAAGTTTTCTCTTTGGCCACTTCCCACTGATTCTTAGTCTGTCGGCCCTCACTACCCTCAAGCCCACATACATCCATGATGCCCAGTATGCCCGAGAAAGCTCCACAGGAGGGTTCTCAGGAAAGCAGCTTCCCTCCCCCCCACCTCCAAGCTTTGATTCCTTTGCCATAACCTTTGGGACTTTGGCTGTTCATGTCATCATCCGACTCCCAAGAATTTGCTCTCTCTCTCTCTCCCTTTCATATGTGTGTAGTATGTACTGTTGTGTGTGTGTGAGTATGTGTTTGTAGGATATACTCATGCATGTGTATAAATGTATACATCCCCTCTGCACATAGATGGAGGCCATAGGAGGATGTCTGGGGTCCTCTGTCATCCTGCCTCCTTATTTCCCTGATGCAGTTTCCCACTGAACCCCAAGCTCGTCACTTTTCAGACCCACTGGCTGATCAGGACTCCCAGCAGTCCCGCTGCCTCTGCCCTGTCCTTGGAGCTTGCAGCAGTATCAAGCTTTTAACGTGGGTGCTGGGGCAGGGGCTCAGGACCTCATGTTGGCAGAACCACCGCTCTTACCTGCCAGACACAGCTCCCTAACCACTGCCCTCCCCACCCACAGGTCTTCAGGCCCTAAGTTCAGTTAGGGGTACGGAAAGTAGACCCCGAGATGACAGTCCTGCGTGCGACTTACAGAATGGTGCTTGTGAGGGAAACCCACTTGAAAGAGGACAGGAGAGGGATGGATCGGGGTAATTATGATTTCTGGTGACTTTTCTGGATGTGCATGTGTGCATGCATGTTTGTATCTGTATAGGCACATGTGTGCGTGTAAGAGCCTATGAGCTTGTGCAGGCTAGTGGACAGCCTCAGAGGTCATCTTCAAGTGCACCATCCACTTGTTGAGATAGGGTCTGTCACTGGCGGAGGCTAGACGGCCCTAGTGCGCTAGCGATCTTCCTGTCTCTTGCTCCCCAGTGCTGGAAGGACAAGCCCACACTACTGAGCCCGGCATTTACATGGGTACTGGGAGTGGACTCAGTCCTCATGCTTGCGAGGCAAGTAAGGGCCTTACTGACAGAGCCACCTCCCCAGTCCCTCTAGCTTTTTCTCAACCCATGACACTCTATACCCCAAGAGTCTAGCCTATCATAAGGTGAGGGATCAAGGCATTTAAATTTTTTTATTTATGCATTTATTTTATTTATGTGTGTGAGAGAGAGAAAGAGGCAGAGAGAGAGGGAGAGGAAGAGAGAGAGAGCATGGACATATCAGGGCCTTCAGCTACTGCAAATGAACTCCAGACACAGGCACATCTGGCTGACGTGGGTCCTGGGGAATTGAACCTGGGTCCATTGGCTTTGCAGGCAATTGTCTTAACCACTAAGCCATCTCTCCAGCCCAAGGCTTTGTTTTTTGTTTTTTGTTTTTTGTTTTTTTTACAGTGAGAGCACGTGCGCCAGAGAGAGTTAGCATGCCAGGGCCTCAGCCACTGAAATAGAACTTCAGATACGCCACCTAGTGGGCATGTGCCACCTTGCGCTTTCCTCACCTTTGTGCATCTGGCTTATGTGAGATCTGGAGAGTGGAACATGGGTCCTCAGGCTTTGCAGGCAAGTGTCTTAACTGCTAAGCCATCTCTTCAGCCCAATCAAGGCTTTTGAGCCTTGTATTGATCAGTCATTGGTTCACACCTGTTTCTACTGGGGAACAGAGGGAGTCAGGGTATAGATCAGTAAATTCTGAACCAGGAAGACCCAGTTGCCCAAGACATTCCACTGAATAAGACTCAGGGCTGAGCCGCGGGTACCCGGGGCTGCTGGAGAAAAGAGTGAAGAAGTCTGGGTGGGGATGTCGACCTTGGCTTTCTTTCTGTCGACAACTGCCCCTGACCTTCGTCAGCCGGGAGGTCTGAAGGAATGTGCTATTTTGGGGAAGGTTCATAGACATTCCTGTGGGTCAATAAGCATCTTCGTCACACTGCGCCCTGACTTCTCATCTTCTCTGGGAGTGTTCAAGCGATGATTCATGACCCATCCCTCACGCTGTCCCAGAGGCGAGGCTGGGAAATCAGCAGAAAGCCAGCGCCCCCGCTCCCACTGAGAGCTGTGACCGTCAAGACCTTGCCAGGTATTTGGACAATGCAAAAAGTCATGTCTGTCAGCATTGAAACAGTCACACCTCAAGCAGGGGGTGGGACTGGGGGAGCAGAGTGCTTGCCCAGCACGCACAACGCTCTCCACTGGGCCGTCAGCGCTGCGTCGAACGCCGGCCGGCGAGCTGGTGCGCATGCGCCGGCCCGGGAGGGACTGCAGATCCCGGCAGGAGCACAAAGCCCGCACGCAGGTCCTGGGCTGCATATCAAGTTTGAGGCCAGCCTGGGCACTTTGTTTCAAAAGAATTAAAGTAAGGGCCTGGGGAGAATGCTCAGTGGAGGAATGCTTGTGAAAGGGGAGTCAGGTAGCTCTTTTAGGCAGTTAGGGTGACTGAACCCCTGAAAGTAAGAAACAGGTGTGTCTCTGGGCTTGTCTTTGCAGAGAGATCAAAGTATGCTCCCACTTCTCTTTTTTTTTTTTTTTTTTTTGGTTTTTCGAGGTAGGGTCTCACTCTAGCTCAGGCTGACCTGGAATTCACTCTATAGTCTCAGGGTGGCCTCAAACTCACAGGATCCTCCTACCTCTGCCTCCTGAGTGCTGGGATTAAAGGCATGAGCCACCAGGCCCCAGTTTGATCCCACTTCTTATCTCTTCCCCAGATCTGCTTTTCCACAAACAAGCTGGGCCCCTACTGGGAGGGCCATCTTTGCTAGGATTTCAACCTTGTGGTGGCTACTGTCTTGTTGAGCTATCCCTCAGCTCTAACCCACAAGCTGTCCCTCGGGCTCACCTAAACTGGAAGGTAGGGCCCCCCACCAGGAGGTTATAAATACATTTGTGAGGGGAGGGCAAGCTCTCTGAGCTTCCTGACCTCTCCTGAGCCTCCAGCTGCAGGTGAGTTTCCCCTTGGCTAGGCCCAGGCCCAGTGAGCCAAGCGCAGGGGAGAAGCCCTGGCCCTCACTCTGTGCAAAGGCTCTTTAAATCCTCCAGCTCCCCAAATGACAGGAGCCCTTTAAACTGTCTTTCTTTTCTATCCTCTCTATGGTTGTTTTCAGGCCCTACACGTGGGCTCTCAAGCCACGTGGGTGTCTTCTCTTGATTCTGTAATATATATATATATATATATATATATATATATATATATATATATACTTGTTTTGTTTTGTTTTTTGAGGCAGGGTTTCATTCTAGCTCAGGCTGACCTAGAGAATTTACTATGTAATCTCAGGGTGGCCGCCAACTCATGGCAATCCTCCTACCTTTGCCTCCCAAGTGCTGGGATTAAAGGCGTGCACCACCACACCCAGTTTAGACATATAATAATTTAATAATTATCCTTCTTGATATTATTTTATTCAATTCTTTGATTAAAAGTAGACATGGGCCTAGAGTTCAGGGTTCAAGACTTTCCTGAACCCCTAGTGCACCGTTACACTTGCCATGAAATTCTGAGTAATTGAGTTTGGAACTTGAAAGCCATGGTGGGCTTCTGTAATCCCAGTCAGCCTTGGGTAAGAAGGGAGGCAGAGAGACAGGAAAATTTCCCAGGAGCTTATGAATGCAGCAGTAAAAAACGAAGAGACTGTGCCTCAAATGAGGTGGAAGGTAAGGACAGTTAGGAAAGTTGTCAGCTGGCCTCCACACCCACACAAGTGTGAGGAGTATATGTGCACATCCCCAACACAAACACACAAACACACACACACACACTAAATAAATAAATAATCAAAGTAGGAAGCTCCATGGGCGGCAGACTTGGCCAAGCCCTTTATTAAGGTCTTAATGGGGGCTGGAGAGATGTCTCAGCAGTTAAAGGAGCTTGCTTGCAAAGCATGTTAGTTTGGGTTTGAAGCTCCAGGACCCACATAAAACCAGATACACAAAGTGGTGCACGTGTCTGGAGTGTGTTCACAGGGGCAGGAAGCCCTGGCACACCCATTCACTCTTGTTTTCTCTCTTTTACTCTCTCTCTCTCTCTCTTCTTGCAAATAAGTAATCAATAAAATGTTTATTTACAAAACATTCTTCACACTGGCAAGTGTCTGTGTCACATCTTTTCACATGGAGGGTCACGACCACTGAGCCCCGCCCCGCTTACGTCATGTGACCAGTTCCTCATGACTCAACAGACAACTGAGACGATCTTGTGTGACCTTCCCAGCAAACTGCTGATACAGTCAGGTGCAGAATGAGGGGGTTCCATCACCAGACTGGGGTGTTCATGCCGCTCTTCACAGCTCACCAGCTGTGATGTCTGGGACAATTCCTTCACTTTTCCTGAACTCGTATCAACAGAGAGTTGCCATCTCACAAGGTGACTGTGAGAAGGAACTGGCACTGGGCATGTGACACATCAGAACACGAGAGTCACAGTGCCGAGGTCGTTTCCTTCCACGTGAGGACAAGTCAAGGCAATGGACGTTGATGTTCGGAGGCAGAGAGAAACACTCAGAGAATCATGTGCAGTACCTCACGCTCTGGCCTCAGTGTCTGAACACCTATCATTAACAGAAGATAACAACTACTTTTTTTGTTTCCCTTTTTTTTTTTTTTTTCGAGGTAGAGTCTCACTCCAACCCAGACAGGCTGACCTGGAATTCACTCTGTAGTCTCAGGGTGCCCTCGAACTCACAGCAGTCCTCCTACCTCTGCCTCCCTAGTGCTGGGATTAAAGGCGTGCACCATCATGCCCTGGCCTTATGCTTCTAACTTAAATAATCAGATATCCAAGAATAGATAATTGGTGTTTGTTTTTTCCCCCTATAGAGACCCAGTAATGAGTATTAATGGCATTCTTCACTCTCTGCTCCTCGCCTCCAAAGCTAACAGTAACCCATCAATGCAAATTCTAGAATGAGCTGGTATATGAGGTCCCAGTAATATAGTTCTTTCCAGAATGGGCCAAGCCAGCATTAAATTCTGAATGGATAGTGCCCCTGCCAATCCCCTACGGGACCAGGGCATCGGGTATCTGAGGTCCTGGCCACCTAGCTCCTCCAGAGAAGGCTAAAGCAGCATTGGATATGAACGGATGACGTCAGCTCCCCTTAGAGTGGCGTCAGTGCCAACTCTGGAGTCTGACGGGCTCAGGCTTTAGGTCCCTGTGTGACCACCACAGTGCATGGGCATCCGGCGGTCTGCCTCTCATTTATGACTCATCATAAAACTGGCAGATGTTCTGTCCATTTTCATCTACAAATGACCCAGCAGCCTCTCCCGTCCTTTCCGTGAGCAGATCCTCCTTCAGTGGTGACTTTTTTGATGCATCATTTGAAAACTGACCACTCATGCCACACGCCACGAAAATTTCTCTCAGGGGGCTGGGGAGACGGGCTCAGTGGATGAAGCCATTGTCACTCAAGTGTGAGGACCACAGTTTGGCTCCCTAGCACCCACAGAAGTGTCAAGTAGGGGTGGCGGCGTACACCTGTCATTCCATTGCTCAGAAGATGGAGACGGGCGGATATTCAAGGCAAGTGCGTTCTCTAGACTAGCCAAATCCGTGACCTCTGGGTTCATCAGAAAGCCCTTGCCCAGTAAGTAAGATGGGGAACAGTCAAGGAAGAGATTGACATCACTCTGGCCTCCACATGCATGTGACCACATGAGAACACACACACACCATGTACATCCAACAAAACATTTTCTGTATCCATGAGCATCGCTGCCCACCCTCAATACCCGAGAACTCTACTTTCTCACCCATCCTAAGTCATCAAGGCTCTGATTCCCCAAAGGTGGTTTTGAGAATGTCAATTGTAACACAAGACTTTGTGGCTAAAACTCATCACAGGTAAATTAAGAAACCGTCACTAATATGCCAGGCTAGACTATTTGTTGGTTATTCTCATTGTGGTTAAGTTTATAGATGCTTTTCTCCTGCAGATATTTTTTAATTAAAGCTAGTTTGTGAGTGTGTGTGTGTGTGTGTGTGTGTGTGTGTGTGTCAATGGAAAAAGTAAGAGTGAAAGCAATGAGTATTTAATAATGGCAGAGGTCAAAAAATAAGAAACATAGTTACCATTAGAGTCTATTTCTATTTCTATAAAATATTTTAAAAGAATTCTATTTATTTATTAGAGAGAGAAAGTGGCAGTTAAAGAGAGAGAATGGGTGTTTCAGGGCCTCCAGCCACTGCCAACAAGCTCCAGACACATGCGCCACCATGTGCATCTGACTTACGTGGGTCCTGGAGAACCAAACCTCGCTCCTTAGGCTTCACAGGCAAGTGCCTTCACCACTAAGCCATCTCTCCAGCCCTCTATAAAGCATTTTTACACGTGTATGTGTTTGGTGTACATGCATGTGTGTATGTATGTGGACACGTGTGTACGAATGTGCATGTGACTACCAGGGGTCAACACTAAGGCCCATCCTCAGTCACTCTCTACCTTACTATTACTATTATTATTATTATTTTATTTATTTATTTATTTATTTTGGTTTTTCAAGGTTGGGTTTCACTCCAGTCCAGGCTGATCTGGAATTCACTATATAGTTTCAGGGTGGTCCCGAACTCACGGCGATCCTCCTACCTTGCTGTCCCGAGTGCTGGGATTAAAGGCGTGCGCTGCCACACCCAGCTTTATTTTTTATTATTTTTATTTTTATTTGAGACAAGGTTTCTCGCTGAACCTGAAGCTCGTTGATTTGGCTGGTCTCTACCCAGTGAGCACTGGGATTCCCTGTCTCCCTCCCCGGCACTGGGACGACAAATGAGAGGCCCCACGCCTGACATTTTGACGTGAGCACGGAGGTCTGAAGTCTGGTCCTCAGGCTTGTGTGGCGAGCGCTTTTCTCACTGAGCTATATTCCCAGCCCAGCCAGGAAGCATTTTTATGGAACTTCCTTTTTTTAAATGTACTTTTTCACTGGGAGAACAAGGGTTGGCAGCATTGTCAGGACAGACCCACACTCAGCTCTGACATTGTAGCACGATAGCAGCCCGAGACGATGCGACAGTAACTGCCCATGGGGTTGGGATGCCTACCGTACTCGAAGGCGTGGGTTCAATCCCCATCACAGCAGAAATCTGGCATGGAGATGCGAGCCTGCTCTCCCAGAACTTGGGATGTGGAGGCAAGCCGGGAGATTACTTCAAAGTCATCTTCAACTACATCTCACCCTTTCTCTCTCTCTCTCAAAAAAAAAAAAAAAAAAAAAAAAAGCACAGCTGTGTTCCCAAAACTTTATGTTATAAGCCTGGGGTTGGGGTTTAGCTCAGTGATAGAGCACATGTGTAGCATGTTCAAGGCCCTGGGTCCAGGCCCCAGCATCACCACTGAAAATTTAGAGTCAAATGAAATAATCCTGCAAGCTTAATTTGTCTCACAGTTCATAGCATATTGACCCCAGATGTGGACAGTGAATTGTGGTTTATACCTTGTTGGTTTGCGACGTACAGCTATGCTTGGAGTGCTCTGCTGGCCTCCCCGGCTCCTCCTGCCATCCCACTTCAGCCCACTCACTCTGGGGGAGGAGGACGGCCATGCACCCCTCAAAGGTAAGCTTGCCCCCTGGCTCGTCTTTGAGTTCAGCCCAATAGGAGGCATCCACGGAAGCCCAGACACAGCTCTATCCTCCTGCTGTCCTCTGCCCTGGCTTAACACAGGTTGGGTCTGTCCCTCTACCCCATGGTCACTGTTCTGGTGGGGTGTCCTTCTCTTACAGAACTACCCAGGGCTCTTGGGACCCTGCTTTCCTCTGGCACGCCCCGTGCCTTCCCGTCGGGGTACGTTCTGAGGCATTATTTCTGCCAACGCAAGTGTCTCCATATGTTCTGTTGTTCCCTTGAACCAAAGTCATTCTGCCTCCAGTTCCGTAAATAGTCCCTTTGGCGAATGGTCCTGAAATATCCCATTGCAATGTACAGCCACCTGCTTCCTGCCAGGAACTTCACTGGATTCCATGCACTGTTCCTTGAATGACCTGAAAACGCTGTGGTATTGAGACGCTATTGTGTGCGTTGCACAGAGGTCAGTGGGTGCAAAAACAAAAGTGCCACTTTCTTTCATCTTGCCCAGGAGGAGCATCACCCAGCCTTGGTCACCGTGACTTCCCTTGCATATTCGTTCATGTCAACGCCCTTCAAGAGCCGCACACGCTCAGCAGCAGTGGCCAGGGTACCACAGAGCAGACTGTGGCCGCTTCCACCTCCTGCTGGACTTAAGTCCCAATCCTAAAACAAGTGTAAGGAAATCCAGCATTTTAGAGTAGAACCACTATGTTACTTAAAAAACATTATAAACCCATTTTACATTAAAATCGCTGTTCTCTTGAGTAACTGACATCTGCTCGTTGGGAAATTTGGGGTTACTTGTTAATGTCAAACTTCCAAATTCGTACGGTGGAATTAAGAATTCATGATGGGGCCTGGCACTGTGGTGCACACCTTCAAATCCCAGCACTTGGGAGAGACAGGTAGGAGGACTGCTGTGAGTTTGAGGCCAGTCTGGGATCTCAGAGTGAGTTCCAGGTCAGGTTGGGTTACAGTGAGACCCTACCTCAAATAAACAAGCCGGGCGTGGTGGCGCATGCCTTTAATCCCAGCACTCGGGAGGCAGAGGTAGGAGGATCACTGTGAGTTCAAGGCCAGCCTGAGACTACATAATGAATTCCAGGTCAGCCTGGGCTACAGTGAGAACCTACCTCAAAAACAACAACAGCAACAAGCAGTTCACTGTGGGGACTAGGAGACGGCTCCGGTGGGAAAAGTGTTTGCTGTGCAAGCGTGAGAACCTGAGCTCATCCCCAGAACCCACACAGACAACAAGCAATGGCCACTCGTGGCCAGGGTCGGGGGGGGGGGAGACAAGCAGCTCCTGGAGCTCCATGCTGAGCCAGTCTCACAGAATGAGGATCTCCATGTTAGTGAAAGACTATTTCCGGGAAATAAGATGGAAGAGCAACAGAGGAAGTCGCCTGATATCTTCCGCTGGCCTCCTAGTGCACACACATCAGCATGCATATGCATACGCCACACACACACACGAATTCATGATAAAGAGAGCCAGGTATGGTGGCACATGCCTATAATCACAGGCCTTGGAGAGGTAGAGGCAGGAAGATCATGAGTTCATGATCAGCCTGGACTATGTAGCAAAAGTCTATCAATAAAAACAAAAGCAGAGGGGCTGGGGGATGGCTTACAGGTTAAGGCATTTTCCTGCAAAGCCAAAGGACCTAGGTTCGATTACCCAGGACCCACATAAGCCAGATGCACAAGGGGGCGCATGTGTCTGGAGTTCGATTGCAGTGGCTGCAGGTCCTGATGTACCCATTCTCTCTCTCTCTCTCTTTCTCTCTCTCATCTGTTGGGCTTGCCTCAAAAAATAAATAAATAAATAATAAATAAAGGTGTGCACCACCATGCCTGGCCTGAGTCATCTTTTCATATTCCTCTTTACCACTAGATATAAACATTTTAGGAGCAAAGATCTTTTTTTTTGTTGTTTTCATTTTCTCTGTCTTTAGTTTGATAACTCAATTACTTCAAGTTCTTTGCAACATAGCATTTCTGAAAGTTAGAACACAAGTGGCTAAAGTCATTCCTCAAAAACATATGAAGCTGTCAAAAAGCTTGTTGTGACTTCTATTTTCCGTCGTCAGCACAGATGTCTCCCATCCCGTCTCCTGGTTTCCCTAAAGCTGATCTCGCTGAAAATATCTTCTGGGTTTCACCAAGCCCTGGCTCATCTGCCAACTAAGGTCTTTCCCTGCTAACACTAAAATTGCTTCTTCTTCCACTTTTTTTTTTTTTTTTTTTTGTAGCAAATTCTTTCCAGCACTCTGGCAACTGGTTTGATGAACTTGTCTAATATTTCCAAGATAATGTGGAAAACAACTCCCAGTTTTAGGTAGACAAATAATTCTAATAGCTATAAACAATTCTGTTTTATATAAAGTATATAACTATTTGCATATCAAGCCAGTAATTTAATGGTTATTATTACTTAAGAAGAGAATAAAATTAGAATAAGTTGGTTTAATTTAAAATGTGAAATAAGAATTGGTTACGATAACTCATTCCTGTAATCTCAGCATTTGAAATGCTTAGGCAGGGGGATTGCTATGAGTCTGAAGGTAGGCTGAACCAAACAATGTGACCCCATTGCAAAAAAAAATGTTAATATTAATGCTTTTTCCTTTTCTTTTTATAAATATTTGATTATTCCTTTGCAAGCAGAGAGACAATGTATGGGCTTACCAGGTCCTCCTGCCACTGCAAACAAACTCCAGACATTTGTGCTGCTTGGTGCATCTGGCTTCAGGTGGACACAGGGAAAATCAAACCTGGACCATCAGGGTTTGTAAGCAAGCGCCTTTAACCACCATGTCATCTCTCCAGCCCCTCATTCTCACATAAAATTAAAACATAAGCGACGCACAAGTGAGGTTAAATGGAGAGTGCCTGAATGTGACAGTCAGCTCTGAGTCACTTTGTCAAGGGGACTGTACCCAGTAATGCAATCAAACCCTCATCTAAGCAGGGCCGTGAAGGCATTTTGCAGCTCAGATTCCTACCCTCAATGTGTTGGTCTCCAGCAAAGATTATCTCCTCTCATCTGGTTGGACCTGATCCAGTGAATGGAAAGACTTCAATAGCAGAAGTGTAGTTTCCTTGACAAGGAAACAATCCTTGTTGACCTCAGTGTCAGTTTCAGCTCCGAGCTTCTCACTGGCCCTTCTACGCTTGGCAGACTTGCCAAGTCAGGCTCCCTACAATCACACAGGCTGATTCCTTGCATAGAGGGATAGACAGGCAGACAGGCAGAGATGGATAGATAGATAGATAGATAGATAGATAGATAGATAGATAGACAGATAGATAGATATAGATAGGTGATAGATGGATAATACAGAGTAGATAAGTGATATACATGGGTGATAGGTGATATAAACAGATAAGCAAGAAGACTGACAGTGTGGTAGTTTGAATTAAATGCTCCCCTCAGGCTCATATAATTTTGAGCATTTGGTCCCCACATGATAACAATTTGGGGAAGTCTTTGGGAGGTGGAGCCTTACTGAAGATGTGTTGCTGACTATGGACCATGGAGTTTATTAACCAAACCCAATGAAATATTCACCTGCTTACTCACCCTTGCTTGCTCCTGCCCTGCTGCTGATATGTGACAAGAGGTGATACCCAGCCTTGGCTCCACCATGCCATTCCTCCAGAGACTATAAGCTGAAAGAAACCCTTTACTTCCATATCCTCCTCTTGATGGGGTGTTTTACCTCAACAATAAAAAGGTAGCTATATAGAAAGATGATAGATGATTGATTGATAGATAGATGATAAATGGATGGGTATTATAGATATTGGAATATGGAATATACATTGATAATAGAGATAGATAGATAGGGGAGAGAGAGAGAGAGGGAGAGATGATAGATATAAACTCTGCTTTTCTGGTATAACCTTGAACTATGGAACAAATGACTTAAATTTCCTTGAGGTTTTTATGGCCTAGGACAGCTGCATATTAACTCTAATCTTCTGGAAACAGTGCTAAAACCTAACATTTGCTTATAGTGTTTGATATCGTTCTTTTAAAACAAAAGGGTTGAGATGTTAGAATTCACCTTGCTTTTCCTGTGTCTATTTGCGCTGGCTGGTGGCTGTGTCACCCTGCCAATAGTGTCAGCTGGGATAGCAACAGTCCTTTACTGCAGCTGCTGTCAGAAGTGTGCCTCTGTTAAAACAGTCCTGGCACTCCTGATACCCCTATGTGTTATCAAAACAGAGGTGCTGCTCAGAATCCTGGGTTCTCAAGTATTCAAGCACCACAAAGCCTCTGCATCGGAGTCCCAGAATCACCTGGATTGGATTTACAATGGAGCTTCCTGTACCCTAGGCTACCTACCCCCATTTTACTTCATCAGAATGATTGTAAGTGTGTGTGTGTGTGTGTGTGTGTGTGTGTGTGTGGCCTTGCAACACCATATATGCTCAGCACGAATGGAACATAGGGTGTCCCACTCCAACATTCTTCTGATTGGTCTTATTTTGAGCTGGAGTCACCTTTTACTAACTTGTTCTCTGCATGTGGAGACATGATACCATCCACCTTCTCCACTTCTGTCAGGCAGTTACTTTCAAAAATACACGCTGACTCTTAGGATGAAAATAAATGCCACCAAGCCCCAGTGTCCTGAGCATTATTTTAGATGCCTAACATTAACAATTACATGTCCAGATTTTTATTTAATATTCAAGAAAGTATATTGGCTAATGGACAATCATCTGATAGTTGATTGGACATGAGAGGTAAGAAAGTGTGTGTATTTATGTGTTTATGCATGTGTGTGGGGGTGTACATGTAAGCACATGCATCTGGGGTCCAGTAGACACTCTGGGAGGTTATTTCTCAGGAATACCATTCACCATTTGTTCGTGAGACCCTGTCTGTTACAGCCAACTTTGTATTGCTGGTAGAAAACACCCAACCAAGAGAAACTTGTGGAATGAAAAGGTTTATTTTGGCTTACAGGTTTGAGGGGAAGCTCCATGAAGGCAGGGGAAAACAATGGCATAAGCAGAGAGGGTGGGCATCACCTCCTGGCCAACATCAAGTGGACAACAGCATCAAGAGAATATGTCAAACATTGGTAAGGGGAAGCTGGCTATAAGACCCATAAGCTCACCCCCAACAATACATTGTCTCCAGGAGGATACAATACCCAAATTGCCACCAGCTAGGAACACAGCATTCAGAACATGCAAGTTTTGGGGGGACATCTGAATCAAATCGTCACACTGTCTTCAGCCTCGAGCTAGCCAATTAAGCTGGAATGTCCCAACCACTGCGATCCAGGAATCCATCTTTGTCTGCCTGTCCAGTACAGGGATAACAAGTGCATACCATCACACCCAGCATTTGTACATGAGTTCTGGGGTTTGAACTCGGGTCTTCATGCTTTCAAGGCAAGTACTTTACCAGCTGAGCCATCTCCCCAGGCCAAGCACTAGTTGTGAGTCCAGGGTCTAATCAGAAATCGCATGCTGGGACTCGAGACAGGCCAAGCTGGGGACTCATTTGGGGACTCATTGTATCCTACGGAACACGCAGCGAAAGGAGCCCACAGCGTGCTGGCAATAACCCGCTGGACGTATTTCTACATGGGTACGTGCCGCAGAGCACGGAGCTTCGGATGACCACACTGTTTCTTGGAAACTCATCCTGCAAAGAATCCCAAGAACTCTGCACCGTCACCAGCCACGTATGTGCTGGACCCAGAGCTGAAGAGAGATTAGCTCTGCAGCTCGGTTGCATAAGGCTCAGACGCTAGAAAAGAGGAACGTGGTTGATTCCAGTCCCATTCGGTGCCCACCTCATCATCTCCACGGCCCCATTCCTGTCAACCCTCAAGTAGGCATTAAAATAAGCCACTTTTTTTTTTTTTCCCCAGTCCTACAAAAATCAACAGTCCTGGTAAGTTGGCAGATACACTGTTTAAACAAAGCTCTCAAGTTTTCTGCTCGCAGGTGTTTCCAGAGTTCTTGGAGCACAATTCTTTGGATAGGATATTTGCCAATATACATAGCAACGGGAGGGGAGGAGGGAAAAGTGTTTTCCTTTGACACTGAAATGCCTTGAATGCAGAGATGAATATTCAGTTCGGGGGCTTATTTTGGCTCTAGGTCAAGAAATCAACAACAATAAAAGCCCAAATCTCTCTACCCAGAACTCCGATAGACTGCAGAGGGTAAGAGAACTGCTTGTCCCCCCTCAGCGCCTTTCTATGGTTTGATCCTGTGAGTTTGCTTCTGCCTGCCTTGATGGTCCCCCCCTTCTCCTGAATGTCCCATTCCCAAGCTAATTCTGCTTGAAATTGGGGCTGGTGAGGAGATGGCAGAAACTTAATAGGATGGAGGCAGAGGGGCTAAGACTTTATTCTCCCCGCCCCCATTTAGCCCCAGGCATTGATTTTACTTTTTCTCTTAAATCCAGCTTTTCAAAATTGAATTCTGAGACTGCTCTAAGAAGCACGTGATTCGTTTTATAATCTTCTCTTTGGCAGCTGGACTGATTCATATTTTCTGCCATCAGATGCATTCCCTTAGCTCTTCAATTAAACTTGACATTGGTTTTGGAATGCCACATAAGAAAAGTCCCCCCCCCCTCACCCTGAACCAAACAAAAGTAAATAAGAGATGAAGAAAAAGACAACCGAGACCGTGATGTGAGGAAGGAAAATGTCGACATGGTAGAAAAAGACTTCAGGATAAGGTTTTAGAGGAAGTGAAGGAAGCTCTGGCTGAGACGGCACCTCGTGGTCGTTCAGCTGCAGCTCAGGGAAACCTGTTCCAAGTACCGGCCTCCAGCGCTTCGCGTAGTTAGGCATTCCTAAAAGTTCCTGAAAAGTCATGTCTCCAGCTGCTCTTTGGCGGATAACAGAGTAGAATGATCTTCATTCATTTGGCACTAATAGGGCCTCACCTGCGTTCACCTTATACCTCATCAGTGCTGTTTCTCTTTCATGTCCTTGTTATTGTCCTCTCATTCAGCATCTTCAGAAACGTCTGTGTATTTCCAAATCAAGACACCCTCTGTGCATGTTGGGAAGGGGAGCTTTGCATGAAGGAAGACTGAACTGTTATCTTACATAATCCATCAGTTTTAGAAAAAAAAATGACACAAATTGACCATTCAATTACTAATTATTGTTTTTTTTTTTTTTCTTCATTAACTGTGGCTTCCAAAAGAGACCACACTGGGGAACACTGAGTTATTTTCTTCAGGAAGTTATCTAAGGAAGTAAAATGTGGTTAAAACATCTTAGGGCTGGGGAGATGACACAGTGGATAAAAGACTTGTCATGCAAGACTGAGAGCTTGAGTTCAGATTCCCAGAGTCCACTAAACAGGACAGACACTGTGGTGGGCTTTGCAATCCCAGTGCATCTATGGTGAAGAGGCAGGTGGGGACAGGAGCATTTCTTGGAAGCTCATGGATGGCAACTGGACCAACAGCAGGGTGAACAATGGAAGACCCCGCATCAAAGGGTGTAGACGATTAAGACTGAGCTGCAAGTAGACCTCTAACCCCCCACGCGCCACGTCATGCATGAGCCCATGCTCACACACAAGAACACACCCAAATTCCCACCAAGTAAAGGAATAAACTTAAGTATAGATTTATTTATTTTGTTTTTGTTTTTGTTTTTGTTTGTTGAGGTAGGGTCTCGCTCTAGCCCAGGCTGACCTGGAATTCACTCTGGAGTTCTCACAGTGGCCTCGAACTCACCGCAATCCTCCTACCTCTGCCTCCCAAGTGCTGGGATTAAAGGTGTGTATAGATTTTGATCAGACTCTATGTCACCTACTCATAAGGTGATAGACTAGCCTGTCAGACTCAGCATGGGCAAATGCTGGCATTGCCCCGCCTGAGTTGTAAGAATTAGAGCGATTTGTCAGAATCTCTGGGCATTTGCTCTGTGATGGTAAGATAGGGAACACGAGCACATAGTGTTGGGACAGCTAAACAAAGTAATGGCACGCAAAAGCAGAGCCCAAAAAAGCAACCATGATGGGGATTTTAAGAAAAAAAAATCTATTTGGGGGCGGGGGAGATAGTTCAGTGGGTAAAGTGTTTACTGCACAAGCAGAATAACCTGGGTTCGATTCCCAGTACCTGTGTGAAAATGCTGGGAGTGGAGACGCGTCTGCCTGTTATCCCAGGACTGGGAAGACAAAGACAGGAGAATTCCTAGGGTTAACTGGCCAGCCAATTTAGCCTCGCTGGTGAACCCCAGGCCAAGGAGAGACCCTATCTCCAATGAAAGCACCTGTGGCTGATACACCAGGTTGTCCTCTGGCCTCTACAGTCCTCTATGCATGCGCACATGTAACCCCCCCCATGCACACAAACAAATATGCATACACAGGTACATGAACACGTTCTTAAATAAAAAGTATATTTGCTAAAACCTTGAAGTCGCCATACTGCTTGTTTTACCTTTCACGTGCTTCATTTTAGTAGTGCTAAGTATGTGTCCGGGTAAACTAGAAAACAAACAAATAAAAATAATAAGAATTATTAAGGGCTGGAGATATGGCTTCATTGTAAGGCCCTTGCCTGCAAAACCAAAGGACCCAGGTTCAGTTCCCCAGGACCCACATAAGCCAGATGCAGAAGGTAGCTCATAGGTCTAGATTTCATTTGCCCAGAGGTGCTGGAGGCCCTGGCTAGCTCATTCTCTCTGTCTCTATATTTGCCTTGCTCACTCTCTCTCTCTCTCAAATAAATACATAAAAATTCAAAAAATTTTTAAAAAAAGAATTATGAAATCACTTGTGGAATGATCTGCTAGAAGTGATTACTATAGAGAATTTGATGAAACGCTATCAGGCTTAACCATGAAGGGGTCACGTGACTCACAGTTCCTCAGACTTTCCTCCCCCCTTTCAGATCTGTGTGTGCTCTCTCATGAAAGCGAGCCAAGAGGTGATGAGAAATTGATTTCTGGGAGATAAATCCAGAGAAAGGAGCCCAAGAAAGGTTGGGAGGAAATGAATTTTTGTTTGTTTTCACAAACGAACTAACGTGGTGACTTCCCGGCAGGATATTGTTTTTTGCCAGACCATTTTTTGGAAGAAGCAATCCTGGGAGCCAGCATTTCTCCCAGAAATATAACTGGCCCTGGAGGACCTGTACTGGGTAGGCTTCAGTAAATATGACCAATCAATACTGTTCTTATCGCTAACTCCCAATGTCTAAACTGGAAAGGATTGATAAAGCAGTATATTTTTTTGTATCAGTTTCCTCCCTTTTGGTTTCATTTCAAGGAATTTGGTAAGCTTTTCTGATTCTAAGGCCTAAAGATTGGAGTAACTATTTTTGAAAAGTTTCTTCTGAAATTTGTTTGATGGCAATGCTTTAGTGTAAATGTAATACCTCACAATTGCTTGATTGCATTGGAATACACACTAACACATACGGGTGTGCATCATGTATATGATGACATTAACATGCAGATAAGGTTGCTGTGGTCTGCAGGCCCTGCCCTGCTCACTGTAACTCATCAGCCTGCACCACCCCATTCCACTCTCTCTTACACAGAGAAGGGGCCAAGCACATGACTATGGAAGTATCTGCGTGGGATGCATTGGGAATAGAACACCATATAACCCCAGGTCCCTGTGTCCATTGGGTACCTCACAGCTATCTGTGTTCCACAGTTAATAATTTCAATATTATTTTTAAAAATCTAGGCAGTGGGGAGATGGCTCAGTGGGCAAGCCTGAGGACCTGAGTGCTGACCCTCAGCACGCACATACAAATCCCAGGCATGACAGTACGTGCCTGTAATCCCGTGACGGTACATGTTTGTAATCCCCGCACTGGCATTGCAGAGACAGGAGGATCGCTAGGGCTTGCTAGCTTGCTGGCTCCAGGTTCAGTGACAGACCCTGTGTGGTGGTTTGATTCAGGTGTCCCCCATAAACTCAGGTGTTCTGGATGCTAGGCTCCCCAGCTGATGGCAATTGGAAGTTAAAGCCTCCTGGAGGTGGTGTATTGTTAGGAGTGGGCTTATGGGTGTTATAGCCAGCTACCCCTTGCTAGTGTTAGGCACACTCTTCTGTTGCTATTGTCGACCTTATGTTGGCCTGGGGGTGATGTCCCCCCTCTACTCTTGCCATCGTTTCCCCTTGCCATCACGGAACTTCCCCTTGATCCTGTAAGCCAAAATAAACCTTTTTTTCCCCCACAAGCTGCTCTTGGTTGGGTGATTTCTACCAGCAATGCGAACCTGACTGAAACACCCTGTCTCAAAATAAAAATTAAAAAAACAAATTGTAGAGAGCAATTGAGGAAGATGCATGACGCCAATCTCTGGCCTGCATAAGCACCCACATAGATGCACATATACCTGTGTGCCCATGCACAGCCACAGGTAAAATCAAACAAGACAATTCATCTATCGGTCAGCAAAGACTTCTACATGCACATAGGTATTACCTTTGAATAACCCAGACAAAGAAAAGCATTCACCTACGGGTTCCAAACAGGATCTGAGACAGTTCCTAGAAAACCTGTAGCACTGACTGGTTGGAGGGAGGTCCCAGTCTACTTAGCTGGAGAGGGAGCAAGGGGGAGGATGGAATTCAAGGAAGACGCCACACTGTGCGATTACAGGACAAATCTTTCTTTTTGCTGTACTTTATGCTTTACTTATTTTTATTTACTGTGTTTGTTCTTGAGACGGGGTCTCAGGTAGCCCAGGCTGACATAATTCTCAGTATATAGCCATGAATGACCTTGAACTCCTGATTCTCTGCCAACGCCTCCTAAGAAGACTGGAAAGGAGGGCTCCTAGCTCATGGCAAATGTGACCAGAGCAAAGTATATGACTGTGTGCGCACATCTTGACACCTGAGCGCCATTTCTGGATAGCTGGCTGCGGGGACAGTGTGGAAGCAGTTGCATTTCTGATTGGCCCCCATGATTTCCACCTTATTTGCATGCACCAATCAGGGCTTGCCTGTGTCTATATATAAACTCCTGTACTTGACTCCTTGCTCTTACTGTCTTCTAAGCTGGGGAGACTGCTGGAGAAGGAAGACTTGGCCTCAGAATAGATGCTCTTGCTGCTGGCTTCCAAAGGCTCTCATGTGGGTGCTGGATTTGAGCGCCCCCAAAGCCATTGGTACTCTGGACATTAAATATGTTCCTGTCTCTATAAGGAGAGTGCTGTGCCCAGCAGGAACCTGCTTCTACTTGGCACCTATGTGCTTGAAGCTTGGATTGATGCCAAACACAAGAGATCCAAGAGGACCTGCTAACTTGATAGCCTCTAGCTCCTGATCCCAGGGGACCCACTGTTGCTCCGGTGGTCCCAGTGTCCGCTTCAATGCCTCCTTTTTTTTGGATTAAATTTTTTATACTTTATTAATTTGAGATAAAGAGAAAGAGAGAGAGAGAGAATATGGGCATGCCAGGGCCTCTAGCCACTGCAAATGAATTCCAGATACATGTGCCATCTTGTGCATCTGGCTTTACATGGGTCCTGGTGAATCAAACCTGGCTTCTTTGGCTTTGCAGGCAAATACCTTCATTACTAAGCCACGCCTCCAGCCCTTCAATGACCCTTGACTGATATCCTGAGGCCTGTCAAGAATTCAGAATTGTAACACATTCACGTCCTCTGGAATCATGTGAAGTTTATTTCTTCTTATCCTATGTCCTCTGTATTGAGTACCTATTTGCTGGAATGAGGGAAATGAGGCAAAAAGTTTAGTTGTGAGAAGGGGGCACTGGAAGTGAGATCATGATGTTAAATAAATTAGACAAAAATCAAATGTAACATAACTTCCAAAGAATAGGTCCAGGGCTTGTGTGGCCTGAGTGAATTTAGCTTATAGGGTACAAAAAAAAAAAAAAAGAAAGACTAACTTGCAGGCTGGAGAGATAGCTTAGCAGTTAAGGTACTTGCTTTCAAAGCCTAGTGACTCAGGCTTAATTCCCCAGTACCCACGTAGAGCCAGATGCACAAAGTAGTGCATGTGCCTTAAGTTTGTTTGCAGTGGCTAGAGGCCTTGCATACCTGTATTCTCATATGCTCTCCTATTTCTCTCTCTCTCCTTGCAAATAAATAAATAAATTGAAATCAGAAAAAAACCTTGGGAAGATTTTTGGTCATAGTACTGTGAGTAATTACTGTGACTCAGGAAGATTTTCAGGAAGAGGTAGGGTTTTGATGGAACTTTCTTTCTTTTTTTTTTTTTTTTTTTTGGATTTTTCAAGGTAGGGTCTGACTCTAGCTCAGGCTGTGTAGTCTCAGGGTGGCCTTGAACTCACAGTGATCTTCCTACTTCTTCCTCCAGAGTGCTGGGACTAAAGGTGTGCGCCACCATGCCCAGTTGGGACATATTTCTTTTTAAATTCTATGCTTAATTTTATTTTTTTGCATGTGTGTGTGTGCTGCATGCACATGGGAATGAATGTGTAAGGGGGTACTCCTGTGTGCACATGTATATAAAGGCCAGAGGTTGACTTCAGCTGTCTTTCTCAATTGTTCTCCCTTTGTCTTACTGAGGTTGGTGCTCTCACTGGAACCCAGGGCTCACTGACTTGGCTAATCTAGCTGGCCAGATTTCCCCAGGGATCTCCTGTCTTGATCTCCTCCAGAGCGCTGGGATTATAGGCAGACTTTATGTGGTTGCCAGGGGTTTGAACTCAGGTCCTCACGCATGTGTGTCAGGCGCTTTATCCACTGGGCCATCTCCTCCAGCCCTGAGCTCTTTACTTTCTTAATTTCAAATCTTTCTTCACATAATTGAGTACTTTCTTATATACAAACCTTTTCTCGCAGCCCGGGCATGGTGTCCATGCCTTCAGTCCCAGCACTTGGGAGACTGAGGTAGATCCTACCTCAGAGAACCAACAAAAAAAAGCTTTCCTCATTAGATTGTGTACTTTCTTAATTCTTAATTTCCAAACAAAGTTTCCTCATACGATTGCTCTGCAGGGGTTTGGAGAAGAGAAAGGGACAGGGAAAGTAGTAAAGTTTGTTCCACTGGTACATGTGTTTACTTATAACCGTTGTCCACACACAGGACTTTTCCATGGACTTTTTTAATTGGCTGTGCTCTGGGAAGATTTCAACACCTCATGAGCCAGCACTGGCCACAGAAACCTGGAATGATTCCACAGAGAGGACATGGTCTTTCAGCACCTTGGTCTAAAAAAACATAGCAGAGACACTTCCTGGATTAAATGAACAAATAAATCTTCAGATGGAGACACGAGTCTTCTGAACTGATGGTATTTGGAACACAGCTAGTCACGCACGGACTAGCAAATTGGAGTGGGAGAGAAAAGGGGGTCAAACAGGGGAGGATTAGCACAGTGGTGCTCTGTGGAATGGAGTCTCTAGAAAGAGAGAGGAAGGAGAATGGAGAAAAAGAAGGAGAGAAGACGAGGAGATGAAAGGAGGGGAGAAGAGGAGAGGAGAAGAAAAGAGAAAGGGAAGAGGGGAGGAGAAGGAAAGGGAAGGGAGGGGAGAGAGAAGGGGAGGGGAGGGGAAAGGAGGGGGGTAGAATTGGTTATCTGCTATATGCTGACCTCTGTGATATAAATGCTCTCGCCTTGGCTGACTGCTCCTGTGGTCTATGGATGTATTGTTTAGGAAGGTGATCAATACGTGAAGGCCACCTAAGATCCCTGGATGCAAACTTCTTGTGAGCACCTCAATGCTCTTTTCGTATTTTTTAAGTGTGCATGCGCGAGAAAGAGAGAAAGAGAGAGAGAGAGGGAGAGAAATGAATGAATGAATGAATGAATGCACCAGGGCCACTGCAAAAATCTCCAGATGCATGAGCCACCTTGTGCATCTGGCTTACATGGTACCTGGAGAATTGATCCTGAGTCCTTAGGCTTCCCAGGCAAACACCTTAAAAGCTAAGCCATCTCTCCAGCCATCTTTTCATATTTTTAAGATTTACCAGAACATTCCTTCTGTTTAAAATACATTTTGAATGTGAAAAACAGGTGCTTTGCTTCCCTGTAGCACCTGTGATCATATGCAGAGCATGGATTCAGGCCTCACATGCTCCCGGGTTCATCTGAATGAGTTCAAGCTATCCAGGCCCTTGTCAGTTGGGCTGGCCATGATAATGTGAACCCCAGATGGTTCTCACAGCCTCTTCCTCAAGTTCAATACTAGCAGCTTGAGCCTTCAGAAACCTGGGAAGGGCTTGAGTTTAAGGGGAAGAAAGGAAAGAAAACAGACTATGACCAATTTTTATCAAGAGAGAAATAAAATATGGTCTATTTGTAGAATGGCGCTACAGAAATGTTTCCAACAGCAAAATTTGATCGGTTTGTGGGTAGACATTTGTTGATTTATATTGTTTACTACATTATTTGTGTAGATTTGTTATTTATTTTATGTATGCCTTAATGTCACATGTTAATTGTAACGCAAATGTTGTTCCTGAATTGATTCACATAATCCTTCTCTTCCGTACTTCCCACTGAGTAATTATCGGGGTTCAGGAATGGGGCTCTTGTTTCTGATGAGACACGGGACAATGATGAAGGCTAAGGCTTCACGCTCAAGTAGAACACACTCACATAAGCGTTCATCTGAAGAATTGGTTTGTTTTTCTGGGTTTTTTTCAAGGCAGGGTCTCACTCTAACCACCTGGTACTCACTACCATCCTTCTACCTCCTACTCTAGAGGGTGTGAGCCACTGTGCTAGTCTGAATAGATGGCCCCCAATATATTCATTGTTTTATTAGTTTGTAGTTTGCATCTGCAGCCACCTGGCTGGAGGCTGTGTCACTGGACGGATCTTAAGGTGTGGTGGTGGGTTTGAGATTTCAATCTAAAGATATGCAAAGTGTGCTCATGTCCAAGCTTATGGATGCTTTGAAGTTGTCAGATCTTGGATAATCAATCCATCACCTGTGAGTACTCTGGAGTTCTGGTCATTGTTTTTCTCCTGTGGCCTGACACTGAATATAGGACAAGGTTGAGGCAAACAAAGTGTCATCCTTTCCTTCCATGGAAAACAAAGGAAAGAACAGAAAACCTGCCACTTCCCTCAGGTCAAGTAACAGACACCAACCTTTGACATTCCATTCAGAACGTTTCAAAATACAGAGGCATATCAGGCTGGGAAATAGAAGTCAAATTCGTAACATTAAACTTCCTTCTTGCTCAGAGAAGGGCAGGTTCTCCTACTGCTCTCAGTAAAGCCCTGGGGAAAAACATAAAGTCACCCTAAGTTCCCCCACAAACTAAGCAACCAAGGATGCGTTGGGTTCTGCAGCTTCTCAGACACCCACACTTGAAAAATCTGTTTAACAGCTTCGTTTCTGTAAGCCCCATGAAGGAATGCACATCTTCCCATGAACACATTTGTCCACTGGTTTTAACTGTGGGAAATATTTGAGCTAGTTGACGAAGCTGGGTGATGCCTCTCTCATCTCAGAAGAGAGAAACATGCTCTCAGATATATATGCAAGGCTAAACTTAAACTTGGAAATGGCTGATGTGTGTGGGGGGCAGGGGAGTGTATACATATGTGTGTGTGTGTGTGTGTGTGTGTGTGTGTGTCGGGGTGTACACATGCATATGTGCTGTTCTCGCACCCCGTCAGCTCATCTGTGGTGGCTGGAGAACATGAGGTGTGTTTCCCCATCACTCATCCTGGGTTCACCTTGCAATGCAGTCTTGTACCAATTCTGGAGCTTGCAGTTCCGCACTCCCAGCAATTCTCCAGTCTCCACTCCTCACAGGACTGGGGTTACAGATGTGTGTGCGACCACGCTCAGCTGTTTACATGGGATCTGGAGCTTCAAACTGGGGCAGTCTTTGGCCCCCTCAGCTGTTCATATTTATTTAGGGGGCATATTTCACTATTGAGCAATCTCTCCAGCTCCCAGATGTTACTTTTAAAAAATACTTCATTTGCAAGTAGACAGAGAGAGAGAAAAGTTGAAAGAGCGAGAAGGAATATACACACTAGGGCCTCTAGCCACTGCAAACAAACTCCCGATGCACGAACCACCTTATGCATCTGGCTTTATGTGGGCGCTGGGGAATTGAACCTGGCCCATCACGCTTTACAAGCAAGCACCTTTAACTACTGGGCCATCTTTCCAGCCCTGTCATTTTAATACAACTTCAATTTCAAACGAAAGTTGAAAGCCTTGAATAGCATGATAAACCCAGCATTCAGCACAACTGCTCTCCCTCTTTCACGTGCTTCCTTTCTCTGGGTGACAAGGACATGTTCTTGGCTGACTCTCCCAGCTCCCAGGATACACTTCTCAAATCCTTCACCCAGTCCTCCTCCACCTCCTCGTGTCTTAGCACTCTTTCTCTTTGTAACTTTTAGTTTTAAAACTTTTATTTAATTTACATTAGGACTGTTATAGTTACCTTGTTTTGCTGGGATAAAACACCCAACCAAAAGCAGCTGATGGGAGGAAAGTTTTTATTTTGGTTTACAGTCTCCAGGGGCAGCTCTATAGTGGCAGGGGAGAGCATGGCATGAGAAGAGGCTGGGCATCACCTTGGCCACACCAGGTGGAGACCAGCAGGAGAGTGAGTTAAACTCTGGCAATGGGGAGCTGGCTATAACACCCCTAAGCCTGCCCCAGCAACACACCTCCTCCAGCAAGGCTCCACTTCCCAAATTGCTACCAGCTGGGGACCAAGCATTCAGAGCACATGACTTTGTGGGGGACATAGGATTCCTACAACCGCAAGGACTTGCTCATACATGTTTATATTGTACATTGAACATTCTTGCTCACTATCTCCCTCCCCTCACCCTTCTGTCCTACCTCCTGCTCCCCTGGGGAGTTCCTGTGTGTGAGCTTCGGCACGCATGCCATGGTGGCTAAAAAGATAATAAACCAATCATTGCCATTAGCCAGAAAAATGAGCAATGGAGTAGTAATGGAAACCACCACGCCCGTATCACAGACAGAAAACTTCAGCTCATGACTCCGCCCTGGTTCTTGGTGGTCTTATGGGTTGAACCTCTGATTAGTCAATCTTTTCAATATTTTTTAAATATTTTATTTTTATTTATTTATTTCACAGAGAAAGATTTGAGAGAGAGAATGGGCACGCCAGGGCCTCCAGCCATTTCAGACAAACTCCAGACGTATGCGCCCCCTTGTGCATCTGGCTAACGTGGGTCCTGGGGAATCAAACCTTGGTCCTTTGGTTTTGCAGGTAAATGCCTTAACTGCTAAGCCATCCCTTCAGCCCATTCTTTTCGATATTTTGATGATCGGTATTTATCAATAATTTTGCCTTACTGAGAGTGGCATGCATCCTGCTCTCCTCAGAAGCAGTGCCAGATACCTGTGTTCTTACTCAACCTCCCTCTATTCTTTCTCAGGTGACTCCTGGTTTGGTTCCCGGAACATTCTGGCTCCTTCGGGCTGCCATTACTGGATCAGACCTCACGAAGCTTGGAGGGACCGCTCCTCCCGCTCTGTACTCGTAAACCAGTCCTACTGCTTACCTGGAATTTTTCTCATATTTGAGGTTGTTTCCTTAGACCAGAAATCAAGTGAAGTGAGACAACACTTCAACCTAAGATTCTAACTGGCTGGCGTTCATGGAGCCTCTCCTTCCAGGAGTTCTGAGCTTGAGGTGTCCATACGCTGCACCAGACGGCGTCCCCATCCCAGCACAAGAGGCTGTCTTGAAAACAGGACTGAGACAAGAAGAGCATGCTGGCCATCAACACCCTTCCCAGGGGAAAGTGACCAGGGCAGCTGTTACTGTGTGAAGACCAAAGAAATGCATTGTTCTGTGGAGCTTACTGCTGAGTCACGCGTGCCTTCCTTGTCCTTTTCTTTGTGTGTGTGTATGTGTGTGTGTTGTGTGTGTGTGAGAGAGAGAGAGAGAGAGAGAGGGAGGGAGAGAGTGTGTGTATGCTGGTGCAACATGGCGCGGCGTATGTGTGGAAGTCAGAGGACAATTCTGGATGTAGCTCCCCAGCCTGAGTGAGCCGGGGTCTCTCCTTGTCCACCACTGCGTTTGCTAGGCTAGCTGGCCCTCTCAAGCATCTGGGAGATTCTCATGCTGCACTTCCCGTCACGTAAACCACAGCTTCTGGATTTACACGGGTTCTGAACATCTGAACCCCAGCACCAACGCTGGCACAGCGAGTTCTTTATCCACCGGGTCCTTTCCCTGCCCTGCCTTCCTTTCCCTTAGAGCTGCGCACGCACCAGTATGTGCATACTCTCCCATCTCATAGCTTCCCCAGTGCTTCCCTGTGGCCCCCGTACAGCTCTCCACAGATTTAGGGGGCATTTGTGTATACGCCTAGAACATCTCAAGGAATAACTTTGACTAGGAAATTTTACACAGCACTGTATCTTCTTGGATCCTCTTCCTCCTCACACCATCTTAGAGGAGCGCTGCCTAGACAAGGGCACTGCTGGGTCTGAAGGAGGGTCTCCATCTGAGCACCCTCGGCTCTTCCACTTGAGGATCGATGCAGTACAGACAAGCTGTGGGGACAACAGCTTAAGAGGGAACACGGGCTGCTTTGGACCACAGGATTCTGAATTGTAGGTAACAGCTGTTGTCTGGGAATGTTGGCTGTCTGAGCATCTGGACACCGGACACGATGGGGACAAGAGTCACTGCATTGCACTCAAACAGGGGAGGCAGCCTGTGATCCCACAGCACTCGGACCATGGTCCCAGCTCCCCCGTGGGAAAAGTGCACTTCCGTGCTCTGTGCATCTGCTGTTAGTGGTGCTCCCACCGGGTAAATCTCCACTTTGATTGCACAATATAATCCCACTTCTGGCTAAATTGGTCCCATTTGAAAAACCACTTCGTATTTAGCAGAGCATTTCACTAGTGAGAGTTTGAGGCAAAATTGCCTAATGTAAAGAGTGAAAGTTTTTATTTTGGCTTGAATTTTCAGAGGGTCCCTAGAATCTTGGATCTCTTGATGCTGGATCTGTGGTGAGAAAGAACAGGACCGTGGCAGGAGTATGTGGAGGGGAAGGCTGTTTGCCTCATAGAGGAGAGAAAGCAGCAAAGGAGGCAGATATAAGAAATGGCCTAATACACTCTTCCAAACACAAAATGTCCTGGACAGCCACAATTTTGCAGTGCCTGGCACTACCTATACAAGACCAGTAAAATAGGAGGAAAAGATAATGACGGCAAAATAAAAGGAGAGACTTATTGAGAAGGGGAGAGGATATGATGGAGAGTGGAGTTGTGAAGGGGAAGGTAGGGAGAGAGGAAATTACCATGGCTTATTGTCTATAATTATGGAAGTTATCAATAATAAAAAAGAAATAGCCCAAGAATAAAATAATCTGTGAAGACTGCCCCCGTGCTTGATTCCATCCAACTAGACTCAACCCCTCTTTCCTTCCACGACCCCCAACGATGCCATCACATTGTGAGTCCATTCAGAGGTCCATCCATCAATGACGTCAGAGCCCTCAGGATCCACTCATTTCCCAGAAGCCCATCAGCTGGCAGCTATGCCCCAGTACATGAGCCTACAAGGGACATTTCATACACAAACTATAACAACCACCGAGTGTTTATGAAACATTAGTTCACATTGTCCTCGAGTGGTCATCAGAATCACTATCAATCCTTAAAGGGAAAGTAGGAAAGTGTTTTGATGGGTGGAAAAGATGGCTCAGCAGTTAAAGGTGCTGGTAATTCCCAAGCCAACCCACCCATGTAAGCTGAATGGAAGAACATGGAGCAAGTGTCTCATGTTTGTTTGAGTGGCAAAAGGCCCTGGCATGCACACACACACACACACACACACACACACACACAAATAAACTTTAAAAAAAAAAAAGAAGGAAAAGTACTTTCTAACAGAAACGGAGACCTTAACATAGCATGATATGAGAAAGACCACTAAAAACATATCTTCTCTTTAAAGACCTTGGTCTTAAATGTAAGCATTTTGGTTAAAATTCTATAAATGTTCAAATAATTCTATGCATGAAAACATTACATCATATTTAGCATCTTAAAGGAAATTCACAATGAAACAATTTCGAAGTGCATCATTCCTCGCTATAATCATATAGATAAGCTATCTTGAGGCAGGGTCTCACTGTGCATCCCTGGCTGGCCTAGAGCTCACTCTGTAGCCCAAGTGGACTTGAATTGAGCATGTGGCAGTCCTGTTACCTCTGCTCCCTGGTGCCAGCATCATACACATACTTTGTTTTTTGAAGCAACCCCAACAGACTGGCACTTACTTTATGAGAGAGCACGAGAGTAAGAAAGAGAGAGAGAGAGAGAGAGTTGACACATCAGGGCTTCTAGCCAGTGTAATTGAACTCCAGATGTGTGTACCACCTGTGCTTATGTGTCACCTTGCACATGCGTCACCTTGTGCAATTGGCTTACATGGTATATGGGGAGTTTGCCTTGGGCTTTGCAGAAGTGCCTTCAATGCTAAGCCATGTCTCCAGCCATACTTTCTTTTTTTTTAACTTATTTATTTATTTATTTGGGAGAGATAAAAAGAGAGAACGTATGGACACATCAAGGCTCACTGCCACTGCAAATGAACTCCAGACACATGGGCTGCTTTACTCAGATGGCTTCATGTGGGTTCAAACCTGGGTCATCAGGCTTTACAAGCAAGTGCTTTTAGCCACTGGACTATCTCTCCATCCCTCAATATACTTTCTTAAAACAGTGTTAATTCCTCAAAAAATGAAACACAGCCAGGTGTGGTGGCGCACGCCTTTAATCCCAGCACTCGGGAGGCAGAGGTGGGAGGATCGCTGTGAGTTCCAGGCCACCCTGAGACTATGTAGTGAATTCCAGGTCAGCCTGGACTACAGTGAAACTTTACCTCAAAAGAGAGAGATAGAAAAGAAAAATAAACACAGATAAAAAAAAAATCTGAGCTAAGAATTCTACACACACACAATATACACGGTCTGAGATACATACAAATTATATAGATAGATAGAGAGAGAGATTACATATACAGATGGATGTGTGTGTGTGTGTGTGTGTGTGTGTGTGTGTAAAATCTCCAAAAGAAATATTCAAATGAAAGTGATGTCCAAATGTTCACATTACACTTTACAGCAACGAGGTATACTCAATTCAGGGAAAACAGCCCTGAAATGATAGAGAACTAACCTCTGGGATCTCACTCAAGAGTGGGGAAACTGCTTCTAGGAGCAGAGCTTGAGAAATAAGAGAATTATTTCTTGAAACTCTCTAAGCATGAGCTAGCTCTCTCCAGCAGCAGCCTGAGGAAAACGCAAGCCGAAGCCTGGGGTTCAGCTGAAGTCGTGGGCACCCTCGCTGCGTCCGCTGTCCCAGCTGCTCTGGCCTTGCTATGCCTGTGGCCGGCTCTGCATATAGCTATTTTTATTGACCAGCCAAAACCAGCGAATACATGAATAAGTAGAACATCATCTGAGCAGAGGGTAGGGAACACTGGACTTTGGATAACACTTAAATATTTGTCAAAAGGAGGGATTTAGGGTTTTGACCTGTTGGCCTCAGCTGATCCAGAACTCGCATGCGCTCTGATCACAAGAGCGGTGGCCACATTACGCTCACCTGCTGCCGCCCACAGACGGGCCCGCAGAGGCTGATCTTGTCTTCCACGCCGCGGCCAGCACTTCTTACCCAGGTACATTTTGCTCTGAACGGAGAGTCCCACCAAGCCACAGAGGAAATTGGGCAAAGGCATAGTTTCCGATGGGTCAGCCTCTGCGCTATTTAGGCCAAAGGTACAGCAAGGCAGCGAGGGAGGGGAAACCCGGTCACATCGCCTTAGGCAGATGGGTTACATGGTTGTGACATGAACTTTGGGCCAAGTTACAAGGAAGGAGTTTAGTGCCCCGCAGTTGATTGCAATGGGTCGTTCTCACAGTTTGTTCTTATAATTCAATCTCAAAACGATCCACCAACAGGCCAGTATTCACCAGTTGATATGTAGGTACACACAATGTGGTATAACCATGCAATAGAATATTATTCAGCCGTTCCAAAGGAATAGAAAGTACTGATAAATCACTTGGGTTTCAGGAAATAAACCCCAATCCATGCTCATGCAAGCAACCGTAAATGAATTCACTGGGTCACCAAAAAATAAAAAGACATGGAAGGATAAGAAAGAGTAGTTGGGAAGACAGGGGGTTTCAGTGGGGTAGGAGGGGGACAAGAGAGGATAATGGGTGGTGAACATGACAAGAATACATGATATATCCATATAATTGTCAAAAAATAAAGAAAATAAAAAGAGGGTGATAGGCTGGAGGGATGGCTTCGCAGTTAAGGCATTTGCCTACAAAGCCAAAGGACCCTGGTTCAATTCTCTAGGACCCTCGTTAGCCAGATGCACAAGGGGATGCATGTGTCTGGAGTTTGTTTGCAGTGGCTGGAAGCCCTGGCGGGCCCATTCTCTCTCTCCATCTCCCTCTTTCTCTGTCAAATAAATAAATAAATAAATAAATAAATATAAAGAGGGTGAGCCAGGTATGGTAGCACACTCCTTTCATCCCAACGCTCAAGAGGCAGAAGTGGGAGCATCACCATGAGTTCAAAGCCAGCTCATTCTGCACTCCCAGGACAGCCTGGGTTAGAGTGAGACCATACCTCTGAAAAGTAAAACACACACACACACACACACACACACACAGAGAGAGAGAGAGAGAGAGAGAAAGAGAGAGAGAGGTGGGAAGTTAACCAAACCCAATGGAGGAAGGACAGTATTTGGTGACTAGAGGATCAAGATGTTTGCATCCAGTCATCTTAGGTCAGTTTCTCTGGGAGGTGATGGAGGCAATGTGGGTTTGTGAGTAGGAGGTGAGGGATGGGTCCCCTGAGGATCCACACCTTCAAGGGCTAAGGAACTGGGCATGGAGCAGAGGTAGCAGCTGAACTGTGACGCAGGTCCCACATGACGTTAGGGAATTGCCCAGGAGGCAGTGGAGCTCAAGGGCCCTTAGAGTGCCTCGGCCCCCATTCCTCTCCACCGCAATGTGTCAGCTGTCTCTCTGATGTAACTTGGGAGAGGACAGTCCCTACCGTCTCATGAAAAGCCATCGGAGCAAACAGTCCAGGAAGTCGGAGGACGACATGCCCAGGGCCTGAAGCATTAGGCTTGGGGACATGTCATACCATCGGCTTCACTAGTCTGCACTTCGCAGAAAAGTGCCCAGCAGTCCACAGCGCTGACTCCAGTAAGCCCTCCTCTAATACCCACGCATGTGAACCCCACCACTGCAAAGCGTGTGCTCCACGATGCCCCGAGGGATGTCCCGCCCTTCCCATTCCTTCTCGGATGCAGCAGCCATTTCCACTTTGCGTACATCGGGCAAAATACAAGGTCACCTTCTGGTAGAACACACCCTCCCCTGGGAGAGCTCCGTTAAGTCTGGGTTGACGTGACCCCCATCAATAATTCTCAAAGGAAATGGCAGTTTCTTGCTGGTGGCCTCAGATGTTTCATGACTTCATATCAAAGTCGTTCCGTCTCGTAGGAGGAGGGAGGGAGATCCGAGAAAGCGGAGATTGGAGGGCCGGGGAGAACACTCAGCCACCAAGGAGCTTGCCTCGCAAGCAGGGTGAGCTGAATTCAATGCCCAGCGCGCCTGTGGAAATAGCGCGCGTGACGGTGCACGCCTGCCTGTGTCCCCAGGGCTGGGGAGGCCGAGGCGAGGGTCTCTGAGGCGTGTTTTTACAGCCAGTCTAGCCGAGCCGATGAGCGCCAGGCCAGTAAGATACCCCATTTCAAAAAAAAAAAAAAAAGATGGGCAGTGATCCTGACTACAATAGGCCCCCAAGGATATCCTCTGACCCCACATACATGTACACCACTCACACTCACATGCACATATGTATATATACACACACATTAAAAGAAAAGGGGCTCGAGGGAGGGCTTAGCGGTTAGGGAGCTTGCCTGAAAAGCCTAAGGACTCGGGGTTGATTCCCCAGGACCCACATTAGCCAGATGCACAAGGGGGTGCATGCGTCTGGAGTTCCTTTGCAGCGGATAGAGGCCTTGGTGCACCCATTCTCTCTCTCTCTCTCTCTCTCTCTCTCTCTCTCTTTCTCTCTCTCTCTTTCTCTCTCTCTCTCTTTCTCTCTCTCTCTCTTTCTCTCTCTCTCTCTCTCTTTCTCTCTCTCTCTCTCTCTTTCTCTCTCTCTCTCTCTTTCTCTCTCTCTCTCATCTGCCTCTCTCAAATAAACAAATGAATAAAATATAAATAAAAGGAAAATATATAGATTTGTCAGCCTGAATCTCTGGAGAATTACCGCAGCCATCTCATGCGGTATATTCTTACGGATATTGATGTAAGTGGAGGACAATTCAAGTCCTCTAAGTCCGATCTGCACAAGCCCTTCACACAAGCCTCAATGGCTCCCTGGCTATCTCTGTGTGTAATTGTTGTGTACATGTGTATGCATGTCCATATATATGTGGTCACATGTGTATGCCGGTGTGTGTGTGCATGTACATATACATGCACATGTGTGTAGAAGGCAGAGGTCACTGTCACGTGCCTACCTCAATCACTTTCCACCTTACTTCTTGAGACGGCACATCTCCCTGAACCTCGAGCTCTCTAATTCAGTTACACACGTTAGCCAGTGAGCCCTAGGGCTCTTCCTTTCATCTCTCCTCGTCAGCACTGGGATCACAGGCATATGCCATCATTCCTGGCTTTCATGTGGGGTCTGGGGATCCAAACTTGGGTCCTCATGTTTGTGCAACAAGCACTTTCCCCTCTGAGCTATTTCCTCCGCCCCTGGGTAACTCGTTTTTATTTATTTATTTCACTTAAATTGCATGCTGGCTGGATGCCAGAAGCCAATACTGATGTGGGTTGGGGGAATGCCTGGCTATAATTTGTGTCTGGGTTTACTGTTGGTTATAACAAAGGGTTTCCTTGCTAGGAAGACTCAAAGGAGAAAATTCTGATCTCAGCATTGTGTAGAATCTCTCACCGTCTTAAGCAAGTAGATGGTTCTAGCATGATACATGGTATGAATCACCCATCTACCACGGGGCACCCTCCTCACTGACTAGGAGAAACAGAGCGTCTAGTTTGGGTCACACCTCTAGAAAATATGCATGACCTTCATTGCCTGAATTCTTGTGTTCTGACACACCTTTGCCTCCACTGAGTTTTCCTAAATCATTCCTTTTGCTTATCTGTGATTCCAGTCATCTCTTAATAAATTGCTTTAAATTCTTTGTGGAACAAGGCTGAGCATAAACAATCCACTGTGTTCTAGTTAACGCTGAAGCAGGCATTTGAAAATTCAATCTTATGGGCTAGAGAGATGGCTTAGTGGTTAAGCAGCTTGCCTGTGAAGCCTAAGGACCCTGGATTGAGGCTCAATTCCCCAGGACCCATGTTAGCCAGATGCACAAGCGGGCGCACACATCTGGAGTTCGTTGGCAGTAGCCAGAGGCCCTGGCACGCCCATTCTCCCTCCCTCTCTCTCTCTCTCTCTCTCTCTCTCTCTCTTCTTTCCCTTTCTGTCTGTCGCTCTCAAATAAATAAATAAAACATAAACAAAAAAAAGAAAATTCAATCTTAGTAGCAAAGTAGCTCCTGCTGGGGCCTGTGGGTGCTCCAATACTCCACACGTGTTTAGAAGTTATATGCAGTTAATTGAGTAGAACCTCAACATTTTGCTTCTGTCTTGCTTTTTCAGTTTTCTTTCTTTCTTTCTTTCTTTTTTTTTTCTTTTTTAGACAGATCTCACTATGTAGGCCAGGCTAGTCTCCAACTCCAGATTCTCCCATCTCAGTCTTCCATGTGCTGGTATTAGAGCCAAGGGTGCTGGTTTGAATCAGATGTCCCCCATAAAGGCTTGTGTTCTGAATGCTTAGTCTTCAGCTGATGACAATTTGGCACGTTGAGTCTTGATGAAGGGGGTGTGTTGTTGGGAGCAGTCTTTGGGATATTGTAGCCAGATTTCCCTTACCACAGCTCAGCTGACTCTCCTTCTGTTGTTTTCCACCCAGTGTTGGCAAGAAGGGTTGTCCAGCCTCTGCTCATGTCATGATTTCCCTTGCCATCATGGAGCTTCCCTTCGAGACTGTTCACCAGAATAAGAAAAGCTCTTCTCATATCAGCAGATGTGGTTGGGTGGTGTGTCCCAGCAATGAGCAAGTAACTACAACTGCCATGTGTCACCACACCTGGTACCTAGAATCTCAACTTCTTTAAATAAAAATTTAGGGCTGGAGAGATGGCTTAGGGGCTGGAGAGATGGCTTAGCAGTTAAGTGCTTGCCTGTGACGCCTAAGGACCCTGATTCAAGGCTCGATTCCCCAGGACCCACGTTAGCCAGATGCACAAGGGGGCGCACACATCTGGAGTTCGTTTGCAGTGGCTGGAGGCCCTGGCACTCCCATTCTCTCTCTCTATCTGCCTCTCTCTCTCTCTCTCTCTCTCTCTCTGTCACTTTCAAATAAATAAATTAATTAATTAAATTTTTTTAAAAAAATAAAAAAATTAAGCATTTTTATCTATTTGAGAGAGAGAGAGAAAGGGGCAGACATAGGGAGAATGGGCACACCAGGGCCTCTGGTCACTGCAAACTCCAGAAGCAAGTACCACTTGTGCATCTGGCTTATTCCCCTGGGTACAGGGGAATTGAACCTGGGTCTTTCGGCTTCACAGGCAAGTTCTTTAACTGCTAAGCCATCTCTCCAGCCCTAGAATCTCAACTTTGACAGCAAGGTGAGTGGTTAGCAACCATCATCCTTGATGCAGCAATATTCTGTGGCTTGGCACATCAGTGAACACAGGAGAAAACATTAAGCTTCACACATTTTCAAAAAATTATGAAGGAGCCTTTAATCCCAGCACTTGGGAGGCAGAGGTAGGAGGATCACCATGAGTTTGAGGCCACCCTGAGACTCCATAGTGAATTCCAGGTTAGCCTGAGCCAGAGTGAGACCATACCTCGAAAAACCAAAAAAAAAAAAAAAAAGAATGACGGAATTCAGAAAATGTCCTGCAATATTATTTCTCTTTTCTGTGCACTTAATTCTTGTTTGCTTATGCATACTCAGGCATGAAATAAATAAAGGTTACAAAACTCCAAGGTTTGATTTAAATCTTTCTGGCCCTTTAGACATTTACCCAGAGCAAATTCTCTTTTAACCCAGTTGAAATTCATGAATTCCATCTTCCTGTAGGATGAGGAAATTCCCAATGAACGTCGTCATGATTTAACTCACCTTGGGAAAATAAAGGCTCAACTGAAAATATTTAGAGACTTATTATGTTACAGATGCATTTGCATTCCCCAGTAGGAATTAGCTGGGTGAACGTATGAGAATTTGCTAAAATTATATGTAGCATATGAGTCAGCCAGAAATGAGCTCATGCCTCTAATGGCCTAGGACGAAACGCGTGAGCCATAAAGCAGCCCCGCACCCTGCTCACTGACCTCATTAATCCTGGGAAAGGTGACAGGACCGGGTCTCTCCTTTGATAACAGGAAAACCCTAAGTAATCTCGGGGGCTGCTAGAGTTAGCTTGGTTTTTAAACTTTTTGGTAAGTATGTTTGTGTGTGACGTGTGCACACATGTGTGCAGTTGCCTGTGGCCCACACACAAGCGTGCAGAGGCCAGAGAGGTTGTGCGTGTCCTCCTCTATTGTTCTGACTTGTTTATCTGGGACAGTCTTTCTTTGAACCTGGGGCTCACTGTTTTTTGTTTTTTTTTTTTTTCCATTAGACTGGTTGACGAGTGAGCTCTAGTGATCCCCCATCTCTCTCCATTTCCTGCAGCAGAATTGGGGTTGCAAGCATGTGTAGCTATGCCCAGCTTTTTAAAGATTATTTATTTACATGTGTGTGTCTGTGTGTGTCTGTGTGTGCCATGGTCTCTTACCACTCACTGCAAAAGAAAAAAAAAAAGATGTTTATGCCACTTTATGCATCTGGGTTTATGTGGTTGTTGGGGAATCAAACCCAGACCACAGGCTTTGCAAGCAAGTCCTATTAGTCACTCAGCCACACCCTCAGGCCCACGTCCAGCTTTCAACATGCATGTTTAATGAATGTTAGCCTTGGTTTTAATTCCTCTCTGCACAACGCCTGGAGTCATCAGGTGGCCTGCACTTCTTGTTGGGAGATTGGACAGAAATGGTGGCCTGGCCTGGGAGAAGCCATTGCTACCCTAATGTCCACTTTAATGTCCACTATCACCATCCATGCCGCAGAAGGTCATGATCTGGAACCTAAAGGTAGAATGTGCAAGTCCTACGTGTTTCACTAAGGAGTCATTGAACAGTCGTCATGGGGAGAAGTCAATGATTGGATTCAACTTTTAGAAATATTATGCTAAGGATAGAAAGTTGTTTACATGCATGGAAGAAAAAACCCAAAGGTTGCTTAAACAAAATAGAACTGTGTGTGTGTGTGTGTGCATGTGTGTGTGTGTGCGTGCGTGTGTGTGTGTGTGCGTGTGTGGTGTGTGTGTGTGTGGTGTGTGTGTGTGTGTGGTGTGTGTGTGTGTGTGTGCGTGTGTGTGTTCTCACGTACGCACATGTTGTCCGTACCATCGTTGCTTGGTTATTTCCGTGTGCGGAAGGGCGCTGGCCATGCAAATGAAGTCCCTTTATATCTGGTTCTGGTCTGCTAAGGCAAAATTTCACGATTACCCACGAATCCTGTTTCTTGTTATTTTGGCCTCAAAAAATATGGTCTCTATAATCCCAGCACTCTGGAGGCAAAAGTAGGAGGATTGCCTTGAATTCAAGGACACCCTGAGACTGCATAGTGAATTACAGATCAGCAAGTGCTAGAGGGAGACCCTATCCTACCTCGAAAAAATGCATACGTATATGTAGGTACACACACACACACACACACACACACACACACACACATATATATATATATATATATATATACATACATACATACATACTTTGGTTAAGGTACTTTCCTGGGTTCGAGTCCCCGGTACCCATGTAAAGCCAGATGTACAAAACTGGAACATGCATCTGGAATCCATTTATAGTGGCTGGAAGCCCTGATGTGCCCATTCTCTCTGTCTGTCTGTCTTCTCTCTATCTCTCTCTGCCTACAAATAAATAAAATTTTGTCTAAGCGAGGGAGAAGAAAGCCAGCTGATTACAGGCCTTGTCTTTGTTTACTTCCCGGACCATCAATGTGTGGGCGAGCAGCCTGCCGCCACACCACAGCCACCTGCCACCATGCCCGCCTTCCCCTCCTCCTCGCGGCCATGATGGACTGCGCTCCCCGAACAGAGAACCGACCCAACCCTCCCTCCTTGATGTCCGGGAACAGCAGGAAGAAAAGCCACTGAGAGACCAAGACGCTGCCTTTCCTCATCTGCATGTTGGTGGAATTGCACGTCTCTCCCCCCTTTTTCTAAAGGCGTATACATACAGTTTCAGCCATAGGGAGTTTGGCATATGGAGCTCATGCCTGATCCAAACCATGTGGAAATTATTTTAACTTAAAAGTATTAAAAACCAACCAATGATTTCATCTCTTATATATGCAATTATTCTAAGAGCCAAAATGCCCTACTTTTGGGTGCCAGGACAAATGAATTAAAGCGGTTTTAAAATCATGAATTACTGAGCATAAAAAAAGGAAGTAAAAGTGAGATTTAATTAAATGCAATATTAATGGTTGTCACATATGAAAATAAAGAATGTGCTGGAACAGCAAAACAAAACAAAACTCACGGATTCCATGACCCATTTTTCCACTCACGTGAGTCACATGATTTAAATGTTTCAGCATTCTCGTGATATGAAAATATGCCAAATGTTAACTCAAATGATATTCAGAGTTTGGAGAAGAGAAATTACTCTTGGAAAGTTAAGGACGGGGCTCGGGAGCTGGCTCAGCGGGTAAAGCGCTTGCTGTCTGCGCAGACATAAGGACCTGAGTTCAGATCTCCAGAACCCATGTGAATCCAGATGCAGTAGCACGGGTCTGTAATTCCAGATGCCCACAGTGACATGGGAGGCAGAGACCGAAGAAGTCCCCGGAAGCCTGTGGGCCGGCCGGCCCTGGCAAATGCAGTGGCAAGCAAGAGAGCCTGCCTCAAAACTGATGGAGAGCAAGAACCCGTGATTGAAGCTGTCCTCTCGGCCTTCACACATGTGCTGTGACATATGCGTGCCCTCCATTCATGCGCACAGACACACAAAAGGAAGAAACATGCACAGGAAATATGTCTTTACTTAATTAGAGGTGATCTGATGGTGAACAAAATATGAAAATATGGGCTAGAGAGGTTGCTCAGTGGTTAAGGCACTTGCCTGAAAAGCCTGACGACCCGGGTTCAGTTCCCTAGTACCTATATAAAGGCAGATGTACAAAGTGACCCATGCATCTGGAGTTCATTTGCAGCGGCTAGAGGTCCTGATGCACCCATTCTTTCTCTTTCTCTCTTTCTCTCTCTTTCCTTACAAATAAATTTTATTTCAAAAATATGAAAATAAGTGGATTGGAGCCGGGTGTGGTGGCGCATGCCTTTAATCCCAGCACTCAGGAGGCAGAGGTAGGAGGATCACCGAGAGTTCGAGGCCACCCTGAGACTACATAGCTAATTCCAGGTCAGCCTGGACCAGAGTGACACCCTACATTGAAAAACAAAAAAAACAAAAAAAACAAAAAAAAAAAGAAAGAAAGAAAAGAAAAATAAGAAAAGAAGTAGATGGAGAGGAATCACAAAAAGTGGCTTATTGAATGTGAGTGAGTGGCAGCCTTGGTAAGGAGTTGTGGCAGCAATGGGAAGGAAATGACTCCACCGGGGAAGAAGTCTGGCTGCATTGTGTCCCACACTCAGCATCCCTGGGGTCCACAGATGTTCGTGTCTCAAAAAGTCTTAGCTTTGTGCCAAGGTCAAATCTGAAGTGGCCAGGTAGTGTTTTCAAGGCCCAGCCAGCTTCTCTATCTGCACAGCTACCCTGTCGTGGAGTTTTCCTTTCCACCCAATGTCGGGCTTATGACAAGCGCCCCACACCTTGATGACCCCACGTGGCCCCCACAGGACCAAAGAGAAAAATGAGTCTTTGTGCAATTGAGGAAGTGATGTGGAAAAATGTTTTTTCTGTTTTGTTCAATTTAAAATGAAATTAAAGTCAGAGACGGTGGCTCATCCCTGTAATCTCAGCCCTTGGAAGGCCTGAGGCAGGAGAATTGCTAGGAGTTCGGGGACCGCGTGGGCTGCACTGTAAGACCCTGTCTCAAACACACAAATGAACAAAAAACTTAAACGGTGGGCTTGGGAGATGGCCCAGTAGGTAAAACGCTGGCCAGGCAAGGATGAGGAACTGAGTTCGGATCCCCAGAGCCCACATAAACCTGAATGTGGCAGCATAAGCATCTGCAATCCCAGCATGCTTTTGGTGAGATGGGAGGCAGAAACATGAGAACCCCCAGAAGTCCATGGGCAAGATAGCCCGGTGAATGTAGCAGCGAGCAACAAGGCGTTCTGCTCCAAGCAAGGTAGACAGCAAGGACCAGTATCCACTGCTGTCCTCTGACCTGCACTGTGGCAGGTGTATACCCACACTTACCGCGTGAGCACACACACACACACACACACATCCTACACACATATACACAAAGATTTATAAAATTGCATTGCAACATGTGGTAAGGGTTTACCATAGAAGACACCACAGATGAGGGGATTTAAAGATCATCTGTATTTTTTTAAGTTTCCTTATTCACGTGTCACTGTTATTGTAACTGGGTTAGCGAGACTGGGTCTTGCTATGCAGCCCGAGCTAGCCTTAAACTCGGTATATAACCCAGGACGGCCTTGGTCTTGAATTGCTGGCCAGAGTTAGGTGAATAGCTATCACCCTGCCTTTAAGTTATCCTTGGAGCAAAGGAAAATGTTGGAAAATTGCTTCCATAAGTGACGCTATTGGTCAAAGTGGTCCCTTATCAGGTCGGTCATCAGACTTGATCCATGACATGGTAGGTTTTCACTAGTCTATCACCCTTCAAACTGCACTTTCCTTGTCTCTTTTCTGAAACTTTTTTTTTCAAGCCACCCATCTGATTAATTCAGATAAATAGCCAATCAAGGGAAAACCTTCCAAGAGGCTTTAGCTCCTCACTTCAACTTTGTTTTCAAGTTATTTTGATCAAAAGATAAGCATGGCACATTTATTAAAAATATTGATCTAGGCATGTGTGTGGAATCAGAAGATAAACAAGAAATTTCTGTATTTTTCTACCAACTTTACTACAAACCTAAGCCTTCTATAAAAATATTTTTTCACTATTTTTTGTTTATTTTTATTTATTTATTTGAAAGTGACAGACAGACAGAGAAAGAGGCAGATAGAGAGAGAGAGAATGGGCGCACCAGGTCCTCCAGCCACTACAAATGAACTCCAGACGCATGCGTCCCCTTGTGCATCTGGCTAACATGGGTCCTGGGGAATTGAGCCTTGAACAGGGGTCCTTGGGCTTCACAGGCAAGCTCTTAACCACTAAGCCATCTCTCCAGCCCTAAGTTTTTTTTTTAAAAAACTATTTTGTAAAAATAAGTTAACAAATCAGTTAGGTTATGATTGAAATAGTTCATTCACTTAGAAATAATGAAAGATCCTTACAACATAATACTTGTCAGAATAACAATTTCTGTGCATATATATATATATATATATATATATATATATATATATACATAAACAGATTATGAACAGTATGATTGCAATTTTCCATACATATACTGTCCTTGGCTGTCCATGTTTTTTTTTAATTTTTGTTTATTTATTTATTTGAGAGAAAGAGAGAGAGAGATTGTGTGTGAGAGAGAGAGAGACAGAGAGAGAAAGGGCGCGCCAGGGCCTCCAGCCACTGCAAACATACTCCAGATACATGTGCCACTTACTGCAGCTAGTTTTCGTGGGTCCTGGGGAATCAAACCGTGGTCCTTTGGCTTTGCAGGAAAATGCCTTCACTGTTAAGCCATTTCTCCAGCCCTGTCCATGTTTTCTAATATGATGAAAGTGTTACAAGTGATTTTATAAAAAGCAGGACACAATTTGACTCTAATAAAGAAACTTTCTAAAACAAAATCTGTAAAATGGAAGACTTATACCTTGGATCCACCTCTGATTCAATCTTTCCAGGTGGTAATATAATAAAAAGTTGTGTCAACATCTCTGACTAATTTAAGTACAAATCTGCCACCAACACTGTCTTCCCTAATCCTGCTGACAAATGAATGAGGCTTTTTTTTTTTCTTTCTGAGTTTCGGTTCCACATTTTAAATGAACATCAAACACCTGAGTGATTTCCAGCTCTGTGACAGAATCCCTCAGGGACACACTGGTAGCTGTCACCAGGCAACTTTGAACAGAAAGGGACTTTTAGGCTGGGCGTGGTGGTGCACACCTTTCATCCCAGCACTCGGGAGGCAGAAATAGGAGGACCGTTGTGAGTTCAAGGCCATCTGAGATTACATAGTGAATTGTAGGTCAGCTTGGGCTAGAATGAGACCCTACCTCAAAAAAACAAACAAAAAAAAGAAAATAAAAAAAGAAAGGGACTTCAAGAGTTTTTAAGAGTAGAACCTGTTATTCTACTCTTAAATGGTATTAATTTTTACAGCTGTCGTATTCAGTTTTAGAGAAGTTGCCACATTGTCCTAGGTTTCTCTGTTCACTTCACTGCTTTGCATCCAGGGGGCCCTAGTGAAGGTAAGAGAGTAAGAAAGCGATGTCTGCACCCCCAGGGCCAGCTGTGAGTGAGGGAACGCTGCTATGTGCTTTGATGAAAGAGTGCGGTCCTGCTTTTGTCTTTCATCTGACCCAGATTCACCCACAGGGATCCTTCCACAACTTTGTCACTGTCTGCTGTCTGTTAGACTTCCAGTTTTCCGTATTCTAACTCGTGCCAAACTTACATCCATGAATTTCAAAGGAAAATTCATAGCCTAAATGGAAAATGAAGTTGATATTTGATATGCATATATGAAAGTGACATTTCATATCCTTTTTAGTACAGAGATTGAGGTTTTCTTTTGTTTATATTTATTTAGAGACATCTTGTATCCTCACATGGCTTCAAGGATGACCGGGAAGTTCTGATCCTCCTGCCTTCCTTTCCTGAGTGCTGGGATTGCAGGTGGGTATCAGCATGCCCGCTTTAGAGTTAGTTGTTAAGAAAGAGTTTTACCACGGACTTTGTGTGAGCCCTAAGAGGGAAAAAGTGATGCTCGGAAAAGGGACAGGACACACCTTAGACATAGGTCCAGGCTTCTCAAGACAGAAGGTCCTTGAAAGTAAGTTTTAATAAAACTCATATTAACTGAGGAGTATGTTTTGAGAAAAGCTGCTGTCTTAATAGGGTCTCAAGCCCTTTCACAAAGTTTTGAGGTGACATAATAAAATACAACTCTTTGTAAAGTGCCAGCAAACGAAAGCCTTGGGGCCAGAGAGATAGCTCAGTGGTTAAAGTCATTCATTTCCTTGCCAAGACTGGAAGCCTGACAACCCAGGTTCCGTTCCCCAGTACCCACATAAAGCCAGATGCACAAAGTGGTGCGTGTGTCTGGAATTCATTTGCAGGGGCAGGAGGCCCTGGCATGCCCATACTCACTCTCTTTTTGATTGCTTCTTTCTCACTCGGCTTTTTTGTTGTTGTTGTTGTTTATTTTTATTTATTTATTTGAAAGCGACAGACAGAGAGAGGGAGGGAGGGAGACAGAATGGGTGCGCCAGGGCCTCCAGCCGCTGCAAACGAACTCCAGATGTGTACGCCCCCTTGTGCATCTGGCTAACATGGGTCCTGGAGAATCAAGCCTCGAACAGGGGTCCTTAGGCTTCACAGGCAAGCGCTTAACCACTAAGCCATCTCTCCAGCCCTTTCTCACTCTCTTAAACAAATTTTTATAAAATAAATGTATAAAAATATTAAGAAGAAAGGCAGGCGTGAAAGAGAACATTGCATAGAAAGGGAGAAGCAGAAATGATTGTGTCAGAAAGTCAAACTGTCTGTCAACATTTTCAGTTTTCAGTATATCTGCCTTTTAAATCTCTGGAATCTGACAGACTCTATACTCAAGTCCACATCTTTTCTGAGGAAACTAGGAAATGCCCCTACAGACTCCGGATCTCCTGAAGCAGGTTGGGACTGCCTGACACTCGGGGGGGTCACTTAACATTTACCACCTGAACTGAACCGTCAGCAACATTGGTGAGGCTCATGAACCAGACACATCGTGGTGAGATATTTGTCTAGTCAGAAGCCAGAAAAGTAGTTGTCTATCCCTAAGAAAGGAGAAAGGCATTGCTTGTGAGCTCAGCTGTGTCCCCACAAATGCACGTGATGTACCCCTAACCCACAGTGCATCCGATACAGTGAGACTGTATCTGAAGATATGACCAAGTAAGGAGTAAAGGTCAAATGAGATCAATCAACTGTACCCTACCTAATCTGGAAGACAGTCACATGGGGACCAACCACCAAGGCAAAGGCACCAGAGCACAGGCCTGTGAAGCTAAGGGCAGAGGCCTTGCTACCAGAAAACTTAGCAATACTTCCATCCTTGGGCTAAACGGCTGAAGTGAATACATTTCCATGGCAAAGACCACAGAAAAGTTGAGTAAATGTTAAATGAAGCAAAGGCAACTGACGCCTAGCAGGGGGCCAAGGGGAGCCTGCTGGGAAAGAATCAAGAGCCGCATATGGTGACTTATTGTGGATTTTATTAAGGTGGAGTCAAGAGTGATGCTGGAAGCCAGACCAAAAACTCTGGGCCCACTTCCGGCCCTCGCGTGAATGTGGTTAGTGTGGGAAACGAAAGCGGTGGATCCCTGCAGGGTCCAATGGGACAAGCACTTGCACCCAAGTCCTTCTTTCTCCAGCTCCAGGGACATTTATGGAAGGCGCTGTGATGGTCAGACGTGCCTGATGGGGGAGTAGGGCTCATGCTTACCCCAAGAATTAGGACGTGTGTTTTAGAAATGCAGAAATAGCCTGAGTAATACAAAGTAAGAGCAAGGCAGCTTACAGGAAGTTACCTAGGGACTGGCCTACGGACTGATGGATGCCACTTTGCCAAGAACCCCAGTGGAAGCCAGTCTCATCCAAGATGGCTGCAAACATCCAGCTTCCGGTTTCTTCCTCAACTTTTCAGGCATTTACCATGCTTGGCCTGGCTCTGCCTGAGTCGGCCACTTGGGCCCAGGAACCTACCAGGTTCCTCTCTTACACATTTGAGTGTGTGTGTGGGGTGGGGGGGGTCATGAGGCTCATTCTAATTGGATGTTTGGTTCTTTAAATTCATATAAATGGGCCTGAAACACATATGAGTGTCTGACTCTCTGCCCCTTGGCCCTCTCTACCACTCATTCCATAGGTCAGGGATCTTCTGAGCCATCTCTCCCGCCCTGCCTCTCTCCAAGCCTGCCTGGGAAGGTGGGGGAATATCTTTTTCACTTGGGCTTCCCTGCTTTGCTCGCCTTCGTTATCCTAACACTCCCTAAACTAAAATTCATGATTCACTGCCTTCAGTCTGTGAGGTGCATTCTCACGTGCACAAGAACCCAAGACTTGGGAGCCTCTGGCTGGGAGGTCTGACCCCACAGACAGCAAAGCCACCTCCTGAGTGCATTTTGTCCTGTGTTGCATTACTTGTTTTGCACAGGAAGAGGCTACTAATCCTGACTTACTGTCCACTTACTTGCTCTGCCCTTTTTTTTTTTTTTTCCTTTGGATCCAAGGAGAAAATAACTTTGCCGTCAGTGACTAGCAGTTTGACAGGCTTCTGTATGTGGCTGAAAGGCCAGCATTTCAAAACCTGTCTCCACACCCAGTCAACAACTCCTGATCAACCCTAGAGTCTTAGAGGAGAGCGGCCTTACCAGCACCTTGGCCTTGGACTTGTAGCCTTCAGAGTGGTGAGACCAGCAGTGTCATAACTGAAGCCATCCACTCTCTCAGGTGTTGGCTTCGGCAGGCCTAGCAGGCTCTTCCCACACCTTCCCCAAATGGCCAAACCCAGTGTCTTCCCAGATCAAATCCCATGAGCCTTCTTGACACTAAACAGAGGAAATGGAGAGCCATGGGTCTGATTTCTGTTAAGTGTGCAAGGGTTTTCCGACACGCTTTCTCATCCCATCTCTAAGCACAAGAGCTGAGCCCCGAGCCGGGCCTGAGGCAGCCTGCTCACCTTGCTAGTTTTAAAAGTTCTCGGTGCCTGGAACTGCTGAGTAATTGGTAACACATGGTGAAGAGCAGCAATGGAAGAACCCGAAGGCCTTCTCCCTGTGCCATTGTTCCCCAGCCTCCAGCAGAAGTCACCGAGGAACCTGTGCACCGCCCGCAGCTCTGCGGAACAATCGCCCTGCCTCCCGGCGAGGGGGCTCTTTGTCCGGCTGCAGAAATGCCAGCAGGGCCCTAATGGGGCAGAACAATGACCCATTTATTCTGATATCCTGTCTCCTGCCGAGCCTTTGCCAGGTTCTTTTGAGGAAGGGCTGAGCAGCACACAAGCACCCTATTGTGTGCCACTTGTTGGAGTACAGAGTTGGGGGACTTGGGGCCCTGTGGGAAGGGCTGGTTTTCTTCCTGAAACATGTGGGGTGTGTAAACAGCGTGCAGGCGTCTGTCCCCCTCATTTGGATTTCTGGAGAAGTTTGTTAGCCACGGTTTTTGAGCAACAGAAAGTACGCTGGCAGCAGAGGCAGCACGTGTGAGCGTGCCGCCCACCCCTGCCCACCCACCCACAGCTCTGTATGTTCTGTTATGTCAGCTGCCTTTGATTTCCCATCCTCTTGTCTTTGCGCTCCTAGCTAACCATCTTATCACCTTTTCTAAGCTTTTAATTTTACTTTTCTTTATTTATTTGAGAGAGAGAGAAATAGACAAGGAAAGAGAAACAGAGAGAGAGAGAGAATGGGCACTCCAGGACCTCCAGACACTGCAATACAAACTCCAGATGCGTGAGCCTTCTTATGCATCTGGCTTACATGGGTCCTGGGGAATCGAACCTGGGTCCTTTGGATTTGCAGGCAAGCACCTTAAACACTAAACTGTTTCTCCAGCCCTTCAAAGCTTTTCAGTTCTACTTTTTCTCGGCTTTTCATGTCAACCTCTAGTAACTCTCATGTATTCAAACTCGCCCATTCTTATATATAGGATATTAATAGTTTCAATAAATCCACACTGATTTCATCCACTAAGAATTCATGTTATCTGGGCTGGAGTGATGGCTCAGTGGTTAAAGGCTATTCCTGCAAAGCCTTGTGGACTGGGTTCCATTCCCCAGTACCCATGTAAGCCAGATGCACAAAATGGCACATGCATCCAGAGTTCACTTGCAGTGGCAGGAGGCCCTGGTGCACCCATCCATCCATCCATTCTCTCTCTCTCTCTCTCAAATAAAGAAAGAACAGAAACAAATTGGTGATGTCTGATTTTACTTTTTTAAAAAAGGATAGTTTGGGCTGGAGGAATGGCTTAGCATTTAAGGCATTTCTCTGCAAAGCCAAAAGACCCAGGCTTGATTCCCCAGGACCCACATTAGCCAGATGCATTGGGGGGGGGCACATGTCTGGAGTTCGTTTGCAGTGGCTGGAGGCCCTGGCGCACCCATTCTCTCTCTCTCTTCCTCTTTCTCCATCAAATAAATAAATAAATATTTAAAAAAAAATAAGTCAGTTTATTTTCTTGCTACTTGATGTCAGTTGTTCACACAGCTATAAGAAACAAAACAAACAACAAAATAACCCTAAAATACACTGAGTTCTCAAGGTGGAGAAAAAGCCACACACCTATGTCGAAGATCCTACAAGTCCAGTTGCCTGAGGAGAACTTTGTGATTGGGAAGAGTTGGAGTGTTGTAGATCCAGAGCCAAAATTATCTTGGGTTATGTTTAGCACCCTTAATAACCATTTGGTGCCTACCTCTGTGTCTGACCTTAGAACTGTTCAAGAATCAGAAAAGCCTTTGGAATCTATTAACCAAGGCGGCCATTGGCTTCCAGCAAGCCAAAAACTAGGGAAGTCATTAGGTAACACCTGAGACCTGCAGCAGTGATTTCTCCCACTTTACTGTAACTGCCTATCTAATGTCCCCACCAGTGTACTGGTAACTGATTTGACTTACGGCTATTTTTCCTTTTCTTGGTCTGTGATTATACAAAGTGAATGTAGGGGGTGGGGAAATGGCTCAGAGGGTAAGAATGACTGCCTCATGCCATGGAGGCCTTATGGGGGCCTGAGACCATGCAAGTTCGATTCCTCGGCGCCCATATAAAAGTCTGAGTGTGGCCACAAATGCTTATGAACCCAGTCCTGTGGGGAGCTGAGACCTGGAGCGTTGCTGGGGCTCACTGCTCAGACTGGCTGACCAAGCGAAAAGAACACCAGCCGTTCCACGCTGAGCGAGAGACCAAGGAAATGCATGGATGAGCAGTACAGGGCCTCTGCATGTATGATTGTGGGGGTGCGTGCATCTGCACACACACACATGCATTGCGACACAACAAGCCACAACACACACACACACACACACACACACTCTAATGTAACAGCTTCCTCTTCGGAACATGCCATTCAGGGAAGCTCCCCGCGTGGTCCTCATATTTGGCTCACATGAAACTGTCTCTTCATTGGGGTGAGAGCTGTGTTTTGCATTGACACCACCAACTACGAGATTTCAAGCAGTGCCGTTTGAAGTCGTTGCATTGCGAGTCCTGCAAAATGGCCACAGAGCCAGATTCAGTGAGCCATTACCATGGGTTTTAAAACTTTTCTTTTCACAGCACAAAGCAGAGAACAGGAATCATTGCATTTCGCACGCTACGCATGTTCCTTATGCTGTCCTGACCTTGATCAAATACTTCAGACTTCGAAGACCAGGCGATTGCTTATGATCTCGCTCTTCTGCCTCAGCAACGCCAAAACATCTGGAGACAATATGAGGTGACTATACTCTGTGCCTGTGTTCTAATAAAACTGTATTTGCAGAAACAAGCAAAGGGCTCTATTTGGCTCCATGCCTATAATTTGTTGACCCCAGATTTACTGGGATATGTAAAATGAGTATAAATATTTTAGCATTTTATTTTCATCTAAACTATAATAGACATGTGCAAAAGCTTTGTCCTGCCAACAATGATGTTTCTAGAACTCTGCCTGGATACAAAGAACACAGGAAAGAAGATGCTAGATTGGGATGTTTTCATATCACTAAATTTGTTAGAAGCCATAATTACGTGTTCATACTTTTTTGTGGGTGTTCATACTTTGTAATTCATTCATTTTACTCTCCCTGGCCCACTTTCTCCTAGTCTGCCTGTCACAATGCTATTCATTCATTAAAAGCTAATTTTTTTTTGTTTGTTTGTTTTTAGATAGTTTGTATTATGTAGCCCAGGCTACCCTCAAACTCTTGATCCTCTTGCCTCAGCCTCCTGAGTGCTAGGATTATTGTACACCATCAGGTCAGGACTAAAAGCTAAAGTTAAGAACTTCTTCTTCTCCTCTTCCTCTTTCTTCTCCTCCTCCTCCTTCCTTTTCTTCTTCAAAACTCTCAAATGCCAAAGGACTCATGCCCTTTGACGACTCCGCCTGGCTTTGGGTGGTTTACCAGGAGTCTGGGGTTCTAGTTAACTATATATGTGTCTATATTCTCACAATAGGCAGGGCCATCTTACCTGTTATACTCACACAATCAAGTTCATTGCATTCTCAATGGCCTTTAAATATATATTAAAATAAAATAAATTGATTTCTTTTTGGCACTGATTTGTTCTTCAGATTTTATGGGGTGCCACTTAAAAAAAAATCTCACTCACACCACCACATGCCAGAAAGTAGTGCCCCGGAGCTATGTGGGAAACCTGTGTGGCAGGCTGCTGGCTCAAGATTGTGGTCACAGCCCACACTTGTATTTTTAACAAGCAGATATACCACCCACTGGTAAATAATTATACTCTCATTTTCTGATGCTATGTAACTCATAATGAGAAATGTTAAGGGTCCCAAGCACTCTATCCTTTATAAGAAAAAAAAAAAGATTAACTGCAAACTATTTTTTGAAGTTATTTAACCAAATGCTATGTGATGTGAAATTTTCTTCGTAGTGGTACTGTGGGGAAGGAAGGAAGGAAGGAAGGAAGGAAGGAAGGAAGGAAGGAAGGAAGGAAGGAAGGAAGGAAGATAAAGCAGGACAGCTGTGAGTTGGTGACTATTTTACTCAGGTGCTGGGTCCCAGGAGCTCACTGTGCAATTCTCAACAATGTTGTTCATGCTTAAATCTTTCTAGCAAAAATATTTGTGTGTGTGTATGTAATAGCAATTCAACTAAAAAAGTAAAATTTATTTTTATTATGCCTCACTGTCAGGAGGTATATCTTATTTTAAAGGCCAATCCATTAACAAATAGAAAGGTAAGATAGAAAGCCAGGCATGGTGATGCACGCCTTTAATCCCAGCACTTGGGAGGCAGAGGTAGGAGGACTGCTGTGAGTTTGAGGCCAGCCTGAGACTACATAACCCAGGTCAGCCTGGGCTAGAGCGAGACCCTACCTCAAAAAAAAAAAAAAAATGAAGCCTAAGAACCCCAGTTCGAGGCTTGATTCCCCAGGACCCATGGAAGCCAGATGCACAAGATGGCGCATGCATCTGGAGTTCGTTTGCAGTGGCTGGAGGCCCTGGTGTGCCCATTCTCTCTCTCTCTCTGCCTCTTTCTCTGTCTGTCACTCTCAAATAAATAAATAAACAAAAAATTCTAAAAATATTTAAAAGACAAAAAAGGTAAGATAGAAAGAGGACAGATAATAGATAGGTAGATGATAGGTATATAGATGGATAGATGATAGATGAACCATTTCTCTTTAGTCCTATTTTTCTGACCTGTTTCTATATTTCCCTAATTCTTCTTAAATGTTCACTGAGCCAGTACTCAAGTTTACCCTTTTATTAAATTTTCCTATTGTATGAGGAAAAGTAAAATCAGAAGAGGGAGGAGTAAGGGATTAAAACAGCAACGCTCAACACCAGATAGCAATTACTGGATGCACACAAAACACCAAACCCCAAACAGCCATCTGTTCCTCACGAGTGCTCATGTGCCTAGTGGAGGACACCAGCAGGTGAAACAGATCCTCTCCGTTACCCTATTTTAGAGAAGACCGCAAGTGTAGCAAAGTCATACGACTTGCGAATAGAGAAGCTGGAATCTGAACACAGACATCTGACCTCAGAGCCCTGACCCGTAAGCAATTTGCACCTTAACATAAAAGGTTTGATAGAATTTAAATAATTTACCAAAACAAATTCAAGCCCCTATCTTTCAGTATTGGATACTGAAGGAGGATAGGGGACAGCTAGGTTTTTTTTTTTTTTTTTTTTTTTAGCTGGTTTCAGTTAGGGATTGAGGCTCAAAGAGAACCAGGAAGGGCCACCTCCCATGCCACCTCACCCTGGCACAAGAACGGAACTCTTGGCAAAATAGGACTCGTGTCTGATCGAGAGAGATCTACACATGCCCCCTACGGCCCACAGTTTACTTTACTATCTGGTGGGCCGACCCAACTGGGCTGACCCTCAGGTCCATCCTGCAAATTTACTAGCCAATCAGGTCTTCCCTTTACATACCTGAATCCTCTTCTCTCCTCTCCTCTCCTCTCCTCTCCTCTCCTCTCCTCTCCTCTCCTTCCCTCTTCTCCTCTCCTCTCCTCTTCTGTTCCGGCATATCGCCAGGTGTGTGGGGGAGGGGGGTCTCTCTGGCTCATGCCCTGTGCTGCTTGAACACATGAACACACATGAGTCTGGCCTCTATTCCCAACCAGGAGAGCATCGCATTGTTTCTTGATCTAAGCTTTTTGGCTTGTCTCTGCTTTACAGTTTGGGGTAACTTCTCACTTTGATTACATATGTGATTTTCCTCTGATCTCCGAATCTACCACATGGGTGCTCTCACCAACTATAGACATGTGACCTGTGTACTTACTCTAGACTCGGGTCACCAGGAGCATCACCCTCTTCATCGCTCATTCCTCCTCTGAATCTTCTGCTCTCAGCTCTGATACTTTCCCTCCTCAGGAAAGCACATGGTAGGAGCCATGGGTGGTCTTTCTGAGTCTCTCTACTTACACATCTAAGTCCTACTTTCCACATGCCTGCAACTCTGTTCCGGTCTTTTTCTAAAGACCTCAATTTCTCTCAAATGAACCTTATAAACTGTACAGTGTTTCCACATGAGAGCACAATTCCTAATCACCACATGTTTAGTCTCCCTTCTTAGACCCCAATATCCCTTAAATAAACCCCACAATTTGTGATTACTCCCCCTAAATAAACTTAATAATCCATAATTTATCCTCCTTGAGAATATCTTTATTAATTCTTTAAGGGGTAGACAAAACCCAAAAGTTGGAGTTCATAAATTCTAGGATGCCCCTCTCGAATCCCAAAATCCTGCATCAAGACCACTTACTAGCTTCTGCCTACAGTTTCCTCCTCAGAAGATGGGTTTTGCCCTTACAAGTTCGTCCCACAGGATGCTTCTCGGAGGTAGATTGTGGGGCCCTCTGTAATAGTCTTACTGCAGTAACGAAAACGTCTAAACTGTGAACAACTTATGACGACAAAGGCCTACTTCTTGCCCATGTTATGCTCCAACTGTGGATTCTCTACAGCCAGACTATGGGTCTGTAAAGGGATTTTTATCCCCTGTCTAGAATCACCTGTTTTAGCCACTGTGTCAGTTACTTTCTCATTACTAGGACAGAAGCAACTTAGGAAAGGAATTTATTTCACCTTATAGTTCCAGAGGGTGGAGTCCGTCATGATGGAGAAAGCATGATTAGACAAGGAGGCCCATGTCTCATCATCTCATCAACTGAGAGGAAGTCGAAAGAGGGAGCAAGATGAGGCTACACACCTCAAGGTCTGCCCCCCACGACACACTTCCTCCAGCAAGACTCCACCTCCCAGAAGTTCTGCCGTCTTCTGAAACAGTGATAGCAGCTTGGGATTAAGTATTCAAATTCATTAGTGTCAGCAGTTTGGGATTAAGTATTCAAATTCATTAGTGTAGAGGAGACATTTTATATCCAGACGACCTAGCGGAGAAGGAAAGCTTTGTGGTACTGAAGAAAGGCAAGTGCTCTGACTGAAATGTGTGATTTCTTTTTTAAAGTTTCTTAGAGACACTGACACTCAAGTGGACAATACATATTAGATGATCTAGCTCAAAGTCAGAGACACAATCAATGAGATGCTTGCTTATCTCCCAGGAAACACAGCAAGACACAAGGCACTCTCTCTTGCATGGAAAAGCAGAGTAAGTTATTATGAAAACTAGCTGAATCCACCATCATCTCTCAAATATCCATCTAGGGGCTGAGGATGCAGCTCACTATGTATAATACTCCATTTTATTCACATGTGATAAATGACCTTCCACCTGTGCAATTACCTTCCATCTATGTAAGTCTGCTTATAGCTCTTGGTCAGTAGAGGTTACTGGGGTAGGCCTGGGTTTAATACCCAGAACCACAAACAAACAAAATCCGATATCCAGGACTGGAGAATTGGCTTATGGGTTAAAGCGCCACTTGCAATGCCTAAGGACATGTTCGACTACTCAGGTCCCATGTGAGCCAGACACACAAGGTGACACATGTGCAAGGTTGTGCTTGTGCACAAGGTGGCACACCTGTTGAGCTTGATTTCAGTGGCTGGAGGCCCTGGCACACCAATCTTCCCTCTCTCTCTCTCTCTCTCTCTCTCATAAAAAAATCCAGTATCCATTTACATCTCACGTGATTCGCTTGCTCGTCCCCTCAGTCAGTAGATACTGATTCAGCCTGCGTCTACATTGTTTCATTATCCACCCCGTTCCCCAGTTCAGCGTTTTCCTTGACTCCTACAAGGAAGAACCGTCAGAGTTCATAAGTCCAACCCTCTGATCTTAGAGAAAATGGAACTTCTTATCCACTCTTGTAGCAAAAACATCACTCAGCTAATGTGTCATCCAGGGCATGGCTTTCGAGATAGTGATTTTTATTTTCTTAAAGTCCACTAACAGCCAGAACTTTAGAGACAAAGTTAAATTCAGAGTGAAGGGGGAGGGCTGTTGAGGCTTTCATAATAGATAAAGAGCATCACCCTGGTTACAGTTCCTTAAACAGATAAGGGACTTGTTTTCTTTACGTGCTTGAAAATCAGGAGAGTGTGCTGGGACAGTGTGATCAAAACCCCATGTTCTCTCTGGTTTTTAACCTCACTCTCTTAAGCAATTTTCTACTTCAGACTTGGAAGATACCAACTACATCCCTGTCCCACGTGTGTGTCCTACATGGGAAGAAAGGTGATCATAGAACAAGGGCTGAGAAAAATGTATAGTCATCTGTTCCTTTTGGGCATGGTCACTTAGCTTACCTGTGCTCACTACCTGTGGAATTCTGCTTATATCCCACTGATCAAAATTAGGTCATCAGGGCATCCTTATTTATAAAAAGCTAGAGGTCAACGTTTGCATTAAACAACTTCTCATACTGGGACAAAATAGCTGACAAAATTCCATTTAAGGGGGGGAGGGTTTGCTCATGTTCTGGTACATCCTTCTGGGGAAGGCGCGGCAGTGGGAAATTGAGGCAGCTGGTAACATTCAGTCCACAGTGAGGAAGCAGAGAGGGATGGAGGCAGCTGCTCAGCCAGCGCTCTCCTGTGTATAGTCCACAGGACCCCAGCCCACGGAGTGCTGCCACCTGCCGCTAAGATGAGTCTTCCCTTCTCAATTAATCTAATCTACAGCATCCCTCACAGGTGAGTCTGGGTCCTTTCAAGTTGACAATCGGCAGAAACCATCTTAATATCTTTGCCATATTTAAGGTTTGATTTAGAAACCAAGGAGAGGGCCTTAAGCTACAAAATTCACCCCCAAAGGTCCTATGCAATATCTCTGCTGTGTCCTCAATGGCAGCCTCTTAGGTGCCTGTGACTAATTATCACACTGAAGACATGTCTCCACATTACAGTGACCTGGGACAAACTGCAGACCCCACTGAGATTTCACCGGCTTTCCTGGAAACCCAACTTTCATACTCTGAAGTCAGCATGCATAGATCTGTGATACTTGATCTCTTGTCTGGAGTCATATAAACCCTGCCTGACTGAGATCAGGCTAGGGAATAGTTTCTTTGCTGCAAAGGAACTCCAGGATCTGGGTCTTTTTAACTGGACACATTGCAGCTCTGAATGAAATCAGGGTTCCCGCTAGGAAGGAGAGAGGTGGAATGGATTCAGGGTAAGCAACAAGCCGTACCTGTACAAAGAGCAGCTATTTTTTAGGAGAGAGAGTTTTCCCTGGTCTTAGAGATATAAATAGATTCTCTCCACCCACATCTTTTCCTCCTGACATATATACTCCTTTTGTTCTCTAGAACTCTCTCAAACAAATGTCACCCAGTTAGATTAACCTCATGTTGTAAGGCTGTAGTGACCCCCATTGCGATGTGGGATTTCTGATTTAAAGAGAATCACAAATGCATGTCTGAGTTCAATACCACTGAAATCACCCAAGAGACCCATGAAAGAACAAAGGGGTTTTTTTGTTGTCATTGTTCTGAGGAGAATAACTCCTTGACAATCAAAAGGCAGCAAGTTTAGGGAAATGGAAAACCCAGAGGGTCTCAAAATGGTTTAGTGTTTGTACAGGGACATGAGGGCAATAACATGCTCTTAACTAGACATACAATTGTTACTTGTGGTTCAATTCCAGAACGGCCTGAACAAAATCCAGGAGTTTGCTTACCGTAGGATCTAAGGAATGATCCATCCTGTTACTCTGTTGTCTGTTGTCTAACAAGAAACTTCTTAAAATGACAACAATGAAGCAGATTATATAGGAAAGTACATACAAAACAGCATGAATACTACATATATATATATATATATATATATATATATATATATTCAAATGCATTTAAGCAATAGGATTGTTTACTATTAAGTATACTTTCTTTTTTTAGGGCTTTTAAAATATTTTATTCATTATTTGAGAGATAGAGGGAGAAAGAGGCAGAAAGAATGGGTGCACCAGGGCCTCCAGTCACTGCAAAGAAACTGCAGAAGCATTTGCCTCCTTGTGCATCTGGCTTTACACAGGGAATCAAACCTGGGTCCTTAGGGTTTTTCCTGCTCCCTAACGCTCCCCACAAGTGTGAATTTAGCTTGGCATGGGTCACCATTAGCTTTGTGTTGCTCTGGCCAAATACCAGAGAAAAACATCTTAAAGCCAGAAAGGCCTATTTGGCTCCCAGTTTCAGGTGGTGCACTGCATGGGTTGCCTGGATCCACTGACTTCAGGCCTGTGGCAAGAGAGAAATGTCATGGTGGTGAAAGGGACCTGGCTCAAGGCTTTCCACCTTGACAGATGTGCCACTATTGCACCCACTGGCTCATTTGGCCTGGCTGGCCAAATATAAGACTTGCAGTGTCCACTGTTGAGTATCTTCACTGGTGATTTCTCTCTCTCCCATTGAACTGTATGCAGCATGGCATTTTCCAGCTTTCTGTCAGCTGGTCTACGTGGAGGAGGTTTTCAGCTCAGCTCCAGCAGGATTTCTCAGTGGCCTTGCAGCGCAAGTATGTGGAGTCTTCAGCAATAGGGCCTTACCATCTATTCCTGGTGGGAAACCAAGGGCCTCAGCAATGGCCTGTAATGTTTTGGAGGCATCAGGACCTTCCTGGTGGATGCTTTTAATTTTTCCCAAAGCACACTTGGAGGCAGGCAAGGTGTATAGCAGCTAATAAAACGATGTCTAAGCTGGAGACTCAGCACAGTGATAGAGCTCCTTGCTAGCAACTGCAAGGTCCCTGAGTTCATTCCCCAGTACTGGATTAAAAAGGAAAACAATAACAAAATGGAAAATGCCCAGTGTTGTAGGTACTTCTTGCCACTGGAATAAAGCACCTGGCCAAAAGCAGAGGTGGGAGGGAAGGTTTTATTTTGGCTTACAGTCTCGAGGGGAAGCTCCATGATGGCAGGGGTAAGCGTGGCATGAGCCGAGGCTGGACGTCACCTCTGCCACAGCTCGTGGAAAATGGCAGCAGAAGAGTGAGCTGTCCTAACTGACAAGCGAGGGTTAATAAACTTCAGGGTCCACCCCCAAGTGACACACCCCCTCCAGCAAGGCTCCACCTCCCAACTGCCACCATCTGGGGACCAAGCAAGCATTCAGAACACATGAGTTAATGGGGGACACCTGATTCAAACCACCATACCAAGCAAGACAGTTTTAGAGCTGGGCATGATGGTGCAGGCCAGTACATCAGCAAAGCAACCCGGAGGCAAGTTAGAAGAGTCATGCATTAGAGGCCAGCCTGGGCTACATAGTGAGACCCTGGCTCACAAAAGCTTGCACCAGATACGTAGCTCAGTGGTAGGGCACCTATATACCACATAGAAGGTCATGGGTTTGAAACACAGCTCAGAAAAAAAAAAAGTTTTGCCTATTTGTACAAATTACATAATTTGCTTTTTAAAAAAATATTTTATTTTATCATTTATTTATTAGAGACAGAGGGAGAGAAAGAAAGAGAGAATGGGCATTCCAGGGCCTCTACTCAATGCAAATGAATTCCAGATGCATGCACCACCATGTGTATCTGGCGTACGTGGGACCTAGAGAATTGAACCTGGGTCCTTAGGCTTCACAGGCAAGCACCTTAACTGCTAAGTCATCTCTCCAGCACATAATTCATGTTTTGGTACTCTAGTGATGAATATGAAGTAGAAATGTGTGTGTGTGTGTGTGTGTCCAAATTATACCATAGTTAGAAAATTATACCCAGTTAGAAAATAAGTTCAATTCTAGAATATTGTACTAATTTTAAAAATTTCTAACCAGGGATGGCACATGCCTGTAATCTCAGTGCTGTTAGAAGGTGAAGGAAAAAGGATAAGTTCAAGGTTATCCTAGGCTACATAGGGTGTTCAAGACCAACGTGGTGTACATGAGAAACTGTCTCAAAATTAGGGGAGGGGAAATATTCCACTAAGAGAGGATGGCCTCCTAGAGGAGAATAAAGGATTTCACAGGGCTGGGGAGACGGCTTAGCAGTTAAGGCACTTGCCTGCAAAACTTAAGGACCCAGGTTAGATTCTCCAGGACCCAAATAAGCCAGATGAACAAGGTGGCACATGTGTCTGGGATTTGTTCACAGTGGCTTGAGGCCCTGGTATGCCCATTCTCTCTCTCTCTCTCTCTCTCAAATAAATAAATAAAAATAACATACAGGGCTGGAGAGATGGCTTAATGGTTAAGGCACTTGTCTGCAAAGCCGAAGGATCCAGGTGCAACTCCCCAGAACCCATGTGAGCCACATGCACGTAGTGGAGCATGCATTTGGACTTCATTTGCAGTGGCTGGAGGCCCTGATGCACCCATTCTCTCTCTCTCTCTCCTCCCAAATAAATGCATAAATAAAATATTTATAAAACATTTAAAAAATCTTTAAAAAATATGTTATGAACAACTTCTCTTGGGTGAATGAAACGAAGACTAACTCAAAGAGAAAGTTCAAGGACATTCCTCACCCTTCGTTGTTGGACCACGACAACCAGAGCGAGGACAGTGTCTCTACTTCTTTTGTTCTTTGTCCTGGGATCGTGGGTCAGAGGTGCTGGCTGTTTCTGATGTCACTTCCATGTGTAGCCATGCCAGCTGTAGAAGGCAATGTGAATCAGTTCTCCTTCATGCCCTTCTGCATTTATCGCCCTGGAAAAGACCTCCTTACGCAGACTCCAAAAGGATGCCGCTTACATATCTTTTCTTTCAATATTTTATTTTTCTTTGCAAGCAGACCATGACAGAGAGAGAGAGAGAGAGAGAGAGAGAGAGAATGAGCATGCCAGGGCCTCTAGCCACTGCAGACAAACTTCAGATGCATGTGCCACTTTGTGCATCTGGCTTTAAGTGGGTCCTGGGGAATTGAAACCAGGTCTTTAGGCTTTTCAGGCAAGTACCTTAACTGCTGAGCTATCTCCCCAGCCCTTCCTAGGTATCTTTGTTAAAACCTGCATGACATGCCTACTCCTGGCCCCAGGCAAGCTGAGGAAGTTAATTGCTTTATTGTTATTTTTTGAGGGAAGCCCAACAGACTGGCCTTTTTTTTAATGAGAGAGCAAGAGAGAGAGAGAGTGGAGAGCGAGCCAGAGAAAGAGAACTGGCATACCAGGGCTTCCAGGCACTGTAATCAAACTCCAGACCCTTGTGCACACCGCATGTGTGACCTTGCGCATGCGTCACCTTTGTGCATCTAGCTTACGTGGGATCAGGGGAGTAGAGCATGGGTCCTTAGGCTTCACAGGCAAGCGTCTTAACTGCTAAGTCATCTCTCCAAGCCCTGGTTTTGAATTTTTTAGAGTTGAAAACAAGGAAGCAGGAATAGAAAAGGCATGGTTGAAAGGTAGGGATATATTCCTCTTCACTTTAAGAAAGCCAGTAAATAATGGTGAAAACATTTCAATATGTGGGATGGTTTTGAAAATAATTTGCAAGGACAGATGATGGCCTCAAACAGCTGGTTAGAAGTTTACTAGAGCTGACCTGTGGTTTGTTTGATTAAAAACCAAGCCGGGCGTGGTGGCGCACGCCTTTAATCCCAGCACTCGGGAGGCAGAGGTAGGAGGATTGCCGTGAGTTCGAGGCCACCCTGAGACTCCGTAGTGAATTCCAGGTCAGCCTGGGCTGGAGTGAGACCCTACTTCGAAAAACCAAAAAAAAAAAAAAAAAAAAAACCAAGCCCCTCCTCCCAAAACAGTTGAGAAAAATCTTATAAATTCTTCTGTTGCTGTTTACTTTTTTTTTTTTTTTTTTTTTAAGGCAGATCACACTGTCGCCAAGCTGTCCTGGAATTCATTCTGTAGTCTCAGCCTGGCCTGCAACTCAGCAACCCGGCTCTCCTCCCTTTGCCTCCAGAGTGCTGGGATTAAAGGCACGCACCACACCTGGCCTGTTTACTTATAAGAAGAAATACAAGAGCATTTGTTTAATCAGGACCCGAGGAGAGAAGTGGGCTGGTAGAAACGAGGCCATGAGAAGCTTCCTGAGTTGAAGGACAGATCGAGTGGGTGTGACTGCTGAGAGACCACCTGCCCATCACAGCAACTCTGAGCTCTCTCTTCTACATTGACTGGAAAGGCATTCGGTCTCTGGCAAAGCGGCTCATAAAATGAGGTGTTCTTTTGTGTAAAGTACCTGCTGCCTCCGAACCTCCCCAAGTCCTAAAATCCAGGTTCCTGGATCCTTTTCCAAATGAGAAACTAGATGTTGTGCTTTTTCAACTTGCAGCAGGATCCAAGTTTCTAGATTTATAAGCAAGATCTATAGTTGATTTGTGTGTGGGGCGGGGAGGATTTTCCTTATTTTCTTTTTGCCCTGATCCTGGAGAGTGAACCCAGGGCTTCATGCATGCTAGGCAAGTGCTCTACCACTGAACTGCGTCTGCAAACCCACCTCCTTTTATTTCGGTTTTAATGTTAGCACGTGCTCTTACCAAGTTTCCCAGTCTGGTCTTGAACTCACTCTGTAGCTCAGGCAGACATCGAACTTATAATGCTCCTGCCAAGCCTCTCTGAGTGCTAGAATTTATGAGCGTATGTCATCATTTTCTTTTAACCTATTCTGCCCTAAAAGACAGCAATTTCAGTGATTAGGGATGTGAGCAATAATCAAGATACAAGCATGATCGTACAGGGTTTCCTTCATGTCCTGCTCCTCTTCCTTCTCCACCACCGCCTCCACCTCTCTTCCTCCTCCTCGTCTTCATCTTCCCTAAGTTCTTACACCTGACATTTGCCCCTGAAAGTTTCATACAGATTCTGGAGTTACACTCCTGGTTTCTCTTGGCCTGTGTCCATGTGTGCAGAGTAAAAGTTGAAATACTCATTGGAAGTGTTATATATAAATTAACAAGTGGTCCCTGCCAGGAAAGTTTTATTCCTTTCATCAATAAGGTAATATTTTATAATAATTGTTTTAAGTACCTGATATAGGCATTCTTCCAACCAAGAATTAAATAAAAAACAGGCAAACATAGAAAAAAATGCAAGGGCTTTGTAAATGGTTGGAATTTGGGGACTCTTTTACTAGATCTGGGCGTTGTGAGGCAGGTTGAATTGCAAGCATGGCGAGTTTCCACATTGTCCTTGTCATTACAAAACGTCCACAGGCATTTCTTTGTGGTAGTAATTACCTTACAGCTAATGTAATTGTTCCTAGAAATTAAACAGGAAGGCCCTCAGTAAATCATAATTCCTTTTCATTTATCACAATAACAGAGAATAAGCTGTAGATTAATTAAACCTTCTTGGATTCATTTCTATACGTTATTGGTTTCAATTCAGAGCTAAAGCTTATCCTCTCCCAGCAAAAAGCCTGTTTATAAGATAGTTTCAAATCCTCTTCTGAAAGGGTTTAATTTATTATTCCAAGAATTCACTCCTCTCCTTTAATTGTTCGTAAGAAATGAAGCAAATGCAGGTTCTGCCTCAAAGATTCCCTTTATGACATAAAAATCTGAGAAGAATGTGATTCTCACATTGACTTTTAGCCTGTTTTCAAAATTTCTCCGGAAATTATATTATATGTGACTAAGTACTCTCTCCTGTTACAATGGAACAAAAGAACAGGACTCTGCATTTCCTTCACAGAGGAAATGCACCAGGCCCTAACCAGGTAATCAAGAGGAATTTTTTTAATTTAGTTATTTATTTGAGAAAGAGGGAGGGAGGAAGAGAGAGAGGGGGAGAGAATGGGTGCGCCAGGGCCTCCAGCCACTGAAAACGAACTCCAGAAGCGTGCACCACCATGTGCATCTGGCTGACATGGGTCTTGGGGAGTCAAACCTGAGTCCTTAAGTTTCACGGGTAAGTGCTTTAACCACTGAGCCATTTCTCCAGACCAAGAGGAATGGTTTTCATGACCAAAATGAACAGTGATTCTCTGGCTCCCTTGCTCTAGACGTCACTTTTATCTTGGTTCCCACTTCTTTTCCTTCTTAAACTATCCACCTACCTTTGCATTCTTATTATTAATACCAAAAGTTCCTTCACAGGGTTCCTGTAAAATACCATTTTTAACTCCATCTGGTGTCTATTTGCAGCAGGTTGATTCCCTGGCATGCTCATTCTCTCTGTCTGTCTCTCTTCTCTTTCTGTTTGCAAATAAATAAAAAATATTGTTAAAAAGTCCAGGCATGGTGGTGCATGCCTTTAATCCCAGTACTCGGGAGGCAGAGGTAGGAGGACTGCCATGAGTTCCAGGCCACCTTGAGACTACAGAGTGAATTCCAGGTCAGTCTGGGCTTGAGTAAGACCCCACCTCGAAAATCAAAAAATAAAAAAAAATAAAAATAAAGAAAGAAAGAAAGTAAAGAAAAGATACCAAGGCAGTAAGGGAAGAAGAAATAAGAAATAAAATGGGCAGTATGCATTATGTTGCAAGTGAAAACAACAAAATGTTAATAACTAAGGAAACCAATTTAACTGGGAATTTTAGCAGCACCAAGCATACAAAAGAAGCAAACAGTAACGGTAGTTCTTAATTCACTGTTCCAGCATAAATATGAATAGGCTTATATACATGTAACAATTCTGTATTTTTCCCTTATTTATGTCCAAGTTGGAGATCATATTAGTCTCATTTCTATTCCTGTTTCTGCCTCAACAGAAAAAGCCAATCGAATCCCAAGTGAACCTCAAAGCCAGGATGTGGAATAGAGACCATTGATAGATAAAGGTAATTCCCTGCTTTCCTCTAAGCCTGGTGGCTTACGGTCTGAGTGGATTAAGCAGATTTGGTCAAGACCAACAGGGGTTTGTAATCAGCCAAACCTGGGAGCTGGACATCAGAACACAGCACTGTTTTTGGATTCCCTACCTTAGGGACTCATTCTTCTTCATTTCTACTAGGATGGACCACTTAGGACACCCAGCAAGTAGCCAGGGGTGGCGGTGATGCATGCCTGTGATTCCAGCACAAGGGAACATTAGGAATTCAAAGCCACCCTGAGCTACAGAGCAAGTTCAGGACTAGGCTGGGCTAAATGAGACACTGTCACAAAGAAAAACAGAAAGGAATTAAAAAAATAAAAAAAACAATCAAACCTTTCAGTAGAAAGTTTACCAAGTCTTGGTATGGGGGGGGGGTAGCTTAGCTGTTAAGGCACTTGCCTGCAAAGCCAAACTCAGGTTTGATTCCCCCATACCCACATAAAGCCAGATGCACAAAGTGGCACATGCATCTGAGTTCATTTGCAGTGGAGGGTAGAGGCCCAGGTGTTTCCATTCTCCCTCTATCTCTCTATCTGCCCCCCCCCCCCCACATCTGCCTCTTTCTCTCTCTCTTTCTCTCAAATAAACAAATAAAATATATTTAAAAGGGGGCTGGAGAGATTGCTTAGTGGTTAAAGAGCTTGCCTGTGAAGGCAAAGGACCTTGTTTCAATTCCCTAGTATCCACGTAAGCCAGATGCACAAGGTGAGCCAGATGCACAAGGTGGCGCATGCATCTGGAGTTCATTTGCAGTGGTTGGAAGCCCTAGTGCTCCCTCTCTCTCTCTCTCGCTTTGCCTCTTTCCCTCTCTCAAATAAATAAATAAAAATAAAATATAAAAAGTATAAAAAAGAAAGTTTACCAAGTCCAGAGACCACAAACTAGCTTATAGACATGTACAAACACATGTTGTTTGGCTCGTGAAGGATTTAACTTTGCTTTGTGCTGTCATGTGCATATGTGTACGGGGTAAGGTCAAGTGTGTATGGGGCAAGGTCAAGTGGGTTCGGGATAAGGTGAAGTGTGTTCGGGGTAAGGTGAACAGGGACAGGCCAGTGCTCGACTACCTGTGGCACACTGTGCCCTCTTTGAAAGTTGGTGCTTCCAGGTCCTGGACACACAGTCTAGAGTTGGCCTGGCCATGTTACTGGGGTCTTGGTCCAGGAGGTTCTGGTATCCCAGGCAGCAGTCACCAGAATTTCAAAGGAATCAGGCAAAGCCAGAGAAGGGCTGAGCCAACACACTGCCCAGCAGTGAAGTGTCCCAATACCCGGCGCAGCGCCCACCGACAACCCAGCAAAAGTGCTCCATGGTAACGCAACAGAACACCCACGCCGACTCAGCGAAACACCCAGCAGTGACTCCGCACACCAAAACTGACTCAGCAAAGTGTCCAGTGATGACTTTAAAATAACCAGTGATGACGGCCTAACGTTCAGCAATGACTGAGCATAACATGTAGCCCTGGCTCTCAAAAATGCCCAACAACGACTCAGGGAAAGTGCTCCAGATAAAAACATAATGGTCAACGGTGACCCAGCAGAAAACAACCAATGAGGAGTCAGCAAAAAGAATAATCGTGACTCAGCAAAACTGCCCAGGGCTGGCTGGCTTGCCAATGACTCAGCACCACAGTCCCTCATGTTAAGTAAGCACGGAGCCCAGCCACGACTGCACAGCGCGTTCGTCTTGCAGGGAAAGACAGAAACCCTGTACCCGACCGTTAGCTGCATGCAAAACCATGCAGAGGGCTGATGATCTGTAACAAAACTCTCAGAAGAAGATTATCATGCAGCCCCCTTTGGGTGACTTCAAATCTGTGGGTCACTTCAGGCTCTCTGACAGACTGAGTGTCTGGGAGATCCCCACACACAAACGCTAAGTTTAGGACAAATGAACGGCACGATTCCTACAGGAAATCAACTCTTACCTGTGGGCAGCAGCTGAAGTGAAAGCCCGTAAGCCATGAGAACCGCCGCCCAGAAACACATGGTTGGCTTCCAAGCAAATGCCTGGGCCTGATTCATCAGCACCTGCCTTCCCGCCACGGGCAGCAATGTAGCTCTGACTGGGTCCATGTTAGGTCACTTCCCACACTGGAAGGAGAACTCCCTCTGTTAGCAGAGCTAAGCCATGATAGCTCACGTGACTGCTCTATGGCGGCCACCCTCGTGGGGACCAGAAGGGACCTTAGTGGTTCCGTCACCCATTAGTGGCTGAGCCAGGCTAAGTCCAGGCCAGCTAGTGAGACACCAACTCAAGATCACAGGACTTACGGAAAAGAAACACTTCTCGGGCTGGAGAGATGGCTTAGCGGTTAAGCGCTTGCCTGTGAAGCCTAAGGACCCCAGTTCAAGGCTCGATTCCCCAGGACCCACGTTAGCCAAATGCACAAGGGGGGAATAGAAACACTTTTCCCCCATCCTATTGTGAAAACAATTCAAACACAGCAAAAACTTGAAAGAACTTTAGTAAGGAATGTCCGCATGCCCAATTACTGGATCCTAGTGTGACTGCTTTATTAAATTTGTTAGGCTACTTAGCCAGCCTTTGCTGCATTGTTTCTTCATATTTTAGAGGCCTTTCAAAGTGAACCATCACATTCGTTGCTGTTACCCTCATGTTCCTGGGAGAAAACGCCTGACCGAGATCAGCTGATGGGAGGAAAGTCGGTATCTGGCTTACAGATTCAGGAGAGAAGCTTCATGATGGCCGGGGACGTATGGCATGAGGAGAGGCTGGACATCACTTCTGCCACAGCAGGTGTGAAATAGTACCAGGAGAATGAGCCGTGCTCTGGCCAGAGAGAGCTGGCTGTGGCATCCCTAAGCCTGCCCTCAATAACACACCTCCTCCAGCAAGGCTCCATCTCCCAAATTGCCACCAGATGGGGACCAAGCATCCAGAATACATGAGTTTATGGGGTTCATTTGATTTAAACCACCACAATATTTATATTCCTTTCCTTAAAGCAGCAAGGTTATTTTTTTACCCTTCTTATCTTTTTTTTGATATTTTCATACATATATACTACTTTTGATGCCATATGCCCCACAGTACCAGCCCTCATTCCCCCTCAGTCTCACTGTACTCTTTCTTGCCAACTCCCATCAGTGGCTGAGTCTCAAAAAGGAGAATAGCGCTCTCTCCACAGCAAGCTTTAACTGTCATGAGCTCAGTAGGGAGGACCAGGTGCTTCCTAAGGCCTTCCTCTGTAACAGAATATTGACTGGCTCCTTGTGGGCAGGTCGTGGGCAGGTAACCACAGCTGGTGTAAATTAATGAGCACAATGGCCTTGTCATGTCCTGATGCCAGCACTCCACAGTGCCCCTTCCTGTCTATCTTCCACAGTACTCCCTGGAGGGGATGAGGGGTGCGTCACACTTTAGGCTGAGCACTCATGAGTCACAGATTTTAAGCACTTGGTCAGTTAATGATTCTCTGCATTGACCAGTGCCCAGTAGCATTCATGCCCCCCCCCACCACCATTTTTCCTCTAATTGCTTGGATACCTCAATTTAATATATAGGGTACAAACATATTATAATATAAATCACTGTTCCCACTCAATGTAAACTGGCATCAACTTTGTTTTAGAAAGCTGATGTCTCTCCTAAATGTAGAGATAAGAAGAGTGTGCCCTCAGAGAACAGTTGTGAATATTAAATGAAAACCATCTAAGCCAGCCAATAGAAACCTTACTTAGTGGATGAATAAATTATACATGCTGAGATAGAATTAGTGTTCCATACATCAAACTGTATTCCTCTTTTCTCCACTTCTCATTTTTTCTAATGATGATTTTTAGTTTGATTTCATTTTGTTTTGCAATGCTAGTGAGTGAACTTGGGATCTCGTTCATGCTACTCAAGTGATCTACCCCTGAGATATAGCCTAAACTTGCACTTTCTCTAATAGTCTACTAGCTGCTCACAAAAGCAAGATGGTCCAAACTTATGCCAAAGAAACATAGGTCATAGCAATTGCATATAAATAAAATAAATATAGACAATATACTGTGTGAGACATAGAGTGGTGGCATCATCTCCAGGCCTACCCATAGTTATTGATCACCATGGAAACACCACCCAGGTTTCCTGGGCCTTAATCTCTGTGTACAATCGAAGGAGTAAATTATTTTCCATTCAAGTATTAGTTAATGAAATGTCTCACTACCATCTCTTTTTCTTCTATTGACTGTCTACTAACTTTTTCTTTTTCTTCTTCATCATGAGAGTATGTGTTGAGCAAAGTTCACTATGAAAATGAAAAGACCTCTCTATTGGGATTTCAAAGCAAGGGGTTGACACATTCAAAGCAGTTTTAGCCAATGATCTCTTAACCCTTCTATGGAAACAGAACCACTAATGCAACTCCTCACAAAGGAATTTAATCCTCCCACCTGCATCTGCTCAGGTGGCATCCACATGTGTCAGGTGGGAAAGGCTTGCATACCTATTTTAAAAGTAGGTAAGGTTTGGAGAGATGGCTTATTGGTTAAGGCACTTGCCTACAAAGCCGAAGGACCTAGGTTCAATTCCCCAGGACCCATGTAGGCCAGCGGCCCATGCAACTAGAGTTCGTTTGCAGTGGCTGGAGGCCCTGATGTGTCCATTTTCTACCTGCCTCTTTCTCTCTCTCTCTCTCTCTCTCTCTCTGTCAAACAAATAAATGAAAAAAATATATTTTTTTAAAAAAGAATATGTTACTAAAAAGAAAAGTAGGTAATTTGTGGGAGTGGTCATGCATGCCTGTTTCCCCAGCACTGAAAGGGTTGGAAATGGGATGACTACTGGGGTTTACTGGTTTGTTAGTCTTGAAAACACACACACACACACACACACACACACACACACACGTGAACTGAGAAGACAGCACTGGCGGCTTTGGGTGGCTGGCTGGGAGTTGGCATCATCTGGAGACTTCTGCACTTGGGTAGAATGCGCCTCAGCCAGAGTAACTCAGCTGGCCAGGGGACTCCTTGGCATTTCTCTCAGTGTCTAACAGACTCACTGTGTTTTGTTTTCTTTTGTTTTGTTTTTTCTTTATTGAGGTGAGGTCTCACTCTAGTCTAGGCTGACCTGGAATTCACCATGTAGTCTGAGGGTGGCCTTGAACTCAAAGCAATCCCCCTACCTCTGCCTCCGGAGTGCTGGGAATAAAGGCGTGCGCCACCACACCTGGCTTCTCACCGTGGGATTTTCCTCGAGGTCTCTCTATCCCAGGAAGCTTAAGGCAGTTAGACTTCTCCCATAGCAACTGGGAATTTCAACAGCGAATGTTGTAACAAACAACCTGGAGGCTGAATGGCCCTTTATAACTTCACCCAGAGAGCCACATAGCAGCATTTTCACAGTGCGGGAAGGTGTCAGTGCTTACCTCAGGCTCTTGCATTCTCGAGATTTCACCTGAGCTTGAAGATCCCTGGGGCTTGATGGCCAGTCATTCTAACCTAACTGGTGAACTCCAGGCCAAAGAGAGAACTCGTCCCAAAGGGACGGATGGCACATCTGAGGAATGACACCCGACATTGTCTTTGGAACTCGACACTCATGAATACGCACTTGCCACTGCACAGGTGCACACACACACGTACACTACATTTTATAAAAGCTTTAGGAATTATCACATGACCACATATTTGGCAATGTGCATTAAGAAGTTCATTGAGGGATTCTGGAAAGCTTTTTTCTAGCTCATTAGGAAAATTCATGGGAATTCTAAAACTCTGGCTCCTCAGGATTCTGAATGAAAAAGCAGGCTTCCCAGGTGTCTGCTGGCAGCCATCATGCAATCGTGGGGGGAGGGGGAAGATGACGATGAAGCTGGAATACCTTTAATCCCAACTCTCAGGAGGCAGAGATAGGAGGATCGCTGTGAGTTCAAGGCCACCCTGAGGCTACATAGTGAATTCCAGGTCAGCCTGGGCTAGAGTGAGACCCTACCTCGAACAAAAAAAATAAGATAAAATAAAAAGATGAAGACAAAACCCTACACAGAGAAAGATGTGGCCAAGAACACCGTGACAGAACACAGCTGCAGTGGATGGTGTCAGTGGATGGCCTTCTGAGATGGGATAACTTCTTTTGTCAACTTCGTCAGATGAGGAATCAAGTATGGGACATAAGTCTTTGGCGGGTCTGTGAGGGAGTTTCCAGGAAGGATTGATGGAGAGAGGAATGTCTTTCCCCAAAATGGACAGTCCTTCTAGTGATGGACTATATACAGAGAGAGGATCCAAAAGAACACATGGGCTTTTGCTTGGCTGCCCACGCTACTTGCATCGATCTACTCTGTTGTCAGCATCCTGCATGGACATTAGAACTCAGGTTAATTACCTTTTCAGAGTGGACTTGAAGACCAAGAGCTCTCCAGAATCCTCTGGAATGAGTATCTACCAGGTTCTTAGTCTCTCCATCCTGCAGAAAACTATTGTTGGACTGTCCAGCCCATAACCCATAAGCTAAGTCAATAAATCTCCTTTGTAATACACATCCAATTCTGCTGGTTCTATTCCTGTAGAAATCCTTGATTTAAACACCTTCCCTGATCTTTTCTTAACAATATACCTACTGTTATATTGGCCACAAACAGCCAACTACTGTCCTTTTCTTCTGAAAATTACTCTCTGTGGATAGAGAAACATGTTAATAGAAAAGCAGAAAGTAGAGGAGCTTATGACATTAGGGGTCTACCAGATGGCTTTGGAAGTATTGTTTCATATGAGAAAAATTATTTTATTTTCATATTTTTTGATAAGGGTATATAACAAAAAAACAAAAAAAAACCTTTGGAGAACACTGATCTATGACAGAGGATAAAGTTTCCATGATGGTTGGTAAGGAATGCATGTGTAAGACAAAGGAAACTAAGCCAAAAGGGCATGAGCCAGAAGTCGGAGATGGGAAAGTGTTCTCTCTACAGTTGCCCCCAAACTCCACTAAGGAACGATCAAGTCTGAACAACACAGGCTGTTCTTCATTGTAGATCATTTGGAGGCACTGTGATTGTCAATTTTCCACACCTACAACAAATACCAAGAGGCAATTGTGATTTCAATCGGGTTTCCCCATAAACTCATGTGTTCTGAATGCTTGGTCCCCACCTGATAGCAATTTGGGAGGCGCAGCCTTGCTGGAGGAGATGTGTCGTTGAGGACACACTTGGGGTGTTATAGCCAGCGCTCCCTTGCTACAATGTAGCTCACTCTCCTGCTGCTGTTTCTCACCTGCTGTGGCAGAGGTGATGTCCAGCCTCTGCTCGTGCCATGCTTTCCTCTGCCATCATAGAGCTTCCCCTCGAGACTGTAAGGCAAATAAATATTTTCCTCCCATTGGCTGCTTTGGGTCGGGTACTTTATCCCGACATCAAGAAGCAATGCATAAAGAAAAAGGGCTTATTTTCACCCATAGCTTTTTAAAACAATATTTTTATTTATTTATTTGTGTGCATGGAGAGAGAGAAGAGAGAGAGAGTCAGAGAGAATGTGTGTGCCAGGGCCTCCAGCTGCTGCAAATGAACTCCAGATGCATGTGCCCCCTTGTGCATCTGGGTTTCACATGGGTACTGGGGAATTGAACCCAGTGTGTTAGGCTTTGTAGGCAAGTGCCTTAACTGCTGATTCATCTCTCCAGCACCTCACTCATAGTTTTGAAGGCTCTAGTTTATCTTAAGTAGCTCCATGGCTTTGGGCTGGGCCCATGGCAAGGTACCAGATCACAGTGAGACTATATGGTCAAACAAAACAACTCAGCTCGTGGCCAGGAAACAAAAGAGAAGGAAAAAGGAGCCACAGTCCCCTTCAAGGAGCCACTCCCAATAACTTCAAACTTCCCGTGAGGCCTCACCTGTGAAAGTGCCACCACCTTCCAGTGTCACCATCCTAAGGACCAACCCTTTAACACATGGAGCCTGGGGGTGGGGGGTGGGTGGCGTTCAAGATCCAAACAGTAGTGGGCACCCTGAAGATTCCTTGACACAACAAAATCCCTTCATAAGCGACTCTCTGTCACCGTTTCCTGCCATCCTTCCTTCTTGCTCTTGCTCCACCATGGCTTTTGACAAGACGAATTCAGACATTTATTCTTTATCAAAGGGTCGAAGTCGAGATAAAAGCTGATCAAAGCACAGAGGCAGTGATAAAATCATTAAGCTACTGCTTATTTTACTGCCCAAGGTCAAGTTCTCATTACAGAAGATTGTAAATCTCTCAGTAGAGTAGAGCCAAGGTTTCCTGAAGCTGGAGGAGTTCCTCGTCAGCATAATGTAGCCTTTCAACTGCAGGCTCATGGATAATGACTCACTTTGAACATCACAGCCAGGATGTCACTTTTCACTCGCTCGAGCCTTTGATATTGAACTTCAGATGTTGAATATGGTTTTTAGCTTTTGAGCAAGAATATGTCAGTTGTCTCCCCACTTCTTCATCTCCAGTAAATATCTGATGGTTTCCAGATCTCCCCGTAGACTGAACGTAAGGTTTTCTTGAGCTTTAAATAAAAAGATCTTAATAGAAATCTTTTCCAGTTTCAGTCACTCATTTTTTGATAAATATCATATCAGGATCTTAAAATTCAAACTCCTGTCTCAAAAAAGAAACCATAAACCTCATAATTTAATATACATATACACACATATAAGTATACACACACATATGTGTATATATATGCGTGTGTGTGTGTACTCTGTCACAAAACACTTCATTCTATGTTAAGGAAACTGAGCTGTAGACTTGTATAACTTAAGTTCTCACAGGAGATGTGTTCAGAACTCCAGCCTTAGCCTCAAAGAAGCACTAGTGTCATTTCTTTTAAACAGAAAGGTTGATGGGGCTGAGACGATGGTTCAGCACTCAAAGGTCCTGGCTTGCAAAGCCTGCCAGGCTGAGTTGATCCTTGCTAGCCCCCACATCAAGCTGGATGTAAACTGGTGTGGGATCCCAATGCACTTGTAACCATGGAAAGTGGATCCAGGTGAACCTGAATCTCACGGGCCTTCTACTCAGGCATTCTTTTGCAGCAGCAAGAGACCATATCCCAAGAAAGGTAGAGGAAGAGCACAGACAACTCAAGGTGGTCCTCTGGCCTCCACACACACTTCATGGCAAGTGCGCATGTGTACACATGCGCGCACACACACACACACACACAAATAGATAAATTTTAAAAATCAACATGAAGGATTTGTACCTATGTGCAGTCATGATTTGAATTATCCCTAAGTCAAAATAAACCTCTTTTGTTTTCCCACAAGCTGGTTGGGTGATTTCTGCCAGCAATGAGAACCTGACTGTAATATCATGTTAACATGCGTGAGTATGGTGATTTGTGCTTGTAATCCCAGTGCTGGGGATGTGGAGATAGGACACTCCCTGGAGTTTGCTGGCCAGCCAGTGTAGCCTCCTTGGAGACCTCCAGGACAATGGCTGGAGAGATGGCTCAGCAGTTAAGGCACTTGCCTGCAAAGCCAAAGGAACCAGGTTCAATTCCCCAGGACCCACATAAAGCCAGATGCACAAAGTGATGCATGCGTCTGAAGTTCATTTGTGGTGAGTTGGCACGCCCATTCTTTCTCTGTTTGCCTCTCTCTCTCTCTCCCTAAAATAAATAAACAAATAAAATATTTTTTAAAAGGTAGACAGTGTTCCTGAGGAATGACATCCAAGATTTTCCTCCAGCACCCACACGCAGGTACACATGCACCTATACACACACATGTGTGCCACATGCATGGAAATGCACACACACACACGCATACACATGCCCCTATACACACACTTTTTGTGCCCACATGCATGGAAATGCACACACATACTCATAAAAACACCTCATATCATGGTTTTCCTGAGGAGTGAACCAGGTGAACGTGATGACATTGTGAATTAAGAAAAGGCTTACACCAAGATTATTTTTAGGTCTAACTAGACATCGCACTCATTAACCAGAAGTAGAATGTAAAATACATCGAGTTGCTATTTTTGGAAGGTAGTTATGCAAAGGACAAAATATGGAAAGCTTTCAAGTCCTGTAGCAAAACCATGATCTATTTGGGCTGCTCATCCAAGAGAAAAAATGTCTTCATTTGCTGTCAAAAAGAAACAATGTGAAAATTAAATACAAAAACAACCCCTGCCCTGACATTAATAACAAATACATTTTTAAATATTTTTATTTATTTATTTGCAAGGAGAGAAAGAGACAGAGACAGGAGGAGGGAGAGAGAGAGTGATAGAGAGAAAGAATGAATATGGGTGTGCTAGGGCCTCAAGTCATTGCAATTGAACTCCAGATACATGTGACACTTTGTGCATCTGGCTTTAAGTGGGTCCTGGAGAATCAAACGTGGTTGTCAGATTTTTGTAGGCAAGTGCCTTAACCACTGAGTCATCTCTCCAACCCCAATAATAAATATTTATACTTAAATTTCCATGCGGTAGTAACACAAAGGTCATCAAAACAATATATACAAAAAAAAAAAAAACCTTCCAGAACATTCTCCCAGCAAAGGACACCTAAACGAAGCAAACTGTAACAACCAAAGAACACAAAAGCTTAGCTTGCCTTCTCAACAGCTTTTCACTTTATGGATCGTTTGTCGTTGGAGAGACATTGGAGAGGAAGAGCATCAGCTCCATTTTCCGTGGGTCAACTCATCCTTTTTCCTGGCTGTTTTGGTACAAAGACTCTCCTCTGATCATGTAATACCAGGTTCATGTGCTCATCAAAACCAGTGGTGATGCCTTCTACCCACATTATCTCTTATTCACAGATTCACACCCTCATGCAAGATTGATTTTGCAATATCTGAAGAAGAGTTTGGTGGTCTGTAGCATCACCCTCTGCATGGTCCTGGCCACGGTAGATCATGGTGGAATCTCTAACCAGCACTCCACCTCAGAGAGCAACTGCCTTAATTTGAGAAGCTCTAGAAGAGGCACTTATGTTTAATCGGGGGCAGATAGCTGATGCAAAAAAAAAAAAAAAAAAAAAAAAGAAAGAAAAAAGAAAAAAGAAAGAAAAAAGAAAAAAGAGAGAGAGAGAGAATACTCCATAAAACCAGTGGAATACACGTTAGGTGTTCAGTGCACTTAGCATTATATTTGAATTGTCTTTCATGACGTTGTTTTTCTCATGGAGGCAAGATGATAGGAAAGGAGAGATGCCAAGAGCCGCTTCCCTGGACGACTTTCTCTGCAGTCCCGAGGAGCTGGCCACCTGCTCACAGCCCTTAGGTGTGGACCGTCTTCCGGAGGAGCGGTTGGTTTGGTTTTATTCCTAGAGATGATTAGCACTTACCTTGGCAATTCTAAGCTACAGCGAACAGTTTCATTGTGAACTTCAGGAAGGAGGCGGCTCTTTGAAATGCCTGAAGGTCCAGGAGGCACATGCTTTTCCAGTGACTCACCGGGTTAATAATTCAGAGTCTCTGGAGCCCTGCACAACTGATTACACGGCAGCACGAAGCACAGGGCGCATGCCCTGATCCACTAAAGCCCAGGTCTTGGGTCGCCCGACCTGCTTTGTGGTCGTTCTCAGCACTGAGAGAACTGCTGAGAAGCGACCAAAGTCAGCTTGTCGTGGAGACGCGTGTGGCTACGGCTGGAAGGTGGGAGCGATTAATCATGGAGGACTCAAGGCCCCACATCCTTGCAGATAGGTAGCTCTTAACAATGAAAGACGCATGTTGAGAGCTCAGCACGACATGAGTCATCTCTGTCACCCTCCCCAAGGCTCAGGGAACCTTACAGAAGAGGGGGGCGGAGAGTATAGAAGAGCTAGAAGACGGGGAGCAGTGCTCTGGAGCGCTGTGTTCTGGGCATGAAGCAGACGTTGCACACATGACCTCAGAAGAGCTATAGTTGCAGGCACAAGACCTGCATAATGTTGGGACCATCGCCACCCCTTCATGAATGGTGAAGGAGGGCAAAAGAGAAAATCACACCAAAGTGGAAGAGGGACTAGCTGGAAAGAAGAAGGGGTTCAGGCTGGGCGTGGTGGCGCACGCCTGTAATCCCAGCACTTGGGAGGCAGAGGTAGGAGGATCACTGTGAGTTCGAGGACAACCTGAGACTACATAGTGAATTCCAGGTCAGTCTGGGCCAAAGTGAGACCCTACCTTGGAAAAACCAAAAAAAAAAAAAAAAAAAAAAAAGAAGAAGAAGGGGTTCAGTGGAAGGGAGCTGATGGATGGCAAAAAGAGAAGGTAGTAGAGGAGATTATGATCGAAAATACACTATATATATTTGTGAAAATTGTGAATCAAAAAGTTAAAATGAACAAATAAACAGCACCATCCTAAACTAGTCACTCCTAAGTTGAGTTGGGCCACATGCGCTAGTGTTGACTAGCAAACCAACATCAAACTGGAATCTATGAACAAAAGGGATGGCCTACTCTGAGTCCTCATGCGCACTAGGAAGTTTTTTTTTTTAAATTGCTTTGTTTTTCCTTCAAGGTAGGGTCTCACTCTAGCCCAGCCTGACCTGGTACTTACTCTGTAGTCCCAAGCTGGCCCTGAACTCACAGCGATCCTCCTACCCCAGCCTCCTGAGTGCTGAAATTAAAGGTGTGCACAGCGAGGAACATATTTAATAGGGAATGGTCATGTTAGTAAAATGCTGCAACCAAACATGTAATGCCATGGATTTGAAGTCAATATCAAAGATACATCTTTTTTAAAAAATGCTTTATTTTTATTTATTTATTTGAGCACGAGAAATAAAGAAATAGGGAGAGAGAGAGAGAAAATGGGCATACCAGGGCCTCCAGACACTGCAACCAAACTCCAGATGAGGGAGACTTGTGCATCTGGCTTATGTGGGTTCTGGGGAGTCCAACCTGGGTTCTTTGGCTTTGCAGGCAAATGCCTTAACCACTAAGCAATCTCTCCAGCCCCAAAGATACATCGTTGTAAAAAATTATTAATTTGTTTATTTGCAGGGAGAGAGAGAGAGAGAGAGAGAGAGAATGAGTACTCCAGGGCCTCCAGTCACAAACAAACTCCAGATGCATGCACCACTTTGTGCACCTGGCTTTATGTGGGTCCTGTGGACTGAATCCTGGGTCCTTAGTCTTTGCAGGCCACTGTCTTAACCACTGAGTCATCTTTCCAGCCCACAAAGCTACATCTTTAAATGGTTATTACCATTACTTGTCTGACATCAACTAACTAAATCTACCTTAGCAATTAAAATTAAGTTGATGAACTTCTATCGCTTGTCGTTTTGTTAAATGAACAAATAAAACACTTTGCTGCAATGAGAGCAACAACTTATGTTGTTGTTAAATGTCTAACACTGAAGCATTGGGATTTGGCTAATAACTGCTTATTAAAACTGGAGGATGGGCTGGAGAGATGGCTTAGCAGTTAAGAGCTTGCCTGTGAAGCCTAAGGACCCCGGTTCGAGGCTCATTTCCCCAGGACCCATGTTAGCCAGATGCACAAGGGGGCGCACGCATCTGGAGTTCGTTTGCAGTGGCTGGAGGCCCTGGCACACCCATTCTCTCTCTCTCTCCCTGTTTCTCTGTCTGTCACTTTCAAATAAATAAAAAAATAAAAATAAAAAAATAAATTTAGAACTGGAGGATTATGGTGTCGGGTAGTGGGCTCAGCGGGCTAAAGCACTTGCTGCACAAGCATGAGGACCTCGAGTCCAGTCCCTCACACACATGTCAAAAGCCAGGCATGGTTGGACATGTCTGTACCCTGCCTCACAGTGGAGAGACAAGGCTGAGGTAGGAGGATTGCAGAGAGGTCAAGGTCAGTCAGTGGCTACCTCAGCCTCCAAAATGTCAGCACGAGTTAAATGCTAAACTCATAGAATTTTGCACGTTTATGCTTTGGCAACAGATGAGCACTTTATATCCAAATACCAACATATGTAGGATTGTACAATTCACAAGCAAACTGGGGAAAGCCATTCGGCGCGTAGAAAGGCATGCAAACTTATTGCATACATGAGGGCATGGCAGGATTGCCAACTGAGTATGCAGAACCCCAGTGAGATCTTAGAGTAGCCTGGATACCCCCCTGAAGAGGAGGGGTGATAACTCAAAGGATAGGACATTGTACTGTGGAACAGGTCACAGTGTGTGTGTTTATGTATGTCAGTCATAGTTTTATATTATATTATATTATATTATATTATATTATATTATATTATATTTATTATATTTATTATATTTATTATATTTATTATATTATACACCCACTTCTAGTCTCTTCTATGATACAATTAATCTTCCTGGGTAGGTGAACCTTGCAGGAAAGGTACTAATGGCAATCGAGTGCTTTTGGAAGGATCTCTCTGCAGACAAATGAGGTGTGTTAGACATAGCTACTCCTGTCTATACTATACCACCCTCAATGTGCCTGTCACCTGTCTCCCAAGCTAAGCAAGGTCAGCCGTGGTTAGCACTTGGATGGGAGAGAGAACGCCTCCCTGCATTTTTCTGTTTGGCAGAAACTTCAATTGGTCAGGGGGTGGGGGTGTGGAGCGGAGTGGTCATGGTCATTATAAGGAACACGCTTTGAGAGGTGGCTTGTCCTAACTGACTTTTCTTTTCACAGAGAGTAGCCTTTAGAGCCGAAAGGCACAGTGTAAGCCTGGACTCTGTCTCCTACTAGCTGTGACCTTTGCCAAGCACTTAATCTCGCTAATCCTCTGTATTCTTCATCTGGAAAGGGAAGATTAGGCTAGTGTGGCAAGAGCTTGCCCCCAAATGTTAACAGTAGTCATCTTTGTCTAACAGTATTAGGATCCTTTCCCCCCCCCCCCCCTTGGTCTGGGTTTATCTGTATTTCTTCTTTTTTGTGTGATTAAGCTTAGAATTTATAAAAGTGATATGGGCATAAACCAACACACTAGATTCCATATTCGTTCTTTCCTTTCCTCCCTTCTTCTCTACCTTCCTCCCTCTTCCTCACCATTTCTTTCTTTCTCTCTCTCTTTCTTTCTTTCTTTCTTTCTTTCTTTCTTTCTTTCTCTCTCTCTCTCTCTCTCTCTTTCTTTTCTTCCTTTATTCCTCCCTCCCCCCATTCTTCCCTCCTTTCTTTCAGTCTCTCTTTTTCTTTTCCTGACAGTCTCCCACAGACTGGCTTTGAGCCCTATGCAACCATTGGTGATGAGGATGACCTTGAACTCCTGACCCGCCTTCCTCCACCTCCTGAGTGCTAGCATCACAGGCATGTGTGACCGTGCCTCCTTACATACAGTGCTGGAGATCGAGCCCAGGACTCCGTACGTGCTAGGCAAGCACTCTACCAACTGAGCCACGTGCCCACCCCAAACACCATCTGTTGATTGAATGCATCAGGACTCCTTTCCTTTCTGCAAGAATCCCAAACAGAAGGCAAAAACTATCACAAAAAATAAGAATTTTAAATGTCGAGAAAATGTGTCGGTGCGTCTTTGTGACGTGCGTGGGTTTATAGCTCTGCCATTTCAGTACGTGAGCTCCGCATGACTGCTTTGCACTCGGCTGTGCTGTTCTCAGGCTCCCGGTGCTTTCACAGGTGGCTGGGGACTGGCTCATGGACGTCAAAGGTAAACACAATTGAGAGCTATAGGAGTGGCGTATGATGACCAGAACAGCAGCGCTCTGTCCCAGCAGGGTATCAGATGTCTCAGGGCCACCCTCAGGCAATGTAAAGAATGACCTTGTCACTGGGCGTGGTGGTGCACGCCTTTAATCCCAGCACTCCTGTGGCAGAGGTGGGAGGATCACCATGAGTTCAAGGCCACCCTGAGGTTACATAGTGAATTCCAGGTCAGCCTGAGCTACAGTGAGACCCTAACTTAAAAAACCAAAAAAAAAAAGAAGAAGAATGACCTTGTCATAACTGTATTTATGGTTGTTTTTCTTCTCTTTATATATATATATATATATATATAGTTTTATTTATTTGATAGAAAGAGTGGGGGAAAGAGAGAAAGAGAGAGGGAGAATGAGTGTGCCAGGGCCTCCAGCCACTGCAAACAAACTCTAGACGCATGTGCTACCTTGTGCATCTGGCTTACGTGGGTCCTGGGGAATTGAACCTGAGTCCTTTGGCTTTGCAGGCAAATACCTTTAATTGCTAACCCATCCCTCCAACCCTTTCTTTTCTTTTCTATTAAGTAGAAACTCTGGATGCTCATGTCACATGTTGGTACCATTTTCATCCTCCCTGCCCCCCATTGCACTGAGGGGCGCTGGCCTCCAGATGACTATGTCGTTTGGGGTGACCTAGCGCTGCCCCCACCTCAGGAGGGCTGGGATTACAGACATGGATGGGCAAGGTCTCATTCAGGCTGGCCTCAGGCTCACTGTGTCTCTGAGAATGACACTGAAGCCCGATCCTTGTGCCTCCACGTGAGGAGGGTTAAGATTACGGGTGTCTGCGAACACACCCATCTGTTCAGTGGTGGGGATCAAACCCAGCTCCTCATGTATGCTAGGCAATCACTCAACCAACTGAGCTACTTTCCCAGCCCCTCTAAAGATAGCCCTTGGGACTGTTTTGTCCTTGATTTGCTTTTGAGTGTTTGAGGAAAAGAAAGTCCAGCTATCTCGTGCAGGGGAACTTGGGCAAATTTAGGAAAAAAAGAAATTAAGGAACCCATACACTTCTCTATTCTTAGGAGAAGGAAGTCAGTCATGTTGACATTGCCCTTGTTGAAATCCAGTCTCTTTAGAGCTGTAATTTTTTAGGTCACAGCTGCTTTCTCCAGAGTTACAGCTAACTGGGACACCGGGTACCCTCTTGTTTTGAACCTTTACTATCCACACGTTCACTTGTTCAACACATGTTTGTTAAATGCCTGTGATGTGCTGGGTGCTAGCAATGCAATAGAGGGGAAAAAAACTATAGTGCTTTCCCTTAGGAAACGTAAAGTTGAGTGGGCCGGTGGGGGAGGGGGAATCCTTGAAATTAAATAATGACACAAGTAATTATAACACCATAACTGTAATACCTTCCTTCTATAAAGGAAGCTGTAATCTCAGCACTTGGGAGGTGGAAGCAAGAGGATCAGGAGTTCAAGGCCAGCCTTGGCTACCTGGCAAGTTGGAGGCAGGCCTGGATTGTATGAGAAAAAACAAAACAGAAACAAAAACAAACACCAGATCACACAGATTCCTCAGCACTGAACAGCACTTCCTGTGCAAGCATGCGGCCCCGAGGAGGCTTGAGAGACAGCTCACTTTCAACCCCCGAGACCTGAAGAAACAGCCGGGCGGGCCTGTTCACCTAACACTCTAACACTAGTCTTGCAGGGGAGCAGAGACCTGAAACCACCCAGAGCTCGTGAGAAAATGGCAAGCGCCAGGATCAGTTAGAGGCTCAGGTATAAACAAGAAAGAAGAGCTGTGGATAGGGCCTGCGAAGTTCCACCCCAGTCCCCTCAGAGGAAGACACCCCATGACAGGCCGTGGCACACTGCATGGCGGGGGGGGGGGCACCATGAGCCCATGTGTGTGCAAACTCCCCCCCCCACATCACAGCACACACTCACTCACTACATTACACACATGCACACACAATAAAATAAATAAAATGACAAGCATACGGTGCCGAGAGAATTTATAATACCACATCTACTCGGGGAGATGAGGAAAGCTTGCCCCAGCAGCGGGGCATGAGTCAGTCGGGACAGAGAAAGGGAAGGTCAGTAGGTGGCTCTGTTTAGGGGACACACGTAGACAGGCCAAAGCACGCAGGTAAATGCAAGGCATCTGGAAAGGCAGTGGCTCAATTATGTGTCCAACAATTCAGTGTCTATCTTCTTTTTTTTTTTTTTTAAGTATATTTCATTTATTTATTTGAGAGAGAGAAAGAGGCAGGGAGAGAGAGAGAGAGAGCATGGGCACGCCAGCATCCCCAGACATTGCAAAGGAACTCCAGACGCATGCGCCCCCTTGTGCATCTGGCTTACGTGGGTTCTGGAGAGTTGAACTGAGAACCTTTGGCTTTGCAGGCAAATGCCTTAAGCGCTAAGCCATCTTTCCGGCCCAGTGTCTATCTTCTGTAGTTCACAGAACTATGGGAGCTTTTAAATGACGCTAATGAAGTCTGGAGTTATGGCTCATATGATAAAGTGCAGGCCTAGAATGCACAAGGCCCTGAGACCCATCCCCAGTACCACATAAACCTGGCATGGTTGCACACACTTGGCAGGTCAAAGTATGAAGGTCAAAAGTCCAAAGTCATCTTTGGCTACATATAGAATTTGAGGCTATCCTGGACGACATGAGACTCTGTCTCAATAAAAAATGATGCTAATGAGAGTGCACACATTTTGGGTTTTTTTTTTTTCTTGTTGATGTTGTGTTTTTGTTGTTGTTTTTCGAGGTAGGGTCTCGCTCTAGCCCAGGCTGACCTGGAATTCACTCTGTAGTCTCAGGGTGGCCTTGAACTCATGGCGATCCTTCCTACCTCTGCCTCCCGAGCGCTGGGATTAAAGGCGTGCGCCACCACACCTGGCTGTTTTTTTTTTTTTTGTAAGTGCACACATTTTGATGATCTGCCTTCGGCCCTGATCTGAGAAGGGGAGTGGAAGAGACCAGAATGGCCTTGCCTACGGGTGAGTGTGAGAGACAGATACTCAAGGGACGGCAGGAGCCTGGGTACAGCATTGGAGAAAGAAGTGAGAAGTGAACTTGGAAGTCAGTCTTTTCCCCCTCACTAATGTACTTGAGGGCTGGCAAGTTGGCAAGGTTGTTGGTGGGCATGGAGGTGCTCAGGCCTCCTGGTGTCTTTCTTGGCACTTCCAGTATCCAATGTCGCAGAGGCAGGAAGTGGCATGTTCCTAGAAGACTTACCCACAATCGGCTTTTGGCACTGGTTTGAGCAAGACATAAAAATTCCAGAATCCGGGGCCAGGGAGATGATGGTTCAGTGGACAAGGTGCTTGCCGGGCAAGTGTGAGGACCCGAGTGCAGACACGCAGAGCCCACACAAAGGGTCACACCAGAGTGGTGGCTCACCGGGGATCCCAGTGCTTAGAAGCCAGGACTGGGGATCCCTGCGACAAGTCGGCTAGCTGGACTAGCTGAAATGGTGAGCTCTGAGTTCACCAAGAGACCCTGCTTCCATAAATAATGTGAAGGAACATACAGGAAGACCGCAAAGTCAACTCCTGGTGTCCATATACCATATGCCTACATCCATGCACACACACACACGTATACCATACACACATAAATATACAGAATCAAAGTTCCAGGATGAAACAAATGCACTCTTGACCTCCTAAGGTCCACCTTAGGGTTTGGATTTGGAGGGAGGCCTGTTTGTCTTCGTTCCCAGTGACTTGGCAGAAGGCCTGTCTCATGTAAGGCAATTCACTGGTGAACAGCCAACAGCCCAAAGACCTCCGGAGCAGTGGGCGGTTTGCAATCTGTGTCTTTGAGAGCTTGGGAGTAGCTTGATCATGGAATTCATTATCCAATTGACGCATCTGAAAGAAAGGGCACTCTATTAAAAAGCAGAAATCACATAAACCAAAGTTGTCTCGCAGCAAACCTGGCTGCTCCAACAAGCAGGAACCCTGAAAGGGCATCTTGTCATCTTTCCAGGCTCACCCTTCTCTTTGTGTTGAATATTTTTATTTATTTATTTGAGAGAGAAATAAAGAGAGAAAGAAGATAATCATGGGCATGCTAGGGCATCCTGCCGCTGAAAACCAACTCCAGACACATGCACCCCTTCGTGCCTCTGGCTCTGCAATAGAACTGAGGAGTTGAAACCACATTCTCAGGCTCTGCAAGCAAGTGCTCTTAAGAGCTGAGGGATCTCTCCAGCCCTAGGGTCATTCTTTCTAACTTAGAGACCCAGTATTGTCTTTCCTCACTTGCAAGCACAAAGCAGTTAGCAGATTCTGGGCACTGAATCTCACAGTCCCGCCACGCACTGAGCACTCTGAAGGTAACATTCCTCGCCATCACGCTGTTAGGCAGGAAGTTAGCTCCCGAAGGGACTGACCAATAGACTCCCCGGATAAGACATGAACAATGGGTGGGCCAACTCAAGGTCCTTACAAACAGGGTCTAAAGATAATGGTGGAGGTTGACTGATGGCTAACACGAGAGACAGAGATGAACAACTTCAAAAACAGGATGTAAGGGACAATGGGACAGGTGGCCCACACGAACTAGACCAGACTGAAGTAACGTCAAGACTCCCCTCCAGGGGAGCATGCGCAGAGTGCTTTACCCTCTCCAGTTTTCTACTTTACTAGTATTTGAATCTCTATTATATCTACTTACAACAGATTGAATTCTGGGTAAAATGGGCTTCGCATAGAAGCACACCCACTTTCTTTTAAAAAAAAAATATTTTAGATCTGGAGGGATGGCTTAGCGGTTAAGGCACTTGCCTGCAAAGCCAAAGGACCCAGGTTCGATTCCTCAGGACCCACGTTAGGCAGGTGCACAAGGGGGCACATGCATCTGGAGTTCGTTTGCAGTGGCTGGAGGGCCTGGCATACCCATTCTCTCTCTCTCTCTCTCCCTCTTCCTCTTTCAAATAAATAAATATTTAAAAAATACTTTATTGGCCTTTCCTGCGAAGCCTAGACCCAGGTTCAATTCCCCAGGACCCACATAAGACAGATGCACAAGGTGGCACACGTGTCTTGAGTTCCTTTGCAGTGGCTGGAGGCCCTAGCATGCCCATTCTCTCTCTGTGTCTCTATCTGCCTCTCTTTATCTCTCTCAAATAAATGAATCAATAAAATAAAGACTACAGAAAGTCTTTAAAAGTATTTTATTTATGTACTTATTTGAGAGTACGGCAGATAGAGAGAGAATGGGCTCTCCAGGGCCTTTAGCCATTGCAAATGAACTCCAGACACATGCACCATCCTGGCTTTAAGTGCATCTGGCTTTAAGTGGGTCCTGGGGAACTGAACCTGGGTCCTTAGGCTTCGCAAGCAAGTGTCTTAACCACTAAGCCGTCTCTCCAGTCCAGCACACCCACTTTCTGAGAAGTACCCACCCTGGGGGAGACACAATGAGAGCGCTACAAGGAGATGAGATACACAAGCCCCAATGCTTACGAGGGCAGAAGCTACGAAAGCTTGGCCCCACCTGCTCTTTTTCACAAGTGCATTCTTGCTTACGTACCTGCTCTCATTAAACACTTGATCGCTTGATTTGTCTGTGACTATGTCCCGTCTGGTTCCTTCTTGTTCAGGATCACAGGACTCAAGACCACTAGGGCGGTTGATTGTATGGTCATTTGATGTTGCCCAGGTAACCACTCCCACTGAGAGGAGTAGTCTACGTGAGCAGTGAAAACCAACTGTGCAGACACCTACTCAATTTTTTTTTAGCTTAAAAAAAGTTTTTATTTTTATTTATTTATTAGAGACAAGGAGAGGGAGAGACACAGAGAAAGAGAGAGAGAGAGAATGGGTTCACCAGGACCTCCAGCCACTGCAAACAAACTCCAGATGCGTGTGTCACCTTGTGCATCTGGCTTACGTGGGACCTGGGGAATCAAACCTGGGTCCTGAGGCTTTGCAGGCATATGCCTTAACTGCTAAACAATCTCTCCAGCCCCAGATTATGCATTTTAGCAAGATCCTCAGGTGATCTTTCTCCAAGACTCTGGGAACACTGGGGGCAGAAGGGGCAGAAGGAATGTAAGAACTGGGGGATGGGGAGCAGTGTGTGGACGGCTGTCTCTCCGGTAGGACGTGACCACTGCGATTGTGAGCTCACAGCAGCTGTGGCAACTGGCATAAGACCTGCACAAGATGCATCCACATCCACTCATGAGTGGGGGAGGGGCCCACGAAGTTGTCCCCACCCCCAGCAGTTAATGGCTGTGAATGGTTGTCTAGGGAGGAGTCATTCTCTTCAATGGTATAGACTTTGGTAAGTGGCAGGAAGAAGAGAGTCAGTAAGACTGGGAGGGGGATAAGAGAGTAATGGGGGGGGGCATTCATGTTCAAAATACAGTATTTACATGTATGAAATTGTAAAAGAATGAGAAAAATATAAAATAAAACAAACTTTTAAAATGAAGCAAAAATCCATAAAACCCAGGGGATTAATATGTATTTATTTCTTAAAAATAGTTTTATTTATTTATCTAAGAGAGGGGAAAGAAAAGAAGAGGGGAGGGAGGGAAGAGGGAGGGAGAATGAGCACACGGGGGGAGGGGCTTCCAGCAGCTGTAAACGAACTGCAGATACATGTGACACTTTGTGTATTTGACTTACCACTGTACTGGGGAATTGAACCCAGGCAGACAAGCTTTGCAAGCAAGTTCGTTTAACCACTGAGCCATCTCCCCAGCCCCCCAATATGCACTTTAAAGTCAGATTTAAAAAAAAAGCTTCTAGATTTTGACGTACAGTAAGAAAAAGAAATGTACAGTGTGACCATGTACACACACACACACACACACACACACAATATTTACACCATCCTTTTACTAGAGAGTGCTCTCTCAACTCTCCAGCTTAGATTTCAGGACTTCCTCTCAACTTTTTTTTTTAAGTTATAAAATGCAGTTGCAAAACAGCTAGCAACAGTCCCAAGCAGGCTCGGGAGACTGGAGGGCATGCTTTCTGGAGGAGCTAGGCAAAGTGTAAACATTCCCCAGGTTCCAGATACTTTGCGAAACGGAGTCCTTAGTCCCCTGGAGCTCTGGGAACTCAATGGGGGGCTTGGGAGGGCGACGGAGGGGCAGCGGAGGGCTTGGTCCGAGGGGGTGGTGGGGGGGAGGTCTTGATTGGCGGCTGGGCGAGGGCTGGGAGGTTCTCGGGGCTTTGCGGAGAGGTCCTGCCCAGCTGTTGGCGAGGAGTTTCCTGTTTCCCCCTCCCTGGGCGGCGGGTAAAGTTGATGAGTGAGTCACTCGCGCGCACCGGGCCTGGCGACACCCCCGCGCGCGCACACGCCCGCCCGGGACGGAGCGGGGCCTCCTCCTGCTCAGCTCCGCTCGGCCGGGCCGCCCGGGGGGCCTCCACGTCCCCCCGCCCCGGACACACATACACACACCCCAACACCAGCCAGAGATCGATCGATCCAGCCATCGCCGGGCCGTCGCTCGCCACATCTGGCCGGCACCGCACCGCTGGCCCGAGAGCGCGCTCGCGGCTCCCCGAGCCCCTGCGGAGCGCAGCCGGGGCGCAGCACCCATCCCTCCCCGGGTCAGGGGAGAGAGGTGGGTGGAGGGCGGGTGGGGGGTGGACAAGCTGGATCCCAGGCGCCCCGGGACTGGTCTATGACGATCCGCCAGGAGAAGGAGGGCTGCCATGGGTCGGGGGCTGCTCCGGGGCCTGTGGCCGCTCCACATCGTCCTGTGGACACGCATCGCCAGCACCATCCCGCCGCACGTCCCCAAGTCTGGTGAGTGTCCCGCTGTGGGGTTGGGGGCTTTGGGAGTGGGCTCCCCAAAGAGCCTGACTTCTCTGTCTTGGTGGGGGGGGGGCTGCTGCGCTTGACAGGGCGGAAACGGGAAGTTTCCAGGAGGCCCCCACGCAGATCTGTAAACTGCCCCAGGCCAAGGCCAAGGAGGATCCGATGCCGGGAGTTGTTTCGAGGAGGGAAAAAAAAAAAGTAGAAAGCAAGACAGTGCGCTCGCGGGGGTCGGAGGGGGGGGGACTTTGGGGACGCGCCTGGCCCCTTTGTGCGCACACCGGCCAAGGCGAGCCTGCCCGGCAGCCAGCACCCCCGGAAAGGGAAGTTTCCTGAAGTTGCTGTTCTGCCTGCCCGAGGCCGGGGAGCAGCAGCCGGGGATAGATAGTCCGCCGGGCCATCCTGTAGATCATCCTCACACCTGGGCCCCCTGGCCTTCCCCAGACGCCCTGTCCCTGGACTGTTACTCAGCCCTCAGCTCCAAACTCCACGCATCCCCTCCACCTCCCCCCCCCCCAACCCCAGGCTAGATTCTGGGCTCCAGACTTACTTGGATACAAGTTTAAGCAAAGGAGTGTCAGTCTTCTGCCCCTAGTGTCTTGGCCTGCGAGAGTAGAGACCCAATGCGCTGTGGATGGAGTCACTTACTTACTGGGTACCTACTGGGGGCTGTTGGGGTGCTGCCTGGAGCACTGGGCCTGCCTTCCTCCGGGAGCTGGCGGCTCTCTATAGATGTCATTTGATGGGGACTGCAGGGATACAAAAGCGTACTGCAGTTGTTCACCTGGCCCGTGTGCAAAGGGATGGAAAATGCCAGAACTGGTTCTTAAAGACTCTGAAGACTCGCTGTTTTGGAAAATGTAAAACCTTTGACATTTTTAACTCAAAAGCTAGATTTTTTTTTTTTTTTTTTGCAGTTGCCACCCCCCCCCCCCAGTGAGCTGAGTGTGTGTGTGTGTGTGTGTGTGTGTGTGTGCAGCTATGGTTGACACTACTGTCTGGGCGAGTGGTAGAATATTTCTGGGCCTCAGTTTCCTCCTCTGTCCAATGACAGTTCGGTTTGGATAAGGGTACGTTTCATCATCTTTGACGTTTCACCCACCTCCGCCATGTTTTCTAGTGACTTATAGCTGGCCTGAGCAGATTTGGGGGAAAATGTTAGAGAACTTGGTGGTTCTGTCCCCCCCCCCGGGAGTAGGGACAGGCTTCCTTTTAGATTAGTCTATATGGAATCTGCGTAGCAGCATCTGGTGTGAATGGTGAGCTTTTTAAAAAGTGTGGCTCATTAGAAGCAGCATGAGATGGGAGGTTTTCATGGACCGAGGAAGAAGTGTCATGACAAGCCAAGCCCCAGACGCGTTGTTACAGTTCTGTAGTTTCAGAAAATCTCTTGTTTTGTTTTCGGCTGGTCTCTGTAAGCTGCGGAACCACAGTGTCACTTGTCTCTGATTTCATTTCAGACTCTTAAAAACTGAGTTCGGTTTGGCTCATAAATACTGAACGTGATGCCCTTCCTTTTTCTGTGCGCGTGAAACTTTTGCTTTGGATCAGGAGAGGAAGAACTTAGCAGGACCCGATTTTGTTAAGTTTTGTCTAATGGGATACGATTTATGATTTGCCAATTTCAGACTCAATTGTTCATGAGTCACTTATACATACACTTTTAAACAATTAGTGTTAAGGCCTGCTGGCTTTTATTCAGGGTTTTACTGGCTTTATAAAACTGAGAGCTTTCATAATTTTATGGAATTGAAGCTTCAAAATGGTCAAACTATTCATTTTGAATTATACCCGTTTGGTTAAAGTTCTTAAAGATGGTTAAAGGTGGAAGACAGCTACTGTGAAGAGAGAAATTAATTCCTCTTATATTTTAGTTTTCCATGGAGGTGAGTGGAGTCAGGATTTTTCTGACATAATCAGTAAGCAGTAAGAATATTTTTCAAAATGTCATTATGCCAGATAAGATATGAAGGAATGAGATTGTAGAGTCCCTGTCAGTAATGGAAAAAAAAAAAAAAAGCAACCCACAATCTTTTGCTTAGAAGGTTGACAAGTGAGCAGAGGTTTTCAGTATAAGAACTGTCACTGAGGAGTAAACTTTGGTTTGGGAGGTGTCTCAGTCAGTAAAAGGCTTCCCATGTAAGCACGAGGACTTGAGTTCGGATCCCCAGCTCCCATGAACAAAGGGTGTGGTAGCAAGTACCTGTAGTCCCAGGGCTTGCTGACCAGCTAGTCTAGCCAAATAGGTGAGCTCTGGGGTCAGTAAGAGACCCTGCCTCAAAAAATAAGGTGGGAAATGTTTGAGAAAGAGACCTGATGTCTCTGGCCTCCACAATGCTTATCAACATACATAGGTGTATCTATACACATATGAACATTTACACACATACATGTGCACACGCACATGCACAGAAGAACTGTACTTTGACAATTTTTTGTTTGTGATGTAACATATTCACTCTTCCTTAATGCCCATACTTCAGAATTGACTGTTGGAGACAAACATCCTGCAAACTTCAGATTTGAAAAATGGGGTTATTATTTCACAGACACCTACAAAAAGATTCTTTGTGAGGATTAAACATTGGTGACAGCATCATAGGGATCAAGTGTTCCTGCAGTCACTTGAACGACATGTGCCTCTTCCTTTAGTGACGTCTTGTTTTTAACAAGTGATGGTTTAAACAAAATGATAACCACGTTTTTTAATTCATTGTCTCTTTTTAAAATGCTTTGTTTTTATTTGCAAGCAGAGAGAGAGAGGGAGGGAGGGAGAGGGAGAGAATGGGTACCACAGGGCCTCTAGCCACTGCAAACAAACTCCAGATGCATGCACCACTGTGCATCTGACTTTATGTACGAACTGGGGAATTGAACCCGAGTTGTTAGGCTTTGCAGGCAAACACCTTAACCACTGGGCCATCTCTTCGGCCCTTAAAATTTTTTATCATGTGTGGGTGTCACTTTTGAATCAGGGTTTCTTGCTTCTGCAAGCAAATGTGGGTGGCTGGGGAAATGAACCCAGACTGGCTGGCTTTGCAAGCAAGTGTCTTTAACCACTGAGCTATGTCTTCAGTCCTCTGAGTGTTTTCTGCATTGATTCATTATATCACTATTCTGTCTTTGCCTTGTTACAGTCCAGCAATTGTATTGCCTTTGGGGCTCTTTCTGTTTTCTTTCTATATTATGATTTATGTACTTGAAAGAGAGAAAAAGAGAGAGAGAGAGAGAGAGGCAGATCGAGACACATACACACACACACACACACACACACACAGAGAGAGAGAGAGAGAGAGAGAGAGAGAGAGAAGAGAGAGAGAGAATTGATGTACCAGTTCCTCTAGCCACTGCAAATGAACTCGAGACTCATGTGCCACCTTGTGCATCTGGCTTTATGTGGTGGGTACTGGGGAATCGAACCAGGTCCTTAGGCTTCTTCAGGCAAGCACCTTAACTGCTGAGCCATCTCTCAAGTACCTCTTCTTCCTTCTACAGCCAGTGAGCTGGACCCAATGTGCCCAGCCCAGCTTTCCATAGTGATGGTCTTGAGGTGGAGGAATAAGGGGCCAGTCTTGACATCAGACCTGCCTCTCACTTGATGGCTGTGTCACTTGTTACATTTACTTTCTAGCCCTTAGTGTATAGGACTGTAACACGAGCATTACAGAGTTATGGGGAGGCTGAGTTAACACAGTGCTGGCAAAGGCTTCCCATAGCATGCACATCCTAGTAAGTGCTCGGCAGACACAAGCCCTGATTACTGTGAACTCTGTAATTAGGCCTAAGCAGAGCCCCTGGGGCCTAGTTCCCACCCAACTCCACGTTTCCCTAAAGCCTGCCCTTTCCCAGGCCACCTTAAGCTCTGTGTATCAGGACTGTGAGCAATTTAGGCAGCCACGTCTTTGTCCAAGTTGTTACCTGTGTCTGAAGTTCTTGCTATCTGCCTACCTTGCCTCATCTTTGAAAACGTAACCTGGGCACCTTTCCATCGCAAATGAACTGCCCATGCATGTGCCGCCATGTGCATCTTGCTTATGTGTTTACTGGGGAATTGAACATGGGTTCTTAGGGGTTTCAGGCAAGTACCTTAACCTCTAAGCCATCTCTCCAAACCCATTTTGAAAACTGTGTGTGTGTGTGTGTGTGTGTGTGTGTGTCTCAAGTGTGGAGGTCACAAGTCCCTCCCACCGTGTTTGAGGCACAGGCTTTTGCTGCTTATCATTGAAAATGCCAGACTAGCTGGCCCACAGGCTTCCTGAGAGTCTTCTGTCTCCATCTTCCGTCTTGTCACAGGCACGTTAAGCCATGCCAGACTGTCATGTTATAGAGCCCAACCTGATGTGGGTTCTGGGCATCTGAACTCAGGTGGTCACTTTTGCACAACAAGCATTTTTAATCTAATGGGTCATCTCCTGGCCCCCCTCAAGCAAACCTGCCTTCAGTGCCTCAGGTGGAGGTGAAGCTCCGCCCCGTGACTCAGCTCTGGGCTCCTAACAGCACCTAGCACGCCGCCTGTATAAGATTCCCTTGCTCAGGGGCCCTGCGGCTACTCAAAGACAAGGAGGGTGTCTTACTCAGTGCCCACCTCCAGGGCTCCCCGGTGCTGGCATATGCCACAGGATCCAGAAAACACAGAGCAGAGCTTCCATTGCGTCTTGTTGGAGAGAGGGCAATTGAGGTTGACCGTGTCACAGCTGAGCAGTCCCTGTTGGTCATTTGGTCTGAGTGCCCAAGTCTTTCCTTTCTGGTAAAGAATTGAAGCAATTTAACCTTTTGTTTTATGTGGCAGTGTCTGGGGTTGAACCTGGAGCCTTATGCATGCCAAGCAAGTGCTCTGCTACAGAACTCTGTCCCCAGCACTCTTTATTTGCAGTCAGGGTCTCACTAAGTTGCCCTGACAGTTGGAAGCTCAGCCTTGAATGTGTCTCAGCCTGCAGAGATGCAGGATTGCGGGTCTGGGCCATCAGGCCCTGTGTTGGTTATTTTTATACTGTATAACTGGTTCCTGAATTCTGGTGAAATTTGGAATAAAAGGTATTTCAACTTCTTACATAATTTTAAGCTACTGAAAAAAGCCCTCAAAGCCATAACAAAACTTTTAAAGAAGTTTTTTGCCAATAAAGTTATTTAGAAATGCTGAATTCTTTCTTCCCCCTTCCATTTTTCTGTTTTGTCTAGAAAATTGTAGAAGGTAAGCTTAATTTAAAAATGTAGTGTTGAATCTATTAATCCCCCCCCCCCCTTTGTTGGTTGGTTGATTTGTTTGTTTTGAGATAGTCTTACTGAGCAGCCCAGGCTGGCTTCCGACTGAGAGCAAGCCTCCTGTCTTAACCTCTCAAGTACTGGGATTGTGAGCATGAGCCAACACGCCCAGATTACCTCGATTTTTTTAGCTTTCATTTTTCTACCAAGGTTTTGTGTTTTGGTTCATTTACTTTTAATCTGTCTGTCTGTTTATATGTGTGTGTGAGAGGGGGGCTTGGGGAATGGGCACAACAGAGCCTCCTGCTGCTGCACAGGAGCTCTGGATACATGCACCACTTTACGTCTGGCTTTTTATGTGGGTACCCAGGCATCGAACCTGGACCGGCAGGCTTCGCAAATAAGTACCTTTAACTGCTGAGCCATCTCCCCAGCCCTGTGTTTTGGTTTTTAAGCAGCAGAGCACGGCGCATCTTATCTCGGGCGCGGTCAACGGCAGAACATCTTGGGTATGATTTTAGCTCATGCAAACTCCAAAACGGGTTTTGGGGAGACATGCTTCCTGGATCTGGCGTTCATTAGCCAGGTTTTGTATAAAAACATCACTTTACACCTGGCCAGCGTCTGTTCTCCGCTCCTTACAGACAACTTCAGCTGATCGGAATTTCGATTTCAGAAGTTTGCAGATATGCCCACAGTACAACACTTCTTTTGCATGCCTTCCTTCCTTGGGACCTTTTGCGGCGCAGGAACCTGTCACCTCTCACTCAGGCAAAGTAATGATTGTTAGGATTCTTGCCGGGTAGGTGGGAAGGCTTAGAGGGCTGCACAGATACCCTGGCAATCCTGGAAGCCAGTCAGAGAGAAGAGACGATGGCAGAGAGAGCCAGTGTTGTAGACTGTCCCCTGAGCCAGCCACTTGGCATCACTTATTTAATTTAATTTAATCACAGGAAGAAATCTGGAAGATAAATCTTACTGTTTTTATTTTAAAAGTAGACAACGTGTGTGTGTATGCACACACACATGCATACCAAGAAGGAAGCTTGGAAGTTGGAAATGACATCATATTTTAGAAAGGGAGAACTTACCATCTAATGTCTTCAGTTCATTACTAATAATTAATGGTACTTGGTGCTGTGTTACCTAAGAACATTTTCATCAAAATATAGTGCGCCTCTTGATCGCCTTCGTACCAAAGAAAATCAAGGTAGCGTAGCTCTTTTGCTCAAGGTGACCAGTTTCTAGGCTGACGATGGCATCGTGGTGGTGGAGGCCATGGTGAGCGACCTGGGCTATTGCTAGCTGTTGGACAGACACTGTGTTCAAAGACGTTTACTACATACAAGCCTTAAATTCGAGGCATGTAGCATCATCATATATGGCCAAAGCTGCTTGCTGGTGACAAGAACAGACTTCACCCTATGTAAGGGAGATGGGGCAATTTGACTCTCCAGGTCCCCTAACTTGAATCCCTGCAGGCGGCGAGGATTCTTTTTCAACCGCAGTCCATCAGAGAGCTTCCGCCTCGTTCCTTGTACGGTCACACCCACCGTGGAGGAACTGGCTGCAGAGGACTCCATCAACCTCGAGCCTCCGGCTGGGCTCTCAAGGGGGACCTGGCATCTGTGTTTTGTTTCCTGGGCAGGAGCTTTAAGTCATCAGAAAGGATTAGCTGCCGGGAAAGTACCTGTGACTGTGAGGTTCTCTCTGGGACTGGGAAAGGCATGCAGCCTCTCCCCTTTGCTGTCTGCTGGAATATTTTGCTCCCACATTGTTTTCAGCTTTGCCACAAAACTATGAGCCTGACATGTGGGCAAAAGGAACCTGTGCCTGGCACCTTCGACGGTACTCTGCTCGGATCATGCCCATGGGGTAGGTAGGGACAGTCCTTAGCCTTTTAGTTCAATGCCCTTTTCCCCATTTTAGGGTACCTGAACACCAAACACCCTTGCCCAGAGTCTACACCTGCAGCCTGCTCACTGGATGGACACCTTTCACGTCAGGGTGACCAAGGCATGGCCCTGTGTGTGTGTGTGTGTGTGTGTGTGAGAGAGAGAGAGAGAGAGAGAGAGAGAGAGAGAGAAGAGAAAGGGGGACAGAGACAGAGGGAGAAAGAAACCTCGGTGTCCCATATCTCTCCATCTCAGGGCCTGTCTTGATAGCTGGATGGTCAGCTAGAGCTTAAGTCCGTGTCACCCCACCTCATGCATTTGTGAGAAATGCAGTTTTAAAACAATACTTTTCATTAATTAATTAATTTGCAAGGAGAGAGAGAGAGAGAGAGAGAGAGGACACCAGGGCCTCCTGCCACTGCAAATGAACTCCATCCAGATATATGCTACACTTTGTGCATCTGACTTTACATGAGTACCAGGGGATCGAACCTGGGCCTTCAGGCTTTACAGGCAAGCACCTAAACTGCTGAGCCTTCTCTCTTGAACCAAGACTATGGCAGTTCTAAAGTTCAACTTGGCCTTCTAAATGTTGGGAGGTGAGGTTATATTTGTCAGCCAAAGCATTAGTAGGACATAACCTGTGTCACTCAGCAGTGTGTGAGCTCGGTTTGTGACTTCACCTAATTTGTGTGTGTGTGTGTGTGTGTGTGTGCGCGCGCACATGTTTGTGTATGGCGGTACACATGTGTGCAGCCGCATGTGCATGTGTATGTGCGTGCACGTGGAGGTCAGAGGTTGACATCGGGGGCTGCCCTCAATTGCTCTCTATTCTGTTCTTTGAGATAGGGACCCTCACTGAACTAGAGCTCACTGACTAGGCCACACTCGTCAGCCAGTGAGTGAGCCCCTGGAGGTCTTGGTCTCCCAGGCACTGGGACTGCGGGCTTGTGCCATAGCACCCAGCCTTTGACACGACGTGGATCCCTGGGGACCTGAACTCATGTCCTCATATCTACACAGCAAGCACTCTACCCACGGAGCCATCTCCCCAGCCCTGACTTTCCCTGGTCAAAGGTATTGGTTGGTATTTGCGTTCTTGTCATGGGCCTTCCAGTGTCTGGAACCGACTTGGCATCAGAGGCATCTCTTTGGAGAAGGGCTGGGGGACAGGTTAGTTAGTTTTTATTGATGGCGTCACATTTTCCCCGGAGCACACAACATGCCATTAATAACGAGAGGCTGCTCATCGTCCGCTGCATGCTTCCTCTGGAAAACTTGCGCCACACCTGGTGTTTTCTTGCGGGAACAGGAAGGTCTGTCCACTCACCCATTCGATGAGGTCTGTTGCAGCTAGGTTTTGGACTTTTCCTTGTCTTGATTTCATTTCCTCTGGGTATTGAGGTCATCAGTGCAAGGTGAAACTCATGGGAATATTTTGTTTTAATTTTTGTTTTGTTTGAGATTGTGTGTGAGAGAGAGAAAGAAGCAGAGAGAGAGAGAGAGAGAGAGAATGGGTGCACTAGGGCCTCCAGCAACTGCAAACAAACTCCAGACCTATGTGCCACCTTGTGTATCTGGCTTATGTGGGCACTAGGGGATCGAACCTGGGTCCTTAAGCTTCTCAGGCAAGCACCTTAGCACCTTAAATGCTAAGCCACCATCCCTCCGGCCCTGGGAACATTTTTTTCTACTGTTACAAATATATATACATATATATATGTATATATATATTTGCATCTGGATATGATATATATATATATATATATATATATATATACACACATATTCATACGTGTGTGGGCGCACATGTGTGTGTGCATGCGTGTAGAAGTCAGAATTCTATTTTTTTTGTTTTCTTCAATTATTCTCTACCTTATTTATTGAGAACAGGGTCTGTTATTGAATCCAGAGCTCGCCGATTTGGCCAGTCTAGCTAGCCGGCTTGCCCTGGGATCTTCCCGTTTCTACCTCCCAGGTGCTTGGAACACAGGCCTGCACCAACACGCCTGATTTTTATGGGGTGCTTTACCAACTATAGCAACTCCTCAGCCCCTACTTTTATAGTATTTTATACTTGAGTGATCTATCACCAGTCAAGTCCTTCTAAAGACTACGAGGATCCTAGGATAGGCCAGAGAAGGGAGAAACCTTCCAATGCTCTAAAAGGCATAGGAATGTTCAAATTATACATCCTGGAGACACTCAGATTGGACACACACACACACACAGGTCTCTAAAGGAAACTAGTGGCTTGGGTGCATATTTTTGGCATTAGTTCTTTACCCATTAATGCTCGAAATCACGAAAAAGATGTGTTATAGACGAATTCCCTCACCCTTCAAGTCTACGTGCTTTCCTACATAGAGATCAAACTGATCTGTGCACCCTATAGTTTCTCTCTGGAAACGGATGGCACAGAACCATGTAGCATCAAGTATGTGTATCTTTCTACTTCCTGATTGCACTGAGCATTTCCTGTGTGTTACATAGGGCTCATTCTCCCAGGTGGATTTTCTAATCCTCATAGGAAGTCTTTGAGAGATTGAGAAATTTGCCTGAGGCTACCCAGTTGGCAAATGATTTTGCTGGGATTGGATCCAACAGGGTTTGGTTTGGGAATGAGAGCCCCTAGTTGCTAGGCTATACTGAGTCTAGACTTTCTCTGTTGCCATAAACAAATTGCCCACTATGTCAAGGAGTTGGAAGACTCTAGAGGTTAACAGAAGTAACATGTTTCTAATGCTTTAGCATTTTCATATATGATTGTTTAATTTCCTTAGTGGGGTAAAATAATGTTTGTACACCAGGTAATAAAATATCATGCCTGTGATGTGATCTCCAGGGTAAAATAAAGACTTGACTGCCAGAGATATATTCTTAGTTATGCCATCAGGGAAGTTAAATGGCCCCAGTAAAAAACAGGTACTTTATCTGGAAGGACTCGGGAAGGACTCAAGGGTGTCTTAGACATGTTGGGGGGGGGGCACATGTGGCAGACCCAGGTAGATTTACTATGAAATGTGTGGAACTTACTCTCCAAAGCTCTTCCCTGGTATAAGTCCCCAGCTTCTGGTCCTGGCCTTGGGTTAAGCAAGCATTGTCAATGTCAGCAATATTTAAGAAAGCTTGCAAGACCTGGACTCTTAATAGTCTACATGTGAAAGGTTTTCCTTTCCGTGGTAGAAGTCATCTTAAACTTGGAGACAATCCACAAAACTCACGCGATGTTACCTAAGATAAAGCGGAAAGAAAATTTGCAAAATTATTCAAGAATAAATGAAAACCTCTTTTAAATATTTTTAACTGTTTATAGACAACCTCCAGGCACATACAGAATCTACACTGATCTTAATCCCTTCCCACCACTTTCTTTTGCCTCTCTTCCCCTACCCCCACTCCACTGAATCCCTTCTTCTTTCTGGACTAGTCTCTTCTATTTTGGTGTCATCAATGTCTCCCCCTTTTTTATGCAGGTCTTGCATAGGCAGCTATAGCCACTGTGAGATCATGAACTCAATGGCTACTGTGTGTCTCTAAGACAGCATTCCAAAGCACTCCTCCCTTTCCTTTGGTTCTTACATTCTCACCCACCACCTCTTCCACAATGAGATGTCCCCAAGGGTGTAATAGAGATGTCTCACTAGTGTTGAACTCTCCACTGTCACATCTCAGCACGTTGATGAGTTTTGAGTCTCCCCGGTAGTCACTGCCCTCCATCTGAAAAGAGAAGCTTCTCTAACCAAAAGTGCAAGGTAGCATTAATTTATAGGAAAAACATAAATATTTAAAGGACAATTAGGTGGGCAAAATATATCCATTTAGCCCCCCCAAAAAAACAGTAGTAGGCCTTCAGGAATAAGTGATAAATAACCTCCAAGAATAAGTGATAAATTCTGATTTGAATTCTAGAGACTATATTGAATTATTTTTTCTATTTTTCAGTAGAGAATACTGCACAATCATTGGGAAGGGCGGTCCAAAGGCATATGAACAAAAATTCAGGAAAGATGGGACTGGAGAGATAGGCAATGGTTAAGGTGCCTGCATGTGAAGTCTAAGGACCCAGGTTCGACTCCCTAGGACCCATGTAAGCCAGATGCACTAGGTCGCACGTGTGTCTGGAGTTCCTTTGCAGTGGCTGGAGGCCCTGACACACTCATCCTCTCTCTTATCTGCCTCCCTCTGTCTCTCTCAAACAGTAAATAAAATATTTAAAAAATATGAAAAATGCAGGAAAGCTACTCAGACAAGTGTTAAGCTGCTAACAGATAAAAAATACGGTTTTTTAAATTAAATTTTCTATATTTGGTGTTTGTATCTTTTTGAAATTTGTAATTTGGAAAATACCGCGTTACTAATTCTACGTGAATATCCACTCTGACATCCAAATTTCTATTCTCATTTTCTTTTTTTTGTCATTTTCTTAAACAGTGTCCCTAAAATTTATAAACTTCACCTTCCAGAAGACTGGAAGTTATGGTGAATGGTAGAGTTCGCTTACTGAACTAGATGATAAATGTATGATTACTTCTTCTCCCTTCCCTCTGTTACAGAGATTGAAGTGGACATTGTTTTGCTAGCAAACCGAAGCTCTCCTCCACCACCTTTAGCTAAACCCTTCATCATTTGCCTATGCTATAGTCCCTGCCAAGGAGAAAAGTTGTAATTACCACAAAACCTTGATCTTGAGTGAAAGGTAACCCGGGGCTGACCCTTACATTGAAATCAGTGAGGCTGCCTTCCAGACAGCTAGTGAGAACTAGAAACACACCATCCCATCACCGTGTTCCCAAGGACCTGCTCAAGAAGTAGACCCCACTGAGACTCCCTTTCCTTCTGCGTGACATGATTTGGACTAGATGAAATGTTCCACTGTTTCTGTTATGAGAGAAACATGTAATTATTTTAGAAGAGGAGATTTACATGAGTAAACACTCATTTAAATCCTTAACTAATAGCTGGGCATGGAGGCACATGTCTTTAATCCTAGAACTCAGGAGGCAGAGGTAGGAGTGAGTTCAAGGTCACCCTGAGATTGTATAGTGAATTCTGGGTTAGCCTGAGCTAGAGTGAGACCCTACCTCATAAAAAAAACAACAAACAAACAAACAAACAAAGGTCAGCCTGAGCTACAGTGAGACCCTATCTCAGAGAAACAAAACAAACAACAACAATAAATCCTTAACTAATTAAAACAGTAACCTACCAAACTCCTAACAGGTCAGAAATGACTCCCTGAATTTGTTGACGATAGCTACTGTTAGAGGTAAGAAAATGCATGTAAGGATAAGTAAAAGTACATAGTGCAGTGTGGGGTAGATGAGTTGGTACAGTTCTTTGCTCAAAAACACAAGGACCAGAGTTCAATTCCCAGCACCCATGTTAAAAATGCCAGGAATGGGGCTAAGGAGATGGCTCAGCAGCTAAAGGCACTTGCTTGCAAAGTCTTCCGCCCTGGGTTCAATTCCCCAGTCCCCACACAAAGCAAGATACAAAAAGTGGTGAATGTGCCTGGAGGTCATTTACAGTGTGGCAAGAGGGCCCATGCACACACTTACTCTCTTTCTCTCTCTCTCTCTCTCTCTCTCTCAAAAATAAATATATATATTTTTCAAGTGCCAGGTTTGGTAGGACAGTCCCATAACCCCAGCCCTGTGCAGATGGAGAGAGGAGGCTCCCGAGGCTCACTGGATAGCCGTTCTAACCCGATGGACAAGCTCCATGCCAGTGAGAAAGGCCCTGCCTCAAAATAGTTGTATGCTGTTCCTGAGAAACAACACTCGCTCACACACACGCACGCGCACACACACATGTGCATGTGCACATGCAACCCCACATATGTGAGCACACACATGAAAAAGCACACACGTAAGCATGCATAAAAAAGCAATGTAAAATTTAAGAAAGATAATTATAGGTTAAAAAAAAAGAAAAAAGCATATAACCAGTTATTTTGGAAATCTCTTACTTCAGGTGTCCGAGAGGACAGCCTGCCAAAGTAGCCAGCTCACTTTAGCTGAGGACAAGCCGTACTTGCTTGGTGGTAAGGTCATTTCCCTTCAGTTAATTACGGTGCCTTCATTCTCCTCTTCCTCTGAGTGGGTAAAACTGTCTAAGAAGATTTGTCCTAAGGTGTGAAAAAAAAAATTGCAAAACCCTTTGCCAAGTTTTGGAGAACTCAACCATCAAAGAGCTTCGATGTGTTTTGGGAAAAGAATGAGAATTTTTGTTCCGGGGATAATGAGTGATCTCTTGCTGTTCAAAGATTGCTCCATCGCTGTTCTTAAAATATCCTCAGAAACGACGGAATGTGCTAGAGACTGGCCGCTTCCAGACTGCTGTTTTCGGCATGGGAGGAGCAGCTGAGGCCGTCCCGTATGCCCTAGTAGCTTGTAGATGGGCCGCAGAGCAGCAGTCTTTTAACTCTGGCTTGGAGGGACTGTCTTGTGACCACACGTAGTGTTTATGTTTGATTCCCTAAGACCTATAGTGCCAGTCCGGCCACGAGAGCTTCTGGGTTCTCCTGGTCCCCCCCTCCCGCTGCCATAGCCGTGTTGGGATTATGGGCACACGCGCCACTCTGTGACCAGTTGTAAGCGGGTGCTGGGGAATTGAACTTGCGCCAGCAGGCTTGCAAGCAAGGGCCTTTCAACTGCTGAGCCATCTCCCCAGCCTTCCCCAGTGAGTGCTTAATGAGTCTTCCTCGAAGCTCGAAGCACGCAGGCTTAAACTCATGCTGGGGGTGTGTTAGACCATGACGTCTGTTAGAATGTGGGCATTCTGCACCCTACAAAATGTGTGTCCACTGAATTAATGACAGGTTTGTGTAGAATTGGTTTTCTGTAACAGTTTGACTCAAAATTTTCTTTTAATCGTCTTGGCTTTCAGGACTTCTGCTTCTTTCCAAGGGGAAGGCAGCTTTTGTGTCTCTGTTATTTTTGTCTTCTAGAAGTCTCGGTCCTTCTCAGTTATTGGTGCTTGTAGCAACATAGCAGTCACAATAGACAGTAATCCTCACAGCTACTTTCTGATTTTTTTTTTTTTAATCTGACTTTTTTTTTTTTTTAAATTTTTGACATCTAACATCTGGGCTCTACTTGGCAAGAGAGGACAGAGAAAAACCAGAAAGTTTCCCATGGCAATCCATAGTTCATGTCTCTTCCTGTTGCATCACATTTGAACACATTCATTAGGTCCGCTTTCGGGATCTTAATACCAACAGTGTTGCAGTCAGACATTTATTTGTGACAGAAACGTAGTTCCATGAAATGCACAGCCATTCGGTTTCATGTTTGCTCTTGAATGATGAAACCACAACGCCAACTGGAGCCCTTGTTTTCGGTTATCGGGAAGCATCTGCTAACTGGCATCTCTACCCTAAGCCCCCTTCTCTTATCAGCACACAGTCAAGCCGCCAGCAGTACGTCCCCCCCACTTCTGTGCGCTGTCTCCGTGAATCTTGGTGACCACACGGCCTTCCTTCCTTCACTGAGGTCACAGGCTGCCTGAGGGAGCCTGACCCCTCACGCAGCGCCCGGCACACACATGGAACGTAACACCCGTGTCATGACAACATGCTGTGGATCAGGCCAGCTCTCTCCCCCTCGCCCATTCCTCTTTTATTTATTTATTTATTTTTAAATATTTATGTCTTTATTTGAGAGAAGGAGTGACAGAGAGAAACAGGCAGATAGAGGGAGGGAGTGGGTGCGCCAGGGCCTCCAGCCACTGCACATGAACTGCAGACACACGTGGCCACGTTGTGCACGTGGCTGTATGTGGACCCAGGCCCTCAGGCTTTGGAAGCAAGTGTCTTTAGCCACCGAGCAATCTCTCCAGCCTCTCCCATTCCTCTTTGTTGGGGGTTACGTGCGCGTGTGTGGGTGCTGTGTGTGTGTGTGTGTGTGTGCTTGTGTGAGTGCAGGCCTTGCCGTGACACGTGTGTGGAGGTCCCCGAACGAGCTAGGGTGTCAGCCCTCTCTTTCTGCTTTGTTCGAGGCGGGGTCTCGTGTTCACACCTGTGCTCCTTAGGCTAGCTGGTCCGTGTGCACCTGGGCGATTCTCCTGTCTCCGCTTCCCATTGGTGCGCTGGGATTTGGGGCTCTAGCTCGCTACGTCAGCACCCAGCTTTATGTGGATTCTGGGGATGCAGATGTTGGTCCTCATACTTTCACAGCAAGCGCTGTCTGTATTCAGTGAGCCATCCCCAGCCCCCACCCGCCCCTTTTGGAGGCCAGGTCTTTAATGTAGCTCGGTCAGCCTCAAACTCCCTAGGGCTGAGGTTTCTAGGCGCTGGCTCATGGCTCTTCTAGAACACAGCATTCTTACACGTCCATTGGGCTTTCATATTTCCCAACGAGTGACCAATCTCCACCCTAAAAAACGTTCGTTCTTGGACTGCACAGATGGCTTAGCAGTTAAGGTGCTTGCCTGCAAAGCCAAAGGACCTTGGTTCAGTTAGTTCCCCAGGACCCACATAAGCCAGATGTACAAGGCACGTCCATTCTCTCTCTCTGTCTGTCTCTCAAATAAACGAATAAATAAATAAATACAAACGTTCATTCTCTACCTGCTCCTTATGGTGGATCTGCTCTTTGAGGTCATGCTGGCCTAAAGCTTCCTTCCATTTGGGTCTTCCTTTTGTTCTCACTTTCATTTGTTTGCTTTCGGTTTTCAGTGCAGGGGGTAGAATCCAGGGCCTTGTGTATGCTCAGCAAGCCACGCCACCACTGAGCTGCATCCCAGCCCTGTGCTCTCACCTTGATTTCCCTTCTCTCTCCACCTCGCTGCCCCTCTCCCAGGCTCATTGCCCTGGACTTGTTCACCAGCCTACCGAGTGTGCTTACTCCCTTATTAGAACGAGGAGTCCTTGAGGGAAGAACTGCGGTGTCTGATTTTACCATTGTCCTCAGCACGTGCTCTTAGTAAATGTGTTTTAATTAGGCATTGTGTTCAGTGCTGTTTGGAGTTCATTGCTTTTGAAGACATGCCCGTAAGCATAGACTACTCTCCTTCTTGCTCAGCGTGAATTCCGGGGGCTTTGTTGCTTTAGAACCACTGGTGCCCACAGAACCACAGACTTGAGGGGAGTCTTAAGTGCTCGGGCCCCGTGTAAGTTCCTGTCTACAGTGGAAGTTCGCTCCGTCTGCAGTCTTCAGTTCCGTGAATTTGGGGGTGCTGCATTGAGTGGGTGTACAGACGGTTGTTTTTCTGCACGTCACAGCCACCTTTAATTCATTTATTCTCTGGCGTGTGAACCTTTTCACACAGGCCCCAGGTATCATGAATCTAAGACCCTGCACAAGTCTTAAAAGAAAAGTAAGTTATAGTTCCCAATGCAGGACAAGTACTGGCTCCTCCCACCTTTCCTTCGTAGGAAAAGGTTATCTTCTGCCATGGAGGGGGCTGGGGGGTGTTCAGAAGGACTGGCTGCCAGAATCTTGGAAAAAGAATTAGAGCGAGATGAGTGATACACGTCTCTGAGAGTAGTGTGAGGTGAGGTCCTTATTACAAAGGTGACCCTGGTCACACTTTATAAGATGTTCTGTTAGAAAGACTCAACCATGGGCTGGAGAGATAGCTCAGCAGTTAAGGCACTTGCCTGCAAAGCCTAAGGACCCAGGTTTGATTCCCCAGAACCCACATAAGCCAGATGTACAAGGTGTCTGGAGTTTGTTTGCAGTGGCTGGAGGACCCGATATGTCCATTCTCTCTCTCTCTCTCTTTCTACCTGTCTCTTTCTCTCTCTCTCTCAAATAAATGAATAAAATATTTTTAAAAGACTCATTCATGATAATTGAATATGGAATCTTGCTGACATGGATGCTTAACAGAAGCTGGGCTCCAAGGGGGTTCTGGGAGGCCTCTGGTCCTCTCTCTCCCCATGGTTTCCATCGTCTCCCCCTAAGGTCACTGTAAGGCCACTGGCAGCATGTGATCGGGAGTTGTGTGTCCTGCACAAGTGTGGTCTCTTTCCGAGCCTCCTCGTCTCCAGAAGAGCTGCTCCTCTGCTTCCTAACTCCCTCTAGGCTTCTAGTCTTTCTCATGCCCGTGACAGAAAACTTGACAGAAGCATCTGCAGGAAGGATACATTGGCCTCAGTGCATGGTGGGGGAGGCGAGGCGGAGTTGGTGGCAGCTCAGGTCAGGAACTTACAGAGTCGCTTGTTCACATCTTGGCAGAGAGCAGTGAGCCCAGGCTGGAACCAGAAGCTGGTAGGCCCACCCTCAGCGACGCAGGGCAGCTAGCTGGGCCACAGTGCCAAAGGTTCCGCACGCCCTGGAAACAGCGCCGCCTGGAGGCCAAGTGTTCAAACACCGGAGCCTAAGGGTGACACTTCTCAATCAAACCAAAGCAGATACACATCAGCACCCCAGTTTACCAGCTCTCTGAGGGTGGAGGAGATGAAAATGGAATTTTTATATTCTTGGTCTTAATATTCTTTGGTCCTTCTAGAAATGGTTGCAATAAAATTCTTGTAATCGTACATGCCTTTGGTTAGATTTTTAAATTCCTGGAAACATTTATCTTGCAAGATCTTAATGATAGTGTTGGGAAGGAAGGCTTGTGGTGATAATATAATAATCACTTTACAAGAAAATTTCGCTAACTCAGAATGTCACCTGTCACTCATTTATGAATGAGATGCATAGAGTATCTTTGGGATACAGAAGACATACTTTTTTTCTTTTAAGGTAGGGTCTCACTGTAGCCCAGGCTGACCTGGAACTCACTCTGTAGTATCAGGCTGGCCTCAAACTCACTGTGATTCTCCTACCTCTGCCTCCCTAGTGCTGGGATTAAAGATGTGTACCACTGTGCTTGGCGGGCATGAGGTTTTATTAAACAGTTCAATGTTAACTTCTTGAATCACAACTCAGTTTAACCCTTATGAGCCAAGCCCATTGGTTTTTACCTCTGTCAAAGTGTAACTTATTGATCATAAAGAAAAAAGAAACTGGCCTAGATAATAGATATCTGTTCTTTGAACCTTTCTTCAGACATTCTTAGAGAAGTTCTGGGAAAGGAAGAACAGAACAATATGAGGTCTGAGAGACAATGTGACACAGCTTATCTACCCTCAGGAGGCTCTTTACTGCCAGCTCTGGGAAGCCTGGGCAGGTTTCATTGATCCGGCCTCACTCCTCATAAATTCTCCTCCTGTGAGACGCCACAATGGCACCAACTTGGCTCTCGCGCTTCCTGAGTTGCGGGGTCTTGAAGCTGGAAGAACATAGAGTGAGTAGTGGATGATGTCTTGATTGGCGGCAGAGCTGAAGGCTCAGTTCCTGTAGGGACCAGGGATTCAGGAGCGTCGCTTTAGTGAGCGTTTGTATCTGACGACTTACTTTTCTCGCTGCTGTGATCAAACACCCGAGGAAAGCATCTTAACGAAGGAAGGGTTGATTCTGGTTCACAGTTGGAGTGACCAGTCCATCATGGCGTGGCCACAGGAGTGTAAGGCCGCCGGTCACATTGATTCCACAGTCAGCAAACAGAGAGAGATGAATGCTGATGTTCAGCTATCTTTCTTCTTTTGATTCAGGCCAGGACCCCACTCCGTGAGGTGACACTGTCCATATTCAAGGTGGTCCTTCCCTCCTCTTTTCTGGAAGTATTGTCACAGACACATCCAGAGGTGTGCTTAGTACCCTAGACTATTTATTCCTTTGGTCCGTATATGCTGCGAACACAAAAAATGTCTTTTACTGTTAGAATGGATGCGAAATGTATTTTTTGTAATTTTTTTGTTGTTTTTATGAGAGAGAGCAAGAGAGAGAAAGAATTGCTGTGCCAGGGCGTCCGGCCACTGAAGTCACACTCCAGATGCATGTGTCACCTAGTGCACATGTACGACCTTCCGTGCTTGCCTCCCCTTGTGTGCCTGCCTTATGCGGGACCAGGAGGGTTAAAACATGAGTCCTTAGGCTTCACAGGCAAGTACCTTAACTGCTAAGCCATCTCTCCAGCCCTGAAATGTATTTTAAAAGCAAAAATGTCAGGCTGGAGATAAGGATCACTGGTTACAGGTGCTTGCTTGCAAAGTCTGATGATGGTCTGGGTTTGATTCCCCAGTACCCACGTAAGCCAGGTGCACAAAGTGGCCTATGCATCTGGAGTTGATTTGCGGTAGCTAGAGGCCTTCCTGGTGTGACCATTCCATTTTCTTTCTCTCCTTCTCTTTCTCCTTGCAAATGAATACATGAGCTACTTTGTTTTTAATGTATAAAAAGCAAAAATGTCATGAGAATCGTTCTTTGCCCAGTTGTCCAGGCAGATGGAAAATCATGACAGGATAACTAAAAGAGAAATAATTTGAATTAACTACCGTCAGTGAGACTTACGAGGAAAGAGTACTTGCTGGGGCTGGGGATAGTCCAGAAACTTTGTAAAAGACTCATTGACTCTGTCTGCTTATAATAATCTTTCTCTCTGTCTGTCTGTCTGTCTGCGGGGGTGTGCATGCGTGTAGCAGTGTTCATGAGCACGTGAGCTCATACATGGTGCAGGTGGTGTGATGCACATCTGCAGGCATGTGTGGGAAGGTCAGAGGTCAATGTAGGTGTCGTCCTCCATTTCTTTCTGCTGTATTTTGTGAAGCAGGGCTTCCCTGTCTCTGCCTCTGTAGGTCTGAGGTTACAGACACGCACCACCCTGACCAGCATTCTACATGGGTGCTGGGGCCTCTGCACTCAGGTCCGCACGCTGCCATGGTGGGCACTTTACCCACTGAGCTCCTGCCCCAGTCCTTGGTTCTGAGACTCTTTGAAATGAGCCCTTACATAAATACAGGGCTTTTTTTTTTTTTAATCTATATAATGTTTTCATTTAAATGTCATTTTTTTTTAAGCTTGGCAACATCTCTCTTAGAGGGTATAATTGTCCCGTTTTACAGATGTGGAAACGGAGGCCCAGAAAGACGAAGCCCTCTGCCTAAGCTGTAATAGGACGGCCCACCCACTGAGACATTGTAACGTATCATGAACTTGTCTTCTCATACTTTTTCCACGTAAAGACCTGATGTTCTCTCACCGCTCAATTTGTAATTAGGTCTAAGATAAAGATCTGTTATCCTATCATATTTTTACAGTTTTATAGCTACATGGTGGATGCAGCGAGGGGAGGGTTGGTATCAGAAGCTTTGTACTTGCCTTGAAGATGGGAAATATATATATATATTACATTTACTTATTTGCAAGCAAAGAGAAATAGAAAAGACAGATTGAAAATGGGCATGCCAGGGCTTCCAGCCGCTGCCAGTGAACTCCAGATGTATGCACCACTGTGTGCATGTGGCTTTACGTGGGTCCTGGGGAATCAAACCCAGGTCATTAAGCTTTGCAGATAAGTGCCTTAAATGCTGAGCCATCTCTCCAGCCCCCGAGAAGCTACATTTAATGCTGGAGAATTTTGTCTTCCAAGTCACACTTTTCTGAGGGATTTTTGTCCAACAGTCTTTGTGGAGTTCAAAAGATGCCCTGAGTCACTTATTCTTTCCCCCTTTTCTTGTGGGGACAGCTTGTCTCTTAAATCCCATGTGGCCTGCTTTCCTAAGCTTCCATCGCCATTGGCAAGAGATGCCTGTAATCCCAGCATTTGGGGTGTGGAGGCAGGAGGATCAGAAGTTCAAGGTCAGCCTCAGCTATGTAGCAAGTTCAAATCCCACTTGGGCTACATGAGACCTTATCTCTTAGCTTGCAGGCTGACTAGCCTGGCAGATACAGTGATGAGCAGCTGAAAATTGTCCTTCTTACACATGGACATATAAACTTATACACATGAACATGAACTCATACATATTCATATGCCATACACACATCAAATGCACCCACAACAAAATATACATAAGTAATATACATAAATAAATAACTGTGCCAAATGCTATAGTTTTGAGGTTGGTTCTGTCCTTTCCCAGAGCTTCAGATGCCCAACACATTAAAGAATTTTGACCCGCTTACATGAAGAGGACATTTCTTCATCACGTGGATTTAGAAGTCGTTTACTGACGTTGAAATCCTTTCCAAGAATTTCTTAAACATGAATGTCTGAATCAAGACCTGTCAAAGAACAGAACTGTGGCCTAGAAGTTAAGGTGGACACCTACTATTTAGTAGCCTGCATTAGCAGGGAGCAAGTGTACCTTGAATAATACCACGACCTGCCTGAACAAGGATGGCATTTTTCAAAGGGCGTGGCATAAAGAAAGACCCTGGAGGGCAGAAAGGGCATTGTTTGCCAACATACCAGGCTCATTGGCACTGTTGGTCACCTAAAAGTTGCTCTGTAGCAGCGATTTCCCCACCAACATAAAACGAGAAGTTGAGTCATGATGTTTGGTTTAATTTTGAGCCCCAGCTCGGTGATGCGGTCTGCTTTCTTGTCTTATGCCGCCAGCGTTCCTCAGGATGAGTTCGCAGCAGCTTGCGGGCGAAGCCTGGGGCTCTTCTCTCCTCGGTGGGGATTTTCGAGCCAAGTTCAGCTGCCTTAAGCAATGACTAGATTAACGACTTGATATTGCGGTTGGCAAACTTTTCCTCCGACTGTAATAGGTTTCAGTGTTAGTTCTTTATGTATGTGCTTCATAAAAAAAGGATTCCGTATTTTATAGATCTCCCAGAGTAATCCTTCTTTATATAATCCTTTAAAACTTGTAATTTTTACATACTGAGGAGCTGCTATAACAAGAAAATACACAAATTCTAAGCATTTCAGAAATGGTCATTCTTCGAATTTGGGATATAGCTAGGGTTATAGTTTTATTTATTTTAGAGAGAGAGAGAGAGAGAGAGGCAGAGAGAGAGAGAGAGAAGCAGATAGAAAGAATGAGCACGCCAGAGGGTCTTCAGCGGCTATAAATGAATTCCAGTGCCACCTTGTGTATCTGCCTTACGTGGGTTTTGAGGACTCGAACCTGGGTCCTTTGGCTTGGCAGGCAAACCCCTTAACCTTTAAGCCATCTCTCTAGCCCAAAGGTTGTAGTTTAATGAGATGGAAAATCCTACAGGGATCAGGGACATGTTGACTTAAAATGTGTCTTGTTTAAAGTGTTGTGTCTACATAGTGTTGTGATATTCTGAAGGACAAGTTTATCCCTAGCAGTTACCTCTGAGCTGAGGAACGATTTGCCTCCTTAACGTCTTTGCTACATCTCTGGAGGTCCAGAATCCCTTTCCAACATCAGTCTCTTTAACTTAGTATTCAGATTGTCTGTGGAGCCAAAGAGAGTCAGCTATGTCAGGAAGTCTGCTCGCTAGATCTTAGAAACAGATCTCCCCAGCTGGAGAGGTAACTCAACAGTTAAAGGCACTTGCTCACAAAGCCTGGTGGTCCGGGTTCAATTCCCCAGTACCCACTTAAAGCTAGATGCACTAAGTGGCGATTGTGTTTGGAGTTTGTATGCAGTGGAAAAAGACCCTGGTGTGCCCATACTCACTCTCTCTGTCTGCCTTTTTCTCTCTGTCTCTCTCTCAAATAAATAAGTAAAATATTTTAAAAAAAAGAAACACACTTTCCTTTTACTCTATTGTCTCCATGACCATTGGCAAAAGATTTCAGATGGATGGAAACTTGTAAATTCCATGGTAAAGAATTTGCCCCATTTTTTTTTTCTAAGAAGAATGTATACAATGACAACCAAAAGCCCTCTAGTCAATGATGTTTATATTTCCTGCCTGTTCCCAAACCCCCACAAAGACTTTTTAGGGTTTGAGTCATCCAAGAAAACTCCGGCCTGGGCCTGACCACACCGGCATACATTTGTAATTTATCTTCTAGTCCAAGGCTAGGAGTGTTCTCACCAGCCGGCTGAGGTTCAGGGGGGACTGCTTCACAGCCGGCCTCGCTCTGTCCAGCTATCACTGCTGCCTTTTCCCCTGCTGAACTCCCCACTGCATGTGCACTATAGCGTTTCCAGAACTGTATTTCACTTCTAACCCTGGCTACACCTCGGGATCATCTGAGAAGTTGTAAGGCAATCTGAGTGCCTGAGTCAACACGTTAGGAGCTCTGATTCATTGTCCTGGGGCAGGCTGAGCCCTTGTATTGCTGTTGTCTGAACACATCAGCCGATGCTGATGTAGACGCCATGTTGGGAAACACGAGTCCAGCTGAACCCACATGGGATACCAATGGGGTGTTTGACCAGGGAGTGAGTCCAGGCACTTACTTAGTGCCCCATAGCAGAGAAGCATTATTTGCTGGGTTCAGAAATCTCATGTATAAAGCGCTTGCCATGCAAGGATCAGGAACTTGGTTTGGAGTCCCAGCACCTTTGTAAAAGCCGCACATGGCGGCATATACCCGTAATCCCAGCACTGGGCAAGCAGAGGCAGCAGGATGCCCTGTGACTTGCTCACAGCGGATGGCAAGGCACTGACCTCCCTCCAGGGGCTGGGCGGGCGGCCTCGGACCTGACCTCCTGGCTGCTGTGGTCTGTCTGGTAGATCTGGAGAGGTGGAAGTGCTAGGCGTGGGGAAGCTGGAAGGAGCTGACAGGTTTTAAGACTTCTTCTGAGAAAAGTGTTTAGAAAAAAATTAATTTGACTGTTGGTGTCTGTTGTAGGCAGCTTCTCACTGCTGGCAGAAAACACCTAACCAAGAGCAGCTTATGGGAGGAAAGTTGTTTATTTTCACTTACAGACTCGAAGGAAGGGAAGCTCCATGAGGGCAGGAGAAAACGTGGCATGAGCAGAGGCCGAACTTCACCTCTGTCGCAGCAGGCGGAGCTCTGCGGCACGAGAATGAGCCAAACACGGGCCGGGGGAGGCTGTCTGTGACACCCAAAAACCCACCTCTTCCAGGAGGCACCAGTTCCCAAATTGCCATTAGTTGAGGACATAGCATTCAGAACGCATGAGTGTATGGGGAGGGGGTGTCTACTTCAAACCACCACAGGGTCAGGCACACCAGGACATATTAATGTAGATGCAATTCTGAGTCACTAGCACTTAATAAGCAGAGGGATGGCATGATAAAACCACTTCAAAGCCACAGTTTGGCAACACAAAGACAGGGGACCCGCTTCCTTCTCTTCCCACAGCGTCTCGGTATTGTCTCGGTATTTAGCAGAAAGCGGGAGAACCAGTCACAAGCTCCCCCCGAGTCCATCACATCAGCACCGGGCCTCCCACATTTCTAATCCCACAATGTGTTGGCATTCCATTATCAGCCCTTCATGTGTTTTCAAAACGGTGGCTACAAGATCAAGAATTCAAGAACATCCTTAACTATATATTGGGGTTCCAAGCCAGCCTGGGCTACATGAGACCCTATCTCAAACAAAGAACAAAGCCAGTAGTTCTTTCGTTGTGCTGAAAAGCTGTATGGACAAGCTCTTTAAAGTCCCCTACCTTTCATGATATCCCAGCCCCTCCTTGAGTTCAGTGCAGACTTCGCACCTTACGACGTAGCCTGTAGACAACTGGGAAACGAGATGGGATGCTCGTAGAGAACCTGGCTCAGGGGCATTGACCTGCAATCTCGGCTGCTTGGGAGGCTAACGTGGGCTTTTCACTTGGCATAGCCTCAAGCACACGTACGTACTCCATGACCTCTAGTCGTTTCAGCGGGCTTGAGGCTGGGGTGCATGGGGGGCATGGGACAGTTGTGTAACCACAGAGAGAAGTCCCCAGAGTGGGGGAGGTAGAGATTGAAAGCGTCTGGGTGAGTTTCCCCAAGATGGATTTAAGGCAAAGGGCAAAGCCAGTTTATCAGGCAGCACTGTTCAGTGGATTCTCTAAATGACTGAGAATGCCTATTTATCTCTGAAGCCAGGGCGGTCACCGTTAGACCCCGTGGCTTGAACCTGTGGCGTGAGGAAGGAGAAGCGGGACGGGAGACTTTGCCGCACCTCAGAGAGCCTCAGTGTTCTTAAGAACGACTTGTGGAAGCTGGGGCGATAGCTCGATGGATAAAACTCTTGCTGCACCCGTAAGAAGGCTGGAGTTCAGATTTGGCTGCTAGAGTCCCAGAGTGCAGAAGACAGACACGGGGCTCCCTAGCTGTCCAGACTAGCTGAATGGGTGAGTCCTGAGCTCAGTGAAAATACAGGGGAGGGGGATGGAGAGATAGCCCAAGCGTTAAAGGCTCTTGCTTGCGAAGTCTGATGGCCCAGGTTTGATTCTTCAGTACCCATGTAAAGCCAGATGCACAAAGTTGTGCTTGTGTCTGGAGTTCGTTTGCAGTGGCAGGAGGTCTTGGTATACCCATATTCACTCTCTCTGTCTCTCTGCCTCTCTCTGAAATAAATAAAAACAAAATATTTAAAAAAGTAAAGAGGCTGGGCGTGGTGGCACATGCCTTTAATCTCAGTCCTCGGGAGGCAGAGGAAGGAGTATCGCAGTGAGTTTGGGGCCACCCTGAGATTTCATAGTGAATTCTAGATCAGCCTGGGCTAGAGTGAAACCCTAATTTGAAAAACCAAAAATAAAATAAAATAAAAATAAAGAGGATTGGTGATGTCTCAGTGGTTAGGTTGCTTTCTGCACAAGCATGAGGACCTGAGGGGACTTGAGACTGCCTGAGATCAAATCTCCAAATCCCGACTAAATCCCAATGGGCATGGTCAGATCTTCCTGTAACTCCAGTCCTGCGGGGGAGAAGAGACCCTAGAATTAATGGAGTTCTGAAAGTTCCGGAAACAGTGAAGAGATTCTAGCTCAGAATAAGACGAGGTGGAGGAGCAATGGAGAGGGCCATTCAGTGTTCCACTGTGGCTACCGCAGGCAGGTGACCCTGGCCATGCGCAAGCGCGAGCACACGGGGCACCACGAGGGCACATGCACATACATACACCACACACACGCACATTACACACATGCACACTGTATCAGACAGCTTCAGGTTCTCTGAGATGAACTTCCAGACCAGGCACAGTTATGGAGGAAGGGATATTTATTGAAGCCTACAGATCCAGGGGACGTTCCATAATGGCAGAAGAAACTGGCCTGCCTTCACAGGACCAAGCAGAGAGAGAGAGCAGTACAAGCCTAAAAAGCCACAGCACACTTCAGGAACTCCAGCTAAGCACACTTTGCATATCTTTAGATTGAAATCTGAAACCCACCACCACACCTTAAGATCCACACAATGGCATTGCCTCCAGCCAGATGGCTAGAGATGCAAACTACAAATAAGCAACTGAATATATTGGGGGCCATCTATTCTATTCAAACCACCACACACACATACACGTACATGCAATAAAAAAAAATGAAGAGGAGAGTGATTGAAGAAGGCACCTGACACCAATCTCTGGCTTCCACATGCATACTCACATACATGTGCATCTACACACATGTTCACATCCCCCACACACATACACCAAAAATGCAAAACAACAACAACAAAAAGAAACGAAAGCCACGTGGGAAATGATTGTCATGATGGACAAGAGCTCTGTCCTTTGTGGAGCATGCATCCTCGCTGTCCTTGACATCCTCGGGTCGTCTCTGAGCCCTGAGAATTGCAGTGAGTCGGATTAAATCATTTGTCCTCCTTTCCCACGTTCTAGAATGATACACTGCTTCTGTTCTGGAAACCTGCTATAGCAGTCAGCCTCAGGTTGCTGGGCGGCACCTCCAGACCAGGCACAGGTATGGGAGGAAGGAAACTTATTTGAAGCTTACAGATCCCGGGGACGTTCCAGAATGGTAGAAGAGGTTGTTCCCCTTTTACAGGACCAAGGAGAGGGAGAGAGAGAGAGAGAGAAACACCACCACCAACACACCGGCCCACACAAGCACACTTGCAACTCCAGGGAGAGCTCAGGCACTCTGCATATCTTCAGACTGGAATTCCACATCCACCCCCCCCCCCCACACACACACCTTAGGGCTGGACCCTAGCATCCGCCCAGCCAGGCGGCTGCAGATCTAAATTACAGACTTTCATAAAATCCTGAATATATTGGGAGACATCCATTCAAGGTACCACACTTGGTCATCTAAAACTTTTTAGAAATGCTCCTTAGTAAAGTACTCTAATAATAATGCTTTATTTATTTTTTATTTTTTGGAGAGAAGTCCAGCCAGGCTGCTTTTTTTTTTCATGTGAGTATTTAGTGTTGATCTTTAAAAGACTGGAAGAGTAGGGTTGCCTCTTGAGAATGGCTTATACTTACGGTCTCTGGTCTCTGCAGGGCATGGAAGGAGTTCTCAGCAGTTCACACTTATCCAGAGTGCTAGAAGAAAAGGTGGGGCTGTGTGTGCAAGGGAGCCGGAGTGGAGTGGGTAGAGAGGGTGACTGAGAACCCAGTGTACTTGCGTAGGCCCCACGATGCCAGATGAAACCCATCCCTTGGCATGTTAGCATAAAAACTTAATTAGCCAAACACAGCACGCAGACCTCCTCCTGGAGCTGCAGGAAGGGAAGCTAAGCAGACTGGAGTGGACTTGGCTCCTGGTCTTAGGTCCGGGCTTGTCCCAGGAATGCGCTCTGAGCACGGTCTCTTTCTCAGCACTGGCCCTTGCCTTGCCTTGCCTTCCCCGAGGGCACTGGGCGTTCCCCTAGTGACCAGCTCTTCCCCTCCTTGGCCACCTCTCTGATCTCTTCTTCTAGAACTCACCCTTGTTTGGCATATTGTGACCCGAGTCCTCCGTCTCCAAATCTTGGAAGTTAAAAAAAAAAAAAAAAAAAAAAAACAAATGTTTTCTCTAAAATATTAATTTCCTTGCTTTCGGCTTCTCTGAGCTTTGGCTGGAAACTTAATCTGTACGCCTCAGCTCTGTGTTATGTTTCTGTCAGTGACAGGGGGTTTAACAAGAATTACTTGATACCTTAGGAGTCAGGCAAGCTTTCTTAAAAAAAAAAAAAAAGAAAGAAAGAAAGAAAGAAAGAAAGAAAGAAAGAAAGAAAAAGAAAAACAGTCTTTCATCTTGGGCCCAGGGATTTGCAGTTTGAGTGGCTGGGCCAGCTGACTGGAGTCCTCGCAGGTTTCAACTTGTTGCAAACCTGGTTTGGTCTCTTTCTCTCACTTCTGGAACCTTCTGCTGCTGCCACTCATGACTGGCAGGTTTATCTTGCGGCTTCAATCCTTGTCCCTGTCTTGTCTTTAATGTCACAGAAGTGACACCAGAGCTGCACTTGGCCAATTATTTAATACAAGATGCATTTCTCAAGGAGGTGGACGGGGAAGGGAAACTTCGATTTCAAATGACATCCTAGCCAGGCATGAGTTCCTGCCGGGTGACATGTCTTTTCCCACCCTGCTGTGTTATCTGTTGCCTCCCAGTCTCTCTCTAATTTTCTAATTATGTATTTAATTGCAGAGAAAGAAAGAGAGAGAATGGACATGCCAAGGCATCCTGCTACTGCAAATGAACTCTAGACACATGCACTGCTTTGCGTATCTGGCTTTCTGTGGGTACTGGGGAATCAATCCCAGGCCTCGAGGCTTTGCAAGCAAGTACCTTAAACTGCTGAGCCATTTCCCCAGGTCCATCTCTGGAGTTTTGAAGGGGAGCTAGCTCCACAGCCCCTCCCAGGTCTCTTGAGATCTTTATTAATAATAATAATAATGATAATTATTATTATTACTATATTTGAGGCAGGGTTTTATTCTGAAGCCCAGGCTGGCCCGGTACTTGCTATGACCCTCCTGCCTCAGCCTCCAGAGTGCTAGGATTATAGGCCTGAGCCACCACCCCTTAGGAGTCAGGCGAGCTTTCCTTTTTTGTGTGTTTTAAACAGTCTTCATTGTTCAGCTGTCCCTGGAAGCTGAAGATCCCAGGTTCTTTGGGATTTGTTGAGAACAGGCTTATGTGGTCATGAAAATACTCTTTCTGTTTTGGCCCACGTGTGGCTGTGCAGCACTTGGAAGAGGATAGTAAGGCATAGAGCTGAATGTGTGATTTTATTTGTCTTGATCGCAATTGAAATATGAAAAGCCCTGTGTGCCCATGGCTCCCCTCCTCCCCCCTCCCCCCCAGACCAGGCTCCGGATCCTGCCCTTGACTCCTTAATGACAGTACCTCTTGCCAGACACACTGGTCTCTCTCAGCAGCTTGGCTCCAGAGCCCTCCAACTTCACTTCCAGCCCCTCCCAGGAAAGAAACGCTCCTTGACTTCTAACCTGACGTCCTTTGACTGCTGACTTCGACTGATGAAGCCTTGAGCTTGTTGTCTTTTAAGAACTGTTTATATCCTCCTACCTGGGTTTCACATGTCCCTCCCCCTGCCCCCATTGTCCTGTTTCCTCGTTAAGCACATTCTTATTCCTTGTCCATGAACTGTAAGTGTGTGTGTGTGTGTGTGTGTTTTCTTTTAAAATATATCAGATGAATTTGGCAAAAGAATGGGAGGTTTTTTTTTGTTTTTTTTTTGTTTTGTTTTTCCCTGGAACTTAAGGATGAGGTAGGAGTCGTGATTTTAGAAGTTGTAGGGAAATAGAAATCAATGTATTGAGGGCAGGCTGGTATGTAGCATGGCCAGTGTTTTCCATCCCCAGGGTGGAGCAAAGAACGAGACCACGTCCCTGTGACCAAACCGGTGAACAGGACTCTGCTATTGAGTGTGTCACACGGGAAGTACAAGGCGAGGGGCTTAGGCTGAGGCCACGTGTCTGTCCTTGGGAGTTAACCTGGGACTGGGGAGATGGCTCAGTGGGCAAAAGTACTTGCTCTGCAAACCTGAGGACCCACGTTGGATACACAGAACCCTCGTGAAGCCAGATGCAACCTCACACGTCCATAGTCCCACCTCCTACGGTGAGAAGGGAGGTGGAGACGGGCCATCTCACTGCGAAGCTTGTGGGTCGGCCAGCCTGATGGACGCAGCGGTGAGCAGAGACTCTGGGAGTGAGGGCTGACACTCGGGGTCGTCCTCTGACCTCCATAGGCACAACGTGACATGTCATACCCAAATCCACACACACACATCACAAACGCGTACACATAGGTATCATACACATATACACACATGTCATACACATACATCATATAAACACATACACACACATCGTACACACACATATACACAGACATCCACACACATATCATACACACAAAGATAAGGTTTAGAAGGGGAGTAGTGAAGAATACCAATCTGATAAGGTTATATTGAAACAGAGATTAGGGCTGGAGAGATAGCTTAGCAGCTAAGGCGTTTGCTTGCAAAGCCAAAAGACCCAGGTTCGATTCCCCAGGACCCACGCAAGCCAGATGCACAAGGTGGACACATGCGTCTGAAGTTTGTTTGCAGTGCCTTGAGGCCCTGGAGCGCCCATTCTCTCTCTTTCTCTCTCTCTCAAATAAATAAATAAAATAAATAAAATATATATAGAACAGAGATTAGCATCGAGTCCCGGGCTGAACAAGGCAGAGGGTCGGGATGGCAAGGGTGTGGGTGGAGGAAACAGCAAACACAGTGTCCTCAAGCTATACTGCTGGTCCTCGCCCTGCCTTCTGCCCTACGTCCCTCTGCTTTCTTATCTTCATTGCTTCTGGCAAGAGTTGCATATATGGACGCATATTTTTACATCACAGGAACTGGGACCCGTCGGTGACCTTAGTGGTCTTGGTGGAAAGATTAGTTGGAGAAGGATAAGGACAGTGCGAATCAGCTCCAGTCACTTTCTCGGCTGTCCCCAGCTGCGCCTGTTTGTTTCAGTGGGAGGGAGGCTGAGCGAGCTGGGTACTTGAGTGGACGTGGAGAAGAAGAGAAGGGGACAGAGCTAGGCTGACGGTAGAGCTTGCACGGAAGTCCTCTGATCACCGGAAAGCAATCACGCTTCCTGGTCAGTAGTTTGGATTACTGACTCCACCCTTAGCCCTGGATAATTCAGCGCCCAAGCCATTCCTCATGGGTGGGAGGAGCCAGCTTTGGGTTTCAGTAGATGTTCGGAAGAAGGGACCTCACAAACAGTCTGTTTCATTTGTCTCGTTAAATCACTGCTGGAGGAGCGGGAGGGATGGCTTAGCGGTTAAGGCATTTGCCTGCAAAGCCAAAGGACCCCGGTTCGACTCTGCAGGACCCATGTAAGCCAGATGCACAAGGGGCGCATGCATCTGGAGTTCCTTTGCAGTGGCTGGAGGCCCTTGTGCGCTCATTCTCTCCCTGTCTCTCTCTCAATCTCTCTCTCTCTTTCTCTCTTTTTGCCTCTTTCTCCCTCTCAGATAAATAAATAAAATATATTTAAAAAAATCGCTGCTGGAATCTATCTTGATTTCGTCTGAAGCTCACCGCCAGCCAAACACCACTGTGGTGTAAGTGCTGTGCGTGTGTAGAGGTGGGTGGGGTGTGGCACCCCATACGCTTGCCTGTGGAGGGATGTGCTCTCCTTCGGCGGGGCGTGCTCACCTACAGTGGCCGGAACAGGACTTCGGTGCCCAGCTCCACTGTTCTGAGCCAGAGTCTCTTTATTGATTCTGGAATTTACTGGGTTCTGATGATTTTCAGGCCTCTGCTCCCCTGTCGGACTGGGGTGACAGGCATGCATGGCCATGCCCAGCTGTCTAAGTGGGATCTGGGGATTTGGGCTCTGGCCATCTCAGGCCTCCTCAGAACTTCATCCTCTTGCAGGAAGTGCACTTAGCTGCTGAGCCATTTCTCCAGCCCTAAATGCTACGCTGTCTTCTCACCAAGTGCTTTACTTTGAATGTGTCCCCCTGTAATTCAAGTTGAACTTATCTGTGCATGTCAGTTGGTTGAGATATGATGGGACTGGGCCCAAGTAAAAAGATTGGAGTTAGCCAACCAGGTCCTGTTGTCCTCGTTTTTATAAGAGAAACAGAGAGAGAGAGAGAGAGAGAGAGAGAGAGCGAATTGGCATGCTTGGGCCTCCAGCCACTGCAATTGAACTCCAGATGTGTAAGCCACCGTGTGCACATTCACGACCTTGCACATGTGTCCCCTTGTGTGCTGGTTTATGTGGGGTCTGGAGACTCAAACTTGGGTCCTTAGGCTTCACAGGCAAGGGCCTTAAATTCTAAGCCATCTCTCCAGCCCCTGTTGTCTTTTTGCCATCTAATACATGAGGATCCAGTGCGGGTCCCCTCGGGGGAATGTGGCAACATGGTGCAGGGAATAGGTCTCTCTCCAGACACCGAACCTGCCAGTACCTTGATCCTCACCTTCCCAGTCTCACAATTGCCAAGAATAGCACCTGGGGAAATGGCTCAGTTGGTAAAGTGCTTACCTTACATGCATGAGGATCTGAGTTTGATCCCCAGTACCCACATCAATTCCAGGCATGGTGGCATTGCACTTGTAACCCTACTTATGTGGAAACAATTAAGGTCCCTGAACTTCCCTAGGCCATCCAGTCTTGTCTAAGAATTGACCTCTAAACCAATGAGAGACTCTGTCTCAAAAAAGAAATGGACAGCATACCTCAGGAGGACATCTGAGGCTGTCCTCTGGCCTCCAAATCTACTTGCTTGCACACACGTGCACATACGTGTGCACCCACATGCATTTGGACATGCATACACACATGCTAGCACAGTAATACATACATACGTGAAAACAAAAGAAATATAAGAAACAAATGATCAGTATGTGCTTTATTTATTGATGTACTTGAGAGAGAATGGGTGCTGGGCCTTCAGCCACAGCAAATGAACTCCAGATGCGTGCATCCCCTTGTGTGCATGTGAAACATGCGTGCTTGGGTCACTGGCTTAAGTGAGACCTGGAGATTTGAACACGAGTTCTTAGGTGTTGCAGGCAAGCACCTTAACCACAAAGTCATCTCTCCAGCCCAATTACTGTATTCTTAATAAAATGTCGTAGAATGTTCTTGATAAAACACCCAGCTTCAGGCACTTGTTACGGCAGTACAAACGACCTAAGACATCAACTTTAGCGGGATCATTGGAAGGTGGTTTGCTTTTCCCCCATGGGACGGTAGCATCAAGCAGGGTTCAGCTCCTTACCCCAAGAGAGGCCTTTTTTTATGCTGGTTACTACAAATCACATTCAGGACACGACAGCAAGGAGTCACGCCCAGGAAAAGGCAACCATCAGCCTCACACTTTCTCATCCAAGAACTCTGTGAGAAAACAAGCAAAATCATTCAGTTTAAGGGGCAGATTCTCAGATTTCATTTCAAATTTCCTGGTCTTTGTTGTCTTTTCTTGAAGCCTGAACAATGCGTGAAACTTGGTACATTTTTCTTTCACTTCCTCTGCTTGAAAAACACACGGAAGGGAAGGGGCGGTTTCAAAGGACTTGGTGTTATCTTGGAAACCAAAGTGAATCTGAACTTGCCCCTTGCCCTTTTGCTTAGTCCAGCTAGCCAAATGCAGTGTGTCTGCTGCTGGTCACAAGCCTCCCAGGTTCTTCTGGAGGTGATCACTGTTTGCATCCTGTCTTGGGAGAATAGGGACTTGGAGAGAGATCAGCGTAGGTGATGGTAACTAAAAGACTGGAAACCTTCCCTGTGTCGATTACATGTAACAACCGAGCGTGCTCAGGAAGCAACCCACTGCATGCAAATGTGAGAGAAACGGGTACTATGCAAGGGCCCGGCAAAGGGCCACGAGGCTCCTGGCTCAGAGCTTCCATCTCAGTAGCCCATTCCCATTCGTGGAAGAGCCTCTCTCCCCCTTAATAAAGCGACTCGATTTCTATTACCATGTAACTTTGGTTAAAAGGCACACGGACCCGGATGTTTCAGCTTCTGACCCCTGGAGACTCAGACTTGTGCCTACCCACACCTACTTTATCTAAAACAGTGATACCAAAATGGCATTTAAAAAAAAACTTCCGCTTTCATTTCCTTAAAGCACACTGTGTTTCTGATTTGCATTTGGGGGAAAATCAGCTTGAATAGGTGACATGATAAAAAGAGATCCACATTAAATTTTGATATTTTTAATTCCATCTCTGTTTATTGGTGAACCTAGGGAAATGGCTACGTTGATCAAGTGCTTTCCAGTGTCAGCATGAGGACCTGAGTGAACTGAGGTGGTGAAACGTCGCCTGTACTCCTGGCATTGGGAAGATTGAGACAGGAGGATCCCTAGGGCTTGCTGGCTAGACAGTCTAGCTGAATCGGTGAGCTTAGGTTCAGTGAGAAGACCATGTCTGAGGGAATAGGGTGGAGAGAAATTGAGGATGACCCCTGAGGTCACATCTGGCTTCCACATGCGCCCCCCCCGCCCCCCCGCCACACACACAGCACAAACATGAACGTTTGCCACCTGCGAACTCACACATACAAATTTATCGGACCCTTTCGTATGTAGCAGACCTGAGGCCTGCAGCTAACTTAACATGCCACAGGGGATTGGAGAATCCTCACCCCGTGTAGCTCATAACCACACAGTCTTGTGCTGGAAAACAAGAAAGATAACATGAATGTCCCCCCCCCCCCCACTCATTCCTCCCTCGTGACCAAATCGTTGTTGTGCAATAGGATGCTTGTGTACAGCCATCTCGGCACTTTTTGCCATTATTTGTCATCCAAGGTGAGCCCGGTGGGGCACACAATGTAAGCAAGGACACGTCGAACGCCAGGGGTTGTTTTAAATTCTCACCAGTAAATGCTTGGCTCTGCACTGCCGTTTCCTCCACATCCTCCATAAAATTAGAGGAAATGCCTACAGCGGCTGCATGGAAATGGCTCCTTTGTCACTTGACATAATTTTCCTTCCTCTGACCTCGTGAAATGCAAATGACACTGTAAATTTGTCGTCGCCGGGTTGTTCAGCGCAGTGGTTAGGCCCAAGTCTGTGTTTGAGTGCTGGGTGGGGATCAGGGAACTTGAGCGGTAGGAGAAGTTGCGAAGAGAATTTCTCACGTCCCAAAGGTAGCAAGCAGGGATACAGCTCCCAAATGCTTGATAACATTGGGCCTCTTTTTCTTTTTCTAGTTATTTATTTATTTATGAAAGAGAGAGAGAGAGAGAGAGAGAGAGAGGGAGAGAAAGAGGGAAAGAATTTGGGTGTGCCAGGGGCTCTTGGTGCTGCAAAAGAACTCCAGGCATATGAGCCACTTGGTGCATCTGGTTTTACATGGACACTGGGGAATTGAACCTGGGCTGGAAGGCTTTGCAAACAAGCGCCTTTACCAACTGAACCATCTTCCCAGCCCCATTTTCTTGTCTTTTAAATTTACTGGTGTGTATGTGTGTGTGTATGCGTCTGGCGTGTGTCTGCATTTGGGTGCATATATGGCGTGGCATGTATGGGGGGGGGCAGAGCACAACCTTGGGGTGGAAAGCCAAACATAACTTTATTTCAGGCTTTTAGAAGTCCCGAATTTTAAGGCGCTTTTTGGCTTCTCCATCTGCATGTGGATGTTTTCATTTTACTAGCCCGTTGTCAAGGCAGGGGTGTTCTCACCCCATAAATGTGCCTGAGTCAGCAAAAGATTTCACCACTGAACATGATTCTCAACTTACTGCCCACTCGCCAGGCCTGAGCTGGGTATGAACGATCTCGTTTTGTTTTGTTGTTGTGACTGCTGTCAATACTAGGGATTGAATCGAGGGGTTGTGCATGTAAGACAAGTATTCTCCCAGAGCTGTCCTCACAGTCACTAAGGAATATGTTAAGACCAGGTGATTTGGGTCTAGAAGAGTTGTTTTGAGATCATAGGCAACCTTGGAAACTTTATTGTAATGGCTGATTCCATTGCATCTCTTAAGCTTTGACGTATAACGATGATTAAAAATTATATTTCAATTTCTCTGTCCACTTAAACTTCCCCCCAAAAAATCTTTCAAGAGTATTCAAACTGTCAACTTCTGTTGATGAGCAGGGACAGATTAAGCATAGGCTTAATCATCTTGTCATTCCTTTCTGCAGTCTTCCCTGTGGAGAGAGGGCTGTGTGCTGTGCTCCTTTTCTAGCAAGAGAAGAGGGCTGTGGAGTTGCACAAATTCTTCATTCATGTTGTCTCCTCATCTTGATGTTTCAAGGTGCCATGTCACAGCTCAGGAAACAGAGATTACAAGAAGCTGAGCGGGCTCTCTGTGCCTCACAGCAGACGCGAGGCCAGATCCCAAATCTGCCCCGTCGGCCTTGGGAACGCCCGAGCGTCTCTGACCTGCACTTGCTACAGATGTCTCCTGAGATACGTGAGGCGACCACAGAGGACCCTAACTCTTTTCTCAGCAGCTCGCTATTCCCCAGCCATGTCCTACGCACTGCACCTACCCTTCGCGTCCTCTTGGCCGCACTCCTGTCTTTGCCAGTCCTGGAGCATGCGTGGAGCCCCTCCTGAGCTGATGTTACTGGGACATCTGTTTCATTTTTGAGAATCCAGAAGGAGGAGGGCGTAGGGCTTCTGCTGACTGTGTTTCCTGTTAGCTTTCTCTCACTTCCAACTCAACTGTGTAGCCGAGGATGACCTTGAACGTCTGGTCCCTCTGCCTCCCATGCCCTGAGAGCTGGGATTGTAGATGTGAGCCACCATGCAAGGTTTATGACTTGTCAGCACCGAAGCCGGGGCTTCCCGAATGCTGGGCAAGAATTCCACCACTGAGCCTCATTGCCAGCCCTTTGACCTTGGATCAGTTAGCTGCTTCTCTGAGCCTCCATCTCCCCATGAGTAAAATGCTGATGGCAAGGTGGTCCGATTGTTGTCATGGGCAAAATCATCTCCGTAACACTTAGGACCAAGTTCAGCATTCGGCCTGCATTTTGCAAATGGTGGTAATGATAATAATTAGTTTTGTGATCACACAGCTCTGCTCTCTAAAGTACAGGGCCCGTGTCTTTGACCCGAGATGTGATTATCCACATTAGCGAGTTAAGTACATATTAGGAAATCTCTATAATAGAGAGGTAAATTGTGACTTTTGACATCCCAGTGCAGACCTCTAGTATTACAAGACAGAACTGGATGAGAAGGTTATATCATATTAATTATAACGAGTCGGGTGGCCCTGGTGGTGGGTGGGTGTGTGACACGAAGCAGTGGCAGGTTCGGGCGAACCTGAGCCCACAGGTACCGTGTCTAGTGGACCACCATAGCTGCCGACTCTCCACAGAAGACGAGGTAGGCTTCTTGATGCCAGCCTTTGGGTTCTGAGGCTGAGATTATAGGTGTGCCCCATTGGGCGTGGCAAACATTTTTAGTGAAGATATGTCTTGGCTTCTGAAGTCTCCGAAGTTTAAACTTCATCTGTGTTTGGCATCCCTGTGAGTCTGTAACTCCTGTAGCGCCCCCCCCCCCCTTGTTAGATTTGAAGAAAGCTGCCTGCCTTTCCTCTGTCCCCACAAATAGCTATGGTCAAGGTCAGGTAATCCCTACAGTATACTGTTATGGAATTAACCAAACCTTCCTGTCCCACTTGTGACCCTGGGTGGAGGCAAAAAACCCGAGCCCCATTTCCAAAAGGAGCTCAATAGGTAGGTGACTCAGGTAATGTGGGTAGATGGACACCTCTCCCACTCTCTCTCTCTCTCTCTCTCTCTCTCTCTCTCTCTGTACACTTTCTCTCCTCTACTCCTCCCTTCCTTGAAAACCTTTAACATGTCCTCCCTCCCCTTACCCTTTGGTCTTGAGGAAAAAAAAAGTGTTGCTAAGAGGCTAGAAAGATGGATGTTGCTTGCAGGCACTTGCTTGCAAAGCCTGCTGGTCTGGGTTCAGTTCTCCAGTGCGCACATACAGCCAGATGCACAAAGTGGTGCGTGAGTCTCGAGTTCACTTGCAGTGGCAAGAGGCCCTGGCATGTTCGCACTCACACACACACACACACTCTCTCTCTCTCTCAGATAAATAAATACAAATATTTCTTAAAAGCATTGTTTAAATTCGAAATGGAGAACTTCAAGTAAATAGAGTTGGGCTTGGTGCCACACACGTACAATAGCAGCACTTGGGAAGTGGAGACGGGAGAAAGAGGAGTTCAAGGCCAGCCTCAGTTGTGCAGTGGGCTTGAGGCCGGCCTGAGCTCCATGAGAGCCTGTCTCCAGAAACCAGAACAGCAGCGACCGTAAGTCAACACCACAAACTGAACATCCTCACTGAGGCCTTGCGCTTTGTGCTCCTTTGTTCTCACTCTGCGGTCGGACAAGCTGCAGCCAGGGCCCGTCTCTACCGTCACCTCCGCAGCGACCAACATGAAGTCCAGAGAGCACATCCATCCCGTACTTGATCACACTTGGCTGATTTAGTTATGTCGACTTATTTTTACTTTTATTTATTTGAGAGTGACAGAGAGAAAGAGGGAGGGAGAGAGAGAGAGAGAGAGACAGAATGGGCGCACCAGGGCCTCCAGCCACTGCAAAGGAACTCCAGACGCGTGTGCCCCCTGGTGCATCTGGCTTACGATTCCCCAAGGGGAATTGAGCCTCGAACCAGGGTCCTTAAGCTTCACAGGCAAGCGCTTAACTGCTAAGCCATCAATCCAGCCTTTTTTTCTTCTTATTTTTATTTATTTATTTATTTATTTATTTATTTATTTATTTTATTTATTTCAGAGCAACAGACAGAGAGAAAGAGGCAGAGAGAGAGAGAATTATTTCAACTGTTATTTGCGGTAGCCCAGAGTGGCCTGGAAGTCCCCTGAACCTGAGCTCACGGTCACCTCTGTAGGACCATGCCTCTTACCACGGTGCTCCAAGTGTCAGCGAGAAAGTTAGTCGTCTCTGTTTTCCGTCGTCTCAGGCTTACTTTCCTACTTGCTGCGGCCGTGTCCTCCAGGTCATGTGAACTGCAGGAGAATCATGTTCTTAGCTGCTGTCACTCTAGGTAAAGGACCCACTTTACTCCTGTCCCGGGCAGAAGCAGAATCTTATTTTGAAAGTGCATGAAATAGTGACCCTTTCACTTTCACTCGATTGCCTATCCTATTTGTATTGATGTGGCAATATTATTTTTTTTTCAAAAGTCTTCTTCCTCTATCTCAACCCTCACATTCTCATTTTTGATTCATCTTTGTCTCAGTAGTCAGGAATTCCCTGAAATGCATCGTTAAAGCCAGCCTTCTCAGCGAAAAGTTAAAATCATTGCACACCTCTTTCCAGCTTTCAGAAGTGCGCTTTGGGGACTGGAGAGATGTCCCTGTGGTTTAAAGGTGCTTGTTTGCAAAGCCTGATGGCATGGATTCAATTCTCCAGCACCCCCTAAAGCCAGATGCACAAAGTAGCACACGAGTCTGGAGTTGATTTACAGTGGAAGGAGGCCCTGGCATAACCATTCTCTCCCTCTCTCTCTTCTTTCTCCACTTCTTTCCTTTTAGATAAATCTATGACAAATATATTTCTTTTTTTAAAAAAGAAGAAGAACTGTGCTGTAGGGCCTTGGAAGATGGCTCAGTGGGTAAAGTGTGTTCTGTGCAAGCACGAGGACCCGAGTTTGAATGCCCGGCACCCATATAAAAGCCGGGCGTGGCAGCACATGTCTGGGATCGCAGTGCTGGTGAGGAGAAGACAAGGACTCCCTGGCCAGCTAACATAGCTGGATAGGCGAGTTCTGGGTTCAGTGAGAGAGTTCAGAGCTGGAGAGTTGGCTTACTGGTTAAGGTACTTGTCTGCGAAGCCTGAGGACCCAGGTTCGATTCTCTAGCTCCCACGTAAGCCAGAAGCACATGGTGCTTGCATCTGGAGTTTGCTTGCAGTGGCTGGAGGCCCTGGTGCAACCATTCTCTGTCTCTCTCTTTCTTCCTCTCTCTCTCTCTTTGTCTCTAATAAGTAGATAAAAAATAAGATGAAGAGTAATCACTGACCACTGGCCTTCATACCCCCACGGGCGCGCACGCGCGCACACACACACACACACACACACACATGAAAACTTATACCCCTACATGTAGGAGCATGCATGGATGCACACCAACCACCCACACATGCGCCTGCAGCACAAAGTGTGTTTTAACCGCGTGACCCCGTTAAAGATGAAGGAGTGTGACCAAGAGATGATTAGGACAAAGGCTGCAGCTGGCGTTCGGAAACACGATCCTGGTGACTACGCAGCGATTGACACTTGGAAGAGTCATCTCAAGCGCTGTGTCTTCTGCTATGTGACTGGATTCTGGGACACATAGCACCAGAGAGAGAGGAGAGCAAGAGGGGGGAGAGGGAGGTGGAGAAGAGAGGAGGGACGGAGGGAGAAACACGCGCACACATACGAGAGAGAGAGAGAGACAGAGGGAGAGAGAGAGTGATTGATTACTGATGATTTAGGAGAAGCCAAATCCCTTCCTTCCCCGGTAATCCGAAAGCCTCAGAGACAAGCACGAAAACTGGATCCTTAGCAACTGCTTGGGGTCACTGTTTGAGTTGGAGAGTTAAATAGAGAGGATGCAATTGAAACTCCAGCTAGCTTATTTTGTTTGTCACTCAAAGAAAGTGATTACTTTTCCATTTGGCTTGTGTTCCTCCTATAGAGGGCTTCTTTAAAATCTCCCTGTAAACTGGGCTGGAGAGACACCCGGTGACTGGTAAGAGCCCTTCCCGTGCGAGTATGACGGCCGAGGAGGCCCCAGAGGGCTCTTGAGTTCCAGCCTCAGGACCCACATAGACATTTGGGCATGACCACGTGTGTCCGTGTGTGTAACCCAGTCCTGCCACAGAGCAGAGTTCGGAGAATCACTGGGGTTCATGAGTACAAGAAATCTCAGAAAGTCTGGGATAGTAAGAGACTCAGGCTCACATAATAATGGGCCACACAGCACAGGATGCTACATAGACACATTCACGTACACGCAAACACACACATCACCACCTCACCTCATTATATACACACATGCAAAACATCTCCTTTGTATTTTTTTTAAAATCTTCAGTATGTCATGATGCGTGCCTTTAATCTCAGCAGTGGGGAGGCAGAGATAGGAGTTCAAGGCTACCCTGATCTACGCAGTAAATTCCAGGAAAGCCTGGGCTACAGCCTACCTCAAACAAACAAACAAATAAACAAAAAAAAAAAACCTCTTGTGATTGGGGAGATGGCTTAGCAGTTAAGGCACTTGCCTGCCAAGCCTAAGGACCCAGGTTCAATTCCCAAGTACCTATGTAAAGCCAGATGCACAGCGGCACATGCATTTGGAATTCGTTTGCAGTGGCTGGAGGCCCTGACATATTCTTTCTCTGTTTCTCTTCTCTATCTCTCTCTGCTTTAAATAAAAAAGTATTTTAAAAAATATTCAGGCACAGTTTTTCACTTGAAATACCCCATTGAATTAATGCCTTTGAAATTTGAGTAATTATGCCTTAATGCTTTCATTTGCTTGCTTGGTGAATACAAATTTATGCTTATGTTCTTGTATAGCAGTCACTGTGAATTGTCAAACCTATGAGCTCACACAATGCCGAAACCCTCCTACCTAAAACCCCTCCAACACGTCCCAACCATCAGGGCCGCGACCCACCTGTGCGCGCACATACGTGCACCGCACACCCGTCTCCTCCTCTCCAGCTCGTTCCTAACAACCTCCATTTTAGTGAGCCTGAGGTGAAGTGGTAGTCAGGTTGTCTACGGGTGTCCAGACTCAGTGGCTTATTTACTAGCCCTTGAGTCTCGAGTTTTTAAACCGGGCGTGGAATTTGCAGAGCTCTCTTTTCATTAGATGCCTTGTGCTAATTTGAACAGGGTGTGGGATTCCATCATTGTCACTATAGTCCTTCTCTTGATACTTTTTCCTTGCCTCCCCCATTCTCCTTGTCTTTTGAAAGCCTAGTTTTGCCCAGGGCAAGTCTTGTGGACAATGTCCAATTCCCAAACATACCTGCGCCATAGCCCCTCCAGTTGTAAATGGAGGCTGTGTCTGGTGAATGCATCTCTGTCTTAGGGGGGGTGCAGGTGCCCCAGTTCTTTCCAGTTCTTGATTTGAGCTTGATTCTCTGCCTGGAATACCTTCTCTTCCTCTCCTGTGTCCCAGAACCACTACCCAGCATTGGACAATGAACTTCTCCAGCATTCTATCACATCCCTTCCAGATCTCTGCAAATCGGACCTCAGGTTTGCGCAGAAAGGCAAGTGCTGATTCTCGGGAGGAGCCGTGTGTTATCTTACCTGTCATAGTGGAATAGAAACCACCAGAGGGCAGGGGGCAGCTTGTTTTTAAGTCTCTTATTGTTATGGAGACATCAGACACTGGGACAGTTTCAGAGTGGGGAAACTGTATGTTTTGTCTTTCTTCAGACAGGATCTCATGTAGTCTAGGCTGACCTTGAACTCCTACCTCTTGCTTCCACCTCCTAAGTGCAATTACAGGCGTGCATCGCCATACCCAGCTGTGTGACTTTTCTAAGGAGGTTTTTAAGTAGAATGATTTCCCCACACTGTCAGAGAATTTAGACTACTGGCTATGCTATCTTTGTACAGTTTGAAGGAGACTATTAGCATTACAAAAACATGGTGTGGAGAGGGAAAGTTATGCCTTAGGGCTACTTTGTTTCTCTTCAGCCCACACTAAAGTCTCTCTATCCACTGAGACACTGAGAGGGCCGGTAACTCCATGACTGATCTTGGAGGCCACGTGGACTGTGTGTCACTTCAGTGAAACCCACGTGGTGCATCTATTGACAGAATCTGCCCAGCATTGACTTATTTTATGTAACAGAGTTTTAAAGTACATAAAATGATTTTTTAAAAAAATCCAAATGGACAAAAGGACATGAAATAAAACACTCTTTTCTCTATCTCAGTTCCTTGGCTATTCTTTTCTTTATTTATAGGGCGAATGTTTGCTACTCCCTTTATTCACATGTATGTGCGTGTTGTATGCATATGCGTGTACACGTATATATAGATGCTAATACTCGTTCACTTAGATGCAGAGGCCAGAGAAGGTTAGCGGATGTCCTCTATCATTCTTCTGCCTTATTTTCCAGAGGAAAGGTCTCTCATTGCACCATGGCTTCACCCCATTTTTGGGCTACTCTGGATGGCCAGGAAGCCTCAGCAGTCCCCACCAGTCCCCACCTCTCGCAGTGTTGCTGTTACAGACATGTGTGGCCATGTCCGGCCTGTTCTGTGGGTTCTGGAGATCAAACTTAGGACCACATGTTTGGGCAGCCAGTGCTCATACCCACTGAATCATCTCCTCAGTCCCGATGCCCACACTGATGCGTCTTCACCCACAGATAGCTGATCTCAGGAAGAACATGTACATGTGTATTGTCTGCTTGAACCTTGCTTATTTCACCAGGCCTTGTAGATAGTGACGCGGAAATGAACTTAACAGCGAGCGGCAAACGTTCTTAGCAAGTGAAGATGCCAGGGAGAGAGGCTGTTTGCTTTTTGTATTTAAAATTTTTTTCTGATATTTATTTTATTAGGGAGAGAGCGAGAATAGGTGTGCCAGGGTCTCTAGCCACTGCAAACGAACTCCAGACGCATGCGCCACCATGTGCATCTGGCTTACGTGGGACCTGGAGAATCAAACCTGGGTCCTTAGCTCTGCAGGCAAGCGCCTTGACTGCTAAGCCATCTCTCCAGCCCTGCTTTTTTACTTTTGATATCGACATAAACTCTTGTGATGGAATTCCAGTTTACACCCAACTTTGTGAGAATGACTGTCCCTCACACGTTCACCAGCTCATTGGGTGATGTGACTTGTTCACACTTTCTTTGTTGTTTCTCCCCCTTCTTTCCTTCCCTCTCTCCCTCCTTCCCATCCTTTTTTCTTTCTATTTGTCTTCTACTCCCTCCTCTCTCTGTATTTTTTTTCTTGTCTTTTGAAACAGGGGCTTACTCTATACTCCAGAACTCACTATGTAGCCCAGGGTGACTTGACACCCATGGCAATCGTCCTGTATCAGTCTCTCAAGTGCTGGAATCATAGGAATGAGCATGTCATGTCCGTCTTTATTGTTCTTTCCCAATAAGAGGCAAGTGAGGTACAGAATACATTTTTAACCTGCATTTCTCTCACTGGCAATGCAGTTAAAATGCTTTGCTCTGTAAGGTTCTCTTACTCTCTAGTGACAAGGACAGAAACTTGAATTTGAAAGGAGCATTTTTCGGGCTGGAGAGATGGCTTAGCAGTTAAGGCGCATGCCTGCAAAGCCTAAGGACCCAGGTTTGATTCTCCAGGCCCCACGTTAGCCAGATGCACACGGTGGCGCATGCATCTGGAGTTCGTTTGCAGTGGCTAGAGGCCCTGTCATGCCCATTCTCTCTCTCTTTCTCCCTCTCCCTCTCTCTGTCACTAATCAATAAATAAAAGTACAATCTTTAAAAAAAAAAAAAGAAAGGAACATTTCTCTCTTTACAACAGTGAAAAGCCCTTGTGCACATGCCACTCACTTTAAAAAAATGAGCTATTTGTAAGCAGAGGAATATAGATAGATAGATAGATAGATCAATAGAGAGAGAGAGAGAGAGAGAAATAGAGAGATGGAAGCTGCTGCAAACAAACTCCAGATGCACGTAACACTTTGTGCATCTGGTGTGAGGGTACTGGGGAATCGAACCTGGGTCATTGGGTTCTGCATGCAAATGCCTTAACCACTGAGCAGTCTCTCCAGCCCATACCACTCACTTCTGTTGAGCACTGATTCTTGGGGCATTTGTTGACAACTTAGTATGTGCAAAGAAGGAATTCTAAGCACTGACATAAAAGAGATTTTAGAGTATTTGTAATCTTTGAAAGGTTTCAGTGAAGTATTATTACTATGAAACAATTACACGAGGAGAGCCTTGCTGTCTTCAGGCCACTTGTCTCTTAACTTCTGTCACCTTCCATGGTCTCCCAGTGATCGAAGTGAGATTCCTGTAGCACGAATCCTACTGCCCAGTGACCACAGGGCATTGTAACAAGAAGGAAAACTCCGCTCTCCTGTGTCAAAATACTTTAAATCTCACAGGGAATTAGGGCCACATTTTTCAAACTATTATATAATAGAAGCTTCAAGTATATAAGTTGATGTCCAGAGAAGGAGATATTCCAAAATAGTCCTATCCGGGGCTCAACCAGGAAGCAGTTTTGTATTGGTGTGACAGGCTGGAGTAATTGGCAGGAGTATGGGGTGCGAGTGGGAATGTGTGTCATGAAGAGTCGCACGAGAGCTCTGCATAGCTTCGCTCGTTTCTTTGTTCGGGGTGGAAGTCTGTGTGACAGGCCAGTGGACTCGTCCCACCTGTTCTCTCCCTCTAGGTCCAGGGGTGTTGGCTGACAGCATCCCAGACCACGATGGCTGTCTGCCAGATGGTTGCCTCCGTGTCTGGCTCTGAAATGCCAGCTGCAACGAAAACCCATTCAAGAGAGCGAGTCTTTCAGTGTGGGGGCCATATGGTGACCGGGGCCCTCGGGGTCTGTGATCGTTTAAGAGGCCAGACTTGAGAGAAAAGCAGACGGAAAGATCTTTGTAAGATGAGACATGCCTGGGAAAAAGGGGAAGAATGAATATTTCATTTGACTCGCTGCTAACTACGTGGAGGAAGGGGAGAAGAAGGGCCAGCTTTGCCGCTGGGTGGGGTAAAGCGGCCCGCGTGAGGGTGGCACCAGACTTCCTACCTGGACGGGCTGAGTTCGGTGTACGTGTCTGGATGCTGACAGCGAGTCTTTAATCACACAGTCACCTCAGCTCTGCCATGAAGGTGTTGTGAATATGTGACTGACAGCCTCGGTCAGCTGACCTTAAGTGAAAGAGGTAGCCGATGATGTCAATCAGTTGGACATCACAAAAAACAAAATGAGGTTTCCCAGGGAAGAATTCTGTCCCCAAACTCAGCGTCCGTTTGTACCTGAGTTGCCAGCCTTCTAGTCGCCCTATAAATGTCAGACTTGCCAGCCTTCACGGGGCTGTGAGCCAGCGCTCTCCCCAACACCTGCCGGCTCAACGTGTGCATATTAATATTTGAGAAGCAAAACTCTACGGCATGGTGAGTTCTATATTCAGTGGCGGCCGTGGGTTATTCTTTAAAATTCCATACTTAACTGCATGGAATTCAGTGGCCGTGCTGTGAAATATATAGCACCAAGCCAGACACGCACAGGTGTGTGTGTGGACAATAAACGGATTCTCAATTTCTTCCCCCAAACCACACCAATAGTTCTTGGATGAATGCATTTCTGGCAACGTCTTTAGGATCACTTGGGAAGTTTTGTGATTTTTAGCTAAACTTTCAGCTAATAGCAGACACCATTTCAGAGACACGGTGTGGCGGTAGGAATCAGATGTCCACCATAAACTCGCAGGGTTTTGAATGCAGGGTCCCCAGCTGGTGGCAGTTTTGGGGGCAGAGCCTTGCTGGAGGGGGCTTGTGGCTGCGCTTGGGCACTGGGATGTGGTAGCCGGCTCCCCTTTGCTAAAGTTTGGTTCACTCTGCTGTTATTGCTTCTGCCAGTTTTCCATCTGCCGTGGCAGAGGTGACGTCCAGCCTCTGCTTGTGCCATGCTGTCCCCTGCCCTCATGGAGCTTCCCCTCGAGACTGCAAGACAAAATAAAACCTTTCCGCCTATCAGCTACTTTTGGCCGGGCGTTTTGTCCTAGTAATGCGAAGGTATCTACAGCATATGGATAGTGAAGTCTTATTCACTATGCTGGAGGAGGGTTCAGTGGATAAAGGCATTTGCTTGCAAAGCCTGCTGGTCTGGGTTCCATTCACAAGCCACCTATGTAGGCAGGACATAAAAAATTGGTGCAAGTGTCTGGTATTTTTTTTTTTTTTTTTGCAGTGGCAAGAGATCTGTTGTGTACACACACCCACACCCCAAATGTGCACATAAAAATAAATGACAAATTTTTTAAAAAGTCCTATTAACAGTCACTACTATATTTCTGGAAAAATCTGAACATTATTAGGCTGATCACCGTGACCCTCCAAAGTCTGTTCAGAAATGAGCATAGCTAGGCATTCACTTAATGCACAGTCTGAAGACCGAGCGCCTCTTGTAGACAGTGAGTCTGGAGGACATGTGATACGAAATGAGGAAGACAGTGTGACCCGGGGTGAGGGTTTTGGTATGACTCGTGGGCTTGTTTGCAGAGAAGTGAGAAAATGACAGGCCTCATGATACTATCACATGCCCACAGCAACTGCCCACACCCGCTGCCAAGTGAACGGCTTCCTAGGTGGGACTGAATTCTTCCTGAAACCTCTTTTTCAAGAAACTTATGAATAACTAATTCACCTGCTATGGGTAGAAAATTCCCCGAGGGTGGCCATCTGTTCACAAAAGATCTACAGTAATTAAAATATTCCCGCCTCGGGCTGGAGAGATGGCTCAGCAGTTAAGGCGCTTGCCTGCAAAGCCTAATAACCTGGGGTTCAGTTCCCTAGCACCCAGAATAAAGGCAGATACACAAAGTGGCGCATGCATCTGGAGTTTATTTGCAGTGGCTATAGGCCCTGGCACACCTATTCTCTTCCTGTCTGTCTTTCTTTTCTCTATCTATCTCTGCTGGCAAATAAATAAATAAATAAAATATTTTTAAATAATTCTGACTAAATATCAGAACATTTAGCTTAAAGATACTTAGAGTAATTTCACAATCCAGATTGGAAGGACTTCTTGAATTTTAGTTAGGGTTTTCTGAAGAGTTACTGAGGAGTGTGTATGTGTGTGTGTGTAGTGATGTGTGTTGTATGCACACATAGAGAGTATGCATGTGTATATGCACTTGTGTGTACCCTGTGCCCATGCATGTGGAGCCCAGATTAGAGTGTTGAGTGTTCTCTGATATTGCTAGTCCACATTGTTTCCTCGAGGCAGGGTCTCTAAAGTGAACCCGGAGCTGCTGTTTTTGGTCATACTGACTGACCAGTGAGCCCCGGTGAGTCTCCTGTCCTTGCCTTCCCCAGGACTAGGGTTACGGGTGTGTGTGGTCACATCTAGCTCTGTAAAAAAAAAAATTAGGGCTGGAGAGATGGCTTAGTGGTTAAGCACTTGCCTGTGAAGCCTAAGGATCCCGGTTCGAGGCTCGATTCTCCAGGACCCACGTTAGCCAGACGCACAAGGGGGCGCACGCATCTGGAGTTCGTTTGCAGTGGCTGGAGGCCCTGGCGCGCCCATTCTCTCTGTCTCTCTCTCTCTCTCTCTCTGTGTCACTCTCAAATAAATAAATAAAAATAACCAAAAAAATTTAAAAATAAAAAAA